>CM053625.1:204608369-204669302 GCA_028646595.1 Phalanger gymnotis
TCTCTCTCTCTCTCTCTCTCTCTCTCTCTCTCTCTCTCTCTCTCTCTCTCTATATATATATATATATATATATACACGTATATATTCCCTTCAGCTACATTAATACTGAGGCCTCATGAAGTACACATATTATCTTTCCATGTAGGAATGTAAACAAAACAATAAGTCCCTTATGATTTCTCTTTCTTGTTTACTTTTTCATGCTTCTATTGATTCTTGTGTTTGAAAGTCAAATTTTCTACTCAGCTCTGGTCTTTTCACTGAGAAATCTTGAAAGTCCTCTATTTCATTGAAAATCCATATTTTGCCTTGGAACATGATACTCAGTTTTTCTGGGTAAGCGTTTCTTGGTTTTAATCCTAGCTCTATTGACCTGCGGAATATCATGTTCTAAGCACTTTGATCCTTTAATGTAGAAGCTGCTAGATCTTATTATCCTGATTGGGTTTCCACAATACTCAAATTGTTTCTTTCTGGCTGCTTGCAGTATTTTCTCTTTGATCTGGGAGCTCTGGAATTTGGTGACAATATTCCTAGGAGTTTTCTTTTTGGGATCTTTTTCAGGAGGCAATCGGTGGATTCTTTAAATTTCTATTTTACTCTCTGGCTCTAGAATATCAGGGCAGTTAGTTCTTTTTCTGGATGCAGATAGCATCTTTCTTCATATGTCCTTTATAGTTTATTTGGGTATTTTTGTAATAGTCAAAATAACATTTTTCTAATAGTCAGTCTTAAAACAATATTGCTGTTACTATATACAATGTTCTCTTGGTTCTGCTTACTTTGCTCTTCATTATTTTGTGCAAGTCTTTCCGTGTTTCTCTTTTTTAAATATTAATTTAAAAATAATATTTTCCTATTTATACATAAAGCAATTCATAACATTTATTTAAAAAATTCAGTTCCAAATTACCTCCCTTTCTCTGTCCTCCAATTTAGAAGGCAAGCACATTGATATAGTTTATACATGTGTAGTCATGCAATATATTTCCATAGGAGTCATGTTGTGAAAGAAAACATAGACCAAACAAAACCCAAAGCAACCCCTCAATAAAATAAAGTTAAAAAAAAAAACTATGCTTCAATCTGTATTCAGATACTTCCAGTTCTTTCTCTGGGAATGGATAACATTTTTCATCAGAGTTGTCTCGGATAATTGTATTGCTGAGAACTGATAGGTCATTCACAGCTGATCACCTCAGAATGATGTTATTACTTTGTACACAGCACATTTCACTTTGTATCAGCTCATGCAAGCCTTTCCAGGTTTTTCTGAGAGCATCTGGCTCATCATTTCTTGTACTACGTTAGTATTACCATAACTTGGTCAGCCATTCCACAATTGATGGGCAATCTCTTAATTTCTAATTCTTCGCCCCCAGAAATGAACTCCAAGAAATATTTTTTGTACATATAGGTCCTTCTCTTTTTTGTTTTTCATCTCTTTTGTAACACAGAACTAGTAGTGGCATTACTAAGTCAAAGGGTGTGAATGGTTTTATACTCTTTAAGCATAGTTACATATTGTTCTATAGAATGGATACATCAATTCACAACTTCATCAACAATGCATTAATGCGTTATTTTTCCCACATCCCCTCCAACATTTTTCATTTACCTTTTCTGTTCTATTAGCCAATTAAATAGGTATAAGGTAGTACCCCAGAATTATTGTGGTTTATAGATCTCCAATCAATAGTGAATTAGAGTATTTTTTCATATGGCTGTAGAAAGCTTTGATTACTTCACCTGAAAACTGGCCACATCTTTTTATCAATTGAGGAATGGTTCTTATTCTCATAAATTTGACTCCATTCTTTATATGTTTGAGCAATGAGGCTTTTATCAGAGAAATTTGCTTCAGATTTTTGTAAATTTATTTTTGGTTTTCAACATTCATTTCAACAAGATTTTGAGATACAAATTTTCCCCTCATCTCTGTCCTCACCCCCATCCCATGAGGGCATGAATTCTGATTGCCCCTTTCCCCGGTCTGTCTTCCCTTCTATCACCCCACTCCTCCCAATTCCCTTTCCCCTTATTTTCCTGTAGGGCAAGATAGATTTCTATACCCCATTGCCTGTATATATTATTTCCCAGTTGCATGTAAAAAGCAATTTTTTTAACATTTGCTTTTAGAACTTTGAGTTCCAAATTTTTTCTCTCCTTCCCTCCCCACCCACCCTCCTTAAGAAGGCAAGCAATTCAATATAGGTTATACATGTACTACTATGCAAAACACTTCCATAATAATCAGGTTGTCAAAGACTATCTATATTTCCCTCCATCCTATCCTGTCCCCCTTTATTTTGTTCTCTCCTTTGACCCCGTCCATTTTCAAAAATGTTTGCTTTTGACTACTTCCTTTCCCAAGCTGCCCTCCCTTCTATCATCCCCACCTCTTGCCCCTTTCCCCTTACTTTCCTGTAGGGTAAGATATGCAATTTAGTGTGTATGTTATTCCCTCCTTAAGCCAAATCCTTTCAGAGAAAGATTCACTCATTCATTTTCACCTATCCCTTCTTCCCTTCCATTATAACAGCTTTTTCTTGCCACTTTTATATGAGATAATTTATCCTATTCTATCTCTCCCTTTCTCCTTCTCTCAATATATTCCTTTCTCACCCCTTAATTTTATTTTTTTAGATATCATCCCTTTATATTCAACTCACCCTGTGCCCTCTGTGTATATAGATATACACACGTGTATATGTATATGCATGTGTATTTGTATACGTACAATACATACACATATAAATACATCCACATATGCATACATATGCATATATACACTCAGATAGATATACATATATAGTCTCTACAACTACCCTATAAATGTATACATATATAACATACATACACACAAATATGTGCATATATGCTCGTATATACATGTATGTGCATATATACATACATACATACACATACACACATATATATTCTCTACAACTACCCCAATATTGAGAAAGGTCTCATGAGTTACAAATATCATCTTTCCATGTAGGAATGTAAACAGTTTGACGTCAGTAAGTTCCTTATGATTTCTCTTTCCTGTTTACCTTTTCGTGCTTCTCTTTTTGTCGAGAATTCTTGAAAGTCCTCTATTTCATTGAAAATCCATATTTTGCCCTGAAGTATTATACTCAGTTTTGCTGGGTAGATGATTCTTGGTTATAATCTTAGCTCCTTTGACCTCCAGAATATCATATTCCAAGCTATTCCATCCCTTAATGTGACAGTTGCTAGATCTTGTGTTATCCTGATTGTGTTTCCACAGTACTTGAACTGTTTCTTTCTGGCTGCTTCCAATATTTTCTCCTTGACCTGGGAACTCTAGAATTTCTCAACAATATTCCTAGGAGTTTTCTTTTTGGGAACTTTTTCAGGAGGCAATTGGTGGATTTTTTCAATTTCTATTTTACCCTCTGGCTCTAGAATATCAGGGCAGTTTTCTGCCATAATTTCTTGAAAGATGATGTCTGGCTCTTTTTTTGATCATGGCTTTTGGGTAGTCCAATACTTTTTAAATTATCTCTCTTGGATCTGTTCTCTAGTTCATGGTTTTTCCAATGAAATATTTCACATTGTCTTCCATTTTTTCGTTCTTTTGGTCCTGTTTTTATAATTTCTTGATTTCTCATAAAGTCACTAGCTTCCACTTGCTCTATTCTTATTTTAAGGCAGTATTTTCTTCAGTGGTCTTTTGGACCTCCTTTTCCACTTGGCTAATTCTGCCTTTTAAGGAATTCTTCTCTTCTTTGGCTTTTTGGAGCTCTTTTGCCATTTAGGTTATTCTATTTTTAAGGTGTTACTTTCTGCAGTATTTTTTGGGGTCTCCTTTAGCAAGTCATTGACTTGTTTTTCATGATTTTCTTGCATCACTCTCATTTCTCTTCCCAATTTTTCCTCTGCTTCTCTAACTTTCTGACCCTCTGCCAATAAAATTTACATCTTTGAAAGAAAAAGTCCTTTAGATAGCAACAAGAATATTATATTTGTTTGATAGTACCTATTGATCCAATTTTTCCTCTATTTTGGGATATAATTTGTTATTATTTGTATTGTCATTTTTAGGATTTTTTTTGGCCCTATTACCACTGCACATGGCTTTACATACTTATTTTTATTCAATTTAATTCAACAAATATCTGTTAAGTACCTTGAGTGTTCCAGCAAGTTTTTTTTAGCTATTGAAGACACAAAAGTAAATATTAATTGTTTCCTGTATTTGAGGAGCTTGCAGTCTATGGGGAAGGCATACTACATACCTATATACAAATATGCACAAATACATAAAACTCATACATGTATATAAACATGTATGGTTGGCCTTCATTCTTGAAGAAGACCAAAATGACATCACTATGTTAGAGTCAAGTTACAGCGTGTGAGGCTGTCTGATTAGACCAAAACAAGCTCAGAATGTTCTATACAGGTGGGGCACAACTAATCCATGTGAACATTTGGGGTGCATTCTCTAAATTTATGCATCTCATGTGTCTTTTGAGCTACTTCAATTCTGCTTTCCTCATAGATCACAGTGCCTTCTTTGATGAGGGCATGCCATATTGGGTGGTCTTGTGCTGGTGTCTCCAGATTTCTTAAGAGAGACATTGAGAGTGTCCTTCTATTCCTTTTTCTGACCATCATGTGAGCACTTGCCTTGTCATGAGTTCTTCCTAAAATATTATTTTAGGCAAGCATATGTTTGTCATTTGAACAATGTGACCATCCCATCAGAGTTGCACTCTCTGCAGTAGAGTTTGAATACTTGGCATTTTGTTTGAGAAAGGAACTCAGTGTCTGATACTTTATCCTGACAGTTGATCTTCATAATGTCCTTAAGAGAGTTCACGTGGAAGTGATTCAGTTTCCTGGAATGGTGCTGGTATACTGTGCAGGTTTCACAGGCATACAACAATGAGATCAGCAAAATAACCCTGTAGAACTTTAGTTTAGTAGTCAGTCTAATACCTCTTCTCTCCCATACTTTCCTTCAGAGCCTCCCAAACACTGAGCTTGCTCTGGCAATGCATACCTTAATCTCATTATCAATGTGTAGATCCCTGGAAAGTATACTGCTAAGGTAAGTGAACTCATCCACACTATACAAAACCACACCATTTGTTTTAACCAATGGTTCCACATATGGATGATGTGGCACTGGCTGGTGGACCACCTGTGTTTTCTTGGTATTAATTGCAGCATAAGCAGCAGAAAATCAGGCTGCATTGAGTGCACATTCATCTGTGAACAAAAAATGCACCAACATTCCCTCCATTTTAGCTTTGGCTTGTAGCCTTTTCAAATTGAATACATTGCCATCAGTGTGGTAGATGACCTTGATGCCATGTTCATCCTCAATGAAGATGTTTGACAGCACAGCTGAAAACATCATGTTAAAGAGCATGGGAGCAAGCACACAGCCTTGTTTCATTCCCTCGATGACTGGGAAAGTGCAAGAGCATTGTCCATTATCCAGAAACTGGGCAAACATGCCATCATGAAATTGACATACAGCACTGAGGAAATTCTGTGGGCAACTGAATTTTGACATAATTTTCCATAAGCCCTCATGTATGACAGTATCAAAGACCTTGGTCAGATTAATGAATATTGTGTATAGACCTCTGTTCTGCTCTCAGAATTCCTCCTGGAATTGTCAGGAAGTAAACACTTAAGACCATCCTTAATCCACACTGGCTTTCAAGTAGATGGCCATTTTCCAGGTGAAGTTGGGCCTGTTATTGAGGACTGGCAAAAATCTTTCAAGCAATGACTAAGAGGCAAACCTCCTGTGATTGTCAGAGGACAATCTATTTCCTTTGCATTTATAGAGATGGAAAATGGAGGCATTCTTAAACTCCTGGGGAATAATTTCTTTTTGTTATATAACCCAGAAAATTTCAGTCAGCTTTTATATGAGCCATGAACCCTGCCCCCACCACCACCTTGTAATATCAGCTGGAATAGAATAAGCACCAAGTGCTTCGCCACAGGAGAGAAGCCTAATAGCATTCAAAACCTCTTCTACAGTTGGAAATTTACGTTAAGTGGGATTGACTTTGACCTGAGGTAAATGAGCAATGGCTTCAGTATTGATTGATGATAGCCTGTTAAGAACACAATGGTAATGTTTAGCCTCTCTCTCCAGGATCACATCCTTAGCACCAATCAATGTGGCTACATAGTACTGAGTTGTTGAGAGGCACCCTACATTTTTGGCCCATGAATAGCTTTCAGGGCATCATAAAAGTACTTTGGATTGTTACTATCAGGATAAAACAGCCTTCTTACTGAGCCAAAAATCCTGCATCTCACTAGGCTTCATTTGTACTTTATTTTTGATTAGTTAAATGTTGCCTTCTTAGAGATTCATGAATAATCCTGCTGGTTAAACCCTGTGAAGTTCTAGTTTTTCATTTAGCAGCTTCTGAATTTCCCCAACATTTTCATCAAACCAGTCTTGATGATTGCAAGTGTTCTGTCCCAGATGAGTAAATGTAGTGCTGTACACCAAGTCTCTGAAAACTGCTCCCTCCCGTTCTGCTGCACTGTTGCCGACCTTGTGTTGGATCAATTTTCCCTTCAAGTTAGCAATGAACTGTTCCCACTCAGAGTAGCATTTAATCTATTGACATTAAATCTTCTGGTAGTCATTTTGCCTTGGTGCCACTTCTGTTGTCGAATTTGAATATTTAGCTTGGAGAAGATAAGTCAATGATCAGTCCAGCACTCTGTACTACACATTGCCTTCATTACTTGCTACTTCCAATTCCATTCCTCCCAAGGACTCCTTGCCATATCTGATAGTCTGAGACTACTTTAGCATTAAAGTCACCCAGAAATACAGGCTTGTCCTCTTTTAGCACATTGATGATAATAGTCTCTTGATCTTCATAAAATTTCTCTTTGTTTTCATCAAAATTTGTCATAGTAGAGTATAAACACTGATGATCGTGGTGTGGCATTTTCCTGCAAATGGCAATCATATTGTCATGAGTCTGTTGTTCACTCATTTTGGTAGTCATACAAGCTAGTTGACAATATTAGTTTTAAATGCAAACCTATTCCAGCTTGATAGCACTACCCTTCACTGCAACCATTCCAGAAAAATGTGTATGTACCTCCAACTTCAGTAAGTCAGCCTTCATTTTCCTGCCTTGTTTCACTCAGGGCTGCAGGGCTCTGATACTTGCTGAGCTCTCTCACAAGAGTTTTTTGTTTTTCAAGTCTACTGGATTTTGTGTTTTCTATAAGTGTGTTCACATTCCATGTACTGATGGTTAGTGGAATCATCTTTGCAGGAATTTTGTACATTTTTTGTGTGTTTCAACCACAAGGTGGGATCCCTGTCTATAGATAACCACAGTAAACAGGCTAGGGTTGGCTAAGCAAACAATTTTACGACATATTTTCTACTCCCTTCTCACACCAGGAAGTGAGCATCGGAGTCCTTAAAGCACACAGGTGGATGCTGAATCCCACTGATGCTTCAGTCCAGTGAGGAAATGACCCTATAGCCTGGGGCACCTCTGCGTAGGATTGTGACTACACTTTGAAAGTGTACAGGCACTGCTGATTTCTTTTTAAAAATTTTTTTAAAAAGATTTTAGCATTTTGTTTTCCTGCTTACATATAAAAATGACTTCAATATTCATTTTTAAAACTTTGAGTTCCAATTTCTCTCCCTTCCTCCCTCCCCACCTCCCTTCATGGAGAAGGCAAACAATTTAATATAGGTAATACATGTGTAGTCATGCAAAACACTTCCATAATAGTCATGTTTTGAAAGACTATCTGTATTTACCTCTGTTCTATCCCCCTCCTGTTTGCTCTATTCTTTCACCCTGTTCTTCAAAAGTGTCTTGCTTCTGGCTATCCCTACCCCCAATCTTCCCTCTCTTCTGTCACTTCGCTTCTTTTCTGATCCCCTTCCCTCCTGCTTTCCTATAGGGTAAGATAGATTTCCATACTGAATTGATTGTGTGTTATTCCCTCTTTGAGCCAATTCTGATGAGAGTAAGGTTAATTCACTCCCCCTCACCTACCTCCTCTTCCTCTCCACTGAAAAAGCTTTTTCATGCCTCTTTTATGTCACATAATTTATTCTGTTCTACCTATCCCCTTCTCTTTCTTCCAGTACTTTCCTCTCTCACCCCTTAATTTTATTTATTATATATCATCCCTTTATATTCCACACACACTATGCTCATTGTCTATATATGCACCCTGTAAGTACACTAATAATGATAAAGGTCTTATGAATTACAAATATGTAGGAATGTAAACAGTTTATCTTTAATAGATCTCATATGATTTCTCTTTCCTGTTTACCTTTTCATATATCTCTTGAGTCTCATATTTGAAAGTCATGTTTTAAATTTAGCTCTTGTCTTTTCTCAAGAACACTTTAAATTCCTCTAGCTCATTGGATGTTCATTTTTTCTCTCATGGATTGTACTAGATATCATATTCTAGGCCCTCAAATCCTTTAATATAGATAGAAGCTGCTAAATTTTGTGCTATCTTGACTGTTGCTCCACTATACTTGAATTGTTTCTTTCTGGTTGCTTATAATGTTTTCTCCTTGACCTGGGAACTCTGGAATTTGGCTATAATATTCCTGGAAGTTTTCATTTTGGGATCTCTTTCAGGAAGTGATCAGTGGATTCTTTTAATTTCTATTTTTCCCTCTGGTTCTAGAATGTCAAGGCAGTTTACTTCATAATTTCTTGGAAGATAAGGCTCTTTCTTTTTAATCATGGTTTTCAGACAGTCCAAAAATTTTCACATTATCTCTCCTGGATCTATTTTCCAGGTCAGTTATTTTTCCAATATGATATTTCACATTGTATTTTATTTTTTTCATTGTTTTGGTTTTGTGCTTATGAATTCTTGATTTCTCATAAAATATATTTTATTTGTTCCATTCTAATTTTTGTGGAATGATTTTCTTCAGTGAGCTTTTGGGTTACCTTTTCCATTTGGCCAATTCTGCTTTTTAAGGCATTCTTCTCCTCATTGTTTTTTTGGATTTCTTCTATCATCTGGCTTGCTCTGTTTTTTTGAGGTGTTATTTTCTTCAGTATTTTTTTGTGTTTCTCCTTTAGACTGCTGTTGACACATTTTTCATGATTTTCTTGCATCACTCTCATGTTTCTTCCTAATTTTTATTGTACTTATTTTTTCCAAATCCTTTTCTAGCTCTTCCATAGCCTGAGACCAATTCATATTTTTCTTGGAGGCTTTGACTTTGTCATCTTCTTCTGATTGTGTGTTTTGATCTTCCTTGTCAGTAAAGTAAGTTTCTGTAGTTAGAATTTTTTCCATCATTTTCTCATTTTCCCAGACTATTACTTGACTTTTTAATTCTCTTTCAAGATAAGGTTCTGCTTCAAGGGTGGAGAGCACAGTGTCTTAAACTTCCGGGGTTTTGTGTAACCATTTTCTAAAGATATTTCTAGGGACTTATATGTTTTCAGGTCTTTCAAGGTGGTATGATTTAAGGAGAGGTATTTACTACTCTCCTGGCCTGTGCTTTGGTCTGTGAGCAACCACGATCATTCCTTTCTTGAACTGTGAAGCAGGTCCTTCCTCCACTGTTGTTGCAAGTTCTCCTATGCTAGTGCTCCTCCTTGTCTTGGGACTGTCACCCAAAGACTGAAACTTGGATCCAAGTATGGGCAAAGCAACAGAGCCCTGCCTCAGTGTTAGCAAAGACACCCCTTTAATCTCCTTCTGACCAATTGTTTTACCCCTTTACCATCTTTTGGCTGAGAGCTCCAGAATCAACCACTGCTACTGCTGCTGCTGCTGATTATGATGATTCAGTCACTCCCAAGGCCTTCTCTTGCTTTACTGGGCCTGTGGCTATGCTGGCACAACCTGCTCTGGACTGTGTTCCTCTCTCACCCAGGGCCAACAGACCTTTTTGCTAACCTTATAAGTTGTCTTTGGCATTTGTTGGCTGAGAAGTCTGGAAATTGCCACTGCTGCCAGTGATTCAGTCACCCTGAGGCCTGCTCCAGGTTTGCTTTTGGCTTAGTCTGAGTTGGTCCTGCCTGGGCTGGACTACACTCCTCTCTCAGCCCATTGCAACAGACCTTTCCTGTTAACCTTCCTGGTTGTCTTGGTCTGGAAATTTGTTTCACACTCTTTTTGTAGGTTTTGCAGTTCTAGAATTCATTTGTAGTCACTTTTAAAGGTATTTGGAAGGATTTGGGGGAAAGCGCAGGTGATTCCCCACCTTTGCTCTAAAATGTTGGCCCCACCCCCCCTCACCTGGACTTTTGCAATAATTTTTCATTTATTCACCCTGCATCTAGCCTCTCCCTACTCTTACCTGACCTTCACACAGCTTTTAAAGTCATTTGGAGATCATTTTCATACTTGGGAGAGTTGCAGAAAACATCTGCTTTATTTCTTGACTGTTGCCATAGTACTTTGAGATAACTAAAAATGATAAAATGGTATGAGTGATGTCTTTTGATTCCTGCATAAAATGGATTTAAGTGAGGCGGAGTTGCACAAAGTCATCAGTTTCACTCTCTTCCAGAGTCATCACAGTCTAGTGGTGGGACAGACTAAAGACGACTGGTGATGGCTTGAGATGCAGTGGATGACCTTGGTCTCTTTGATGTCTAAATCAAACTCTGAACACTCCACGGCTCCTGTGTTAGCTGCCTTCATTGCCATTGGAACAAACTGTTTTTATCCACCCATTTAGTTGGAGAAGTCTTCACATGGCACCCCATTTACTGATGGATTTGAGCCCCCTCAGTTACGCTCAAGCTGGTTTAGCCACCTTCCAAAATGGTTTACCAAGGTGTAGCCACTGTGCTTGCTACGGATTCTTTGGAGTCATAATTGAGAGTTAGGTGGATTAGGGAGTCACCAAAGGTGGAAAGTAGCCCTGAGAAGGGATGTGCAGACCTCACATCTTAGGTACTAATTTTACCTGAAGACACTCTATATCCCATATGTGTATATGTGCATTTTGTATATTTATGGTATGGGTACCATTACTGTGATTTCTTTAACATAAGGAGCTATTGGTGAGAATTTTCTCTACAAAAACAACTTAGAGACATAAAGAGCTTCCTAAACTTTCTTAGAATCACAAAGCAAGTATATGTTATGGCAAAGACTTCAATTCAAGCTCCCAAGGCTTTCATTCTATATAGTAAAACAGAGAAACAGAAAATTGAGAAAGGGGAAAGTGTTAATGCTAAGGCAGAAAGTAGGAAGACTTCCTATATTGGGTATTTTGAGTTAATGGATGAAAAAAGACATCATGAGAGTTGAAGGTGATGGATGAGGAGGTTTTTCTAAGTATGGGAACTACCTTGTGTGAATGCATGGATGTGGTACATAGAGTAATAATTTTGAGAAAAAAGATGTTAATCTAGTGTGGGTGCAACAGTCCTGTGAAGTAAGGTTAAGGTTAGACATGTAGGTGACAGTCCAATGATAGAAAGCCTTCAGTGCCAGGAAAAGCAATTTGTATTTGATTCAATATGTAATACAAATCCTAGAAGGATTTTGAGCAGAGAAAGAATTTGGCCAGACTGCTATATTAGGCAAATCTCTTTGTCAGCTCTTTGGAGGATGAATATGAGCTTATAGAATGACCCAATGAAGTACTATGAAAAGAGAAAAAAAGGCCCAAGAGAGAACTTTAGGGGAGAACTACTGTTAGAGGGGATGATCTGGTTGATGATCCAGCAAAGGATACTGAGAAGAAGTTGGATATGTAGGGGAAGAGTCATGAAAGAGTGGTGTCACAAATTCTTGGAGGGAAGAGCATATCAGTGAGGTGGGGGATCATTAATTCAGAGATCATTGGTAACATTAGAGAGAGAAATTTCAGGGGAATGATGAAGTTGGAAGTCAGGTTGTAAGGGGTAGCAAAGGAGAGTGAAGGAATAATAAGTTGAAGCATATCTTTTGACCTAGCAATATCACTTCTAGGGCTGTATCCCAAAGAGATCATACAAATGGGAAAAGGACCCATACGCACAAAAATATTTATAGCAGCTCTTTTTGTGGTGGCAAAGAATTGGAAATCAAGGGGATATCCATCAATTGGGGAGTGGCTGAACAAGTTGTTGTATATGAATCTAATGGAATACTGTCGTGCTATAAGAAATGATGAGCAGACAGACTTCAGAAAAACCTGGAAAGTCTTATATAAACTGATGCTGAGTGAGGGGAGCAGAACCAGGAGAACATTGTACATGGTTATAGACAAATCATATGATGACTAACTTTGATAGACATGGCTCTTCTCAGCAATGCAAGATTCTAGGACAAATCCAAGAGATTCATGATGGAAAATACTATCCACATCTAGAGAAAGAATTACGGAGTCTGAATGCAGATTGCAGCAAACTAGTTGCTCTCTTTTTTTTTGTTTTGTTTCTTGTTTCTCATGGTTCATTCCGTTGGTTATAATTCTTCTTTGCAACATGACTAATGTAAAAATATGTTTAATGTGAATGTACATGTAGAGCCTATATCAGATTGCATGCAGTCTTGGGGAGGAGGGTGAGAGAGAGGAGAAGGAGAGGGAGAAAAGTTGGAATTCAAAAGCTCATGAAACTGAATGTTTGCAAACTAAAAATAAATTAATATATTTAAAAGAAAAAGTTGAAGCACATTGTAAATGGTCTTTTTAACTAGTTTATTCAGAAAAGTCAGAAGAGATATAGCATGATAGTACAGATGGATGAATGAAGTTACTGTGTTTGAGGATGGGGAAGATATTGGCACATTCCTGGCAATATGAAAAGGGCCAACAAACAGGGAGAGAAGAAAAATAAGTGATTGAGTGAGGATACCAGATGGGGCTTTATAAGAGGAAATGGGATGGAATGGGTATGCTTGAACAGTTAATAGTTCCAGGCTTGTAAGGAGTAAGGTGTTATCATGAGAGACAGGGCTGAAGGAGAAGCTGGTATCAGAAGATATGTAAAGAGAGAAGAAAAGAGAACTCTGTAACAACAATGTTACTAGCATCTGCTGTGGAGGTGTAAGGCAAATAACACCAGTACACAGGAGGGCCACTAGCACAAATTCTTTGATCTGCTTTTCTAAGGAAAGCAACTTTAAGGTGTTTACAATCTCACTTTAATCAAACATAAGTAAATCATTCACTTGGTTCAGGGGAGAAAAGTCAGCACCCTGAACTTCAGAGCAAATACAAACAAAAATTACAAACAGAAAGAATATGAACAGAGCAAATAACACAAATCGACAGACTGGCTTCTAGCTGTCTGACCAAAGATATACATACATAGTTACCAGAGAGAGAAGCACCAACATCTGGGTTTTCAAAGCCAGGGGGCTCCTTAACAGCTACCCAGAGTCTCCATACCAACACTCTTCCAATGAGTGAGCCCCAAACAGAATGCTAACCTCAGAGTATGTATACACTTCTTCAGGGTCAGAGCACTTCACACCCCTCAAGGGTTTCATACCTCTAGTGGATTTAAAATCTCTCCTCACCTAATTGCAACAGGGTGTGGGCCTTTCTACAAAGGCAAGACTCAATCAAAGGCATGCTGTTGCCTTAGTGCTGAGAAGCACCCCAAAGCAAAAGACAACAAAAATTCCCACTTTGCTGGCCTTTACAAACTCATAGCAAATGGTTTCAATTTTTCTATAAAACATGAAGCAAGGACCTCACTTGAGAAAAGGGACAGGGAAGAGGAGTCACCAGAGCTTTGAATGATGAAAGAAATGCTGAAAAATTTAAGGAAAGCAAGTGAATCTGTGTTTTCATCAGTATATGGAACTTCCATATCAGGAAACTCCCTCTACCAATGCCAATCTGCACTGTATTTATAATGTAAGTTCTTAGAGATTTTTTCTAGAAGACAGAAAAATGGTAATGTACCCAGGTTCCCATAACTGTATTATCAGAGATGAAACTTGATTCCACTATGTCTCCCTTCTCTTCTGTACAAGGGAATACAAATTCTAGATTTTTTTGAATGAAACAGAAGTTACGTCTTCAAATGAATGGGCTTTCTTTATTGAAGGAAAATATTCCGTGCATTTAACTTCTCCCATATTCTATCTTCTTACCCTTCAATACCTGAAAGCCTACCAATTCCAGGCTTTCTTGTTTATATTTTATTCATGGAAAAGGTTCTTCTTCCAAACAACATATTTTTATCCGACCAAAACAATTTCCATCATGAAAGCTGGGAGGTTTACAGCCTACATACGAACATTTCCCCCTCTTCTTTGTACATTTGGTAGTTTGGATTAGCTCCCCATACCCTGAGGAAAGAAAAAAAAGTATGTACTTCAGAATCTTTGGATCCACACAGAAAAAGAGATGTTCCCATTGTAACCTGAATCATAGATTCGAAAGTTTAGCCCTATACACAATATTCGTTAATTAGATTTAAAAAAGAATAATCTTTCAGTCAATGAGGTGATGTTATAATGAAAAAAAAAACAAGTCTTGGAAACAGGAAAACTGGATTCCAATCCTAGCATGCTGACTTTTCAGCAGTATAACCTTGTTAAAATCATCTTACCTCTTTGATCTTTGTTCAAATATCTATAAAATGGGAACCATCCTACTTGCACTAACCTACCTTACAAGATCGTAATAAGAACGAAATAGGGATAGCGACTAGATCTGAATGTTTTCAGCTCTATACAGTAAACTTGTATAACATCACAAAAATAAAAATGATTATGTTTTTAGATGCAGGAAATAGTTCCTTATAGATGTAACAGTCATTCTTAATTCATCTCTTTCCGTGCAGTCAGACCATGATATGTTAGTCAAGGATCAAAATCAAGTATTTTTGAAAGATTTACTACTTTCCAAGCACTGTGCCAGGGAACTTTCTCCTTTACCTTGATTCATGGGATCTGAGTTTAAATCCAGCTATGCCACTCACACTACCTCTGTGAACTTTGGCAAGTCAGTGAAATCAGTTTTCTCATCTATAAAATGGGGATGGAGTTTGACTACTGGACCTTTCAGCCACCTTACAGTCTTACTCCTACCAATTTTGGAGCTGATTCTGAAAACAAATCTTGGTGCTTGGTGTTGAAAACATTTTCGAGATATCTTACTCCAACCTTATTGGCTTCTCATGCTGTTGAAGAGTTCTTTTAAATACATAAAAAATTCTTGTGCTTAGGCGCTTACTAGCTGTGTGAGCTTAGTCAAGTCACTTAATCCTGTTTACCCCTGTTTCTTTATCTGTACAATGACCTGGAGAAGGAAATGACAAATCACTCTAGTATCACTGCCAAGAAAAGCCCGTTAGAATCACAAAGAGTTAGATATGACCCCCCAAAAAAGACCAAACACAAAGAGTTCCTTACAGTATTTGAATGACACTTTCCACTTAGTCTTCCTTAGGGTAGAGAGATCCCACCTGTATTCCCAGGGCCATCTAGTCCAGACAACTGATGAGGGCTCCTACTGAGCTCATCCTCCATATTCATAGTACTGTCTCTTTATTGGTCAGTCTACACCTTACCTGTGCCAGTATAGGAGAAGATCACAAAGAGCACCATAAAAACAAGGTAGAAGATCCTCATGATAATTGGTTTGCTGGAACCTGGGAATTATAGGAAAGTTGAGGAAGGACAGCTCAGGAGAAGCCAGGAGCAGACAGGACAAAAAAGGCCAAAACTGGCTGGACCAGTCTTTGCTGTCCTTTATTGATTTTACTTTAGGTCCTGAATACCCAAAGTTGACAGAGGGAACCTCCTCAAGAGCCTGTAGTACCCTTGTATTTATACAGGTAGGGGATTACCCAATAAGGGACTTTGAGATTGGAAAAGGATGTGTTATTGTCCACATTGAAATTCTAAACAATCCCACAGAATTTGTAACCAGAAAAGAATCCAAGTCATGTGGGTTCCTTTCCCTCCCTCTGGTCATAAATGGATTGAGATGGGGTGGACCAAGGGGAATATTTTGGCTCAGGGAGCTTCTGTGACAGGATACTTCTTCCTGCAGGGAGGGTTTTGAAGCTCACACTCAATAGTTTTCTTTGGAGAGGAAAATAAAGAAAACAGTAGCAGTTTTCATAATAAGTAGAAAAACAACAAGAAACATAATTTCATTGCTCATCAAAATAATTATAGCCTTAGCAATAACATGTGTTTTATAAGGTAAAGAGGTAAAGCAGCTCTATGAAGACTTTGATAAGACTGCAAAATAAATTGTTATGTACCTTTATCTATGTGGTTTCAGTGTAATAGTGAGAATAGGTGAAGACAACACAGAATGCATCAAGAAACATGAATGACAAAGAACAAAAGAGAAAATTGGATGAGTTGTATAGACCACAGAGATGTTTCAGATATTTGTATCGTGAATATATTCTTCATGAAGAAAATTAATTAACATTAATGTCAGAAAAATAAAATTTATTATACTTCAAGAAGCAGGAAATGGTTCCTTATAGACGTAACAGTTATTCTTATTTCTTCTCTTTGTGGGCAGTCAGACCATGGTATATTAGCCAAGCATCAATATCAGGAGAAAGCTAGAAGAAAGAGTTAAAGAAGATATGATTTTCAAGCAAAACAGGAAAATACCCACAACCTCATAATTTAAACAAGTTATTGATTTAAGAAAAAGTGTTTATGCAAAGGCCAACAACAGAGATTTCAATATTTTCTCATCGTTTAAACAATGTAAATCAATTGCCACAACAAGGGGACCAAATTAGTCTAAAAAGCACCTGAGTCACCAACACTTGCTTTATTTGCCAAGTAGAAAGAAAGGAAAGCTATGGGCAACAATTGTTTAGAATGTGTACTTGTGCTCCAAATTCTATGAAGAATTATTGAAGATTATTATCTGTTTTACTTCATAAAATGAAAGCAGTGGAGTATAAAGTCCATTTTTCAAAAAGTTTGCCAAGAAATTTAACTAGGCAAAAGTATGCAGATAGCATGCAAGAATGAAAATGGAAGAACAACAAACACATAAAAGATGAAAAATCTCAGAAAAAACTCTTTTCACTATTAAGAGCAGTGAATCTCTTACCCTTTTGACTCCAATATTCTAGTCATCAATGTGCTTATAAAAGTGGTAGAAATGTCACCGAAGAGAACAAAGTTGTGAAAAATGGATTAAAAGATCAATTTACTCCAAAAAGTTGCATGCCAGCTTTTTACCTTATCTCATTTAGTCTTCAAAATAATTAACTGCTTAGAAAGTAATACAAATATTACCTCCATTTTAAAAATGAATTAACTAGCATTTTATATGGTAAGTTGACTTGCTTAAATTGGATGAACCAGTCAATGTCTGATCTGGATGCACACCCTGGTCTCCTCTTTTCCAATTCAATTTTCTTTCCATTAGTCATTGCATTAAATCCAGAGAACTGGCCTATAAAATATTTCCTGGTGGTGGTTAATATGGGATATAGGTAGTCTCCTCCTTGGAGGCCTTGCACCAGAATATGGACAAGACATAGGTTTTTTGTTCTAATTATAGCTATCTAACATTTTGCATGGTAATTTAAGGAGGTGGAGCACCAAATCCGGGTTCTTGGTTTATGATAGGATATTAGGCACACTTTAGTGATATCCTGTTACCTGTAGAATAAAGTATGAACTCGAGGTTCTGTCACCCAAGACCTTTTACCACTGGGCTCCAAAATACCTTTCCAAGCTTATTGTAAACTATTCCTTATCATCTCCTTTATGTGTTGGCTGATCTGGACTACTCTTCATCTTCTCTTCTTGTCCCAACATCTCCAATCTGCCATGTTTTGAATGGATTCTTCTTTTTTCCTCCCTTACCTCCAATCCCCCTTCAAAAAAAAGAAACAAACAAAATCCTTCTTTTCAAAAACACCACCTGACATCTAGGTATGTTTTAGTCCCTCACTTCCTTTAAAAATCAACTCACTTCTTCCATGAAGCCTTTCTTGACTTTTAGTAGTCTCTCCCAACCTTCATGTGCAAGTGACATTAGTCTTTTCACATTTCTGCTAGTACTTTGAGATAAGGGAAAAGAAGAAATACAAATTAATCTACCATTATAATTTGTTTATATGACTTTTCCCCTAGCATACTATAGATTTCTTTTTTTTAAATCACCACTTATTTATTTATTTAATATTTTTAGTTTTCAGCATTTTCACAAAAATTTGAATTACAAATTTTCTCCCCATTTCTACCCCCCCACTCCAAGATGGCATATATTCTGATTGCCCCATTCCCTGGTCAACCCTCCCTTCTTTCACCCCACTCCCCTCATCCGCTTTTCCCTTACTTTCTTGTAGGGAAAGATAGATTTTTATGCCCCATTACCTGTATATCTTATTTCCTAGTCGCATGAAAAAACTTTTATTTTTGAACATCTGTTTTTAAAACTTTGAATTCTAAATTCTCTCCCCTCTTCCTTCCCCAATGACCCTCCCTAAGAAGGCAAGCAATTTAATATAGGCCACATGTGTGTCATTATGTAAAACCCTTCCACAATACTCATGTTGTAAAAGACTAATTATATTTTGCTCCCTCCTATCCTATCCCTCTTTATTCAGTTTTCTCCCTTAACCCATCCCGTTTCAAATGTTTGCTTTTGATTACCTCCTCCCTCCATCTGCCCTCCCTTCTATCATCACCCCCTTTTTTAATCTCCTTCTTCCTTCTTTCCTGTGGGGTAAGATACCCAACTGAGCGTGTATGTTATTCCCTCCTCAGGTCAAATCTGATGAGACCAAGATTTACTCATTCTTCCTCACCTGCCTTCTCTTCTCTTCCTACAGAACTGCTTTTTCTTGCCACTTTTATGTGAGATAATTTACCCCATCCTATCTCTCCCTTTCTCCCTCTCTCAATATATTCCTCTCTCATCCCTTAATTTGATTTTGTTTTTTTTAGATATCATCCCTTAATATTCTGCAGTTCTAGATTGGTTCAGAGCCATTTTTTATAGGTTTTTGGAGGGACTTGGCGGGGAGCCATCTTGGCTCCACCCCCTGTTGAATCCTTTTTTGACAGCTACCAATTCCATAAGAAGGTATTCTAACAGCAAGCACCCTAGAATATCCAGGATAGCCTGCTAGCACAGGTTCTTTGATCTGCTTTTACATGAAAAATAGCTTTTACAAAGGTCAGCAATCTTACTTTAATTACACACATATGTATCATTCACTAGTTGAGGGAAGCATCAGCACTCTGAATGTGGAGAAAATACTAGCAAAGGAATACAAGCAAAGAAAATAGCACAAAGACCAACAGACAAAGCTCTAGCTGTCTGAATAAGGTAATACAACCACTTACATACACCACTGGATGGGGGAGCACAAATACATCTGAGTAGTCTGAGGTAGGTGGGAGGGGTGTCTGAACATACAGCTACTCAGAGTCCCCCTTCAGGGAATCACAGGGTCCTTCTCATAAGCCAACCCCCAAAGCAAAATACCAGCTCAGAATATACATGCAATTTTGGCTAATAGGCTCAGAGCTAGAAGGCATCATAACCCTCCTGACTCAGTGCCTAATTAGCTTAATTACACAAAAGGTGTGAAAGCCTTCCTGCAAGCAAGCTTCCCCTTTAAGGAAGTTCCTCCCCCAATGGGCTCTGTGTGATTCAGGATATATCATAGCTGTGATTGAACATATATGGTCACATAGGCCTATTGATGGATGGGGAAGATCTTCCTATTCCATTAACATTATAGGCATATAGAAAATAGTTAAAAAATCATTCATCCACAGTGATATAAAATGCAAATTAGAGAAAGTATACATGTAAGACTGGGTATCACACAATACCTTCAGTGAATTAGCCCTTTCTTTGGGAGTGAGATTACTCAGCTCACTTAAGCAAAAGGATCCTGGACCTCACACATAATTCAATTCCCCCAAATCTTCCTCATTCTAGGTCTTTGTTTTCTCATCTTTCACATAACAAGTTTGTAGTAAATAATCTCTAGTTCCTCCTAGCTCTAAACTCTGTGACCTTAAATACACAAACAAAAATCAATGAGGAATTTTTGCCCAAATGAGCCATTAGTGAGATGAAAGAAATTGTTAAATGTAGCAAACAAGAGGCTGTTTGAAGGAAAGGAGAGCTTTAGTGAAGGTATAGTCAAAGAGAGCTGATTCCTGTTCTTCAGAGAAGGGTCCCAGTTGCTCAAGAAATATCTAAATGGATGTTCTAAAAAAATGGATGTTTTTCCATCTTTTTGTACAGCTCTTGGCAATCCCAGTGAAATACTAAAAATAATTCTAGTTAGCCGGAGGTGAGTTTTTTATTTTTCCCACCCAAGAAGGAGTGATGAATTATGGAGGTATATGGTGAGTAAATATGGACATGTAAAATAAAGAACAAAACACATCGTTAGCCTTTCACAGGCATTATCTTTTCATCTCCCATTTCTTTGTCTGATCAATCTCTGTAATGCAAATCCTGGAATTCCAACTTTTCATCTGAGGCCAAACTTATTGAGTCTTCATTGTTCATAAGGTTAATATTCTCAGCTTTCTTATCTGTAAGATGTACACAAGTTTTATACCCATAGGTTTCTTTCCCAAGAATCCACCTTCTGAAAATATTAACACTGTGATGCCTGTGTGTAAGTCAATGATGATCAGAAATAGAGTGCTGTGCATTCTGCTTATGGAGACTCTACTATTCAGGCTGGCACACCTTTTTCGAACTGGAACAGAATGGTAGGTTTTAAAAAATTCTGTGTTTCATTCTATTTTCCTTCCCTTGTCTTCACAATATCGTGATGATGGAGTAGGTAGAAAGCTAGCTACTTGGGAACTTCTGGATTCAAGTGCTGCCTATCTCAAAAGTGGTTGAGTGTCTCTTGGCAAATCATCTGATGTCTCAGCAATCCAGGCAACTGAGACCTTCAGGTGCAGAGGAAGTACTAACCTGCATAGGGAGAGGGAGTTTCCACTTTAGGAATTCCCTATTTTATTTAAACTACTAGTATCTCCCAAAAGATGTATATATATATATATATATATATGTCTCTGCCCTTCCCTCTATCAGTCTCACCCTCTTTCTCCCTCCTCTCTACTCTTCCTTTCCCTTTCCTCCCCTCGCCTCTCTTTTTCTCTTCTCTCCTCTCCCCTTCTCTTCCCTCCTCTCTTCTCCCCTCCCCTCCTCTCTTTTCCTCTCTTCTTCTCCCTTCCCTTCCCCCCTTCTAAATCCAGTGTAACCTTTCAAAAACTTCATTTATTTAAAACCCATGAGCCCTCAGGAAATCTTTTGCACATTGACCTCCATAGTCATCTTCTTTCTCTGGCTTCTATCTTTTTTTTTGTTTGTTTAAATGATGTATGGAATAAAACAAGCACTTCCATTGCATAGCACAATTTGAAAAAAAGAATGATGATTTTGATGAAATCCTAATAAAGCTGCCCCTAGTCCCAATGTTCTAACTTTATTATAGGCCCCACTGAACAGCAGGCCCACTGAACCTACCTAACCACCGCCACCCCACCCCTGCCCATCAATATCCTAACTCCTTCATATATGCCTCATTGCTCACTAGAACAACAGGTGTGACCATGAGCTCATAGTTCTCACTGAAACTACAGGCATGTCCATGTGATGGGATCCCAGCCACTGCTTCTAGCTAGCCACTGCCCTCAGACCCATTCTTTATATTTGAACGGGTGTGTTCTTGTACTCAAACAGATCATTTCCATTTAGCTCAAGGACTGCAATTCCTAACTACCTGTCTTGACCAGAAAGGACTACAATATCTAGCCAACCAGAGAGCAATACAACCAGAATGTTTAACCACCAAACCATGGAAGTGACCCCTCTCCTATTACCTAATCACTTAACAAACCCCTCCTTCCTTTTTAACATTCATAATTTCTGTTATGTAATTGCATCTTTACCCTATTAAAATCTATCTTGCTTTTTCTGAAGTTTCTGGTTCCTCTTGGAACTTAGCCTGCTTTATGAGAGGTGTCAATCTCAATAAATGCCTATACTTGGATTAGAGGAGATCTGACTCTGAATTCTTTAAGACAATTCCACCACAACATGTCATGAAACCGCAACATTTTTGGCATCCTTGTGTGGACAGAGACTAAACTGCAACAGTTACATATAAAACTACAAATCTACTATGTATAACTTACTATTCCTTTCAAAACATACAAAAAATTATCATGTAAATTTATAATTTCCTTCACTCCACCTTGCCCTAGAGATAGCTTCCATTGGACACAATTAAGCATATACTCACGTATGTGTGTATGTATATATTTTTACTACTGTCCTGGACTGTGCTCTAGCCTGTGAGTGACCACAAGCCTTCTTTTTTGTCCTGGAACTGCAAAGCAGTTCCCCCCTCTACCGTGGCCTCAAGCTGTAGTGTGTTAGTGCTCCTCCTTGCCCTTGGACTGCTACCCAGGACTGTGACCCAGATCCAAGTATGAGCAAAGAAACAGAGTCCTGACTCAGTGCTAGCCAAAAGACCCCCGTAATCTTCTTCTGACTAATTGTTCAACACCCTTACTGTCTGTGGGCTGAGAGCTTTGGAAACAGCCACTGTTGCTGCTGCTGCTGAGCCAGTGGCTCCCAAGGCCTGCTTCTGCTTTGCTGATGTAAGGGCTGTGCTGGTGCTGCCTGCACCACACTTTGCTCTACTCTCACCCAGGTGCAACAGACCCTTCTTTCTGACCTTCTAAGTTGTCTTTGGCATCCGTAGGTAGAGCGATCTAGGAATAGGCACTTCTCCCAGTGATTCAATCATGCTAGGGTGCTTCAGTTCTGCTGTGGCCTGATCTGAGCTGTCACTGCCTGGATTAGGCTGTGTTCCTCTCTCACCCTCCTGCAACAGACCTTTTCTGCTGACCTTCTCAGTTGAATTGGTATGGAAATTTGTTTTTTTGTGTATTCTGCTGCCTTAGAATTTGTTTAAAGTCATTTTAAAAGTTATTTGAAGGAGTCTGGGGGAGAGCTCATGTGAATCTCTGCATTTAGTCCATACCAGGTTTTTTCTAAAATCTTTGCATGCATCATTTCTTGTTCCCCAGGAGTATTTCATCATGACCACATGCTACAACTTTTTCAGTCCTTCCACAACTGATAAACATCCCTGAAATTTCTGTTCTTTGCCACCACAAAGAGAGCTGCAATAAACATTTTAGAATATATAGATAATTTTCCTTTTCCTCTAACTTTCTTTAGAAACAGATCATATAGTTGTATTGTGGTGTCAGAGGGTATAGATAGTTTAATAACTCTTTGGACATGATTCCAGATTACTCTCCAAAATGGTTGGATCAATTCACAATTCCACCAACAATGAATCACTGTCCCAATTTTTCCAATCCCCTCCGATATTTGTCACTTTCTCCTTCAATAATTTTAGCCAATCTAATAAGTGTAAAATTATTTCTGAGAGTTTTTTAAATTTGCATTTCTCTAATCGATACTTATTTAGAGAATTTTTTCATGTGAGTGTAGACTTCTTTGGAAAATTGTTCATATCCTTTGACCATTTATCCATTGAGCAGTAACATGTATTCTTATAGATTTGATGAAGTACTTTTTTATGCATGAGATATGACACCTTTATCTGATAAACTGTCTATAAATCCTTCCCCCATTTTCTGCTTTCCTTCTGATCTTGGCTATATTTGTTTTATTTGTACATAACCTTTTTAATTTAAAGTAATCAAAATGATCCATTTAACCTCTAACAAAATTCTCTATCTCTTGTTTATTCATTTATTGTTCACCTAGTCATAAATCTGATAAGTAATATGTGCTGTGCTGTAATTTTATTGTAAAATCTCCTTATATATAGATCATTTATCCATTTTGATACCATTTATAATAGTATGAAATATTGGTCTATGCCCAGCTTCTGCCATAGCGCTTTCCATTTTCACCAACAATTTTTGCTAAATAATGAATTCCTATTCCAAAATCTTAAGTCTTTACATTTGTTAATTACAAGGATATATTTATTTGTTGCTATAAATTATTTATCTGCTCTGTTCCATTGATCTTTCTTTTATTTCTTAGCTAGTTCCAGATAGTTTTGGTAATTACTGCATTGTAATATTGTTTAATATCTGGTGTTGCTAAACCTTCTTCCTCTACAATTTTTTCATTTGATATTCTTTATTTTTCATTTTTCCAGATGAATTTTGTTACCCTCTTATTCCTTATTTTAGCCACCTTTCTAAAACTCCCTCCCTTATCTTCTCCACCCCACACTCTTAAATTTATTCTATATATTCTTTAAAGTCCCTCCTCCAAGATATTCTTCAGTTTTCTCACCTGTCTAGAAGTTCGTAAGATTTCTAAACCTCTTCAGATGTACTCTTTGTTTCCTCTTCAACTCGGATGAGAATAAAAATCCAGTATTACCAGCTATCCATGCCACCTATTTCCTCTGTATTAGTTCTTCCTTTTATGCTTTGTTTTTAAGAGATGATTGCTCCTTTTACCTTTTCCTACCCAATTTTGTTTTTTAGCATCACCCCATCATACAAAACCACCTTTCTTTCAAACTTAGTAATGATGACAGTTTTAAGAATACTATTGTTAATAATAACTAACAATTACTAATATTTTCATATGTCATAAGTAATTAGTTTAACCTTACTCAATACCTTATGATTAGTTTTTAATAACTTCCTTATATTTCTTCTGGATCTTTTATACTGAATTTTCCCCTGAGTTCAATCTTCTTGTTTACAAATACCTGAATATCTTTCAGCTCAACTAATGTCCAGTTCTTAAATTCAGGATTAAAATGTATGTTTTTATGCTTTTTAAAATGGCACTTTTGATCCTGTCTCTTTGTCTTCCCTGCTTTCTGCTTGCTCCTCTGTTTTAGTTTCTGAATGCCCCATGGGAGGTTAGTAGAGTAGAAGAAGTTCCTAGGCATGGGGGTACATCTGAGGTGAGGCATATAATGAAACGCGGAAGGGAAGGAGATGTAGTATGGAGGTGAGTGTTTCAGAGTTAAAGTGGATCTTGCAAAAAGATGAATTTCTGGACATCATGAAGTCCATAAAAGCAGCCAAGTGAGAAATAATGAAAAGCCAAGCAGCTTATTTACTGTTTCTCATATACGACATTCCATCTCCCATTTGTGTGCTTTTGCATGAGTTGTTCTCTATGCCTGCGAGATTGCCTCCATCTCTGCCTCTTAGAATCCCTAGATTATTTCCAAACTCGGTTCAAGTACTACATTATATGTGAGGTCTTTCCTGATCACCCGGTTCTCCCAGTGTCTGGGCTAGTCATCCTCTTGCCTGTTCTTGCCCCATCTCTATTGTAGTCACCCTTAACTTTGCATTGACTTAGGATTTATTTTCTATTTGAAATTCTAGCCCAGCAATTCCATTTATATAGGAAATCACTGTTGAGGAAACACTCTCGGCTTTCTGCTCCACAAATTATAATCTAAAAAGAAAAACTTCTTTATTGCAATGCCTTCCTTCCATTAATTATTTTCTTTTTTTAAATAGTATTTTCCCCAGTTATGTGAAAAGGAAATTTTTAGTATTCATTTTAAAAAGATTTTAAGTTCTGAAATTTTCTTCCTTCCCTCCTCCCTTCTCCTCTTCTGGAAATCATAAGCAGTTTAATATAATTTATAGATAATAAATATTTACATATTAGTCAGTTATGAAAGAAGAAATAAGTCAAAAGGAAAAAAGAAGGCAAATAAAAAATAAGTAAAAAATATGCTTTGATTTGCATTCAGAGTCCATCAGTTCTTTATCTGGATAAAGATAGTATTTTGATGCAATAGTCTTTGTACTTGTCTTGGATGTTGCATTGCTGAGAAGAGCTAAGTAATTCATAGTCGATCATCACACAATGTTGTCGATACTGCGTGGAATATGTTCCTGGTTCTGCTCATTTCACTTATCATTAGTTTGCACAAATATTTCCAGGTTTTTCTGAAATCTGCCCATTCATCATTTCTTATAGCACAATAATATTCCATTGCATTCGTATACCAAAGCTTGTTCAGTCATTCCCTTATTGATGGGCGTCTGTTCAATTTCCAATATTTTGCCACCATGAAAAAGTCTGCTATAAATATTTTGCATATGTGGATCCTTTCCCCCTTTTACACTTTCTTTGGGATACAGACCTGGTAATGGTATTGCTGGATCAAAGGGTATATTCAGTTTTGTTGCCCTTTGGACATTGTTCCAAATTGCTCTCTAGATTGGTATTGGATAATTAATAGGCACAAAATTAAAAAAAATTCTTTATCTCTATAGTGAGCATGAGGTATTATATGTAAAATAAAATACCTTCCCCCACCAAATAATAAAACAAAAGGCACAAAACTAAAACTCTTCTGGTAGTGGGGTAGATTTTCAAATAAATCATTGTATTTTCTAGAAGAAGAAACCCAGAATTACCTGGTGGAATATATTAGGTACACAAGAAACAGTAATAAATAACTGCAGCTATCTACTGTTTGATAAACCAAAAGACTCCGGCTTCTGGGATAAGAACTCAGTATTTGGAAAAAACTGCTGGGAAAATTGGAAAGCAGTATGGAAGAAACTAGGCATAGATCATCATCTTACACTGTATACCAAGATAAAGTTAAAATGGGTACACAATTCAGACAGGAAGGGTGAAACTATAAGCAAATTAGGAGAGCAAGGGATAATTTACCTGTCAGATCTAGAGGGAAGGACAGAATTTTTGACCAAATAAGAGATAGAGAACATTATGAAATGCAAAATGGATAATTTTGATTACATGAGGTTGAAAAGTTTTTGCATACACAAAGCTAATGCAACCAAGATTAGAAGGGAAGCAGAAAGCTGAGAAGCAATTTTCACAACCAGTGTAAAGGGTGATAAAGAGATAAATGTTGAAGAAGATGTGGGAAAATTGGAACACCAATGCATTGTTGGTGGAACTGGGTATTGATCTAACTATTCTAGAGAACACTATTAGGTCTGTATCCCAAAGAGACCAATAAAAAGGGAAAAGGACCTACCTGTACAAAAATAGTTATAAAAGCTCTTTCTGCGGTAGCAAAGAATTAGAAATTGAGGGCATTCCCATCATTTGGGGAATGGCTAAAATAGTTGTGGTGTATGAATGTAATGGAATACTATTGTACCATAAGAAATAGTGAGCAGGCAAATTTCAGAAAAACCTGCAAAGACTTTCATGAATTGATGCTGAGTGAAGTGATCAGAACCAGGAGAACACTGTACACAGTATCAGCAACATTGTGCAATAGATGACTTTGTTAGACTTTGCTCTTCTGTGCAAAGTAGTGATGTAAGATAACTGCAAAAGACTCATGATGGAAAACGCTATCCACATCCAAAGAAAGAACCATGGAGTCTGAATTCAGATTGAAAAATACTAACTTCTCTTTTTGTTGTTGTTTTTTTTCACATAGCTTTTCTCTTTTGTTCTGATTGGTCTTTACAACATGACTAATGTGTAAATATGTTTAATATGATCATATGTGTATAGTCTATATCATATTGCATGCTATTTGGAGGAGGGGGTACTGCAAGGAGAGGAGGAAATTTAGGACTCAAAATCTTATGAAAATGAATGTTGAAAACTAAAAAAAAAATAATAAAGAATAAAGAGAAAGGGAAAAAAACCAAACTGCTCTCTAGAATTGTTGGATCAGTTCACAACTCCACCAACAGTGTTTTAGTGTCCCAATTTTCCCATATCCTCTCCAATATTTATCATTATCCCCTTCTGTCATATTAGCCAATCTCATTGGTATGAACTGTTATTTGAGAGTTGTTTTAACTTGCATTTCTTTACTCAAAAGTGATTTAGAGCACTTCTTATGCCTATAGACAGCTTTGACTTCTTTTTTATAGTTCATTTTATGAATAAAGTCATTTGTTCAAGTCACATAGAGAAACAGCAGACAGGATTTGAGCTGAGATCTTCTGGAACTGTCTATACTTTTTAGATGATGCCATGGTGCCTGTTATTACACAAATATTTATGATGAAAAAAAGTTTATGGATTTTTTTCCTGCTTCTAGATTTTTTTAAAATTAAGATTTTTATTTTAAGTTTATAACACTCAGTTCCACATGATTTTGAGTTCCAGATTTTCTTCCTGCTCCCCTCCCCAAGATGGCATGGAATCTGATAAATCTTCTACATATAACTTTGCAATAAACTTATTTACACAATAGTCAAATTGTAAAGAAGAATTATGACCAATGGAATGAATCATGAGAAAGAAGAAACAAAACAAACAACAAAAAAAGAGAAAGAAAAGAAAAAAAAAGAGCAAATAGTTTGCCTCAATCTGCATTCAGACTCCATAGATGTTTCTCTGGATGTAGATAGCTCTCCCATCATGAGTCTTTTGGAGTTGTGTTTAAACCTTGTGTTGCTGAGAAGAGCCAAGTCTATCAAGGTTAGTCATCACAGAATCAATATATCCATGGTTGTGTACAGTGTTCTCCTGGTTTTGCTCTGCTCACTCAGTAATATACCATGTAGGTTTTTCCATGTTATTAAGTCTGTATCTTTCCCATTTCTTATAGCACAATAGTATTTTATTACATTCATACACTTCAACTTCTTTATCCCCTTGATTTTCAATTCTTTGCTACCACAAAAAGAGCTGCCATAAATGTTTTTGTATGTATGGGTTCCTTTTGTACTTGTGTGATCTATTTGGTATACAGCCCTAGAAATGGTATTGCTGGGTCAAAGGGTATGCACATTTTTATAGCCCTTTGGGCATAGTTCCAAATTGCTCTCCAGAATGGCTGGATACATTCACAACTCCACCAGCAGTGTAACAGTGTAACAATTTTCCCACATCCTCTCCAGCATTTACCATTTTCCTGTTTTGTCATGTTAGCCAATCTGACAGGAGAGATGTCGTACCTAAGAGTCGTTCTGATTTGAATTTCTCTAATCAGTGGTGATTTATAGCATTTTTTCATATGCCTATAGATATCTTTAATTTCTTCCTCTGAAATCTGCCTGTTCATATCCTTTGACCATTTCTCAATTGGGGAATGACTTGTATTCCTACAAATTTGGCTCAGTTCCTTGTATATTTTAGAGACAAAGCCTTTATCAGAGACATTGGTTGTAAAGATTTTCTCCCAATTTTCTGCTTCCCTCCTAATCTTTTTTGCATTTGCTTTTTTATACCAAATCTTTTCAATTTAACATAATCAAAATTATCCATTTTGTATCTTGTAATGCTCTCTATTTCTTGTTGTGTCATGAATTTTTTCCTTTCCCCTAAATCTGATAGGTAAACTATTCCTTGCTCTCCCAAATTGCTTATAGTATCAGCCTTTATTCCTAAATCATGAACCCATTTTTACTTTAATTTGGTGTATGGTATAAGATATTGGTCTATGCCCAGTTTCTGCTCTACCATTTTCCAATTTTCCAAGCAGTTTTTGTGAAATAGTGAATTCTTAGCCCAGAAGCTGGGTTCTTTGGCTTTATCAAAGAGTAGATTGCTATAGTCATTTACTACTTCATTTTGTGTACCTAACCTATTGCACCAATCCACCACTCTGTTTCTTAGCCAGTAGCAAGTAGTTTTGATGACTGCTGCTAAGTACAGTTTAATGTCTGGTACGGCTAGGCCACTTTCCTTAGCATTTCTTTTCATTAATTCCCTAGATATTCTGGACCTCTTGTTCTTCCAGATGAATTTTGTTATCATTTTATCCAGCTCTGTATAATAATTTTTGGTAGTTCAATTGTTATGGCACTGAATAAGTAAATTAATTTAGGTAAAATTGTCATTTTATTAAATTAGCTTGGCCTAACCATAAGCAATTGGTGTTTTTCCCTTTATTTAGATAAGACTTGTGTGAAAAGTGTTTCGTAATTATGTTCATATAGGCCCTGCGTTTGTCTTGGCAGGTAGACTCCTAAGTATTTGTCTACAGTAACTTTAAATGGGATTTGTCTTTCTTCCTCTTGCTATTGGGCTTTGTTAGTAATGCATAGGAATGCTGAGGATTTATGTGGGTTTATTTTATATCCTGCAACTTTGCTAAAGTTGTTTATTATTTCAAATAGTTGTTTACTTGATTCTCTAGGATTCTCTAAGTAAATCATCATATTGTCTGCAAAAAAAGTGATAATTTAGTTTCTTCTTTGCCTATTCTAATTCCTTGAATTTCTTTTTCTTCTCTTATTGCTACAGCTAATATTTCTAGTACCAAATTGAATAATAGGTGTGATGATGGGCATCCTTGGCTCACCCCTGATATTATTGGGAATGCATCTAGCTCATCCCCATTATGAATAATGTTTGTTGATGGTTTTAGGCAGATACTATTCATAATTTTAAATAAGGCTCTATTTATTTCTATGCTTGCTAGTGTTTTTAATAGGAATGGGTGTTGTATTTTGTCAAAGGCTTTTTCTGCATCTATTGAGATGATCATATGGTTTATGCTAGTTTTGTTGTTAATATGATCAATTATGCTGATAGTTTTCCTAGTATTGAACCAGCCTTGCATTCCTGGAATAAATCGTACCTGGTCATAGTCTATTATTCACATGATAAGTTGCTGCAATCTTTTTGCTAATATTTTATTTAAAATTTTTGCATTAATATTCATTAGGGAAATTGGTCTATAATTATCTTTCTCTGTTTTGACTCTACCTGGTTTGGGTATTAGTACCATATTTGTGTCATAAAAAGAATTTGGTAGGACTCCTTCACCTATTTTCCCAAATAGTCTATAAAGTATAGGAATTAATTGTTCTGTAAATGTTTGATAGAATTCATATGTAAAACCATCTGGCCCTGGAGATTTTTTCCTAGGGAATGCATTAAAGCCTTGCTCAATTTCTTTTTCTGAGATGGGGTTATTTAGAAATTTTACTTCCTCTTCTGTTAATCTAGGTAATTTGTGTTTTTGTAAATGTCCTCGGGTTGTCACATTTATGGGCATGCAATTGGGCATAATAATTTCTAATTATTGTTTTAATTTCCTCTTCATTGGAGGTGAATTCACCTTTTTCATTTTTGATACTGATAGTTTGGTTTTCTTTCTTTTTTTAAATCAAATTAACCAAAGGTTTATCAATTTTATTGTTTTTTCATAAAACCAGTTCTTAGTTTGATTTATTAATTTAATAGTTTTCTTGAATTCAATTTTATTAATCTTTCCTTTGGTTTTCACTATTTCTAATTTAGTATTTAACTGCAGATTTTCAATTTGTTCTTTTTCTAGTTTTTTTTTAGTTGCACACCCAATTCCTTGATCTCCTTTTTATCTATTTTATTCATGTAAGCATTTAGAGATATAAAACTTCTAAGAACCACTTTCCTTGCCTCCCAGTAGTTTTGGTTTGTTGTCTCATTATTGTCGTTCTCTTGAATGAAGTTATCAATTGTTTCTATGATTTGTTCTTTGACCCATTCATTCTTTAGGATTAGATTATTTAGTTTCCAATCAATTTTTAGTTTCTTTTTCCATCGTTCTTTTTTACAAATAAGTGTTTATTGCACCATGATCTGAAAAGAATGCTTTGACTACTTCTGCCTTTCTGCATTAGATTGTGAGGTTTTTATGTCCTAGTACATGGTAAATATTTGAGCATGTTCCATGTACCATGGAGAAAAAAGCATATTCCTTTTTATCCCCATTCAGTTTTCTCCATAAATCTATCATATCTGCCATTTCTAAAATTCTATTCACCTCCTTAGCTTCTTTCTTGTTTATTTTGGGGTTAGATTTATCGAGTTCAGAGAGGGGGATGTTGAGCTCCCCCACTAGTATAGTTTTGCTGTCTATTTCTTCCTGTAACTCCATTAACTTCTCTAAGAATCTACATGCTATACCACTTGTTCCATATATGTTAAATAATATTGCTTCATTGTTTATGGTGCATTTTAACAGGTTATGGTGTCCTTCCTTATTTCTTTTAATTAGATCTATCTTTGCTTTTGTTTTGTCTGAGATTAGGATTGCTACCTCTACTTTTTTTTTAACTTTAGCTGAAGCACAACATATTCTACTCCATCGTTTTACCTTTACCCTGTGTGTATCCCCCTGTTTCAAATGTGTTTCTTGTAAACAACATATCGTAGGATGATGGTTTTTAATCCTTTCTGCTATCTGCTTCTGTTTTGTGGGAGAGTTCATCCCATTCACATTCACAGTTATGATTATTATCTTTGTCTTTTTGTCCATCCTATTTCCCCATTTATGCTTTTTGTTCTCCCTTCTCCCTTCCACTCCTCAACACAATTTTGCTTTTGACCACAGGCTTCCTCAGTTTACTCTCCATCTTGATTCTCCTCCCTTATCTTACCTTTTTCCCCTTGCTACTTCTTTCCTTCCTTTTGACCACCCCTATATCTTTTCTTTCCCCTTTCCCCTCCTACTGCCTGTAGGACAGGTATAATTTCTATACTTATCAGAGTTTGTTATTCTCTTCTTGAACCAAATCCAATGAGAGTAGAGCTCAAATACTGCTCTTCTCCCTCTCTTCTTTCCCTCTACCATAATATGTTTTTATGCCTCTTCACATGATGCAATTTACCCTTTTCTACTACCTCCTTACCTCTTCCCCCTGAGCCATCCCTTTATGTCTCTTAATTATGTTTTTTTTTACCATTGTATCAGTTATTTTATACTAACACCCACAGTCTATGTATATCCCTTTTAATTGTCATAATAACTGTACCATTCTTAAGATTGATATTTGTAAAACAATATAATCCTATATAAGGATGTAAACAAACTTCACTTATTGAATAGCATAGTTTTTTCCCCTCTGTTTAACTTTTTATGTCTTGAATTTTGTATTTGAAGATCAAATTTTCCATTGACTCTGGCCTTTTCATCAGGAAGGTCTGGAATTCCTTTATTTCATTGCCTGGAAAATTATGCTCAATTTTTCTGGGCAGTTGATCCTTAGCTGTAGTCCAAAGTCCTTTGCCTTTCAAAATATCATATTCCAATCTGCCATTTAATGTAGAAGCTGAAAGATCCTGCATGATCCTTACTGTAGTTCAGTGATATTTGAATTGTTTCTTTCTAGCTGCTTGCAGTATTTTCTCCTTGACCTGGTAGTTGTACAATTTGGTTGATTGAGTTTTCAATTTGGGATCTCTTTCAGCCTGTGATCAGTGGATTCTTTTTATGAATATTTTACCCTCTTGTTCTAGGACCTCAGGCTGTTATATTTAATGATCTCTTGTAAGATACTGTCCAGGCTCTTTTTTTCATCATGGCTTTCTGGTAGACCAATAATTCTTAGATTGTCTCTCCTGGATCTATTTTCCAGGTCAGTTGTTTTTCCAATCAGATATTTCATGTTTTATTCTATTTTTTCATTCTTTAGATTTTGTTTGACTGATTCTTGATGTTTCATAGTCATTAGCTTCTACTTGCTCAATTCTAATTCTTAATGTATTGTTTTCTTCCTTTAGCTTCTCTATCTTCTTTTCCATTTTGTTGATTTTACTTTTCAGTGAGACATTTTCTCCATTTATATTCTGATTCTCCTTAACTATTTCACTGATTTTACTTTTTAAAGATTTGTTTTCATCAATGAATTTTTTTTCCATTTTTTCTTTTACCTCCCTAATTTGGTTTTTAAAGTCTTCCTTGAGTTCTTCCAGGAATGCTTTTTGGGCTGGAGACCATTTCACATTTCCTTTTGAGGTTTCACATGTGGGTATAGTGTCCATGCTGTCCTCTTCTAAATTGGCGTTTTGATCTTCTCTGTCTCCATAATAGGGTTCAATGGTCTTTGGCTTTTTAGTGTGCATTTTTACGGTGGTTTTTTTCCCTCCTGGCTTCTAAAGTGGATCTCTGCTTCTAGGCCTCAGGGGGCTCTGTCCCAAGTTTCTTGTGTTGGGATCTGTGGGCATGCTCACTGGCTTTGTATGGTATGGTCTCTGGTTTCCTGAGATATTTGGGAGGAGGTGTCTGGCTGCTGGGAGTCTCCTCTTCCCCAGGACTGCTCTACAACATGGGTGGTCTCAGCTGTTGTCTGTGCTGGTTTTTGCCACTTCCCCAGGCTGTGCAAAGGCACGTCTGGGGTCCTCGTGTCGATGTTTGGAGGTCCACCCCCTGTTGCTCAGCAACTCTCATTGTTCTGCTGAGGTGGGGCCTGCTGGGATACCTCTCTTCCTGCACTATTCTCCTTCAATGACCACAAGATGGCCCCTCTCCCTAACTTCTCTCACTATATGGCTACTGAAGCCCTACTTCTGGCTCTTCTTTTTCTCCCAAGGTAGTATTCTCTTGGTGAGGGAGGGAGGGAGGCAGAACTGACCATTATGGCTCCAAAAAGTTCAAGAAGGTGAGTTTTAAACCTGTGTATGGGCTGGAGGCCTCCCACATAGTTGCTCCAGTGGCTGCAGGCTCTGAGCTGGTGTCTCCCGCAGCTCCAACAGTTTCCTGTCCTTGGCTGAGAGGCCTGGGGCTTGCTTGCTGCTGTAGCTGGTACTTCCACCCAAGGCCTGCTCTTGTTTTTGTCCAGTGCTCTTCCAGACCAGCAGTTCCTCTGCTATTCCTGGTTGGTGTGGTCTGGTGCTGTTCTACATGCCTGATGCTCCTGCCCCTCTCAGCCTACTGGTGGCTTCTAACTCTCTCAGATTTTCTCAGGTTAACTTTTTTAGATGTATCTGATAGAGTTTGTGAGAGGGCTAGAGTAGTTTCTTCCTTTCACAGAACCATCTTGGCTCCATCCCCCTTGATTTCTTCTTCTGAAAACTGCCAGTTCATATCCTTTGACCATTTATCAATTGCAGAATGGCTTGTATTTTCATCAATTTGACCCAGTTCTCTGTATATTTGAGAAATGAGAAATATTTGAGAAATTATTGGAGACACTTGCTGTAAAATTTTTTTCCCCAGCTTCCTTCTTTCCTTCAAACCTTAGTTGCATTGATTTTGTTTGTACAAAAGATTTTCAATTTAATATGACCAAAATGGTCTATTCTACATTTAGTACTGATCTCTATCTCTTGTTTGGTCATGAATTATTCCCCTCCCTATAGATCTGACAGATAGACTATTCCTTGCTCTTTTAATTTGATTGCTTCATTGTCTATGATACCTTTTAGCAGCATGTAGTTTCCTTCCATATCTCTTTTAAATAGGTCTATTTTTCCTTTTCCTTTGTCTAAAATCATAATTGCTACCCTTGCTTTTTTTTTTACTCCAGCTCCTTACCTTCACTCTGTATGTCTCTGCTTCAAGTGTGTTTCTTGTAGGCAAAATAGTGTAGGATTCTTTTTTTTTGATCCACTATGCAATCCACTTTCATTTTATAAGAGAGTTCATTACATTATATATCATAACATTCAGTTATGATTACTACCTGTATATTTTCCTGGACTCTATTCCTCCTATCTGTCCTCTCTCTTCTTTCAATCTTTCCCAGCTCAACAGTTTTTTGTTTCTGTCTACAACCTCCCCTGACCTGCCCTCTCTTCTCTCAGTCCCCATCACCCCCATTTACCTAATCTCCTCCCCTCCTACTTCCCTCTTCACTAAGATAGATTTTTTATTCAACTTATTATATACATATATATGCATATATGCGTGTTTATATGTATATATGTTTATATATGTGTATATATATATGTGTGTGTATATATGTGTGTGTGTGTGTGTGTGTGTGTGTGTGTGTGTGTGTATAGTTCCCTCTTTGAGCCAATACTGATGAGAGTGAGGTTCAAGTGATATACATGCCCTGCCCCCATCTCTGCATCCACTGTAATAGGTCTTTCTCACCTCTTCATGTGAGATAATTTACCACATTCTAACTCTCCTTTCTGCATCTGTTGTCTTCCTCTTTCTCATCCCTTAGTTTGTTTTAATATCATTCTCTCAAATTCACCTTGTACCCATACCCTCTGCCTATGTGTATTACTTTTATATGTACTGTTAATGATACAATTTTTCAGTGTTACAAGTATCATCTTCCCATGTAGGGATGTAAACAGTTTACCTCTACTGAATCTTTTATGTTTTCTTTTCCCTTTTTCCCTATTTATTTTTGTCTTAGATATTGATATTGGGAGTCAAATTTTTGGCTCAGTTCTGGTCTTCTTATGAAGGCTTGAAACACTTCAATTTTGTTGAATGACCATTTTTTCCCTTGATATATTGTCCTTAATTTTTCTGGGTGAGTGATTCTTGGTTGTAGTCCTAGCTCATTCGCCCTGCAGAACATCATATTCCATGACATCCAATGTTTTAATGTTACAGTTGCCAAGTGCCATATAACCCTGATTGTCACTCCCCAATATTTGAATTGTTTCTTTCTGATGCCTTGTAGTATTTTTCCTTTGACTTGATAGTTCTGAAATTTAGTTATAATGTTCCTTGGAGTTTTGATTTTGGGCTCTCTTTTCTGATGGGATCAGTGGATTCTTTCAGTGCCTATTTTACTCTCTGGTTCCAGGACATAAGGGCAATTTTCCTTGATAATTTCTTGAAAGATGCTGTCCATGTCCTCCTTTTGATTATGATATTGTCTCTCCTGGATCTATTTTCTAGGTCAGTTTTTTTTCCAATGAAGTACTTCACTTTTTCTCCTATTTTTTTCATTCATTTGAAAATGATGACTGATTCATGATGTCTCATAGAATCATTAGCTTCCACTTATCCAATTCTAACCTTAAAGTTGTTTTTGCCTGTTAGCTTTTGTACTCCCATTTCCATTTGGCCAGTATTAGTTTATAGGGAACTGTTTTCTTCAGTGGATTTTTGTATCTCCTTTTTCATTTGGCCAATTCTTCTTTTTAAGCAGTTATTTCCTTTTTCCAAGTTGTTGGGACTTTTTTCTCCACAATTGTCTTGCATAATTTTCATTTCTTCTCCCAATTTTTCTTCTACCTTTCTTATGCGATTTTTAAGCTCCTTTTCTTTTTTATCTATTTTTATTCTCTTTATATTTATTTAATATTTTTTAGTTTTCAACATAGATTTCCATAAGATTTTGAGTTACAAAATTTCTCCTCATTTCTAACCCCCCCAATATGGCATATATTTGGTTGCCCTTTTCCCCAGTCTGCCTTCCCTTTTGTCACCTCAATCCCCTGACCCTGTTATCCCCTTCCCTTTACTTTCTTATAAGGCAGGATAGATTTCTATACCCCACTGCTTGTATATCTTATTTCCCAGTTGCACATAAAAAACACCTTTTTCAAGCATTTGTTTGTAGAACTTTGAGTTCCAAATTTTCTCCCTTCTTCCCTCCCCACCTACCCTCCTTGAGGAAGCAAACAATTCAACATAGGCCCCACATATATTATTATGCAAAACACTTCTGTAACAGTCATGTTCTTAAAGACTAACTATACTTCCCTCCATCCTATCCTGTCCTCCCTTATTCAATTTTATCCCCTTGACTCTGGCCTTTTTCAAAAATGATTGCTATTGATTACCTCTTCCCTGCACTGCCCTCCCTTCTGTCATCCCCTCTCTCTTGTTCCCTTCCACCCTACTTTCCTGTAGGGTAAGATACTCAATTGAGTGTGTATGCTATTACCTCCTTGAGTCAAGTTTGATGAGAGCAAGAATGATTCATTCCCTTTCACCTGCCCCCTCTTCACTTCCAATAGAACTGCTTTTTCTTGCCACTTTTATGTGAGATAATTCTATCTCTACCTTTCTACTTTTCCCAATATATTTCTCTCTCAACCCTTAATTGTATTTAATTATTTATTTATTCATTCATTCCATTTATTAATTCATTCATTTATTCATTCACTCATTTATTTATTTATAGATATCATCCCTTCATATTTAACTTACCCTGTGCCCTTTGTGTGTGTGTGTGTGTGTGTGTGTGTGTGTGTGTATATATATATATATATATATATATATATATATATATTCCCTTCAACTATGTACTTATACTTACAAAGGGTTCATGAGTTACTAATATTATCTTTCCATTTAGGAATGTAACCAAAACAGTTCAACTTTAATAAGTCCATTTTCATTTCTCTTTCCTGGTTGCCTTTTCATGCTTCTCTTAATTTTTGTATTTGAAAGTCAAATTTTCTCTTCAACTCTGGTCTTTTCTTTTCCAAGAATACTTGGAAGTCTTCTATTTTATTGAAAATCCATATTTTATCCTGAAGTATTATACTCATTTTTCCTGGGTAGATGATTCTTGGTTTTAATCCTAGCTCCCTTGACCTCTGGAATATCATATTACAAGCCCTTCAATCCCTTAATGTAGAAGCTGCTAGATCTTGTGTTATCCTGATTATGTTTCCACAATATTAAAATTGTTTCTTTCTGTCTACTTGTAATATTTTCTCTTTGACTTGGGAACTCTGGAATTTAGCTATGATATTCTTAGGAGTTTTCTTGTTGGAATCTTTTTCAAGAGGTGACTGGTGGATTCTTTCAATTTCTATTTTACCCTCTGGCTCTAGAATATCAGGGCAGTTTTCCTTGATTTCTAGAAAGATGACATCTAGGCTCTTTTTTATCATGGCTTTCAGGTAGTGTAATAATTTTAAAGTTATCTCTCCTGGATCTATTCTCCAGGTCAGTGTTTTTTCCAATGAGATACTTCACATAATGACTTCCATTTTTTTTCATTCTTTTGTTTCTGTTTTATAATTTCTTGATTTCTCATAAAGTCACTAGCTCCACTTGCTGCATCATAATTTTTAAGGTAGTATTTTCTTCACTGGTTTTTTGGACTTCCTTTTCCATTTGGCTAATTCTGCCTTTTAAGGAATTCTTCTCCTCATTGGATTTTTGGAGATTTTTTGCCATTTGGCTTAGTCTAATTTTTTTGGCTTTTTTAATGAAATATTTATTTAATGTTTTTACTTTTCAGCATTGATTTCCACAAGAGTTTGAATTACAAATTTTCTCCCCATTTCTACCCTCCCCCAACTCCAAGATAGCATGTATTCTGATTGCCGCTTTCCCCAATCATCCCTCGCTTCTGTCACCCCACTCCCCCCATCTTCTTTTCCCTTACTTTCTTGTAGGATAGGATAGATTTCTATGTCTCATCACTTGTATATCGTATTTCCAAGTTGTGTGCAAAAACAACTTTTTTTTGAACATCTGCTTTTAAAACTTTGAGTTCCAAATTCTCTTCCCTCTTCCCTCCCTACCCATCCTCCCTAAGAAAGCAAACGATTCAACAGGTCACACGTGTATCATAATGCAAAACCCTTCCACAGTACTCACGTTGTGAAAGACTAACTATATTTTGATCCCTCCTATCCTGTCCTCTTTTATTCAATTTTCTCCCTTGACCCTGCCCCTTTTCAAATATGTGTGCTTTTGATTACCTCCTCCCCCCATCTGCCCTCCCTTCTTTCATCGCTCTTTTTTGTCCACTTCCTCTATCTTTCCTGTGGGGCATGTTACCCAATTGAGTGTGTATGTTATTCCCTTCTCAAGTCAAATCCGATGAGAGCAAGATTCACTCATTTCCCCTCACCATCCCCCTCTTCCCTTCCAACTGAACTCCATTTTCTTGCCACTTTTATGTGAGATAATTTACCCCATTCTATCTCTCCCTTTCTCCTTCTCTCAATATATTCCTCTCTCATCCCTTAATTCGATTTTGTTTCTTTTTAGATATCATCCCTTCATATTCCACTCACCGTATGTCCTCTGTCTATATAATTGTATATTCCCTTCAGCTACCCTAATACTGGGGTCTCATGAATTACACACATCATCTTTCCATGTAGGAATGTAAACAAGAGTTCAACTTTAGTAAGTCCTTTATGATTTCTCTTTCTTGTTTACTTTTTAATGCTTCTCTTGATTCTTGTGTTTGAAAGTCAAATTTTCTATTCAGCTCTGGTCTTTTCACTGAGAAAGCTTGAAAGTCCTCTATTCTATCAAAAATCCATATTTTGCCTTGGAGGACGATATTCAGTTTTGCTGGATAGGTGATTCTTGGTTTTAATCCTAGCTCCATTGACCTCTGGAATATCATACTCCAAGCCCTCCAATTCCTTAATGTAGATGCTGTTAGATCTTGTGTTATCCTGATTGTGGTTCCACAATACTCAAATTGTTTCTTTCTGGCTGCTTGCAGTATTTTATCCTTCATCTGGGAGCTTTGTAATTTGGTGACAATATTCCTAGGAGTTTTCTTTTTGGTATCTTTTTCAGGAGGTAATTGGTTGATTCTTTCAATCTCTATTTTACCCTCTGGTTCTAGAATATCAGGGCAGTTCTCCTTGATAATTTCTTGAAAGATGATGTCTAGGCTGTTTTTTTTGATCATGGCTTTCAGGTAGTCCAATAATTTTAAAATTATCTCTCCTGGATCTATTCTCTAGTTCATGGTTTTTCCAGTGAGATAGTTCACATTGTCTTCCATTTTTTACATCCTTTTGTTTCTGTTTCATAATTTCTTGATTTCTCGTAAAGCCAATAGCTTCCATTTGCTGCAATCTAATTTTTAAGGTAGTATTTTCTTCAGTGGTCTTTTGGACCTACTTTTCCTTTTGGATAATTCTGCCTTTCAAGGCATTCTTCTCCTCCTTGACTTTTTGGAGCTCTTTTGCCATTTGAGTTAGTCTATTTTTTAAGGTGTCATTTTTTCAGCATTTTTGGGGGTCTCCTTTATAAAGCCATTGACTTGTTTTTCATGGTTTTCTCTCATCACTCTCATTTGTCTTCCAAATTTTTCCTCTACTTCTTTTCTTTGTTTTTCCAAATCCTTTTTGAGCTCTTCTGTGGCTTGAGATCAATTTATACTTTTCATGGAGGCTTTTGATGTAGGCTCATTGACTTTGTTGACTTCCTCTGGCTCTGTATTTTGGTCTTTTTTGTCACCAAAGAAAGATTCCAAAGTTTGAGTTTGAATCTGAGTCCATTTTCACTGCTTGCTCATGTTCCCAGCCATCTACTTCACCCTTGAGCTTTTTGTCAGGATATGATTGCTTGTAGAGTAGAATGTACTTTGTCCCAAACTTAAGGGTCTGTGCTGCTGTTTTCAGAGCTACTTCTACACAGCATGCTCTGCCACAGCAGAGCTCCTCCTCCCCCAAGATCCACTAACCAGGATTGTGACCCAGATCCAGGTAGAGGAAAACAGACTTTGCACTCCCATTCTAATCCTGTGCATCTCTGCCATTTTCGGGCACTCAGCTTTCTCCTAGCCTGAATCTTTGTCTGGTTTCTGCAGCTGCTTCTTCTTTGGTGCTGTGTGGTGCAGCTTCTCTCTCCAGGTGCTCTCCCAGACTATAAATCTGTCCTGTAGAACTTTCAGGCTCTCCTGGCTTGGAAATTTGCCCAACTTAGTCTAGTAGTGGCTTCTTACTCTCTCAAATCTACCCAGATTCACTTTTTTAGTGGTATCTGACAGAACGTGTGAGAGAGCTCTGGCAAGACACTGTTTTCACAGTGCTGTCTTGGCTCCAGCCTCCAAGGGTTCTTTAAATACATAAAAGTCTATCAATGCCTCAGTGTTCCTTTTAATTCCAACTGGCCATACTAATAATTAGATTTCCCTGGGTAAGTTTATATATTATGTTTGTTTTATGTATTTGAGCTGCAGGTTTCTAACTTTCACTCTCACAGAGGGACACTGTTGTTGTCCAGAAGTTGATTTTTCTACCTGTGATGAAAGCTATATGAGGGTAAGAGAAAAACCTGTGTGCACAGTAAAACACTGACTGGAAGATTCAGGATGTTTTGGATTTCAGCTTCAGAAGATACAGATGATTAGTTTGAGATTTCAAAGTACTAACAATATATTCTCATCTTTTGCAGGAATAGGGTTTCGAAAAGGGACATCTGGGCCATCACTCTGTGAAAGAATCTCTAAAGCTACAACCCCTGCTTTCACATTTTTGGAGTTTCATATAAATTAATCTGTGTACATAAAAAGAACTCTAAGTAAAGAAAGGATTTGTGTATTTTTGATGATTGGATATGGGAAAAATTTGTTATGAGCAGATCAGATCAGATAAGTAAAAAAAAAGGAAGTGAAGTAGTTTTTATCTTGATTTTGATTTCTGTACTTTTTTGTCTTTCTTTGTCTTTGTCTTTAGGATATAGCCTGTATTTCCTAGGTGGGAGGAACTGAAAAAGCAGGATGAGACTCAGGAGTTTACAGTTTTGGAGGCAGAATAAGAGAAGGGATCCTTCTTTTAGTAAAAACTCCAAATATTTTTTCTTTGGATACAGCGAATGATAAAAATTTAGACTAAGTAGACTGAAGATAGCAACAACTGATGAGGGAGAGCTAAGTTAAGAAACTGCTTGGCAAAGCAGATTTTTTTTTGTTACTCCAACGTTAGATGAATTCAAGTTTAATTTGATCCCCAAAGCTAAAGTCTGTTGATTATATTAAATTTAGGGGACTGTCTTTGCCCCCACTCCCAATCTATCTGACATCAGGGCAATGTGTTTAAAACTGCAAAAATATTTTTTTTTTGCCTTTTAAGACACTTTGATAAGGGCTTTTCTATCATAGCCTTAAGTGTAATCACATTAGGAGTTCAGTAATTTGTCTAAAATGCATATTAAAATTGTAGAAACTATTTTTATAAGTAATATTGGTGAAAGATGTGAGAAAAATACAGCTCTCTTGATTTATAAATTACTAAGTGTTAACTCTATCTAGATTCTAAAAATGAAGAGTAGCAGGACAAAAAGTAGAGGGAGCATGACTTTTGATTTGGAATTTTTGAAACTGTTTCTGTTCTTCAGTAGGCAGTGAAGCTGATTAACAAGGGTGGGAGTCAAAATGGAGGACACCATAAGTTCCAAGCCCCTCTTGGTCCATTTGGCAGTTTCTGTTATAACAGAAGTTAGGAGTTAGAAGTTATAACAGAGTTAGGAGGATGGAGTGTTCCTAAGGAGAAAGGTTAGATAGTCATCTGGTTAACCATGTTCACACACCTCTCAGGATAAATTTGTAGGCAGCTCTTATTAAATCTGACACCACACAAATACTGGATGTGGTAAAACTATTGATTATTGTTATCTGTGATTGTTATATAAACATCTTAAAGCTTTCCTTGTACTGTTCACTTATTTAATTATTATTTAATTCAACTAGTTATGAAGGCTCTTGAATTCTGCCTGTGGAAACTAGCCATGCCCTGCCAGCAATAAATCAAATTCCTTAGCTCTCTTCTCTGCCAAAATCAGTCATTAAATTTATTAGCTGTATGGCCCCAAGCAAGTTACATTCAATCTATTTTCCTCAGTTCACTGTTCTGTAACAGGATAATAACAGCACCTAGCTCCTGGAGTCATTGTGAAGATCACTTGATGGTAAAGTGCTTAACACTGCTTGGCATATGGCAAAGACCATATGAATGTCACTGCTTTTATTCTTTTTTAAATTAGATGTAATCACTTTGTACTTGGTAACTTTACATGGGTTTTTAGATGTGATCTGTATACAACGCGAATGGTGATGAGGTGAAAGATTTTCTTTAGAAGGTAATTTGGAACCCATTTACCTGAATTGAGGCCACCTGATTGATAATGGATTTTGTTTCAAGTTTTAAATACATGATATTGTTTGTGTTATTATGTCTCTAAATTTACTTATATTCTAGGATTTGTTAAACTATCAGCAATTTATCTTATACCCTAGATGTTAGATTAAGAATTGTATTGTTAGAAGAAGGTGAGGAAAAAAGAATGGGTTAAAAAGCTGTTAGGTCATTTTATCAGCCCTATTGACCATGTGCTATAATATTTTGAAGTACTGTAATTTAAGAAATCAAACTTCCAGTTTTTGCCTACATTTAAGAGGAAGTTCACCTTAAAACTTTTGGCTATGACTTATGGAAATTATGAGATTGTTAACTAAGTTAGAGTTATTGTCATAATATTAAAACCTATTGAGTATTTATTTAGGTATTTTTAAAAGGAAAATTAGTAATTACATGAGGAAATGACCTTATAAAAATCTTTGTAAACTCACAAGGATTCTTGAAATTATCTAGTAATAAATTCTTATCAACTCTGTGCAAAAATTTTCTGTACTATGGAATTCTTACTAAGTAAATGGGAATCCTTGCACAAAATGGGAGTATAATTTTCAAGCCTGCTTATAATGTAAAGTGAATTTAATCTAAGGTTATATGTGTGTTGTACATACATGTATTGGTACATGTATATACATATATGTATACATTCATACATATATACATACATACACACATATATCTATACACATACACACACACACACACACATACACACATGCCAGTGCTGTTTTTCTATGGGTTTAAGTGAACTATCATTTATTCACTACCTATGTGGGATTCCAAAATGTAAATTTTTTTTTTTTAGTTTCCAGTGTTATACTTTATAACATGTTGAATTTATTTTGTTTTTAATGGCACTTTGGGGACTTATATGTGATGCTAAAATATATTTTATACCAACTTAGCTTTCATAAATTCCAATTTTAAAGATTTAGTTTTGCTTTAAGGTTGAATAAGAAAGAGATGTGGCATTTTAGAGCAGTCCTGCACAACTTGCAGCCTGCCAAAGGATTTCCTCTACATACAAATAATGTTTTCCTCTACATTTTTTTGTGGGCTGCATGGAATCCTTTGGCTTGCTGGATGAGGCTGGAGGACTCTAAGAGGCCTGCCAGCCACAGCTTGTGCAGGCCTGAGTTAGCGATTCATTGAGGAGGCTTTGCCTCTCTATAGAATCAAATTGGAGAATGAGAGAAATGATTATTAAAAGCTAATGATTTGGGGAGATTCAGAATTCCCCCTTTTCTCTATTCTCATTTCAAAATCTGAGTCTTTGAAGGTTGAGTTAACTTCCTCCTTTTTCTGACCCCATCCAAACTTACAAGAAATCTCTAGTCTGAAGTGAATTCCATTCAATCAAGCTTGGGCGGAGAAAGACTTTATTACCTAAATTGCCCAAGGTTGAGGGTGGTCTGGGTATAGAGATAGTCTGTCTATCCAAAGGTGACATGATGTAGCTCTAAGCCCCTCATTGTAATATTCATAACTTCATTAATTTTTAACTAATCAGAGTTGATTGCTATCCTTTGAACACCCCTCTTCCAAAAAAAAAAAAAAAACATAAAAGCCATGAGCCCACTGCCATGATTATCTTTGGTCTAAGAGAGATGGCCAAATAACCATCCTTTTATTAAAATGCTGGCATCATTAATAAAATAATTAAATTATCCCAAAATTATGTTTCTTGAACTTTTTTAATTACAGTAGGAAGCTCAGGTAAGGCAGCCAGTTGGAAAGAGAACTGTCTGGAGCTTGCTCATGGGATCTTTACCTCATACTAAACAGTTTTCCTTGAAGAAGCAAATAAAAGAAACAGTGGCATTAGTTTTTATCATGAGCATAAAGGCAGTAAGAAACATGATTTTATGGTCTGTCAAAATAATTTCACCATTAGCAACACTTGTTTCAGAGGGTGAAAATTTAGAGAAATTCTATAAAGAATTAGATAACCCTTTCAAAAATAAATGATTGTATACTTTTATCTAGGTGGTTTCAGTGTTATATCGAGAACTATTTAAGAGAACACAGAATAGGTTAAGAAGCATGGTTCAAGAATAACAACAGAGAAAAGCTGAGCACTTGTAGAAATCACAGAAATGTTCATGTATTTGCATCATGAACACTTTCTTCTTGAAGAGAATCAGAAGGAACTAAACTTAGTAAACAACATCACAAAAATAAAACTCATTATATTTTAAAATGCAGGAAATGATTTCTTATACATATAACCATTATTCTTACTTCATCACTTTGAGCGCAGTTAGATCATTATATGTTAGCCAAGTGTCAAATTCAGGAGAAAGCTGGAATAAAAAAAATCAGAAGATAGGATTTTCATGTAAAAAAAAAAAAACAAAAAAAATTCCTGCAACCTGTTTCAACAATCTGGCAACTTCTGTGGCAGGGGCGGGGGGGGTGGGGAAGATCCACCCACAGCCAGCACCCAGAAAGCTGCTGGACAGCCAGAAAGCCCAGGTTCTTTTAATCTGCCTTAATACAGAAAGCAAGGTTAAGGGGCAAATTCAGCACACAAATATCATTCACTTAGTTCAGGGGGAAAAGCCAGCACCCTGAACTTCAGAGCAAAATACAAGCAAATTACAAACATCAACAGACAGACCTTGTCTGATTCAAATCCCAATACATAGTTACCAGAGTTCAACAAAGTCTCAGCATCCGGGTTTACAAGCTGGAGGGCACCTTAGCTACAGCTGCCCAGGGTCTCGTCATTAACACCATCTCAAGAGCCCTTAAACAAATTACAAACAGACAGACCCAATATAATTCATAGTTACCAACATCTAGGCTCAGCCTGGAAGCTCAGAACAAAGACTGACCAAGAGTCATGCGCTATCACTGCTGCGGCAAAGAGCTCCAAGGAAGAAGGGGCCAGCCCCTGGCTTTTATATCTTTGTCAGTGTCAGGGGTGAGTCACACATGCGACTCACCCACGAGACCCAAAATTGCCACAAAGAGGTGCACTCAAACCCACGTGGTACAACAGCCCCCACTGTCCCAGACATGTCACTCAAACTCATGTCTAAACTAAGCCCTCCCCTGAGGCAAGGAGGCACCAAGGACACCCAAATCTTGGGCCTGGGGCTTAGCACTTAACAAGATTCAGTGAAATAGCTGAATCACTCAAAGCAAACAAAAGCCAAACTCTTCAAGGGCACTTGTTGAACTAAGTGCTAAGGAGCCTATTTTGCCTTACCGACACACAACCTTATCATTTAAACAAGTTGTTAATAAAAAACAGCTTATGGAGAGAAGGCCAAAAACACAGATTTCAATGATTTCTCATAGTTTAAACAATAAAATCAATTCCCCTAACAAGGAATACCCATACAAGGAGTACCTATAGAGAATCTGATTCACCAACATTTGCTTTCCTTACCAAGTAGAGACATATGGAAGCCATGGCCAAGTTTTTTAGAAAATGTATACCTGTGCCCAAAATTCTCTAGGATGATTAATGATTATGAGCAGTTTTGATTCATAAAATCAAAGTAGTGGAGTGTAAAGTCAGATTTTCAAAAAGCTTGGCAAGAGATCTAACAAGACAAAAGTGTCCTGAGGACATGCAAGGATAAAAATGGAAGAACAACAGATAAAAGATGCAAAAGCTCAGAAAAGACATTTTTTTTCAAATAACAATTTTTTTCTCATTAAGAACAATGGGTATCTTACCTATGGACTCTGATGTTTCCATTCTCAGTGTTCTTATAAAAAATGTTGAAATGTCACTGAGAACAAAGATGTGAAAAATGGATTGAGAAGATTAATTTACCTAGAGAAGGTGCATGCAATATTTTTATATTATCTTATTTGATATTTACAATAATCACCTGTTCAGAAGGCAATACAAATATTATTATCTCCATTTTATAGATGAATTAACTAATGTTTTATGTGGTAAGTTGACTTGTTCAAATGAGATGAGCTAATTAGTATCTAAGCTGGACATGCATTCTGTTCTCCTCTTTTCAAGTCAAATTTTCTTTCCATTACACATTGCATTAAGTGCAGAGAATTGGCCCATAAACCATCTCATGGTGGTAGTTAGAATAGGGTATAGACATTCTCCTCAAGGAGTGCTTGGCTCTCAGTGCACCAGGGTATAGAGAAAACCTGGTTTCTTTATTCTAAGTGTAGCTGTATGGCACTTTGCATGGTAGTTTAAGGTTGTAACAGGACCAAGTCCAAGCTCTTGGTTTATGATAGGATATTGGGCACAAGTTAGTGATTCCCCACCTAGAAAACAAAACATAAATGCTAGTTTCTGGAATTCAAGACCTTTCATCATTAGTCTCCAACCTACATTTCCAAGTTTATCTTAAATTATTCCCTTTCATTTACTTTATGTATTGGCTGAACTGGACTACTCTCCATCTTCTTGTCCTGACCTCTCCCATCTGCCATGCTTCAAACAGATTCTTCCTTTTTTTCTCCCTTAACACCCCCCACTTAAAAAACAAACACACACACACAAAACTCTTCCCTCCACAACACCACATGCATCAATGTAGGTTATAGCTGCTTCTTTCCTTCAAAAATCAATTCCCTTGTTCCATAAAGCCTTTCTTGACTTTCCTTGGCCCCTCCCAACCATTAGATGCAAGTAATATTAACCTTTTAACGTGTATGATAGCACTCTGAGACAAGGGCAAAGAAGAATTGCAAATTATTGTATCATCATAATTTATACATGTAGCTTTCCTCCTAGGAGACTGTAGGCTCCTCCAAAGCAAGGTCTTTATCTAATCTTTGGATTTGAATTTTTTCAAAAATAACTTCTTAAAAAAGAAAGCTTACCAAAAGTGAAATGTGCAGCCTGAAGAGGTGGTGGGTTATTCCTTACTGGATGTCTTCAAGCAGAGACTGGAAGCCACTGGCCTATATGGTGTCCAGGAGATTTTTTTTCTTTTCTTTTTTTTTTTATTTAATATATTTAGTTTTCAGGATTGATTTTCACAAGAGTTTGAATTACAAATTTTCTCCCCATTTCTACCCTCCCCCCCACTCCAAGATGGTGTATATTCTGGTTGCCCTGTTACCCAGTCAGCCCTCCCTTCTGTCACCCCACTCCCCTCCCATCTCCTTTCCCCTTCCTTTCTTGTGGGGCAAGATAAATTTCTATGCCCCATTGCCTGTGTATCTTATTTTCTAGTTGCATGCAAAAAATTTTTTTTTGTTGTTTTTGAACATCTGTTTTTAAAACTTTGAGTTCCAAATTCTATCCCCTGTTCCCTTCCCACCCACCCTCCCTAAGACGCAGGAGATTCTTTTCACATGTAAATTCAATCAGATGACTGCAGAGGTCCCTTTCAATTTTTAAATTCTGGCATGCTCTTATTCTCTGACTCTGGACAAGTTTTTTTATTCCCTAGTGAAGGGAAGTGAAGGAAAAGACATTTGTCAAATCTATTCTCATCTCTTGCTCCCAATAAACTGGGAGTTTTCTGACTCCTCACTGCTACCTCTGTCTCCTCCCAAAAAAGAGTAGAAAAGAGTCTTGGATCTTTTTCCTGAGACTGGAGGGATCAGTTTTGTTGTTCCTGTAGAATTCTTTAGGTGTGTAAGAAGCAAGGACCTGGCCGAAAGATTTTTCTATTTTAGGGAGGTTCTGCTGTCAAAAGGGAGTATGAGCAATTTTCCTTGCTGACCTCTGCATTAGGAGCACTCTTCTGCCATATTTCTCACAAAGTTTGGGAATTTTACTTGGGTACTAGTAGGGATCTCTCAGGAAGAAATGAGGACTTGTAACTCAGAGCTTTGTATGAAATTGGGACTCAGATGTGCTTCTAGTGATTTAATATGCAACCAAGGAGCAAAGAAGAGACCCATCTGGGCTTCTATTATTAACTTCCCTGAGGCTTCTTCATGCAATAACAGTATCAACAATTCCTCTAATCTAGAAAGGACAGTGGTTTTGGATAAGTTTATGTACAACATCTTCTGGGAAATAATCTTCATGTCATTCATACCTCTTCAATTTAAGAAACATTTTAAGCATTTATCAGCTGCAGGGATTTGTGTTCATTATTGAAGATAAAAGGATGAAAGTGACTTAACCTCTGTCCTCCAGGTATTTGCATTATCCTGGTGATGTTTTGGACTGAATGAGATTCTATGAAATATGTACTTAGATGATTATAATACAAGGAGAGAGTGAGGAATACAAAGAAAGCAAGATTCTCCACAAATATTTAATGACGAAGGAGAAAATTTCAGCTCTGGTAAATTCATAATGGACATGGTATCTGCAATGAACTTTTTAGTTTCTTCCCAGATTAGCAACTGGAAGTAGAGGCACTGCACACTTGATCTATTAAAGGCTATATGGGAGTTGTTGAGAGACGATTAGACTAGATTTTCCTTACAGCCTATTCATAGGATTATACCCTTGGAACTTTAAGGGACTTCACTAAAACTAAGCCCCTAAACCAAGCCATAAAATGATAAAGTGAGTTACAGAGTGACTCAAATAAGTACGTAAGATGGTAACTCAACACAGGTTTTGCCAATGTCTTAGCCCCCAAATCAGAAATCTGCTAAGACCCTTTTTTTCAATCTATCTATGAGTTCTTGCTCTGGATTTCCCTCCTCCTCTCTGTTAAAAGAAATAAAAGGAAAGCAAAAGAAAAAACAAACAAAATTCCAGAATCAAGAAACTGAGTTCCCTTCCAACACTTGTCCGCTTAGCTCAAGATACCAGCAAACCTTTAATACCATCATGTAAATGTGTTTATAGATTCCTCTCAGTATATTATTAGTCTGTCTTTCCCAACAAAGTTTCCAGGCACTAAATGTTCTGATAAATGTGATAATGCAGAATGTCCTCAAAGGCTCAGAGTAGCTTTAATCTATGAAAGCTATTGAAACCTAAGAATTTGGGGACACCCTGTATATGAAAAACCATCAGGAAACTGTAAAATGCTATATAAATGCTAGCTATCATTTTTGCTGTTGCTATTGTTTTTTGTTAACTCTTACTATTGCTTTATGTGCTTTACAATATTACTCCAAGGCCTGTCTTGACAGCTCTAAAACTTTATTTTCAGTCAATCTGGGTGAGGAAGCCTGATGGTGAAGTAATGGACAACGTCTAATAAATACTTGTGTTTAATGCTGCCTCAGAAACTCGCTGTATGAACACATTTTTATTGAGACCTTAGCATTTCGTACAAACGTTATCTCGTATGACTCTCACAGACACCCTGGAGTATAGTTGCCTTGATTATCTCCATTTTACAGTTGAGGAAACTAAGCAAGAAAGAGGCTAAGTAAAAATCTTAGGGTAACACAACCCATAAGTGTCTGAGGCCAGATTTAAACTCAGATCTTGACTCCATATTGAGTACTCTACCCATTGGGCCAACTAACTGCAGAGTTCATTGCTGTGTGTTCCTGGAAAATTCATTTACATTCTCGAAGTCTCATTTTCTACATTATAAAATGGGGATTAATGATTGTTGTTGAGAGGACCAAAGGAGTGAACATGCAGAGTGCTTTGGGACAGTGAAAGAGGTACATATATGTTCTTCTTGCAAAGACCACTTTCCTGAGCAGAGAAGCATGGCAGCAAATTTGAAGTATAATAGCAAGAGCCCAGGTTATAGAATCAAAGCTCCTTAATAAAATCTGACTTATGTCACTTAATTCTTGTGTCCTTAAGTCACTTAAGAGCCAATTCCAATCAGCATTTGCCATTTTATAAACTTAGAGAGAAGCCTGGAACACTGAGAGTTCAATGACTTGCCCAACGACACATAGCCAGTGTCTGTAAGAAAGGGAGACTTGAACCAAGGCCTTCCTAGTTGTAAAGCCAGCTTCCTTTCTTAGGATCAGAAATTTAAAGCTAGAAAGACCTTTCTAAGATCCCTACTCTTACTCCATAATTTTACAGAGACAGAAGTTGAGCACCAAAGAGGCAAGGCAAGATTACTTGCCTAAGGTTGCACAGAGAAGAGTTGGCAGGGGAGGACTTAGAGCCTAAATTCCTCGACTCTGCATTTAATATTTTTCCTGGTGCCATTTTATCTCTCTTTTTTCCCTGCTGAACTGCCTTTGAAGAGTAATACTTTTTAAAGACTCAGTTTTTGATTGTGATGGAATACTACTGTGCTATAAGAAATGATGAGCTTGTTTATTTTAGAAAAAAAAATACTTGGAAAGACTTGCATGAAATAATGAAGAGGCAAATGAGCAGAACCAAGAAAAACTTGTAGACAGTAACAGCAATATTTTTCTAAGAAGAACTTTGAATGATTAAGTCATTTTGGGTATTATAAATACTCAAATCAACTACATAAGACCTATGAAGGAAGATACTATCCACGTTCAGAGAAAACATTGATAAATAAAAGTATTTATAAGATGGATTTACATCTATATAAATATCTGTGTCTAACAGTAACCTTCTCTGGGGCAGGGTGTGGAGGGAGGGAGAAAAAATTACACAACAGATAAAAAAAAATTCAGAAGTAAGCGCAGACAAGCAGGTTAGTTTTGAAAATGAAGTGCAGTATTTATTACATAGATTTTTTTTCCAAAAAAAGAGGAAATAGTGTGAAATGAAGATCCATGATTGGATATTGAATCCTCCTTTTGTGTTGTGTACATGGAAATTTTCTTTTCTTTTTTGCCTTTAAGTTCAAAATGAATAAAATTTAAAGAAAAACACTTAGTGTGTTTTGTGATGTTTTGTTTCATTCATTTAAGAGCACCAAGGGTGCAATGTTAATTTTGTCACTGATGGAAGTAAATTCTTTCTCTTTTTATTCCAAAATATTTTCTCCCATTGTATTGGAACTGAAATAAATAACTCCTTTGAAGCTGACATTTTCTCACATTGAGGGAAAGAGGATTTCTTTCTACTTGTCATTGTGACCCAGAATCCTTTCTGAATCATAACAGGACAGGTCTCCTCCTTCCAGCCTGAACATCCAATTGAGGATCATCTTCTATGTGATCTGTCCAACATTCAGTTATGCTGAAACAGACCCATTTTCTTCAAATTTTATCTGTAAATGTGATATGGTTTGGCAGAAAGTCCAATTTTTTTAAAATTCTTTAGGCTTTTCCTTGAGAAATCTTGTTGTGGCCTGGTCAGAAGTTAGATTCTCTTGTTTCAAGAGCATCTCTCTCTCTCTCTCTCTCTCTCTCTCTCTCTGTATCTCTCCATCCTGTGGATCCTTTCACAAATTTAGTTTGTCTAAAACCTATAAGCCCTCAGACAAATCTTTTGCACATTGACCCTCATAGGCACCTCATAATCCTATTTTCTCTTTCTTTCTCTAGCATGTCTATGTTTTTGCTCTCTTCTTACTCCACTTTGGATCGTGTCTCTTTGTCTTCCCTGCTTTATGTTTGCTTCTATATCATAGTTCATACATGCCCCAGGAGAGGGAGTTAGAGTGGAAGAAGTCACTGGGCACAGAGGTTGCTTGTAAGGGAAGGAAATGATGAAATCCCGAGGGGAGGGAGATGATATGTAGAGGTGAAAGTTTCAGAGTTGATTGCAGGTTTTCTTTAAACAGAATTTTGTTTCTGGAGATCATGAAATCCAGAAAACCAGCTACATGAGAAACGATAGACCAACCTGGCTTATTTACTCTTCATCATATAGAACATTATATCTTCCATCTGAATGCTTTTTCATGAATTGTCTCTGATTCCTGGGACACTCTCCTCTATCTCTGCCTATTCGAATCCTGAGATTACTTCAGAATATATTTCAACTGCTACCTTCCAGCTGAGGCCTTTCCTGATCACCTGCTCCTTTCTAGACCATTCTCTTACGTCTTCTCCCAGACCCCACACTCAAATCTGTCCCACACCATCCTTTACTTTTCATTGACTTTGCCTTTATTTTCTATTTGAAATCTCAGTATGAAGAACCCCTTGATGAGGAAACTCTCTCAGTTTTTCTAGACAAGTATCTACTAGATAGATATCTCATAGTCTTAAAGATTTTTTTTACTCCAATATCTTCCCTCTGTTAATTATTTTCCATTTACATTCTTTTACCTTGTCTGTTTATATTTGTTTGAATATTGTCTCCTCTATTTGATTATAAATTCATTGAGGGCAGCAACTGTCTTTGCCTCTTTATGTATCCCCAGAGTTTAGCATAGATTCTGGTACATGGTAGGCTCTTAATAAATGTTCACTGCTTGCTTGCATTATTGACTGATTACCTAGGGAAAGAAGAGATTAGACGACACCTTAGTTTGTTAGATATTTTCCTTGAGCCCAGGTCTCTCTGACTTCAGGGCTGAATCTTTATTTGGGATGACAAACATATCTCACACATGTCTAGACTAATAACCACATTGTATTTGTCTGTTTAAATAGTGCTTTCCCAAATGAATAGAGTGAAAATTCCTTTAAGGCAAATATTTTTTTTCCTTTACTACTTTGTATCCAACATGTAGACTAGTTCCAACACATGATAAATGTTAGTTGATTGAGTGGTTTGAAGAAACTCCAGCCACCATAAGTGGAATGATCCAATCCTGTGTTCAATTATAATCTCTCTTGTACCCTTCTCACCTTTATTATCTGATACCAAGTTTTAGCACCATGTGTTTTCCCCAAGAAACTTTGTTAGAAGTTGAATAAAGAATTCTGGGAAGTTGGTGGAATTGGTCAGAAAATTCCAAACTCTCAAATTTTCCCACACAAAAAAGATGAAATAACATCTCAGGGTGAATACTGAGTGGTAAAAATAAATGAGAGTAGAGGTAGAACAGGGGTCCTTCTGAGACAATTGGAGAATATCTGAAGAAAAGTCCCAGGACCAAGGTTTGGGCCCTGTGAAGATTAAACACATCCAGGATAGTTCTAGTGAAACAACAAGCAGTGAACCCTGGGTTTAGCTGGGTTGTGAGGTGACCTCAGCCACAGCCGCAGGAACTTTCACTTTCCAGACAGTGTGGGAACTTGGGTGTCTGAGCAGGAGAAGATTGAAGGAATCTCTTCTGATAAGGGATGCCAGCCCCAGTAAGTGCAGAAGCAATAGGGCTGGGACATCCTTGGCTTTGAGCATTTATAGGAGCCTGGAGGTATTGGTTTCAGTTCTAGGCCAAAGGGGAGAACTGAACGAGAATCTGAGGCCGGAGGCATCATCCTCCATACTCTAGGACTAGAGGTGATTATAAAAACTAAGTTACTACAAATAAAAAAAAATGCACAGGCAAAGGAGAAAGAATTCAATCATAGAGTTATTATGGGAACAGAGAAGACCAGAGTTCATCTTAGGAAGAGGATATTGAAGCCAAGAAACCCTCTTCTCCCTCAAAGAGTAACATTAAATGGCCACCTGCTCAAAAAGAATTTAAAGAGGAACTTAAAAAGACTTTAAAATCAAATGAGAGACATTGAAGAAAAATTAAAAAAATTTAAGAAAAATACAAGAAAAACAAGAAGATTATGGAAAGAAATTCCACCAATTAGAAAAGGAGATCCAGAATCTTAAAAAAGAAAACTACTCATTGAAAATCAGAATTGGTCAAGAGGAAGCCAGTGAAGTCATAAGAGATCAGGAAATAGTAAAGCAAAATATAAAAAAATGAAAAAGTAGAAGAGAATGTGAAACATCTCACAAGAAAAATGACTGATCTGGAGAACAGATGAAGAAAAGTAAACATAAGAATAGTCAGACCACCTGAAAGCTATGCTAAAAAAAGAAAATCATGATATAATAATAGAAGAAAAAGATTAAGGAAAATCACCCTGAAGCATTAGAAAAAGAGAGAAAAGTAGAAATAGAAAAAAAAAAATCCCTGATCACCACCTAAAAGAGATCCTATGAGAAAAGCCCATAGGAATATTATAGTTAAATTCTGAAATCCCCAGCTCAAGGATAAAATATGACTAGTAATAAGAAAAATAAGCAATTTAAATATGTTGGTACCATGATTAGAATCACACAAAACCTAGCAGCTTTAATACTATTAATTATTATTACTATTATTATTACTATTATTATACTATTATTACTATATTATATTACTAGTATTATTACTATTAATTATAGTATTAATACTATACTATTATACTATTATTACTATATTATATTACTAGTATTATTACTATTAATTATAGTATTAATACTAATACTAATACTAATAAGAAGATCACAGGTATTGGAACACTGTAGATCAAAGAACATAAGAACTGGGGTTTTGGACTAAAATATCACACCCAGCAAAGCTAAGCACAATCCTGAATAAAAACAAAAAGGACATTTAATAAACTGTCAGACTTTCAGGACTTTGTTTAAAAATAAAACAAAAACAAAAATAAAACCTTGAACTTAATAGATCTGACATGCAAGAGCCATGAACAATTATATGGTACATACTAAAGACTAATTACAAGGGTCTCAATAAGGACAGACTGTTTACCTTTTATGTATGTAAAAGGTAGAACATATGTCTAAGATTTTATTAGTAATTGAGTAAGTGGGGTAGACCTGCATATGATATGACTTTAAAAAGTAAAACCATTTAAGAACACCTAAAAAGAGTAATTATTTTATACAAATGAGGTGCGAGAGGAAGAATTGACAAAGAGGAATTAGATGGGGGAGCTGGGCTGTTAGTTCTGGAAACCTACTTTCATCAGGAATGGGCTTGATAGGAAACAATACAAAAGTATCTAGAAGAGCATGAAAGTTTCCTAAATTCAAGAAGAAATAAAACCCCAAGGGGTAGGGAGTGGGGGAAGAGGATAAGGGAGGGATCTATAGAGGGGAGGAGGAGGGAAGAGGTTAAATGGGGAGGCATAGGAGGGTGTTTAGATTAATGAGAATGGGAAGACAAGGCAGGTGACCTTGGGAGGATAAGGAAGGGATCTTTAGAGGGGAGGGTGAGGGAATAGGTCAAAGCGGCTTATAGAAAGGTGTTTAGATTTATGGGAATGGGAGGGAAAAGGAGGAACTCTTGGGGGTAGATTAATCAATAAGAGGGCAAGGTGGGGTCTCAAGTAAAGTAAAGGAATTAGGAGGGATAGGAAGTAAGAGATATTCACATACATAAAAACAAAGATCAGAAGTAGAATTTGTTAGAAAAAGTATATATATATATATATGTATATATATACATACATATATATATACTCTATATACATATATATATACTACTATATATATATGTGTGTGTGTGTGTGTGTGTGTGTGTATATATATGTGTATGTGTGTATGTATGTATGTCTCTTCTAACACTCCACTCCCTTGTTATGGAGTACCAGCACCCAGATTGGAATGCGTTCATCAGGAGCTGCTATAGAACAAGGATGATCCCCAATGCTGTGTGGAGAGATCATTTGGAAGGACACAGGAGGCTAGACTTCCTTGTTGCTTTTTCTCATTCAGTGGTTCCCCCTGATCCTTTCTGAACTGCAAAGGTCTTCTGCACCACTCTTCACCATGTCCCAGCCAGACCTGCCAAAGAGTTTAGTGGGTATCTGGCTAGATGGCTACATATCCTGGGGCACTTCCCTGCATAGATGGGAAGCTGGGGAACATCCTGCCCACCCAAGGCCCATCCATCGCCTTTGGGGCTCCTTCCTCTTCTTCTGGTTTTATCCCCATCCAGAGCACCATGAATTGAAGATGGGATACCTCAGCCTTGTGGACACACTTGAGATCATAGACCATCTGCAGCCAAGACCAGCATGGCCTAGAATACAGATTGACTTTGAATGTCAAGGATTCCATGCTGTGCCCCATCCCATCTCCACCCATGGGAAAGCTCAAAGAAAGTGTCAGAAAAGAAAGGATCGAAGGACAGAGAAGAAATGAATACATACAAGAAAAATGATTAGGGGAGAAGGAGGACTATTCTTAATACTTTTACCATTACATTATTTCTTTTTTCTTTTTTTGGAGGGGGGAAGGCAGGACAATTGGGGTTAAGTGACTTGCCCAAGGTCACACAGCTAGTAAAAGTGTATCAAGTGTCTGAGGTCGGATTTGAACTCAGGTCCTCCTTACTCCAGGGCCGGTGCTCTACTCATTGCACCACCTAGCTGCCCCATTCTTACCAATACTAATGAATATGTGTGTGTGTGTGTGTGTGTGTGTGTGTGTATGTAACCACACTTAATTGTAGCCTGGGGAGGGGAGAGAGGAAAAGAACAAAGTAAAAAATACATAGTAGAAAACAAAAGAAAACTAACAAGGAAGCAAAGAAAAGATGGACAGCTCCCAGCACAACAAGTAATGTTTATTATATAGGCTTTCTTGAAAGGAAAATTTATTGCTATGTATTTTGAATCTTCTCTTATGTTCTGCTGTACATATGACATCCTTTTTTTTTCTTTTCTTATTTTGTATCTATGTTACAATATTTATGTTTGTATGTTTCTTTTCCTTATCATGTGTTTAAGTTTCAATAATAAAAAAAGGCTTCACAAAAAAAGTTGAATAATATTCTTGGCCCTGTGTGTGTTAGGACAGATGTCATCCACATTCAGGCAGCCAGCAAGGATTTTTTAACTGATTACTATTACCAGATGCTGTGCTAATTGATCGGACTACAAAGCAACCCAAAAGAAAGAAAGTCTCTGGCCTCAAGGAGCTTACATTTTAAGGGAAGAAGACAATACACAAATAAACAGAAGGAAGCTCCAAAGGTGGGAGTGGGTGATAGAGAATATAGTCTAGCAATGGCTTTGCATAGAATGTCTGGAGAATAAGAAGGGAAACCTTGAATGAGTGCTAGTTGGCACAGAGATTAGAGCTTGGGAATTCCTGAGTCTAGGTGCAGTTCTCTGTCTAGAGGTGTCCAAAGCCATAGGATTTTACCAAGTATGACTGGGAAATAGCAAGATGCGCTATACCAATTAAATCACAGGTCCAGTCCCTATCCTTATTTTATTCTCATTACAATCATGTAAGGCAGGTTAGCACAAGTAAGTGGAATCACATTTTGTAGATAATTTAAAAAGGCTTGAAGAGGTGAGATAATTTTCAGAAAGTTAAACTGTTGAAAAGTCAGCATGCTAGGATTGCAATCCAGTTTTTATCCAAGACCTGTACTATTTTCATTATTCCATATTCTTCATTGATTGAAAGATTAATTTTTAAGAAATCAAATTACTTAGTCATATGTATAGGGCTAAACCCTCTAACCTACCATTCAGATTACAATAGAACACCTTTTTCTATGTGTTTAACAAAGAAAAATTCTAAAAATAGCTTTTTCTTCTTTCAATAGGGTATGGTGGCCTACCTGACACTAAGATATGTGGATGCTTGAAAGGCAAATGTGTATTTAAAAAATTGTGTGCCTCCCAGATTAAAGTTCAGAACCTGCATTTTTGGGATTGACATTGTTGTGTTCTAGATCATCCAGGTTAAAGAAAATATAAACAAATAAGGCTAACGTACAGGGTTGGAATCATAGAAGGGTATCCAGATAGAAGACAGCAGAAGTTAAAATGCATGGGATACATACATGTGTATGTATGTATATAAATGAATATATACATGTATGTGTATGTGTATGTGTATATATATGCATGTATATATATATATAATAACAAGTCAAAACCCATTTTGAAATTATGGTTTATGAGGCAGAAATGATTCCTGAGTCTTCATTTATTTGAAGAGCTGACAGGTCTATATCATAAACCATAATAAAGAATTTATATTCCTTTGCACAGGGGAAAAGGTTTTACAGAAGTGTTTTGAGCAGCAATTTACTGAGACACGCTTTCAGTTTTTCTATGAGTTTTCGCTCATATCTTTCCTCTTATACCCTGTTAAAGAAGAAAAAGAAGCGGGGAGGCAGAGCCAAGGTGGCAGTGTGAAAACGGTGACTTGCTTGAGCTCTCCCTCAAATCCCTACAAATACCTGTAAAATGACTGAAAATAAATTCTAGAGCTTCATAACCCACAAAAGTACAGAGCAAAACAAGTCTCCAGCCCAAGACAGCCTGGATGGTCACTGGAAAGGGTTGGGCCATGCCAGAAGAGACCAGGCCTGAATAGACTGGGCAGAGCAGGCCTCAGGGCACTGAATCACTGAGCTGTGGGAGTTTCCAGACTTGTCAACCCACAAACATCAAAGACAACAAAGCAAGTCAGTGGGAAAACTGTTGCACCGGGGTGAGAGAAGTGTGTGGTCCAGTCCCAGACCTAGGATGGCAGAGGTGGCTGTAGCTGCAGAGGCAGCAGCCACAGCAGCACCAGCAGCTGATTCCAGCGCTCCAGGCCCACAGATGGTGGGGGGGGGGGAATCAAGCAGCTGATGACAGCAGGAGTGCAGGGATCTCTTTGCTTGGTGCTGAAGCAGGGTTCTCTTGCTTTGCCCTGCTTGGATCTGGGTCACAGTCTTGGTTGGCAGTCCTTGGGAGAGGAGGAGAGTTGGTGTGGCAGAGCTTGTGGTAGCTGTGGAGAGGGAGTCCTCCTGGTAGTTACATGGAAGAAAAGAGTTCTTATATTCACAGACCAGAGCACAGGCCAGGAGAGGAGTTTCATATCACCTCAGAATAGGGGTACCTCTGAAAACAGCAGTGCAAAACCCCTGAAGCTTGGGACAGAGCATTCTCCATTCTGGACACAGTCATACCCTCACTAAAGTCAAGTAATTGGGTGGGAAAATGAGCAGGCAGCATAAAAGGACTCAGACTATAGAATCTTTCTTTGGTGACAAAGAATATCAAAACATACAGCCAGAAAAAGTCAAGAAAGTCAAAGATCTTACATGAAAAGTTTTCAAGAAAAATATGACTTGGTCGCAGGCCAGGGAACAGCTCAAAAAGGATTTGGAAAAGCAAGTAAGAGAAGTAGAGGAAAAAAATGGGAAGAGAAATGAGAGTGATGCAAGAAAATCATAAAAAATGAGTCAAACCTTGCTAAAGGAGACTCAAAATTACTGAAGAAAATTACACCTTAGAAAATAGACTAACTCAAATGGCAAAAGAACTCCAAAGAGTCAATGAAAAGACTGCCTTAAAAGGCAGAGTTAGCCAAATGGAAAAGGAGGTCCAAAAGACCACTGAAGAAAATATGGCCTTAAAAATTAGAATGGAGCAAGTGGAAGCTAGTCACTTTATGAGAAATCAAGATATTATAGAACAGAAACAAAGGAATGAAAAAATAGAAGACAGTGTGAAATATCTCATTGGAAAAACCACTGACCTGGAGAATAGATCCAGGAGAGATAATTTTAAAATTATTGGACTATCTGAAAGCCATGATCAAAAAAAAGAGCCTAGATATCATCTTTCTGGAAATTGTCAAGGAGAACTGATATTCTAGAGCCAGAGGGTAAAATAGAAATTGAAAGAATCCATTGGTTGCCTCCTGAAAAAGATCCCCAAAAGAAAACTCCTAGGAATATTGTTGCCAAATTCCAGAGCTCCCAGACAAAGGAGAAAATACTGTAAGCAGCCAGAAAGAAACAATTTGAGTATTGTGGAACCACAATCAGGATAACACAAGATCTAGCAGCTTCTACATTAAG
>CM053625.1:204669402-204708539 GCA_028646595.1 Phalanger gymnotis
AGGATTTAAACCAAGAATTACCTACTCAGCTGAGTATAATACTTCAGGGCGAAATATGGATTTTCAATGAAATAGAGGACTTTCAAGCATTCTTGATGAAAAAACCAGAGCTGAATAGAAAAACTGACTTTCATAAAAGTCACGAGAAGCTTGAAAAGGTAAAAAAGGAGAGATCATAAGGGACTTACTTAAGTTGCATTATTTACATTCCTACATGGAAAGATGATATTTGTAACTCATGAGACCTTTCTCAGTATTAGGGTAGTTGTAGGAAATGTATAACATATATATATATATATATATATATATATATATACACACACATATATATATACATATATATATACATACATACATATGTACATATGTATATACATACATATATATACACATACATATGTAAATATGTATATGTACATATGTATGTATGTATACATGTATATATACAAAATATATACATACATATGTGTGTATATACAGAATATATATACACGCATGTATATGTGTGCATATATATATATGGTGAGTTGAATATGAATGGATGATATCTAAAAAATAAATTAAGGGGTGGGAGAGGAATATATTGAGAGAAAGAGAAATGGAGAGATAGAACGGGGTAAATAATCTCATATAACGGTGGCAAGAAAAAGCTGTTATAATGGAAGGGAATAAGGGGTAGGTGAAAAGGAATGAGTGAATCTTGTTCTGATTGGATTTGACTTAAGGAGGGAACAACATACACAATCAATTGGGTATCTTACCCTACATAAAAGTAGGTTGGAAAGGGATGGGGGTGGGGGATGAGAGAATGGAAGGCAGATTGGGGGAGGAGGTAGTCAAAAGCAAACACTTTTTGAAAAGGGACGTGGTCAAAGGAGAAAGCTGAATAAAGGGGTACAAGATAGGACGGGAGGGAAATATGCTTAATCTTTTACAACATTGACATGACTATTATGGAAGTGTTTTGCATAATGATACATGTATAACCTATATGGAATTGCTTGCTTTCTCAAGGAGGGTGGGTGGGGAGGAAAAAAGAGAGATTTTGGAACTCAAAGTTCTAAAACTAAATATTAAAAAATTGTTTTTGCATGCAACTGGGAAATAAGATATACAGGCAATGGGGTATAGAAATGCATCTTGCCGTACAAGAAAGTAAGGAGAGGGGGGACAAGAAGGGAAGTGGTGTGATAGAAGGGATGGCAGACTGGGGAAAGAGGCAATCAGAATACATGCCAATGTCTCTCCACACTGACTGTCTCTCAATGTCTGCTCTCTCAATGTCTGCTTTTCAATGCCCTCTTGATGTCTGCTGCCTCAATGTCTTCTTGATGTCTGCTTCTCGATTCTGTTTCTCTCACACTCTGGGCTCTCCTTACATACAGTTATAGCTGGCATCTGATCAGCTAGAAGTCAGGTCTATGAGTGGCTGAATTCATACCCATCTGATCAGCTAGAACTCAATGCACATACAATTGCCTCTGGTCTTAGCACCTCTCCTTAGAGCCCTGTGGGCTTCACTCCTCTCATGACTTAATTAGCAAAAGTCTGTGGGTCTGGGGCCTCATGCCTAGTTAGTGAAAGAGTATGGGCCTGGGTTTCCCACCCAGTAAACAAAGAGTGTAAGTAAAGGCCCTGCTGAATGGGCAGAGAAGATCTTTAATCATATTAACACCACAGGACCATACTGAGATATGTGTTACACTGATGAAATTACATTCTTATTCCTTGATTTTCCCAACAACCTTGGGAAGTAGGTTAAGACACAGGACTAATAGAAGGCATAAAAGGATGTATAAACATTTCTTATATTTCAAGACTCTTTCCATTAAACCACATTGCCTAATTTGTTGAAAGATTAATTTAAAAAAATAAATCAATGAATGTTATGTGTAAAGCTAAATTCTCTGAATTCTGATTCAGAATATAACATAACATCTATTCTTCTATGTGGCTATAAACAAAAAAATTCTGAGACATTCTCCAATCCTCCCTCCCCTGGGTATGGTGCTATTTCTGAAATGGTTAAATGTATAATGCATCAAAGCAAATGTATGAACACATTCTGTCTAAGTCTGGCAAAGGTTAGAAGTTGTTGCAGTGAATTGAAAACCAAATGTCTGTTCTGGAATTTATAATAAAGAATAGATAAACAGGAAATCTTGTCAGGAAACTCTGGGGTGTGGAATGATAAGAGGGTAGATGATGGCAGTATGGGAAGATGCATGAAGTATTTGTTATTTTTCTTATAATAGAATTTATCTCATTTCAAAAGCATGCTTTCTAAGAAAGAAATTATCTCTGAGTATTTGTTCATTTGAAGAGATGATGTGTCAATCGGAAATCATAAGAAGGATTTATATTCTCTTGTATGAAAGAGAGGCAATGTGACATAGTAAATAGAGAGTCCACACTGATGCCACAAAGGCCTGAGTTTAAGTCACACCTCTGAGTTAATCTAACTGAGGAACCATGGATAAGTTACAATTTTCTTTGTAGTCTAGGTAACTCTCTAAGATTTTAAGTTAAGGTAAAGGGCTGACCTGCATGGATAGAGGGAGTTTCCTTACCTGGAAGTTTCCTATACTAATAAAACCAAATGTTAAGTAACTTTCCCTATCTTCCTTAACACTTCATGGAGGTCCAGAACTTCATTGTTGTGTTTCCTATATCGATAAATTACAGTCTTTCCTCACCTAGATATATGTTCTTTAAGAGCTATTTTAACCCAAATCATTTACCTCCTGTTGGCTTTGTGCCTATTAGTCCTAGACTAGGTTGATCCACAAGGGAAGTCACACAGTTTATTACTGGGCCTTTAATCAAAGCTTCAGTAAATTGGTAGGATATTTCAGAGCTTGGCATCTGCTACCAAAGCCTTCTAAAAGTGAGGATCATCTTGATATCACGATGAGGCATCAGGGCAGAAATGAAGTAGAGATTGCTATCTAAGTCAAGTAGGAAAAAGCAGAGAAAAAGCACTATGAATCAATTTCATTAATGAATATCACTGCAGAAGTTTTCAGTAAAATCTTGACAGACTATTACATCATATTCTAACAATTATCCACTGTGACAAAATGGTATGTAAATCAGGGATACAACATAAGGAAAAAATGAACAGGATTTTAATATTTGAGTAGTCATAAAAACACTAAAAGTAGATAATAATATCAACAGATACAGGAAAGACCTTTAAGAAAATCTGTTGGACCCCACATTCTGGGATAAGAACTCATCATTTGACAAAAGTTGCTGAGAAAACTGGAAAATAGTATGGCAGAAACTGGTCATTGTCCAATATCTTACACTCTATACCAAAACAAAGTCCAAATGGATTCACAATTTAGCTATAAAGGCTGATACTGTAAGCAAATTAGGAGAGCAAGGGATAGTTTACCTATCAGATTTATGGAGAACAGAGGAATTTCTGACCAAACAATAGTTAGAGAACATTACAAAATACAAAATGGATAATTTTGATTACGTTAAATTGAAAAGTTTTTCACAAACAAAGCCAATGCCACCAAGATTAGGAGAGAAGAAGAAAATTAGGATAGAATTTTTACAGTCCGTGTCTTCTGATAAAGGCCTTGTTTCTAAAATTTGTAGAGAATTGAGTCAAATTTGTGTGAATAAAAGTCATTACCCAATTGATAAATGGTCAAAGAGTATGAGCAGGCAGTTTTCAGAGAAAGAAATTAAAGCTATATATAGTCATATGAAAATGTGCTCTAAATCACTATTGTTTAGAGAAATGCAAATCAAAACCACTCTTACGTACCTCAACACATCCAGCAGATTGGCTAATATGATGACAGGAAAGTTATAAATGTTGGAGAAGATGTGAGAAAATTGGAACACTAATGCATTGTTGGCGGAGTTGTGAACTGATCCAACCATTCTGGAGAGCAATTTGGAACTATGCCCCAAGAGCTATAAAAATGTGCATACCCATTAACCCAGCAATACCACTTCTAGGTCTGTATCCCAAAGAAATCATTAAAATGGGAAAAGGACACACATGTACAAAAATATTTATAGCAGTTCTTTTTGTGGTGGCTGAGAACTGGAAACTGAGGAGATTTCCATCAATTAGGGAATGGCTGTACATGTTGTAGTGTATGAATGTAATGGAATACTATTGTGGTATAAGAAATGATGAGCAGCTGGACTTCAGAAAAACCTTGAAAACTTGTGGGAACTGATGCTGAGTGAAGTGAGAAGAACCAGGAGAACCTTGTACACAGTAATTACCACATTGTGTGATGACTGACTTTGATAGATTTAGCTCTTAACAATGAAAAGATCTAAAACAGCTCCAAAAGACTCATGATGGAAGATGTTATCCACAACCAGACAAAGAAATATCGAGCCTGAATGCTGACTGAAGCATACTATTTCCTTCCTTTTGATTTTGTTTCGTTGGTTTTTTTCTTTCTCATGGTTCCTCCCATACATTCTAATTCTTCTATACAACATGACTAATGTGAAAATATGTTTAATAAGGATGCATATGTAGAGCCTATATCAGATTGCATGCCATCCTGTGCAGGGAGGACAGGAGAGAGGCAGAGAAAATTTAAAACTTATGGAAGTTAATGTTGAAAACTAAAAATAAATTAATTTGTTAAAAAAAAAGAAAAGAAAATCATTTGGGAAAGGCTGAGTCAAGACAGTGGAGTTAAAGGCAGGGACTAGCCTGGACTCTCCCACAAACCCCTCCAGATACCTTTAAAAAATAATTTTAAACAAATTCTAAGGCAGCAGAACCCACAAAAGACTGGATGAAATAAATTTCCAGCCCAAGATAACTTGGAAGATCAGCAGGAAAGATCATTACACCAGGGTGAGAGAGGAACACAGCCAGCACAGGCTGTGCCAGCACAGACCAGGTGCCAGCAAACCCTTAGGACAACTGAGTCACTGGCAGCAGTGGCAGTTTCCAGACCTCTCAGCCCACAAATTCCAAAGACAACTTAGAAGGTCAGCAGGAAAGGTCTATCACAGCTGGGTGAGAGTCCAAGACAGGCCATGTCAGTATGGCAATGGCCATATCAAACTGGAAGCAGGCCTTGGGAGTGACTGAATCAGCAGTGTCAGCAGCTGCTTTCCCAGTTCTCAATCCACAGAAGATAAGGTTTTTGAACAACTGTTCAGAAGGAGATTACAGGGATCTTTTTACCAACACTGAGGCAGGACCCTGTTGCTTTGTCCATACTCAGATTTCAGTCCCAGTCCTGGATGTCAGTCTCTGGGCTAAGAGGAGTGCAATCAAACCAGAGCTTGGGGTAAGGGTGAAGGGGGGTCCCTCCTCACAGTTCTGAGACAGAAAAGAGTGCTTGTAGTAACTCATGGATCAGAGCATAGGCCAGAAGAGAAGGAGACACCTCTTCTTACATCAAACCACCTTGGAAGAACTGAAAATTTATGGGTCCCTAGAAGTATCTCTGAAAACAGCTGCATAAAACCCATGAAGCTTGAGACAGTGCACCCTCTACCCTGGAAGCTGAGCTCTATTTTTCTTAAAATTTATTTATTTTTAGTTTTCAACATTCACTTGCATAAGATTTTGAGTTCCAAATTTTCTCCCCATTTCTCCCCTCCCTCTCCCCAAGGTAGCACATAATTTGATATAGCCTTTACATATATATTCATATTGAACTTATTTTCACATTAGTCATGTTGTAAAGAAGAATTATAACCAATGGGAAAAACCATGAGATAGAACAAATGAAAAAAGAAAAAAAGAGTGAGGAAATAACATGCTTCAATTTACATTCGGACTTCATAGGTCTTTTTTATTTTCTGGATGTGGACAGCATTTTCCATCATGAGTCCTTTGGAGCTGTCTTAGATCCTTGCATTGTTAAGAAGAGATAAGTCTATCAAAGTTAGTCATCACGTATTGTGGCTATTACTGTGCACAGTTTTCTCCTGGTTCTGCTCACTTCACTCACCATCAGTTCATTCAGATTTTTCCAGGCTTTTCTGAAGTCTACCTGTTCATCATTTCTTATAGCACAATAGTATTCTATTACATTCATATACCAAAACTTGTTCAACCAGTCCCCAATTGATGGATATCCCCTCAATTTACAGTTCTTGGGCACCACAAAAAGAGCTTCTACAAATGTTTGTGTGTCTGTGGGAACTTTTCCCACTTGTATGATCTCTTTGGGATACAGCCCTAGAAGTGGCATTGCTGGGTTAAAGGGTATGCAAAGTTTTTTGTTTTGTTTTGTTTTGTTTGTTTTGAGAATTTTTATTTTTAGTTTACAACACAGGTTCTACATAATTTTGAATTCCAGGTTTGTTGTCCCCCTCCCCCACCCCTCCCCAAGACAGCATGGAATCCGATATATCTTCTATGTATAACACAGTAATCGAGTTGTGCTGAAGAATTATGACCAATGGAATGGATCATGAGAAAGAGGAAACAGAACCAAAAAACCCCAAAACAAAAACAAAAATGAAAGAGAAAAAAAGGGGAAAAAGGCGAGCATGAAGTGTGCCTCAATCTGCATTCAGATGCCATAGTTCTTTCTCTGGTTGTAGAAAGCATTCTTCATCACGAGTCCTTTGGAGTTGTCTTTGTACCTTGTGTTGCTGAGAAGAGCAAAATCTATCAGGCTTAGTCATCACAGAATCCATATATCTGTGGTTTTGTATAATGTTCTCCTGGTTCTGCTCCACTCACTCAGCATTATATTGTGTTGGTTTTTCCAGGTTGTTATAAAGTCTGTATCATACGCATTTCTTATAGCACAATAGTATTCCATTACCTTCATGTACCACAACTTGCTCAGCCATTCCCCAATTGGTGGGCTTCCCCTTGATTTCCAATTGTTTGCTACTACAAAAAGAGCTGCTATGACTATTTTTGTACACATGGGTCCTTTTCCCACTTGTGTGATCTCTTTGGGATACAACCCTAGAAGTGGTATTGCTGGGTCAAAGGGTACGAACATTTTTATAGCCCTTTGGGCATAATTCCAAATTGCTTTCCAGAATTGGTGGATCAGTTCTCAGCCAGAAATGTAACAATGTTCCAATTTTCCCACATCCTCTCTAGCATTGATCATTTTCCTGTTTTGTCATGTTAGCCAATCTGACAGAAGAGATGTGGTATCTAACAGTCGTTTTGATTTGCATTTCTCTAATCAGTAGTTATTTCGAGCATTTTTTCATATACCTAAAGATATCTTAAATTTCTTCCTCTGAAAACTGCCTGTTCATATCCTTTGACCATTTCTCAATTGGGGAAGGACTTGTATTCCTATAAATTTGGCTCAGTTTCTTGTATATTTTAGAGATGAGGCCTTTATCAGAGACACCGGTTGTAAAGATTTTCTCCCAATTTTCTCCTTCCCTCCTAATCTTTGTTGCATTGGCTTTTTAAAATACAAAAACATTTCAATTTAACATTATCAAAATTATCCATTTTGCATTTAGTAATGCTCTCTATTTCTTGTCGGGTCACAAATTCTTTTCTTTTCATAAATCTGATAGCTACACTATTCCTTGCTCTCCCAAACTGCTTATAGTATCAGCCTTTATTACTAAATCATGAACCTATTTTGACTTTTTTTGGTGTATGGTGTAAGATATTGGTCTATGCCCAGTTTCTGCCCTACCCTTTTCCAATTTTCCCAGCAGTTTTTGTGAAATAGTGAATTCTTAGCCCAGAAGATAGATTCTTTGGGTTTATCAAAGAGTAGATTGCTGTAGTCTTTGACTTCTCCATCTTGTGTACTTACCCTATTCCACTGACCCACGACTCTGTTTCTTAGCCAGTACCAGGTAATTTTGATGACTGCTGCTTTATAGTACAGTTTAATATCTGGTATGGCTAGGCCACCTTCCCTACCATTTCTTTTCATTAACACCCTAGATATTCTGGACCTCTTGTTCTTCCAGATGATTTTTGTTATTATTTTATCCAGCTCTCTAAAATAATTTTTTGGTATTTCGATTGGTACGGCCCTGAATAGATAGATTAATTTAGGTAAAGTTGTCATTTTTATTATATTAGCTCAGCCTAATGTTTCCACAATCTGGCTAGCAGCTTCTGTGGGGGTAAAAGATCCACCCACAGCCAGCACCCAGAAAGCTGCCAGCACCCGGAAAGCACACATTCTTTTGATCTGCCTTAACAAGGAAAGCAAGGTGAAGGGGTTGGCAAGTTTACTTTAATTCAGCACACAAATATCATTCACTTAGTTCAGGGGGAAAAGCCAGCACATTGAACTTCGGAGCAAAATACAAACAAAGTACAAACATCAACAGACAGACCCAATACAGTTCATAGTTACCGACATCTAGGTTCAACCTGGGAGCTCAGAAGAAGGGCTGGCCCAGAGTCACACACACCACCACTGCTGCAGGCAAGAGCTCCAAGGAAAAGGAGGCCAACCCCTGGTTTTTATGTCTTTGTCAGCGTCAGGGGTGAGCCACACATGCGACTTACCCAGTGACCTAAAATCGTCACAAAGAGGTGGACTTAACCCACGTGGTCTAAGAGCCTCTGCTGTCCCAGATGTGTAAACTAGGCCCTCCCTAGAGTTAGCCCCACCTTAGTTGCCAATCCACACCCACATAGGTTTTACACCTAATAGGGGTTTGGGCCTGGGGCTTAGCACTTAGTAAGACTCAATGAAATACACTGAATTACTCAATAAAAACAAAAGCCAAACTCTTCAAGGGCTCTGGTTGAACTAAGTGCTAAGGAGCCCATTTTGCTTACCAACATACTCTGCCCCTCGTTGTAGGATATATAATTTAATCAGCCATGTATCCTAGAACATACATTGACCCATTATACATTGTGACACCATTACACAGGAAACTAAAACATATCATTCACACCAAAGCAAAACATGTCGTTCAGTGACATTCCCAAATATTTGTTTACAATACAAACATGACCCACCCCTAGGTCCCAGCAAGATAATCTCTTCAAATCAATCATTCTCAAAATCCTTGTTAACAATTCAAATGTCCACCCCTAGGTCCAAGCAAGTTAATCTCTTTAGCTAATAAAGTACTTCTCGAGTATGTACATTGCCACTGCAGGCTTTTTCTCAGTACTCTGGAGGTATGCTTTAAGTAGTAAAGTCCTAAAGCAAACAAACAAACAAATAGAGTTCTCTTGGGGATGTCTCCTCCCCAAACTGCCCTTGCAGGCTTCCATGTGGCACCCAAAGTCCCAATTTCAAAGAAAGATTCCAAACAAAGTTCTTTTAGGGTCTGTTCTCCCCATTATGTTCCAGTCTCCGGTTCCAAGTCCTGAGGGGCAACTAGATGATAAAAGCCAATGGGGTGGGGTCCCTGGGGGTCCAAGGCACTTCCCTCACCCCAACAAAAACAAATCCATGTCTCCCTCCTGGATTCCAAGCAGCCCAAGCTGAAGGGTCCAAAAACACAGACTCAGTGCCTTGCTGCAAAGTTACCATCTTGCCCCAGGGCTGAATTCCAAGACCCTGGGTTCCTAGTTGTCTAGTTCTGGGTGGCCCCTCCTGGCTTCTGCCAGAATCTGGATTGCAGTGTAAGTGATTCTCCACCTTTTTGCTCACCTCAAAGTTCTCTGCTTTAGCTGGGGAAGGCAGGGAAAAAACACACTCAGTGTCTTACTGCAAAGTTTCCATCTTGCCCCAGGGCTGGACTCCAAGCTCCTGGGTTCCAACTCCAGCTGGCCTCACCTGGCTTCTTCTGGAATGTAAGCAATTCTCCACCACTTCGATCCTCTCTCCAAAGTCAGCTCCAAGGCAGCTCAGGGCTTGCAGCTTTCCAAAGTTCCCATGCAGGCAGTCTCCTGCTCTGTCTAGATCAATATGTCTCCTTCTTCTTTCTCCTCACCAGCCCCTCCTGCCAAATCTGTAGGAAGGCCATTCTCCAAGTCTCCAAGGCCATTCTCCACTCCTGTTTCAAAACTCCATATACAATATAATCTCAAGAAATTCACTCTTTCAGCACAGTCCTCTGGGGCCAGGCTTATCAGCTTAAGCCCTGGGAAGAAGGGATTATCTCCTGCTCTGGGCCCCTGGGAAGCCACGCCCAGCACTTCCACCCACCTATTTTCCTTCAGGTCTTCCTTGCTCCAGAGGCTCCATAGAACCATAGCCACCCCAAGTACAAAGAGCAGTCCAAAAACAGGGAAATATTCAACCAACCCAGTACCCCAAAATGCCATGCTTTCCTGTTAAAGGCAGATCCTACCAACTACGCCATTTGTTTCCACAATCTGGCTAGCAGCTTCTGTGGGGGTGAAAGACCCACCCACAGCCAGCACATAGGTTTTACACCTAATAGGGGTTTGGTCCTGGGGCTTAGCACTTAGTAAGACTCAATGAAATACACTGAATTACTCAACAAAAACAAAAACCAAACTCTTCAAGGGCACTTGTTGAACTAAGTGCTAAGGAGCCCATTTTGCACACCTGAACACACCTAACCATGAGCAACTGATAATTTTCCATTTATTTAGGTCTGACTTTATTTGTGTGAAAAGTGTTTCATAATTATGTTCACATAGGCCCTGGGTTTGTCTTGGCAGATAGACTTCCAAATATTTTATAGTGTCTACAGTAACTTTGAATGGAATTTCTCTTTCTATTTCTTGCTGTTGGGCTTTGTTAGTAATGTATAGTGATGCTGAAGATTTATGTGGGTTTATTTTATATCCTGCAACTTTGCTGAAGTTGTATTATTTCAAGTACTTTTTTACTTGATTCTCTAGGATTCTCTAAGTAAATCATCATATCATCTGCAAAAAGTGATAATTTATTTTCTTCCTCACCTATTCTAATTGCTTCAATTTCTTTTTCTTCTCTTATTGCTACAGTTAACGTTTCTAGTACCAAATTGAATTGTAGGGGTGATAATGGACATACTTGTTTCACCCCTGATCTTCTTGGGAATGCATCTAGCTCATCCCCATTGCAAATAATGCTTGTTGATGGTTTTAGGTAGATGTTATTTATAATTTTAAGGAAGGCCCCATTTATTCCCATGTTTTCTAGTGTTTTTAATAGGAATGGGTGTTGTATTTTGTCAAATGCTTTTTCTGCATCTATTGAGATGATCATATGGTTTTGCTAGTTTTGTTGTTGATATTATCAATTATACTGATAGTTTTCCTAATATTGAACCAGCCTTGCACTCTTGGAATAAATCCTACCTGGTCATAGTGTATTATTCTCATGATAAGTTGCTGCAATCTTTTTGCTAATGTTTTATTTAAATTTTTTTTGCATCAATATTCATTAGGGAAATTGGTCTTTAATTTTCTATCTCTGTTTTGACTCTACCTGGTTTGGATATTAGTACCATATTTGTGTCATAAAAAGAATTTAGTAGGACTCCTTCACCTGTTTTCCCAAATGGTTTATAAAATATAGGAATTAATTTTTCTTTAAATAATTTGATTTGATAAAATTCACATGTAAAACCATCTGGCCCTGGAGATTTTTTCCTAGGGAGTTCATTGATGGCTTGCTCAATTTCTCTTTCTGAGATGGGGGTATTTAGAAATTTTACTTCCTCTTCTGTTAATCTGGGCAATTTGTGTTTTTGTAGATATTCATCAGTATTCCTAAGATTGTCAAATTTATGGGCATACAACTGGGCAAAATAATTCCTATTGTTTTGATTTCCTCTTCATTGGAGGTGAATTCACCCTTTTCATTTTTGACAGTGGTGATTTGATTTTCTTCTTTTTTTTTGTTTAAATCAAATTGACCAAAGTTTTATCAATTTTAGCTTTTTTTTTTTCATAAAACCAGCTCTTGGTTTTATTTATCAATTAAATAGTTTTTTTGGTTTCAGTTTTATCAATCTCTCCTTTGATTTTCAATATTTCTAATTTGGTATTTAATTGGGGATTTTCAATTTGTTCTTTTTCTAGCTTTTTCAGTTGCATGCCCAATTCCTTGATCTCCTTTTTATCTATTATATTCATGTACACATTTAGAGATATAAAACTTCCCCTAAGAACCACTTTAATTGCATCCCATAAGTTTTGGTATTTTGTCTCATTATTGTCACTCTCTTGAATGAAGTTATTGATTGTTTCTCTGATTTGTTCTTTGGCCCACTCATTCTTTAGAATTAGATTATTTAGTTTCCGATTCGTTTTTAGCTTGTTTTTCCATGGTTCTTTATTACAAATAATTTTTATGGCATCATGATCTGAAAAATATGCTTTGACTACTTCTACCTTTCTGCACTGGATTGTGAGTTTTTTATGCCCTAGTACACAGTAAATTTTTGAGCATGTTCCATTTACTGCTGAGAAAAAAGCACATTCCTTTTCTCCCCATTCAGTTTTCTTCAGAGGTCTATCATGTCTGTCTTTTCTAAAATTCTATTCATCTCCTTAACTTCTTTCTTGTTTATTTTGAGGTTAGATTTATCAAGTTTAGAGAGAAAGAGGTTGAGGTCTCCCATTATTATAGTTTTGCTGTCTGTTTTTTTTTCCTGTAACTCCCTTTAACTTCGCATCTAAGAATCTGCATGCCATACCACTTGGTGTATATATGTTAAAGAATGTTATTGCTTCATTGTTTATGGTGCCTTTTATCAGGATGTAGTATCCTTCCTTATCTCTTTGAATTAAATCTATCTTTACTTTTGCTTTGTCTGAGATTAGGATTTCTATCTCTGCTTTTTTTTTTTTACTTTAGCTGAAGCACAATATATTTTACTCCAGCGTTTTATCCTTACATTGTGTGTATCCCCTTGTTTCAAATGTGTTTCTTGTAAACAGCATATTGTAGGACTATGGTTTTTAATCTATTCCTTCTGTCTCCATTTAATAGGAGAGTTCATCCCATTCACATTCACAGTCATGATTTCTATCTGTGTCTTTTTCTCCATCCTATTTCCCCGCGTTTATGCTTTTATTTTACCTTTCACCTTCTACTCCTCAACAGATTTTTGCTTTTGACTGCTGCCTTCCTCAGTTTACCCTCCCTCTTGATTCCTCTCCCTTATCTTACCATTTTCCACTTGTTACTTCTTCCCGACCTTCTGAACACCCCCCTTCCTTTTTTCTCCCTTTCCCCTCCTGCTCCTGTAGGACAAGTTAGATTTCTATACTTATCAGGGTATGTTGTTCCCTTCTTGAACCAGATTCGATGACAGTAAAGCTCAAATACTGCTGTTCTCCCTCTCTTCTTTCCCTCTACTACAATGTGTTTTTATGCCTCTTCATTTGATGTAATTTACCCTTTTCTACTACCTCCTTACCTCTTTCCCCATAACTCTTCCTTTACATCTCTTAATTTTTTTTATCTGTATATCAGTTATTTTATACAGACATCCACAGTCTGTGTGTATTCCTTTCATTTGTCATAATAGCTGTATTCTCAAGATTGATATATATATATGTACATATATATACATATATATAAAACACACATAAGATGATATAATCCTATATAAAGATGTAAATACTTTGCCCTGATTGATTAATAAGGTTTGTGAGGGGTTTTTGCCTTGTTTACCTTTATATGTCTCTCTTGAGTTTTGTATTTGGAGATCAAATTTTCCATTGAGTTCTGTCTTTTTCATCAGGAAGGTCTGGAATTCTCCTATTTTGATGAGTATCCATCTCCTTGCCTGAAAAATTGTACTTAATTTTGTTGGGTAGTTGATCCTTGGTTGTAGCCCCAGGTCCTTTGCCCTTTGGAATATTATATTCCAATTTCTCCTGTCAGTTAATGTAGAAGCTGAAAGATCTTGCGTGATCCTTACCATAGTTCCACGATATTTGAATTGTTTCTTTTTGGCTGCTTGCAGTATTTTCTCCTTGACTTTGTAATTCTGAAATTTGGCTATAATATTTCTTGGTGTTTTCAATTTGGGATCTCTTTCAGGGGGTGACTGGTGGATTCTTTCAATGACTCTTTTACCCTCTGGTTCTAAGACCTCTGGTCAGTTATCTTTGATAATTTCTTTGAAGATACTGTCAAAGCTCTTCTTTCATCGTGCATTTCTGGTAGACCAATAGCTCTTAAATTGTCTCTCCTGGATCTATTCTCCAGGTCAGTTGTTTTTCCAATCATATATTTCACATTTTTTTCCCCTATTTTTTTATTCTTTGCATTTTGTTTTACTACTTCTTGATGGCTCAAAGAGTCATTAGCTTCTACTTGCTCAATTCTAATTTTTAATGATTTACAGTCTTCCTTTTCCTTTTGAGTCTCCTTTTCCAGTTGGTTGATTTTGCCTCTCAGGGTGTCATTTTCTCTATTTATATTCTGAATCTCGGTAGGCATTTAGCCAATGTTATTCTTTAAGGACTTGATTTTGTCAGTGTTTTTTTTTTCCACTTTTTCCATTTTTTCTTTTACCTCCCTAATTTGGTTTTTAAAATCCTCCTTTAGCTCTTCCAGTAATGCTTTTTGGGCTTGAGATCAGTTCTCATTCCCTTTTGAGGTATCACATGTGGATATAGTATTATTGCTGTCCTCTACCAAATTGGTATTTTATCATGCCTGTCTCCATAAAATGAATCAATTGTCCTCGGTTTTTTGTGTTCTTCTTCTTGGTTAGCTTTTTCCTAGCTTTAAAATGAATGTCTGCTTTTGGGGCTCAGGGCTCTCTGTCCCACGTTTCTTGTTCTGGGGATTGTGAGTCTAATTACTGGCTTTGTGCATGATAGCCTTCAATTTCCTGATGTGTGGGGGAGGGGTTTGCCTGCCTGAAGTCTCCTCTTCCCCTGGGGCTGCTCTCCAGCACTGTTGCTCTTCAGCAATGGTCTCAGCTGTTTGTTGTCTGTGCTGGTGTCTGCTACTTCCCCTGGGGGTGCAAAGGTGTGTCTGGGCTGCTGGTGTAGACCCCTGCTGTCTCTGCCCCTATGGGACTCAGGAACTCCCACTGCTTGGACACTGAAGCCCCACTTCTGTCTCTTCTATTCCAGTGTTTTAGTCCGTAGGGATTCTCTGGGTCAGGGGGCGAGGGATTAGAGCCATTTACCTGGCCATTATATCTCCTGGAAGTTCAAGAAGACACATTTCATACCTTTGGGCTGCATGCCTCCAGAGTTGATGTCTCATGGCCAGTGGCACTGCACTACTGCCTCTCCTCTCTTCCACAGACTCCCTTTGGGAGGTCTGGGGATGTCCGCCTGTTTCACATGCCCAGCTTTCTCCCAGCTGTTTCTCTGGTAGGTTTCAGCAGCTGCTTCTGTTTTGGTGCTGTCTGGAGTAGCTCTGCACACCGAGTGCTGTCCCAGCCTACGGCTCCCTCCCATCGGCCTTTTGAACTCTCCTGACTAGGAAATTTGCCTCACTCAGACTGCTCACGGTTTCTAACTCTCTCAAATCTGCTCAGATTCACTTTTTTATAGGTATCTGACAGAGATTGTCTGAGCTCTAATTTAACAGAACTTAAAGTCAAGAAATAGACTGAGAAAATGACCGAATGGTGGAAAAAAGATTCTGCATATAGAAAGTTACTATGTTGACAAGGAAGATCAAAACTCAGAAGAAGACAGCAAAGTTAAAGATCTTACATTCAAAGCCTGTAAGAAATATATGAATTGGAGGGGGGCAGAGCCAAGATGGTGGCTGGAAATCAAGGACTTGCATGAGCTCCCCTCCCAGGTCCCTCCAAACACCTATAAAATCCTCTGAACAAATTCCAGAGCTGCAGAACCCACAAAATTACAGAGGGAAGCAGGGCTGCTCAGCCCAGGAAAGCCTAGATGGTGGGAGGGAAGGGTCTATTGTGCAGAGCTGGGCTTGGAGCAGAGCACAGCCCAGCATGGCCTGCGTCAGGACCAACCAAACCTGGAGCCAGGCAGAACAAGCTACAGGGCCCTGAATCATTAAGCCATGGCAGTTACTAGACTTCTCAACCCACAAACACCAAAGACAACAGAGAAGATTAGTGGGTAGAACTGCTAGAACAGAATGAAAGGAGAGTGTCTGTCAGTCCTAGCCCCAGGGGCACAGAAGTGGTGCAGCTCTGGGGCTGCTTCCAGCTGCAGTTACTTCTAGTCCTAGGCCCACCAGGTGGGAGGAATTAAGCAGCCAATCAGAGCAGGAGTGCAGAGGCTGCTTGGATCTGACTCGTGGTCTGGGTTAGCAGTTCTTGGGGGAGTTTGCTGTGTAGAAGTAGTTCTGAAAACAGCAGTGTTTGGACCCTAAATCTTGGGACAAAACATTATCCACTCTACAAACAGTCATGTCTTGACAAAAAGCTCAAGGATAAAATAGTTGGCTGGGAACATGAACAGGCAGCAGAAATGAACTCAGACTCAAACACAGACTTAAACTCAAACTCTAGATTCCTTTTTTGGTGACAAGGAAGATCAAAACATACAGACAGAAGAAGTCAACAAAGCCAAAGAGCCTACATCAAAAACCTCCAAGAAAAATATGAATTGGTCTCAGGCCATGGAAGACCTCAAAAAGGATTTGGAAAAGCAAGTTAGAGAAGTAGAGGAAAAATTGGGAATATAAATGAGAGTGACGCAAGGAAATCAGGAAAAGCAAGTCAATGACTTGCTAAAGGAGACCCAAAAATGCTGAAGAAAATAACACCTTTAAAAAATAGACTAACTCAAATGTCAAAAGAGCTCTAAAAAGGCGATGAGGAGAGGAATGCCTAGAAAGGCAGAATTAGCCAAATGGAAAAGGAGGTCCAAAAGACCACTGAACAAAATACTACCTTAAAAACTAGATCGGAGCAAGTGGAAGCTAGTGACTTGATGAGAAATCAATATATTATAAAACAGAACCAAAGGAATGAAAAAATGGAAGACAATGTGAACTCTTTCATTGGAAAAACCACTGACCTGAAAAACAGATACAGGAGAGATAATTTAAAAATTATTGGACTACCTGAAAGGCATGATCAAAAAAAGAGCCTAGATATCATCTTTCAAGAAATTATTAAGGAGAACTGCCCTGATATTCTAGAGCCAGAGGGTAAAATAGAAATTGAAAGAATCCATTGGTTGCCTCCTGACAAAGATCCAAAAAGAAAATGCCTAGGAATATTGTCGCCAAATTCCAGAGCTCCCAGATCAAGGAGAAAACACTGCAAGCAGCCAGAAAGAAACAATTTGAGTATTGTGGAAATACAATCAGGATAACATAAGATCTAGCAGCTTCTACATTAAAGAATCAGAGGGCTTGGAATATTATATTCTGGAGGCCAATGGAGCTAGGATTAAAACCAAGAATCGCCTACCCAGCAAAACTGAGTATCATGCTCCAAGGCAAAATATGGATTTTCAATAAAATAGAGGACTTTCAAGCTTTCTCAGTGAAAAGACCAGAGCTGAATAGAAAATTTGACTTTCAAACACAAGAATCAAGACAAGCATGAAAAAATAAACAAGAAAGAGAAATCACAAGGGACTTACTGAAGTGGAACTGTTTTGTTTGCATTCCTACAGAGAAAGGTTATGCATGTAACTCATGAGACCTCAGTATTAGGGTAGCTGAAGGGAATATACATACATACTTACACATACATATATATAGACAGAGGGCACAGGGTGACTTGAATATGAAGGATTGATATCTAAAAAAAATCAAATTAAGGGATGAGAGAAGAATATATTGAGAGAGGGAGAAAGAAAGAGATAGAATGGGGTACATTATCACACACAAAAGTGGCAAGAAAACCAATTCGTTGGAAAGGAAGAGGGGACCGGTGAGGGGGAATGAGTGAATCTTGCTCTCATGGGATTTGACCCGAGGAGGGCATGGCATACACACTCAGTTGGTTATCTTACCCCACAGGAAAGAAGGAAGAAGGAGATAAAAAAAGAGGGGACGATAGAAGGGAGGGAAGATAGGGGGAAGAACTAATCAAAAGCAAACACTTTTGAAAAGGGACAGGGGCAAGGGAGAAAATTGAATAAAGGGGGACAAGATAGGAGGGAGGGAAATATAGTTAGTCTTTCACATGAGTATTTATGTGAGTGTTTTGCATAATGATGCATGTGTGGCCTGTGTTGAATTGCTTGCCTTCTTAAGGAGAGTGGGTGGGGAGGGAGGAGACTGGAGAATTTGGAACTCAAAGTTTTAAAAGCATATTCTCAAGAAAAAAGTTTGTTTTTGCATGCAACATGAAAATAAGATATACAGGCAATGGGGCATTGAAATCTATCTTGCCCTACAAGAAAATAAGGGAAAAAGGAATGGGGGGAGGGAAAGGGGGAGTGATAGAAGGGAGGGTTGACTGGGGAATGGGACAATCAGAATATATGCCATCTTGGAGTGCTGGGATGGTAGAAATGGGGAGAAAATTTGTAACTCAAAATATTGTGGAAATCAATGCTGAAAACTAAAAAATATCAAATAAAGAAAATGATCACAAAAAAGATATAACAACTGAAAAAAAAAAGAAATATATGAATTGGTCTCAGGCCATGGAAGACCTCAAAAAGAATTTTGGAAATTAAGTAAGAATGGTAGAGGAAAAATTGGGAAGGGAAATGAGAGAGATGCAAGAAAATAATGAAAAATGACTCAACAACTTGGTAAAGGAGACACAAAAATACTGAAGAAAATGACACATTAAAAATAGACTAGACCAAATAGTAAAAGAGGTGCAAAAAGTCAATGAGGAGAAAATTTCTTTAAAAGCAGAAATGGCTAAAAAAAGAGGTCCAAATGCTCACCAAAGAAAATAATTCTTTAAAAATTAGAATGGAGCAAATGGAAGCTAATGACTTCATGTGAAATTAAGAAATCATAAAAATAAAAACAAAATAATGAAAAAATAGAAGCAATGTGTAATATCTCATTGGAGAAACAGTTGACCTGGAAAATAGGTACAGCATAGATAATTTGAAAATTATTCGATCACCTGAAAGTCATAATTAAAAAAAAGAGGCTAGACATCATTTTTCAAGAAATTATCAAGGAAAATTGCCCTGATATTCTAGAACCAAAGGGTAAAGTAGAAACTGAAAGGATCCACTGATCACTTCCTGAAAGAGATCACAAAATGAAAACTCCTAGGAATATTATAACCAAATTCCAGAGTTCTCAGGTCAAGGAGAATATATCATAAGCAGCCAGAAAGAATAATTTAAGTACTATGATGCCATAGTCAGTATAACACAATATTTTGTAGCTTCTACATTAAAGGATTGGAGGTCTTGGAATATGTTATTCCACAGGACAAAGGGGATAGAAATGCAACCAAGAATCAGCTACCCAGCAAAACTGAGTATAATCTTTCAGGGGAAAAATGGAAATTCAGCTTTTGACTTCCAGCTTGTGGTGGTGAAGGTGCATCTTCATTCAGTCATCTGCAATCTGGGTTCATCCAACAATGGCAGCCACCCTGCAAGTGTCCAGGCCAAGCCACCACCTTCGTCGCTACCATGCCACCCAAGTTTGATCCTAATGAAATTAAAGTCATATTTTTAAGGTGCACTGGTGGTGAAGTTGATGCCATATCAGCTCTAGCCCCCCAAATTGGTCCCTTGGGTTTGTCTCCCCAAAAGGTTGGTGATGACATTGCCAAGGCACCTAGTGACTGGAAAGGGCTAAGGATGACAGTGAAACTTACCATTTAGAGTAGACAGGCCCAGATTGAGGTTGTGCCTTCTGCCACAGCCTTGATCATCAAAGCCCTAAAGGAACCTCTTTGGGACAGAAAGAAGCAGAAAAATATTAAATACAATGGAAATATCAGTCTCAATGAGATTGTCAACATTGCCCGACAGTTGAGGCACTGATCTTTGGCAAGAGATCTTTCTGGAACCATTACAGAGATACTTGGAACAGCCCAGTCTGTGGGCTGTAACATTGATGGCAGACACCCTCATGATGTCATTGATGACATCAATAGTGGTGCTGTTGAATGCTCAACAAATTAAAAGCCACGAAGGAGACTATTGCAATAAATTTTACATTTGACAACAACAAAAAATAAAAATGGAAATTCAATGAGATAGAGGACTTTCAAGCACTTTTGATGAAAAGTCCAGACCAGAATAGAAAATTTTATTTTTAAATACAGGATTCAAGAGAGACATAAAAAGTAAGGAAGAAAAGGAAATCATTAGGGACTTTACAAGGTTAAACTGTTTATATTTGTGTGAGAGGATGATACTTGTAAGTCATAAGACCTTTCTCATTATTAAGGTAGTTAGTAACAGTGTAGTAGAAGTAGAGGGTACAAGTGTGAGTTGAATATTAAGGGATGATATCTAAAAAAATAAAATTAAGGGGTGAGTGAGGAATGTATTAAGAGAGAGAAAAAAGGGGAGTTAGGATAGGGTAAATAAAAGAGGCAAGACAAAGCTTTTACAGTGCAGGGAAAAGTAGGGAGGTGAGGGAGAGTGAGATCTTTACTCTCATCAGAAGTGGCTCAAAGAGAGAATAACATACACACAAATCTATCTTACCTGTAAGAAAGTGGAAAGGGAAGGAGACAAGAATTGAGGGGGGAGTGATAGAAGGGTGAGCAAATTGGGGGAAGGCAGTTATAGGGGAGAGAGAATTCATGGGATTTATTGAGAGTCAGATCATAAAAGACATCACAATTAAGAAATAGACATTGAAAGAGAGATATTGGATGGAAGAAAGGGAAGATTCATCTCTTCCTTTTGTTTGCAGAAGCGCAATATATAGAGAAGAGATATTTAGGGACTGTCAGACTCAGATGAAGTGTTGGTGACTTTTACTAAATATACTTTTTTCCTTCTCTCATTTTCTTACTTCTTCCTTGTCATAGCAGCTGGCTTTTTTCTGAAGCAAAACGTTTTTGTTGAGGGACAAGGTGAAAGGAGAGATAGACTAGAATAAATGGGGGAGGGGAATAGGATGGAGGGAAATACATTTAGCCATAGTAACTGTGAAAAAAATTGGCACAAGTTTCTCTGAAAAGGCCTCATTTCCTACACATATAGAGAACTGAGTCAAATTTATATAACAAATAATAGCCATTCCCCAACTGATAAATGATCCAAAGATATGATCAGTTTTCAGATGAAATAATCAAAACTATGTATAACCTTATAAAAATACTCTAACTCACTATTGATTGGAGAAATGCAAATCAAAACAATTGTGAGGTACTTCCTCATATCTATTAGATTGGCTAATAGGACAGAAAAGTAAAATTAAATATGTTGCAGGAGATGTGGGAAAAATGAGACATTAATATACTGTTGGTAGAGCTATGAACTGATTCAACTATTCTGTAGAGCAATTTGAAACTATGCCCAAAGGGCTATAAAGAGCTATAAAATCATGCATACCTTTTGACATAGCAATATCACTACTAGCTCTTTATCCTAAATGAGGTTAAAAAAGGAAAAAAAGACCTATATGTACAAATATATTTATAGCAGCTTTTTTTTTCTAGAGGCAAGGAATTAGAAAATGAGGGGAAGCACATCAATAGGTGAATGACTGAAGGTATGGGATTATGATGTAATATTGTTTTACTATAAGAAATGATGAGCAGGATGCTCTCAGAAAAAACCCAAACAGATTTGTGTGGGCTGATGAAAACTGAAATTAACTGTATACAAAATAACAGCAGTATTGTGGGATGGTCAACCATGAATAACTTAGCTATTCTCAGTAATACAATGATACAGGATGACTCTAAAAGAAATGTGGGGAGGAAATGGGAGGAGGTGCTATATTTGTAAGGGAGTAGAGGTAGATGGATGAGAGTGACCAGCTTGGGACTTTCACTTACCTCTGTTTAAAAGACAAAGTGTGGCTGTCTGGGCCAGGATCTGCCGCTTTCACAGATTCATCCTAGCACTCTCTCTCTCATATTTGAGTTCAATTCAGAAAAAAAAATCATTCAACCTTCCGTGTATAGCATAGACTGTGATGTATTTCCTTCTACTCTTGGGTTTGGGCTTGAACCAATCCCTTCCACAGCTTAAAGAACTCACATTCTACTCTTTCTCAGTTCATTGAACTTTTCTTGCTCATGGCTGATTGTCTTCTATTGTGATACACAGAATCTATCTCATCCACTTCCATCCAGTCTCCAACACTTTGATTCCACCTTTACCTCCCCAAGGCCATTTCCTTGCTCTCTTGTCAACAATAGTAGTAGTTAGTGATGGTGGTTCCTGCTTCTAGAGCTTGAACAAAGCATTTATACACTTTTTTTCACAGGCAACATCTTTGGGTTATCATCCAATGGAGGTTTTGAGATTACAATGTAACACATAAAATCAATCAAGTAACAAGCTACGTTCCAGGCTTACTCCTAGATTCTGTGGCTACAAAGATAAAAATGAAACGGGGAGTTTAGGATCAAAGAGCTTAAAGAACCTTTAAGATTTTTATCTTAATTTAAAGTCTATTCATAATCTTAAAGAATCACAGAGTATAGAGCTAAAAGATGTCTTTATTTTACAGGTGAGGTAAAGGAAATCCAGAGCCAATAAATGATTTGTCTGAAGCCACACAATAAACAGCAAAGGCCGAATTCAAACCCATGTTTTCTGATTCAAATTCAATTCTTTTACCCTAACTTACTAAATAATAAATACTTGTAAACTATGAAGAACGTTATCTGCCATAAAAATGCATTCAGTTATAAAACTTACATTATAAAGAATTCTCCATCCCCGCAAACTTAGGCATTTGCCTACCTGGCCTAGTCAGGCCTGTTTCTGATTGGTAATGCAAATATGACAAGTTTGGAAAGGTGTAAGATGCTGGGCTAGGCAGAACACTAAAGGAAGATGCCTGGGGAGGGCAGAGAGAGAGAGAGAGAGAGAGAGAGAGAGAGAGAGACAGAGAGAGACAGAGAGAGAGACAGAGAGAGACAGAGAGACAGAGAGAGAGACTGAGAGAGCTTTCAATCATATAAGGATTCCCTCGAGAGGGAACACTCTCTCTTAAGGCAGGTTGGCCTTCTGCACAGAAGGTGTTAGAGAGTTAGGTGGCACACTGAGAGATCAAATGATTTGTCTGGAGTCACTCAGCCACTTTGTGTGAGAGGCAGCACTTGAACCTAGAGCTTCCCGACCAAGAGGTCAGCTCTCTATCCAACAAACCACAGCTGGAATTATATTTCAGAGTAAATGTGAAAAGAAGAAAGGCCAGGAGAAACAAAATAGTATGAAATACAAAATATTTAAAACTATTAAATCACTTTCCCATTCTGTGCCAGTTCTAGAAAAATGTACCAGCTTGATCAGAGGAGCTGCCATAAGGAGAATTCCCAGTCTTCTATTTCTGGGAACCATTAACCTATATACACACAGCACAACATCAGTATTTCCAGAGTGGGGAATCTTGGCAAAGATATCTGTGGGTATAAAAGTTGTGGACATCTCACAGATAAGAAAGTTTTGAGATTTTTTCTTTCTGAGCCAAGCAGGATAAGTAAGCTTTACATCAGGTGTAATGTTAAAGTTTCAAAAGACAAAGATGGCAAGATAATGCGTGCATTCTGTTCACAATGTGTTTGGTCCTTCCTTTGATGTGTACAGATTTGATCACCATGTACCTTAGCACTTTACGCCTCATGCTTGGTTAGAATAAGCAAAGCCTCGCTTTCAGTTCACCAGATAGTGGGTTGTTTGCTTAACATTTTACTGGGGTTGCCAAGAACTGGGCAAAGAGACAGAGAAATACAATCACTTTGAGAATTTCCAACTGGAGTCTTCCTGCAACACGCTACAGACTAGTCTGAAGGACAGGGGCCAGCCCCCTTTGCCCATATCTCCACTAGAACCACCTTCCCTTCCCTCAATCCTCATCTTGTCAACTCTATTTCATTTATTATTCCACCTTAGTAATGGTCGATTTCAGTAAAAAAAATCTTTATTTTTGGGGGTCTATTTTAGACCAAAGACTTTACAGTTAGTAGAGACATTAGAGATTATTCATTAAAATTTGTTATTTCACAGATTTGGAAACTGAGACCTTGAAAGAGGAAACAATTTCCCAAAAGCTACATGATTATTTTAAGTGTTAGACTAAAACTATATATAAAGGATTTTGTAGAAGTGATCCTTTCTTTAGTTTGAAGATGACCTCAGTCCTCGTATCTAGTAGCAGAATTCTAGTGTAAACCTAGGCTCAAAAGGCCAATTGTATGTGATTCTCTCCTCATTGGTGGAGATTTGTTATTCAAAACTCTTCTACTATGTGAGGCGTGCATACTCTTGGTGAGAGCTAGAAAGAAGAGTGGTCTGGCTCCTTCTGATTTCCTCAGTTGAGCTAGAAGACTTAGGATTCCAACTTCACTTCAGGTTCCTGAAAGGAGAAAGAGTCTAAGAAGCTGGCATGCAAACTTTGATGATGTCCCTATTCTCAGGCTACTATTCTAGAAATTTGGAGAATTTCTACTTGGCTGAAATCTGGGTCTCTCTCTCTCTCTCTCTCTCTCTCTCTTTCTCTCATCTCATTCCTGAAGGGAGGCCTCATTCACTCTGGGTATTGTCTCTTCTACTCATATGCATACTTTTTCTCACTCCTATTCCTATTTACAGTTCTTTTGCCTAGGTTAAAGAGAAATATCTGCATTAGTTCTGTCTGCCCATGTTAGTCTATTTATTCATTTACCTAAACAGGCCTGGTAGGAATAGTAATAGCTTATCTACATAAAAGGCCTATGTATACAAGGCACTTTATTTAAAATATCCCTTTTGGTTTTCACAATCCTTACCTGCTCAGCAGGTAATACAAATATTAGTAACTCCATTTTATAGATGAGGACACTGACATTCTGAGAGGGGAGGTGAGCATCTCTAAAGTCCCTTACAATTTGAAATCTCATGATTATAAGTGCTTTGAACATGGAAAATCCAACTTGCTGGTGCATGGTTCCTGATTGTTGTGGCCAGTACTGTCAGTGTTACCTGCCTTCCAGTCCAGGGCCACACTCTTCTGCTAGTAAAACATTATTATCTTATTGCTTCATCATGGCAAAGGGACGTGATTACTTACAGAATCACAATTGCAGTGTTGGAAGAGACCTCAGAAGACTTCTGGTTCGGCTCAGATTAAAACAAGAAGCCCCTCTTCAATATCCCCCAGAATAGGTTTCTGATGGTTCTTGAAATCTTCCAGTGAAGGAGAACTTACTGCCTCCCAATACAGTCCATTCTATGTTGGTCAGGACAAGGAAATAGTATGAGACATAGAATATTTAAAGCTAATAAATTACTTCCCATTTTTTGCCAGTTCCAGAAAGATGTGCCAGCCTGATCAGAGGAGCTGCCATAAGGAGAATTCCCCATCTTCCATTTCCTGGCACCATTAACCTATACATACACAGCACAATGTTAATACTTCCATAGCAGGGAGTCTTAGAGAAGATATCTGTGGGTATAAAATTTGTGGACACCTCACAGATAAGAAAGTTTTGAGGATATTCCTTCTGAGCCAAGCAGATTTTCCTTATGCAGGATGAAATTTTTCTCTTTGTAACTTTCATTTATTGCTTTTAGTTTTGCCCTCTGGAGCTAAGCAGAATAAATTTAATGGCTTTTATCTATGAGAATCCTTCAAATCCCTAAAGAAAGTTCTCACAGCTTTGCTATGTTTACTCTTCTCTAGGCTAAATTTCCCATCTTTTTATTATGCTAAATGTCTGCCTCTGAATTCTCTCTAAATTATCCGTGTCATCCCTAAAATGAAGTTTCTGTAACTAAATGTGATATTCCAGATGAAGTTGAATTAAGGCAGGAATCAGGAATACTATCATCTTTCTTGTTCTAGATAGATTTTCCCTATTGAAGAAGCCCCAAACACTGTTGATTTATATTGTGCATGCAGTCTATAAAAATATGTATTTTTTTCTAAATAAAAGACTGCTTAACTAATTTTCATGTCTGAGACTTGTGAAGATGATGTTTATATTCTAAATATGAAACCGGTAAATTTATCCTGATTGCATTTCCTTTTATTATATTTGATTCATGTGGTCTGGTTACCACCAATCTAGGTTGTCCTTTAACTCTGTGTCTGGCTTTTGTTGGCATTAGGCAAAAGAAGACAGAATTTGGAGACAGACAAACTGAGTACTAAAAATAGTCTAGTGTAAGGGTTGATACTGTTCTGTCCGTGCAGATTATAAATGTCCACATGGGTCTTTCTAGAAATGGCTTGAAGCAAGGCTTGTATAGTTGTCTTGAGCATCTCTTCCTCCAATATTTCTCCGAGGGAGACCTAGATTTCTACTTGGAAGGGACACAGAAGGATTGGGCCAGAAGCTGGCCACTCTGATCTTCTCTGAGGGAAGAGGTTCTAGCTTGAATTATATCTAGGTAAACCATTATACTTTGTTATTGGGTGGCCATTTGCAACACTTACCAGGATCTATCACTTGTATTTCTCTAGGTTTTCCATGTCCCTGCCATAGCTAAGTTCAGCCCACATGCAAACTTTCTATAGCTGATCCAGAGGCTCTCCTGTGACAGGTTCAAGACCAAACTGCAAAGCCTTTTGAGGCAGACCAAGATCACTTCGGTTTGAATCTCAAAAACAGTGGACACATCCTTGTGGATTATTACAAGTTTCTCATCACAGAAGATGTGATTAAGAGCACCTCATTGAGCACTCATTGAGCACCTGAAAGGTGGCAGCTACTTAGGAACAAATGTTCAAGGGAGAGAAAATCAATTTCACAGATGACCATGATATACTTCACATGGCACTAGAGAATTTTTCTAGCACACCCATGATCATGGAGGACATCTACATGGTAGCAGAGGTGAACAATGTGTTGGAGAAAATGAAGGAATTCTGCTTGTGTTCTGCCAGTGGTGGTTAGTGGAAGGGCTACATCAGAAGTTGATTACAGACATCAAATATATAATTTTAGTCTAACACTTAAAATAATCATGTAACTTTTGGGAAATTGTTTCCTCCTTCAAGGTCTCAGTTTCCAAATTTGTGAAATAACAAATTCTAATAAATAATCTAATGTCTCCATTACCTATAAACTCTTTGGTCTAAAATAGATCCAAACAAGAAAGAAATTTTTTACTGAAATGTCCCAGTACTGAGGTGGACTAATAACTGAAGTAGAGTTGACAAGATGAGGATTGAGGGAAAGGAGGTTTCTAGTGAAGATATGGGCAAAGGGAGCTGGCCTCTGTTCTTCAAACAAGTCTGTAGGGTGTTGCAGGAAGACTCCAGATGGAAATTCTCAAAGTGACTGTGTTTCTCGGTCTCTTTGCCCAGTTCTTGGCAGCTCCAATAAAATATTAAACAAACAACCCAACATTTGGAGAACTGGAGGTGAGGCTTTACCTGCTTTAGTCAAGCATGAGGCATAAAGTGCTAAGGTACATGGTGACCAAATCTGGACACATCAAAGAGAAAACGAAACACATTATGAAGAGAATACCTGCTTTATCTTGCCATCTCCCACCTTCGTGTTTTTTCAGTCTCTATAATACAAAACTTGAAATTCTAACCTTACACCTATTAGAGTTGTGGACTCATCCAATCCTTCTGGAAAACAATTTGGAACTGTGCCCAAAGGCCACTTCTAGGTTTGTACCTCAAAGAGATCATAAAAAGGGAAAAGGACTACATGCATAAAAATATTTATAGCAGCTCTTTTTGTGGTGGCCAAGAATTAGACATTGAGGGGACGCCCATAAATTGTGGAGTGGCTGAGCAAGTTGTGGTATTCGAATGTATTGAAATGCTGTTTTTCCATAAGAAATGGTGAGCAGGCAGACTTCAGAAAAACCTGGGAAAACTTGCATGAATTGATGCTATGTGAAGTGAACAGAACCAAGAGAACACTGTACAGAGTAACAGCAACATTGTTCAATGACTGACTTTGTTAGAATTAACTCTTCTGAGCAATACAATGATCTAAGACATTTTATAAAGACTCATGATGGGAAATGTTATTCACGTCCAGAGAAAGAATTGTAGAGTCTGAATGCAGATTGAAGCATACTATTTTCTCTTTTCTGTTGTTTTCTTTTGTTTTTTTTTCTCATGGTTTTCCCCTCTAGTTCTGATTCTTCTTTACAACATGACTGTTGAGGAAATATATTTAATATGTTCAATCATGTAAGCCTATACTAGATTTCATGCTGTCTTGGGGAGGAAGTGAAGGTGGGAATTTTAGAAGCCAAAATCTTATAAAAGCAAATGTTGGAAACTATAAATAATTTTTTAAAAAAAGAATCAAATGCCTTTTAAAATCAACAAATATCAAGTATAGTGGGTGTTACATTCTCTAAGTCTTTCAGTCAGATGAATAATGGGAAAGATGTGACATAGTTTGGAATGTTGCATGTGAAAGCCTGTTTGTTCCCTTCAAATGCTTTCGAGGATGCCCAAAATATATGTATAGCTTATTTATACTAAATATGTCTATAAGTAAAAAAGTAGGGATAAAACTCAGTAGTTCTTCCATTCTTGTTATATTTTTATTCATTAGATTTGAGGTCTTATTTTTTTCTTCCATGGCTAACATACGGTAGTTTGACTGAACACAAAGGAATGATTTAAGAATATCTGATGCAACTATAATGAATCAATTCTTGACTCTTAAAATATAATTAATTTTAGTTATTTTGAGTTTACTTTGTTCAGTGCCTTATGATTCCTTTCATAAAGAAAGTGTTCATGACAAAAACATATGGAACATCTCTGTGGTCTATAAATAACAGATCTCTCTCTTTTCTTATTCTTAATCCATATGGTTTAGTTCAGTCTTTGGTGTCTTTACAAGGTGTCTTTATAACCTCTACCTTTGCATTTAAGCCATTAGGCACATAAGTATATAATAATTTAATCTGGAGTATCTTATGTAGTTGTTCTTAGAATTTCTCTACCACTTCACACACTGAAAAAAAATTGATGAATACATTACAGTTCTTTTCATGATGGTCCTTTTCTCAATGGAAGTCACACACATTGCAATTCAAAATGATCAAATGTCTCATGAAATTATATTTCTTGTTGCCTTTAGAGTCAGGATAAACACTAGTTCTACCTACTCCTTTATTTGTCTCTGCTAGGAAAACCTATTAACCATCTTGATATTTAGTTGCTACTTTCTTCCATCACCTGGTTTCATTTGCAGTGAGAAAGTCAAAATTGATATGACTAAATTCCTCCAGTAATGTGATTCCATTTAATCACAGGACAAGGATCTCATGTTAAGTATACTAACAGATAAGTACAATTTGATAGAGGGGTCTTTAAATTGTGTGATTCTTACAATCCTCAAACTGCTTTTCTGCTACTCTGCTCCCATCCCTTCAGGAAGGAAAGGCCACAGAAGATGCTTGTAGAATATCTCCTATTTTGATTTGATTCATGGAGTGCCATGGCCAAAGCATTTATCACCAGATGGCCAATTCACCCATTTGTGATGAATCTCCCTGTAAATAGCTAGAATGGTCCTCAGAATTCAGACTTAGTCTATTGCCAGGACCCTACACAAAGTCTTTCCAACATAGGAGAACCGATAAAAGATTATTTTCAGTTGGCATTATATTGGAGTAATCAGAGTAATGCCCATGGGAGCTCTCAAGAAGCAATTGTTAATTTTTCAATATGATTAAGACTCAAAAGTTGGCAATTGCTACAAGTTGGAACTTTATTGCTTCTTTATCGTCTACACTTAAGAAAGTAGTAGAAAAAATACTGAAAATGTAGATTAAACTTAAAAGTGTTTCATGCACGTATTTTATCTTGGTGTACTACTGGTTATTATATCTTCACCAGTGCATCCCTAAATGTATGGGATCCTTTAGCCCTCCACTTCCACTTTACTGCACAGGAAAGAAAAGGCCAAAGAGGTGAAGTGATGGACCTGATAGTCTAAGACAGAGACTACACAGTGCTCTTTCCAACTGCCTCCCTCAGCTAAGCATTCTTGTAAATTTAAAACAATACGGTAACTGAATAGAAACAGAAAAAAGATAGCAAGGAAAAGAAGTAAAGAGAAAGTGATTCTTAAATTGACGGTGATTTTAGAAAAGAACTTTAGTCTAGAGGAAGGACTTTTGGAGTTGAGAAATCTACTGCTTAGGTCAGTTCCTATGGTACAAAATAGGTGGTTAAATATTTATTGATTGAAACATGGAAGGTAAATAGTGTTTCTTAAAGAGGCTTCAGTATCTACTAGATTTATAGAGAAAGGAAGAATTTATGACCAAACAAGAGATAGAGAACATTACGAAATACAAAAATGTATAGTCTTGAATACATTAAATTGAAAAACTTTTGCACAAACAAAGCCAATGTAACTGAGATTAGAAGGGATGTAGACATCTGGGAAACAATTTTTAAAGCCAGTATTTCTGAAAAAGGCTTCATTTCTAAAATATATAGAGAACTGAATCAAATTTATAAATTCTTATAAGTAAGTCATTCCCCAATTGCTAAATGGTCAAAGAATATTGTGACACCAATCAGTAAGTGAAAGATCTTTCCTGCCCATTCAATAGGCCTTAGGTGGGGCCAACAAAGGGAGGCTTGATTAGAGGCAGGCCCACACCTTTGTGATGTCAGTCGGGGATTAAAGACCTTTCCCACCTACTCAACAGACCTCAGATGGGGTTAATTAAGGGAAACTTAATTAAAGGTTTGTTTGTTGGGAAGCCTAATCCCTTTACTTACTAGGCACTAAGCCTCAGGCCCATAACCTTTTGCTGATTGTGTTTGAAGCTCTTGGCCTGCAAAAGAGTATATGCACCCACAAGGTAGCCATTGAGAACTGAGAATTCAGAATTCGGAAGTCAGAAGACAAGCCAGAATTCAGTATTCAGCCCAAGGAGGAGTCCTCAGAGCTGCAGAAGAGAGTGCTGAGCAAAGAGTGGAAACCAGGGAGCTTTGGAAACCAGAGAACTGAGGGGGCAGAGAATGCAGGCAAGCATACAGTTAGGACTTGTGAGTGATTGTTTATGGGAAGGCCCTAGCAGGGAGAAAGTTACAGGATGACTTGGTTCCTTGCTATAATACTATGTTATAATTTCCTTGTTGCTACATTGAGGTGGGCTTACTGGTTATGGAATATAAATACTGCCATATTGAATTGGAGATATTGGTCTTGGGATTTGATACTCTGGTGTCCAAATAAATGTTATAATTCATCTGCCTTCTACCTAGAGAGTTTTTCATACTTTGCGATTCTGAACCTTTCAGGCATGTTCATGGTCATCCTTGAGGTCATGAATCTTGCCTTACTGATACCAATATGAACAGGCAGTTTTCAGATGAAGAAATTAGAGCTATCTACAATCATATGAAAAAACGCTCTAAATAATTATCGATTAGAGAAATGCAAATCAAAACAACTCTGACACATCACCTCACACCTATCAGACTGGCTAACATGACAAAACAGGAAAATAATTAATGTTGGAGATGTGCAAAAATTGAAACACTGCTGCATTGTTGGTATAGATGCAAACTGATACAACCATTCTGGATAGCAATTTGGAACTGTGCCCAAAGGGCTGTAAAACTGCATTCTCTTTGATCCAGCAATACCACTTCTAGGTCTTTATCTCAAACAGATCATAAAAATGAGAAAAGGAATCGCATGTACAAAAATATTTATGGCAGTTTTTTCTGTGATGGCCAAGAATTGGAAACTGATGAGATGCCCATCAATTGAGAAATGGCTGAAAAAGTTGTGGTATGTGAATGTAATGGAATCCCATTGTGATGTAAGAAATGGTGAGCAGGTAGGCTTCAGAAAAACCTGGGAAAACTTGCATGAATTGATGCTACGTGAAGTGACCAGAACCAGGAGAACACTGTACACAGTAACAGCAACATTGTGAGAAGACTGACTTTGTTAGAATTAATTCTTCTGAGAAATCTAAGACATTTCCAAAAGACTCATGATGGAAAATGGTATCCACATCCAGAGAAATAACTGTGCAGTCTGAATGCAGACTGAAGTATACTATTTGCTCTCTCTCTCTTTTTTGTTTCTTATTTCTTGTGGTTCCTCCCATTGGTTCTAATTTTTCTCTACAACGTGATTTATGGGAAAATGTTTAATATGAATGTATATGTAGAACCTGTATCAGATTGCATGCCATCTTGGGGTGGGAGAGAGGAGGGAGAAGGAGAAAATTTAGAATTCAACATCTTGTGGAAGCAAATGTTGAAAGCTAAAACTAACTAAATGAATAATAAAAAAGGCTTCAGATCTGGTTCATCCAGAAGAGAACAAAAGAGATACAGAAGGACTGTCACAGACTCAACCATCTAGCTGAGGAAAGCATGAAATGTAGCTGCTCCTGCAGGTCAATAATTCCTTCTATGTACCGATCATATTAGGAGAGAAACTTACTTCTCAAATACACACACACACACACACACACACACACACACACACATATATTTGAGAAGTAAGTTTCTCTCCTAATGTGTGTGTGTGTGTGTGTGTGTGTGTGTGTGTGCGTGTGTGTTTTATAACAAACTTTACAAGGACATGGTAAAGTTGATGGTCTCACCCATGTTGTAAAATCTTTTTGTTGTTTTTGGAAAAGAGATTCCTGCAGTTTTCTCTTATAGATTTCTGATATCTTAGCTCAAATAGACTTCTTCCACAATTTTTAAAGTAATTGATCCTCTATTCTGCTTTGCTGCCTTGGAAAAGCTAATGTTTCTCATTCTAATAACAAATTCTGCAACTCACATGCCAAATAGTCTCCTAGTACTTTTTTCTCCAAGTTTCATTCTTACCTCTTCTAACCCTTCCTCTTCAGTGAAACCTGCTAGTTATCTATCCTAAATTGCTGCCAGTATCCTGCTTATTTCTTGGGTTACCTTTAAAAGGGGAAATTATTTATGAAGACACAAGTCTCATTTAAGGCAAGAATAATTCCTTCTTGAGAGAATCCCTTTCCAGCATTTGAGTTTGTAAACTAGCTTAGATTGTAATGTTTTCTTTGTATAATTTTCATTGTAATATTTTCTTTTTAATCAGACTTTCAAAGTTTTACCTTAAGTATTGTGGATAGAATTTCATTATGGACTTCAATCTTTCCTTTTAAAATATTTATGTCCTGTGGGGCAACTTCTCATTCCCATAAATATAGGAGTACTCTAGTTTCCTTGGAAGTTTCCCTCAGTCAGCCTCAGGTTATGTATAGCAGCTGAACTATACCGAGCCACGGTAAGCTGAACCAGACTTGGCCACGTTTGTCCTGTTTTCTTCCGTCCTCTCCTGATCTGGTCTACTTTCATCTCTCTTAATATTTCCAGGTTCCAGCCCCCTATCACCATGAAGATCCTATGCCTAGTGCTCCTTATGATTTCTCCTTTTCTGACACAGGTAAGATGCAGGTTGACTACAAGAGAGGTGGGATTATATTTGAAGAATGCTGTTACTCTAAGCCTCAGTGTCTCAAAAGGAAATTCCAAAGCTTTAACTCTGCTCACAATGCCTTCCAAACCCAGATTCATCTCTATACTACAATGAGTTATCAGAGTAGAAATAAAGTAGAGAGTGCTATTGAAAAAAGTTGGAAAAAGCAGAAAAAGACATCCTTTCTTGTACATGAATGAATATCAGTGTAAAAATATTCAGCAAAATCTTGGCAAAAAGACTAAAAGAACACATTTTGAAAGTAATTCACCACTACCAAGTAGGATTTAAATTAAGGATACAAAGATGGTTGAACAATTAACATGATTTGGGAGTTTTTGACATTTGAATAATCATAAAAACAGCTAAAACTACACCACCTTATGAATAGACCCAGAAAGGCCTCCTTAAAATTCAGCATTTATATATGCTTAAAAGCAAATGCATTGAAAAATCCTTTCTAATATTACAAATATATATATATATATATAAACAAAATTGGCATCATCTGTAATAGCAAAATATTTGAAATTTTTCTCAAAGTACATAGATTAAATGAAAATGTCCTCTCTCATGGTTCTAGGAGTGCTTGTTCTGGTAAGAGATAGAAAGATAATTAAATGCACAAACATTGGCAGAGGATACAAAATTATCTCTATGTGCACATATCATAATGGTTTACTTGGAGAACCTGAGATAAGTAGTGAAAGAAATAAGATAATAGTAATAATAGCTAGAACTTTCACAGTGCCTACTATGTCCCAGGCCCTAAGCTAGGCACTTTACAAATAGTGTAAATGAAAGGTTATCACAGAGGGGAAGACACTATCAGTGGGGTCACTGTTGTGAAGGGGAACCTGGAAAAAGCCTCCTACAGAAGCTGGGATTAGAGCTGATTCTTGATGCAATCCAGGAAGCAGATGTGAAAAGAGAGAACATTCCAGGGATGTGGAAGAGATGTACAAAAGAGATGTCATCCAAGGATAGCATGTCATTTGTAAGGACCAGCAAGAAGGCAATCTGGAATGTAAATTATAAAAACACTGAAAAGATATTGAAAAAAAAGATGTATTTGTCAGTCAAGAGAGTACTAGTAATTTTGGAGATAAATTCAAGGAAATGATGAAATTGGAATAATTATGACAAGACTTGAGAAGAGAATGAGAGGAGAGAAAATGGATACATTTAGGTCAGTGACTGGCACAAGTGAACACTTAAATGCTTTTTGATTGATCTTTCCTGTGCTCAGATCACGTGTCCTCAGCAACTTCTCTTCTTTCCTATTTGCCTGGCTCAAAGATTCACTTCTTATAATCAAATATTTTCTTAGGTATTGGCCATTTTATTTATTAAGCAAAGGAGTAGGTGAGGAGATTTGCCTTTTTTCAATACTTTTAAGTGGGGGATTTCTGTGAGTGCTGAAGGTGTAGCTCAAGAACAGTGGCTCTCAAAGGTCATATCTCTGGGTGACCATTAGACCATGCTCCCTACCTCACAGGAGGTACCTCAGATTGGATTCTTCCCTGGCAAAAGAGATTGTTGTTGAGATTAGAGGCAACAGTTTTCTTCTGTGGGCTATAAACTTCCTCTAGAGCAAAACAGATTGGGAAAAATAAAAGTTGCCTGCTACAATATTATTACAGCATAAAGAAAATAAATATATACAATACTCCTAATTCTTCTAATAATTTCATCATTGGTTTTTGTGCTTCAGGGTGTCCCCTCTCCAATCTATCCTCCAAAGAGTTATCAAAGGAATATTCCTAAAATATGAATGATCATATCTCTTCTCTGCTGAAAAACCTTCAGGAATTTTCTGCTACATATTGAATCAAATATGAACTCCTTTGCCTGCACTTAAAGTCCTATATTACTAGTCTTCTAAAGATTTTCTAGTGTTATTTCACACAACTGTCTTTCATGAATTCTATGTTCCAATGAATCTCTTTCTCGAAATTAGTTCTCCATCACCTACCTTCATGCATTCACACAAGACGTTTCCTATACCTAGAACAAACTACCTCTCACCTCTTACCTTCATCTATCACAATTTTTTATCTCTAAGGTACCCACTCTATCAAGTCTCCTATTTTCTGCCCAACTGTTAATACTCTGTCTCTGTTTAGGAAAGAGAGAATTAACTTTGGGAGCCAGAATGTGTCCCCTGACAAATAATTGCTTTGCAAACCTAGGCAAGTCAAAATAACTCTCTAAAGCCCAAAGTTGCCTTCACAGAAAAAGTTCCTCAACAAAACTCCCTGCACTATGGAAATAGTTAGTACTGTTCTTATACCATATACAAATATGGATAGATATCTACCAATCAGATTGTACTTTCCCTATTTCCTTCACTGGATCCTCATCCAGATAGTCTTCCAAAAGTAGATTTACCACAGGGATCTGTGTTGAAGCCTTTTCTCTTCTTGCTCTATACTATTTCAAATAGTGATCTCATCAGTTTCCATGGATCTAATTCTTAACTCTATGTTGATGATTACAATCTCCCATCTAGACCTGTTGTTCAGACATCTGAAACTGGATGTCCAGTAAACATCTCAAAATCAACAAATCAAAAGCTGAATTAATTATCTCTCCCCCTCCTCAAAAATTCTTTGCTGCTATAAGTAGCACCATCATCCTAGTCCTCCAGGCTCCTAACTTAAATGTCATCCTCAACTCCTCACTATCTCTAGCCTTTCCACCTTCTCCATATTCAATATGTGGAGAAGGCATCCATATAACTATAATTGGTTTAACTTTACAGGTCACTAGTCATTTCAAGAATTAGGAGTCAAATTCAAAACCTAAGGTAAAAAGAATGAGAATACATCTTCCACCTGAAGAGGCGAGATGATGCCAAAGACAGAAGCCCATCAAATAAAGCCCAACAGAGATTCTTACAAAGAGAAAAGCAGAGGCTCTGGCCTGAAACTAGCCAGGTTCTGGGGCAGATCTGAGAGCCGCTTTGATAGAAGAGCTCTGGGGCTGCTGAGAGCTCCTTGGAGAAAGCAGAATCCTTTTCTATGAAGATCCTGAAAGCTTCTTCTTCTTATTCTCTAGTACCATCTATAGTTACAAAGCAGACTGAGCAAAAATAAGTCCTGCCACTCACTGATCTAGGTGCTGTTTTAATTGGATGAATGTTCTATAACTTTTGGATGGTTATTGGAGAAAGTAGAAACCTACTTTCTTCTGTGGTATGAGTTTTCAGGACTTAGGTGCATTGCCTAGAGAGGAGATCTAAGGAACTCTGCAGTTTCTAAGCTTAAGAGAAATGTTTGTTGTTGAAATAACTTAACACTACTTCAAGGCTAAATCAAGGGAACAGAACTGGAAAGCTTCCCACTCCAGGTTTAGCATTAAGATTTCACTATACTACCAGGGATGGGGAACCTGCTGCTTCAAGGCCACATGTGGCCTCCTATATCCTTGGGTGTGACCTTTTGACTCAGTCCAAGTTTTATAAAACACATCCTCTTATTAAGGAGATTTGCTCTGTGAAGTTTGGATTCAGTCAAAGGCCCAACTTGAGGACCTAGAAGGCCACATGTGGCCTTGAGGCAACAGGTTCTCCACCCCTTCAGAGAGGGTAATGCTCCTCCTTTGCTAAAAGAGCATAACACTACTTCTGCAGCCAAATTATAAGACAGAAGCATCTTGCTGCTGCAAGAGAGTGGAGAATATTAGATAAGGTGCAGGTGATGGATGGGGCAGACTGTTCCCTACAAGAGACCTCTCACCTGTGGGCAGTTGAGTCACAGTCTGTGGACTTGGATTTCTCTACTCATGGGCTTTACTGCTAGTTTTCTGTTTGTGTGTGTCTGCTTCCCCAGTCCCCACAGACTTTGTTTGTATTAGTGTGGACATAGGTTGTTGTTCAGTCATTCATTTCTTTACAACTCTTAGTCACCCCATTAGGGGTTGTCTTGGCGAAGATTTTGAAGTGGTTTCCTCCTTCCTTCTCCAGGTCATTATACAGATGAAGAAATTGAGGTGAACACGATTAAGTGACTTGCTCAGTGTCACGTACCTAGTCTGAGGCTAGATTTGAACTCAGGAAGAGGAGTCTTACTGATTCTAGGCCACGTACTCTATCCACTGTGGCACCTAGTTAGAGGGAAGTGTGACCCAATATTATGGATAGACCATTACTTGATGTTTTTACTAGTCCTGCTTTTGCTCTCTATTGAGTCAACCTTGGGTTGAAAAAAAGGACTTTGTCTTCTTGTTAAATAAATATCTCCATAATCAAGAGTTAATATGGTCTAGGAAAGCTTTGTAAAAATGCGAAGCACATCATTAGGGAATTAGGAACTAGTTTGGTGATTAATAAGAAATAATGCTTCTCTCTATCCTAACCCTCACATATATACTATACCAGGTTATCCCTAGGAGCTTGAGAATACAGTAGACTCTAGAACAAGCGCTCTTGTCACTGTCCTTCTCCTTATATATTAGGAATGAGTGTCTGTTCTCAATTTATGGTGCCCTGGGCTAACATATCTCTCTGTTCAGCAAAATGACCTTAGCAAGAATAACATTTATATAGCTATTTCAGGTTTTAAAGCACTTCACCTCATAACTCCTTTGGTGCTCTCAACAATCCTCTTTGGTAGGTACTATTATAAGTCCCCATTTTACAGACCTGCAAACTGAGTTTGGGAGAGGACAAGTGAGATGACTATAAGTTATCCAATTACACGTTCTGCTCACTGTGTAAAGCATTGAACCTGGAGTCAAGAAGATGTGAGTCCAAATGTGGCCTTAGACACTTTCTTTACCTTTGATCTTGAACAGGTCACTTAAGTTCTTTCTGCCCCAGTCTCCTCAACTGTAAAATGGAGATAATAAGAGCACCTATCTCCCAGGGTTGTTTTATTTATTTATTTTTCTAATTATTATTATTATTTATTTAATATTTTTAGTTTTCAGCATTGATTTCCACAAGATTTTGAATTACAAATTTTCTCCCCATTTATATTCTCCCCCCCACTCCAAGAGAGCATATATTCTGATTACCCCTTTCCCCAGTCAGCCCTCCCTTCCTTCACCCCACTCACCCCCCCATCCCCTTTTCCCTTACTTTCTTGTAGGGCAAAATAAATTTCTATTCCCCATTGCCTGTATATCTTATTTCCCAGTTGCATGCAAAAACAACTTTGTTAACATTGGTTTTTAAAGCTGTGAGTTCCAAATTCTCTCCCTTCTTCCCTCCCCACCTACCCTCCCCAAGAAGTCAAGCAATTCAACATAGCTCACACGTGTATCATTAGGTAAAACCATTCCACAATACTCATGTTGTGAAAGATTAACTATATTTTGCTCCTTCCTATCCAGTCCCCCTGTCCCTTTTCAAAAATGTTCCCTTTTGATTGCCTTCTCCCCCATCTTCCCTCCCTTCTATCATCCCCCCTTTTTTTATCCTTTTCCTCCTTCTTTCCTGTGGGGTAAGATACCCAATTGTGTATGTTATCCCCTCCTCAAATCAAATCTGATAAGAGCAAGATTCACTTATTCCCCCTCATCTGCCCCCTCTTCCCTTCCAATGAACTGCTTTTTCTTGCCACTTTTATGTGAGATAATTTACCCCATTCTATCTCTCCTATATATATATATGTATGTATGTATGTATGTATGTATATTCCCGTCAGCTACCCTGCTACTGAGGTCTCGTGAATTACACACATCATCTTTCCGTAGGAATGTAAACAAAGCAGTCCAACTTTAGTAAGTCCCTTATGATTTCTCTTTCTTGTTTACCTTTTCATGCGTCTCTTGATTCTTGTGTTTGAAAGTCTGTGTTGGTAAGCAAAATGGTCTCCTTAGCACTTAGTTCAACAAGTGCCCTTGAAGAGTTTGGCTTT
>CM053625.1:204709039-204758522 GCA_028646595.1 Phalanger gymnotis
CCAATTTTTCCTCTACTTCTCTAACTTGCTTTTCCAAATCCTTTTTGAGCTCTTCCTTGACCTGAGACCAATTCATATTTTTCTTGGAGGCTTTTGATGTAGGCTCTTTGACTTTATTGACTTCTTCTGGCTGTACGTTTTGGTTTTCTTTGTCACCAAAGAAAGATTCTGAAGTCTGAGTCTGAATCTGAGACCATTTTCATTGCCCATTCATTTTTCCCAGGCAACTACTTGACCCTTGGGTTTTTCATCAGGGTATGACTGCTTGTAGAGTAGACAGTACTTTGCCCCAAGCTTGAGGGTCTGTGCTGCTATTTTCAGAGCTACTTCTATGCAGCAAGCTCTGCCACAACAGAACTCCTCCTCCCCCAAGAACTGTCAACCCAGACCTCAACTCAGATCCAAGCAGGATCTGCACTCCTGCTGTAATCTGCTGCTTAATTTCTCTCTCCAGGTGGGCCTGGGGCCATAAGCAACTGCAGCTGTAGCTCTGTTAGCGGCCTCAGAGCTACTCAACCTTTGTTGTCCCTGGGGTGGTGGCTGACTGTGGACTCTTTTCACTCATTCCCAGCAGCTTGTCCCACTAACCTTCTCTGTTGTCTGGCATTTGTAGGTTGAGAAGTCTGGTAACTGCCACAGTTCACTGATACGGGTTTCTATGCCTGTTCTGCCTGGCTCCCAGTCTAGTTGGTCCTGGCATGGCCCACGCAGATCTCTGCTCCGCTTTGCTCCCAGCTCAGTGAGATACGCCTTACTCAATGACCATCCAGGCTGTCTTGGGCTGGAGCGCTGTTTCCCTTTGATATTTTGTGGGTTCTGCAGCTCTAGAATTTGTTTGGGGCCATTTTTTACAGGTTTTTAGAGGAACCTGGTGGGGAGCTTAAGCAAGTCCCTGCTTTCCTGCTGCCATCTTCGCTCCACCCCCCCCCAGGTTTGTGTGAAAGATAAAATGAGATGATATTTATATGATATAAAATGTTTTACAAAATTCAAAGTTTTCTATAAAATTACCTCTTACATTTAGTGTCTGAAGCAGGCTTTGAACTCAAGTTTTTCCTGAATTAAAGATACCATCCACAGTTTACCACGTCTTCCTCATCCAGCTTGACTTAGAATCAAACTTCAGAACTGTCAGGATAGGACCAGGATAATATTAAAAAGCAACTGAGGTTTGTCTTTCAAAGCTCTGCCATCCCTAGATGTTCCCCATATCCCTATTCTTGCTTCTAGACCACTGCCCTTTCTTCCCAAATGCCTTTCTTCATTTTCTTCACATATGACACTTTATCTCTGGACTCCGTATCTTTTTTCTGACTGTTCTTCAAGCTTGAAATTCTCACCTACACCTCCTTGAAGATTCCTTCAAGATTTAACTGAAAACTCACCTTCACTCTGCATCTACTGCTATTACATTCCCTTCTGAGAAGAATTTACACTTACAATATATCTATCTTCTATGTAAGTTGTTATTTGCCTGGTTTCTCCCCCATTAGAATGGGAGGTCCTTGAGGACTGAGATTATATATAATAAACCCTTAATGACAGTCTATTCATGTCAGTACACTTTGCACCTTTTTATATACTCACCCTTGTAACACCTTTTGAAGAGACAATTTCCTTTGCATGTTCAAAATTCATTTAGGAAAAAAGCCATACCCACTCTCTTCTCTTTTTCTTCTTTCCTTTCTATTCATTCACATTCATTTATTGTTAATGATACTATTCTTCTTTTTTGTGTATCTTTGTCAAGTCAAGAAGTATTTATTAATCACTATGTGCCTAGCACTGTTGCTGGGAATAATAAAGTAGCCAGAGAAAAGTGCCTGTCCTTCAGGAGCTCACAACCTAATGAGAGAGGAAACTATGTATGTAGAAGATAAATACAGAGTAATGTCATATGATCTCAGAGGAAGACCCAAATATGAGGTTTGGAGGTGAGGGGACAGAAGGCAAAATCTGGAAAAAGGTGTCTTATAGAAGGTAGGATCTGTGTTGTGTCTTGAATGAAGAAATGGAAACCAGGAGGTGGACATGAGGAGGGAGAATATTCCAGGCATGAAGTACAAGTAAAAAGTCAGAGACAGGACATGGAGTGTTGTGTGTGAGGAATATCAAAAAGGCCAGTGAATTGTAGAATATGTACAGGGTAGTAAATTATATAAAAAAACACCAAAAATAGGAAAAGATCAGGTTGTAAAGAGATTTATAAGGCAAATAGAGGATTTTATAGTTGACATAAAATTCTGGAGATAGTAGAGAGCCATGAGAATTTCTTAAGTTTGAGAGTGACATGGTCACTATATTTTAGACCTATGTTTTAGAAAGATCATTTTGTCAGTCGAGTGGAGGATAGAGACATATCTGTAGGTTATTTCCATAATGTACAGGTGAGGTGATAAAGACCAGCACTCAGAGGTTCATGGCTCTTTGGTTGATATAACACTCAGCCTCTAAATTCATTTAGGTAATACTTTTATTTTCATTATGTTGGTATCATCTAATCCTCAACGAAGTATCTCTTAGTATTTATTACAGAATTCATTCTATAATAATTCATTTTGTAAGTCATTTCAAAATTAGGTCAGGTAATGTAGAAGTCTTGAGTGTTTCCTTCTTAGGTTAACACTGAGATATTTTATGCATTTTCTGATTAATTTGATAGATTTCTCTCATTTATTCTAGGTTTTTATTAATCTTGTATTGAAATGCTTGCAATTAATGTTGATTTATTTTGTATTCCAATATTTTACTGAAGTCATTTATAAACTTAGTTCATTTCTTCAAGGTTTCCAATAATCATGTCATCTGCAAAAACATAACTCTGTATGTCCTTTGATAATGGTTATATATCTTAATTATATTATTAATTTTACTGCTTTAGCTATTACTCCTAGAGCTATATCATATAGTATTGAGGAGAGAGAAGACATTCTTATTTTATTACTTTACTTAGAGAAAAATCTTTAAATGTTTTTCTATTACAGAGGAGACCATCTTTTGTTTGTAGATGTATACTTTTTTATATCAAAGGTCTATCCATGTTTATGCTTTTAATATTCATAAATGCTGAATTTTCACAAAGACATTTTCAGTGTTTATTCATAAAACTACGTGACTTTAGTTGTTTTATGATTACTTAAATATTAAAATACTCAAAACATGTTCATTGTTTTCTTAATGTTGAACCATCCTTGAAGCCTTAATTTAAATCCGACTTGGTCAGGGTGAATAATTTATAAGAATATAGTCCTTTTGCCAACTCTTATCAAAAATTTTTGCTTTGAAATTCATAAATGAGATTAGTTTACAGCTCTATTTCTATGCTTTTTCCTACCTGGATTCAACATTAGACTTTACCTCTTTTCTGCTCTGTTAACTCATTCTGTTAACTCTGTAAACTATAGAGATGACCATGGGTTTTGGAGACTTTTAAGCAGGGTACAAGTTTTGAAATATCACACCAAGGCACCAAGACTTTGACTACAGCTCAGGGACAGATTGTGCGACTGCCCCTTTGGATTGGCCAAGTTTAGGATGAAGAGAATCACTGCTATAGGACTAGCTATCAAGAGGTTAATTTTTTGGTGACAACAGTTCGTAAGACCATGTATCTATGTGTGGAAGGACCATATCAGTGGAGGAAACAGTCACAATGGTGAAATTCTGGATTTGGTTGAAGTGATGAATGAGATGCTGAGAGGGACTTAACCTAGGATTTCATCAGCATAGGCAACTTCTAGGTGAGGAAATTCCATTTACTGATGCAGGTATTTATCTGTAACTTAAATTCATAAAGAGTTATAGCATGGAGAAAGTTGTAACTTATTAAGCATTTCATATTCAGTATGTGCTAGAGATGGGACTTCAGGTTTTATTGTCTTCATTGTGGATTCTTTATCCACTGTGTGACACAGACTCTTCCATATTATGGATTACAGATATTTATTATGATTAATGATAGACATTTCGCATCTTCAAATGAACAAAGATCCAGGAATGATTTTTTCTTTACCGTGTATGATTTCAAAGTGGGGTTTCCTTTGTTAAAATAAGAATACTCAATATTCAATAAATTTCATCCAGTCTTCTACCTTTTTACATTTCCATTCCCCAAAGCTTGCCCACACAAGGTTTTTCTTTTTATATTTTCTTCAGCCTTTTTTCTAATTTTTACAACATATTTGCATCTTTCCAAAGCAGGTACCTATTCTGTCATTAGGATTTTTACACATGTTTGGAATACAGTAGCCCTTTGCAAGGAAACATTTGAAAGTATCAAATCCTGGGCCAAACCCTGTCAAAAGGAGAGAAAGACTATTTCAGAATTATTGTTAAGAATATCATAGATGAAGAGATGTTACATTATATTCTGAATCATAATTCAACAGTTTGATCCTGACATATGGCATTCATTAATTTGTTTTTTAATTAATATTTCAATAAAAGGGGTAGCATGATGCAATGGAGATAACCTAGGAGTTGGTGATACAAGAACTGGATTCCAATTCTAGCATTCCCACTTTTTAGCTGTATGACCTCGTGAAAATAAATCATCTCAACTCTTTGGGTTTTAGTTTAATTTTCTAAAAAAATGACAATCATCATACCTGAACTAAAATAAGTCACAAAAACTGTTTTTTCAGTGATAGAGCACAAGTATCATCATGTCTCTCTCCTACTCAGTAAACTTTCCTGGCTCTATATTACTTCTAAAATCAAAAACAGATTATTCTCTTGGACCTTTAAATCCTCCCACAACCTGATATGAAAGCATCTTTCCAGCCAAAGTACAAAATTCAGTCTTTCATTTCCTCAATGATCCAGTCAGATAGCTTTTTCCTTGTTTCTTATAATACAGGACTCCATTTATCATCTTTGTCTTTGCACTGGATGTCAGCATGATCTGACATGGACTCCTTCTTCCCCTTGACCTCTCAGGAGTCCTAAATTTCCTTCAAGATTCAGTGAGTGTACTATCATCTACATACAGCCCATCCATTTTTTAAAATTTTAGTTTCACATGAGTCAGGTAAAGAAGAAGTAGAACCAATAGGAGGAACCATGAGAAAGAAGAAACAAAACAAAACAACAATAATACAAAAGAGAGCACATAGTATGCTTCCATCTGCATTCAGACTCCAAAGTTCTTTCTCTGGTATGGGTAGCATTTTCCATCATGAGTCTTTTGGACTTGTCTTAGGATCCTTGCATTGCTGAGAAGAGTTACATCTATCAAAGTTAGTCAAGGAACAATGTGGCTGTTATTATGTAAAATGTTCTCTTGTTTCTGCTCATTTCACTCAGCATCAGTTCATATACGTCTTTCCAAGTTTTTTTTGAAGTCTGCCTGCTCATCATTTTTTTACAGCACAATAGTATTCCATTACATTCATTTACCATAACTTGTTTGACCATTCCCCAATTGATGGGAATCCCTTCAATTTCCAATAACCGGCCACCACAAAAAGCAATGCCAAACATATTCTTGAACATGTGGGTCCTTTTCCCATTTTTATAATCTCTTTGAGATACAGACCTAGAAGTGGTATTGATGGGTCAAAAGGTATACACAGTTTTCTAGCCCTTTGGGCATAGTTCTAAATTGCTCTCCAGAATGGCTGGATCAGTTCATAACTCTACTAATGATGCATTAGTGTTCCAACTTTTCCACAACTTCAACATTTATCATTTTCCTCTTTTGTCATGTTAGCCAATCTGAGAGGTGTAAAGTGATACCTCAGAATTGTTTTGATTTGCATTTCTCTAATCAATAGTGATTTAGAATATTTTTTCTTATGACTGTAAATAGCTTTAAATTCTTCATCTGAAAAGTGCCTGTTGATATCCTTTGACCAGTTATCAGATGGTGAATGACTTGTATCCTTATAAATTTGACTCAGTTCTCCATACATTTTAGAAATGAGGCCTGAATCAGAGACACTGGCTGTAAAAATTTTTCTGAGCTTTCTGCTTTCTTTCTATTTTTGGGGTGCATTAGCTTTGTTTGTGCAAAACCTTTTTAATTTAACGTAATCAAAATCATCCATTTTGCGTTCTATTATGTTGTCTGTCTCTTGTTTGGTCATAAATTCTTTTGTTCTCCATAAATCTGACAAGTAAACTATTCCTTGCTCCCCTAGCTTGCCTATAGTATGTGCCTTTATGTATACATTGTGTAGACATATTGACTTTATCTTGATATACATTGTAAGATGTTGGCCTAAGTAATGTTAATGGGGTAAGATCTTCCGCACCCATTAATAGGCTTACTGCTTTGAGCTCTAGGTCAACTTGAATCATCTCCAGCCCATTGGGGGAGGAACTTGAATAAAGAGGAGCTTGCTTAGGGGGAGGCTTACTTGTAGGAAGGCTTGCACATCTTTTGCTAACTTCTAATTAGGCACTGAGTCATGGGAGTTGTGATGTCTTCAGGCTCTGAGAAGTGTACATATATTCTGAGAGGAGAGGTTTTGCTTTGCAGGCTCACTTATGAGAAGGATCTTGTGATTACCGGGTCAAGACTCTGAGTAGCTATATGTTCAGAGCTCCCTGACTGCTCAGAGGTAAAGGCTCTCTTGATCTAGGGATGTATGTAAAGTATATAGCAATGTTGTTTTGATTCAGGAAGCAAAGCCCTGTCTGTTGGTCTTTATTTCTCTTCTCTGTATTTTATTTGAAATTAAGGGTGCTGACCCTTCCCCTGAACTACTGAATATAATTAAAAGAAGATTATCGACACACTTTTGCAGCAGTGTTTCCTAATAAAGCAGATTAAAGAATCTATGCTACCAGCCATCCTGGGCGTGCTAGTTTGTTTGCCCTTACAGACTATGCCTAATTTCTGCCATACTATTTTCCAATTTTCCCAGCAGTTTTTGTTATATGGTGAGTTCTTATTGCAGAAGCTGGAGTATTTGGGTTTATCTAACAGTAGATTACTACAGTCATTGACTATTGTGTCTTGTGTATCTATACTATTCCACTGATCCATGACTCTAATTCTTAACTAGTACCAAATAGTTTTGATGATTGCTCATGTAGCCTATCCTAATCCCTCAACATTCTAGTTCCCTGCTTAACCCCCATTATCATGGATTTATTTTGTAACACATACATACATACACATACATGTGTATATGTGTGTCCATATTGCCATCCCCAATAGGGCATGCCATTCTTGAGGATATGGACTGTTTCACAATTTCCTTTGTATTCCCTTTCCCTGGCAAGAAGTGGGCACCTAATAAATGCTTCCTGATGAATTGATGTCTAAAGCACTGTGTGCTTCATTGTAGGGATCTATGGATGAAAAAGAAACAGCAACTTATTCTTTGTAATCAGGTATGCTGCAATCAGGTGAGGAAGACATGACATGGAGATAAATGATATAAAACAAAATATAATACGATGTTGGTCTTAAAATAAGTCCAGTATCCTAGGAATTCATGATAAGAAAAGGAATAATTTCTGACTTGGTTAGGAAAGATCCCAGAGGAAAGGCTTTTTGGAGAAGGTGGAATTTAAGGTGGGTCTTGAGGGATGAAGAAAATTTCTGTAAGTGAACATTGGGATAGAACAATATATGCTTAAGAATCAAACTGAGCACAGGCACACAGGAGGCAAAGTAGAGTGCATAGTCAGATATTTGATTTAGAAACATGAAAGGATATAGGAGACAGCAGTCTATAGTGTGGTGCAGTGGAAAGAATATTAGCCTAGAATCATCTTGACATGGGTTCCAATCCTAATTCTGATGCTTAGTACTGTGTGTCCTTGGACAAGTCATTCAACTTTTGTTCTGATCTGTTTCCTTATCTGTAAAATATAAGAGTTGGACAAGCAGCTTCTAAAGTGTTTTCCATTTCTAAGTCCCAAATCCTAGGTCTATAAAACCATTAAACTAAAATAATCTGGATTCAGTGGATGGAGGGTTTTCAATGACAGACTAAGGAATTTGGCCTTCATTTGACAGGAAAATTTGAGCTATTTTTTTAGGATGTCAATTTAACCTGTTATTGGCCTTGGTGATGACAAAACACCAAACAAGTGTATGTAATCCTCTCTTAATAACAAAGTGTGTGTGTGTGTGTGTGTGTGTGTGTGTGTGTTTGTGTTTTCCCACCAAGGTTGATGGGAAAATCAACTTCTGGGGGAGTGTTTTTATTTTGCCTATGCAAAAGCATATTATCAACAATGACTTCATGAGCAAAAGTGGTTTTAAAGAAAAGGTCACCTCATAACGAGAGAAAATATAAAGTAAAATGTGAAAGATAGATGGGCACTCTACAAATTAAGTGTAAGTGTATAATGGTAATTAAGGTGGGACTTTTTTTTTTTACTGTTTTCTCTTTTAGAATGCTAAAGTAATCAAGTGCTTTTGATTAAGTCTTGCTGGGTGCAAAGCCCCAGCTCCACAACCTTTTGCTAGGTGTTAAGCTCCAGGCCCATACCCTTTTGCTGATTAGATGTGAAGCCTTTGGTGCCCTAAGAAGGGTATCTAAACTCAGAAGTTAGTGTTTTGTTTGGGGCTCTCACTCACTGGAAGAATGTTGGTATGTACCAGCTGGAGTTCCCCCTCCCCCCCACTCCACCAGCTTTGAAAAAACACAGGTGTTGGTGCTTCTCTTTTTGGTAACTATGTATGTGATGTCTTGATCAGACAAAGCCTGTCTATTAAATTGTGTTGTTTGATCTGTTGATATTTTCTGTTTGTATTTGTTCTGAAGTTTAGGGTGCTGGCTTTTCCTCCTGAACTAAGTGAATGATATATGTATATTTGATTAAAATGAGAATGTTAACCCCTTAAAGTTGCTTTCATTAGAAAAGCAGGTAAAAAAGCTTGTGCTGGCAGCTCTTGTTGCTGGTCTTGTTGTGTCTTACACCTCAGCAGCAGCTGCAAGCTGCATTGTTGTTAAAAAAAAGGAACAGCAGCTGAACTACCTTAAATGTGTCACTGCTGCCCAAAAGTTGTTAAAACATCTCAAAGAAGTCACCAATGGGATGGATTGATCCTTTGTGGAGGATTTATAGGACATAGAACAATCATGACAGGGTTGTAATCTAAACTAATGGAGGGTGTCTAAATTAATATCACGGATACATTCTGGAATTCTGCATCCTGGAGCAGCAAGAATGCTAGATTTTCAATCATAGGACCTGGATTTGAGTCATTACTACTTATCACTTATATGAGAATTGGCAAGTCATGACCTGCTCTTTTATCATTTCAGTTTCCTCATCAGTAGAGTGAGGAGGTTGAACTGCTGCTGCTACTAGTACCACTAATAATAACAGCAATTACATAGGGACTTGAGATTTGCAAAGCACTTTATAACTATTTGATCTTCACCATAACTCTGGAAAGTAGGTACTATTATTATTTCCATTTTACAAATGAGGACACTGAAGCAGACCGTGTGGCCAGAGTAAGTACCTGACATCACATTTGAATTTAGGTCTTCCCATCTCTAAGCACAGTGCCATCTAGATTAGATGAGCTCTAAGGTCCTTCCAGTTTTCCATCTTCATTTCTCAGAACCACATAGATGATCCCTGGGGTAAAGATGCTAGATGAGATCTTAGAAAGGAATGAACTTGGAGTAACTGAATGTGGTAAAGGAAGACAAGGAACAAATGAAGAGTCAAAGAATCCCTTATTGTAAAGCATTGAATGAAACTTCCAGAGCTATAGAATTGCTAGTCATAATTGCTAGTTATGAAAACAGACAGCTGGTAAATAGTTTAAAAGAACTAGATCCTTCATTTCTCCAGACATATTTTTTTCAACAAAAAATGGACAACCAAAGAATTTCTATTTGGAAGTGTCCTTGTAATTATCTAGTCTAACCTCAGCACTAGGCATACAAAGAAAAGCAAAAGACAGTCCCTGCCCTCAAGGATTTCATAATGTCATGGAGGAAAGAACATCAAAAACAACTACATAGGAGTAAGATTCATATGGGATAATTTGGAAATAACCCACTTTGTAGGAAATCACAGAGCTAATGGACCAGGACTAGTATAGTTCAGAACACCACAGAAGAATCTAGTGCTAGGAGAAACAAGCATACACTATGGTAGCAGTGACAGGAGCAGACTGGGACTTGGAAAATGAGTCTGGTTTCATAAAGTCTACATGCTACTTATCTATAGAGCTAAGGTGAGGTTCAATTTATCTTCAAAGCACTTTACTATACTTTGGAACAATGGGTGAAAGCTGCAGGAAGCCAAGGCAGGCTCAAGATTGGATACATTTCCTAACCATTAAAGCCATCACAAAGTAGAAAGGGTTTCCTCAGTAAGTGCTGGGGTCCACATTCTTAGAAGTTTTCAAGCAGAAGCAGGATACTCATTTTTCCCTTGTTCCTTTTAGGGAGTGCTTAGTCCAGAGGGCTGGTGGGGACCTTTCCAACATAAGATTTTGTTTCTGAATTTCAGAAATGTTTCCAGGACTTCAAGGCTCATTGATTTTGTTTTTCCATTGGGTATCCCCTTCAAGGATGATGGAAAAAAATAAGCCTTGTATAAGTTGGTAGATGCTTATCAAGAATGTCTGAACCTAAAAATTTCTTCATATTGTAGACAACATAGTGCATGAGTCTCTCTGAGTTTAGCTAGGTTGATTCTAAGACACACACACACACACACACACACACACACACACACAGAGTCTGTGACTAGGTACAGATAAAGTTATATCTAAATAATTGGAAAAAAATATCAGTTGTTCATAGGTAGGTTGAGCTAATATAATAAAAAGGACAATTTTCCCTTAATTAATTTACTTATTCAGTGTCATACCCATCAAACTACCCAAAAATTATTTTATAAAATTAGAAAAATTAAGAAAATTTGTCTGGAAGAAGAAAAGTTACAAAATATCAAGGAAATTAATGAAAAGAAATGCAAGGGAAGGTACCCTATCCATACCAGATCTCAAATTGTATAACAAAGCAGAAATCATCAAAACTATTTGGTACTGGCTAAGAAATAGAGTGGTGGATCAATGGAAGAGGTTAGGCACGTAAGACACAGTAGTCAATGACTATAGTAATCTGCAATTTGATAAACCAAAAGACTCCAGCTTCTGGGTAAAGAACTCACTATTTAATAAAAACTGCTTGGAAAACTGGAAAATAGTACGGGAGAAACCATACATGGACATACCAAGATAAAGTCAAACTGGCTATGCAATTTAGAAATTAAGGCAGATACTATAAGCAAGCTAGGAGAACAAGGAACAGTTTAGATTTATGGAGAACAGAAGAATTTATGACTAAACAAGAGATAGAGCATTATGAAATGCAGAATGGATGATTTTAATTACATTAATTAAAAAAAAACTTTGCACAAACAAAGCCAATGCAAACAAGAATAGAAGGGAAGCAAAAAACTGGGAAACAATTTTTACAGCTAGCATCTCTGATAAAGGCCTCATTACTAAATATATATAGAGAACTGAGTCAAATTTATAAGGATACAAGTCATTCCCCAACTGATAACTGGTCAAAGATACAAACAGGCACTAAAGGATGAAGAAATTAATGGTATCTATAGTCATATGAACAAATGCTCTAAATCACTATTGATTAGAGCAATACAAATGAAAACCACTCCGAGATTCTAATACTCGTCGTATCTAAGTCTTGCGAATTAAAGAAAAAAAGCCTCTCTCACTATACAGCTTTGCCTAGGGACAAGCATATTGATCATAACCTTAACCTATGTGGTTAAACCACACAGCAGGGTATAATATATTAGCTCTATTATCCCCATTTTAGAGAAAACAAAGCTGAGGCTCATAGTACTTAAGTAATTGGTCAAATGGAATAGCCAATAAATTCCAGAGAAGGATCATGCACCAAGCATTCTGATTCAAGGTCCAATCCTTTCCCTTACAAAACTTGGCCTTCCTGTATACTCCTCCTAGATTCTCCCCACCACCCTCTGACTATACTTGGATTTCTAGCTCCTCTGAATCACAGCTTATTTTTTTCTAGCTCTTTGCATTATACAAATTCTTTTTTGATCTTCACAATATTCTTGGGAACTAATCAATTCAATAAGAAACTGAAGCTCAGAGAGATTTATTGACTTACCTAAGGTCTTCCAGCTACTCGATGTAACCTATTCATTCAGAGAGTTAGTAAGTGATAGAGCTGACATTCAAACTCTGGACTTTTGACTTTAAACTCAATACCTGAGTCATCCTATCAGAATTGGCTCTGATAAAACAATCTTTGTATGATACCAGAACCGTGTTAGAGATATCTTACTCTTCTCTGACCACTCTTCCAATTCTGTTTCAGAATTCTTTTTAAAGAATTTTTAATTTTTTTTAAATTTTTAACAGTTTCCCAGTACCACACAATCCCCTATACATCCAACCCTTCCTCTTCCTGACTACAAATGTAGCATTTGGCCACCTAAATAAAAACTATTTTACTAATCAGCCCCTTAATCTTCCTTACAGTGAGACAAGTCTCAGCACTAGTTCAAGTGCCACTTGGTATAAACACATTTTAAGGTCCCCAACTGAACCATCCTCCATATCTATAGCCCCAACTCTTTGTTAGTCACTATGTTCCTTACCTGTCTCTGCAAAGGAGAAGATCACAAAAAGCACCATAAATGCCAGATAAAGATTTCCCATGGTGAGTGGTTGGCTGGAACCTGGGAATTATAGAAAACATGAACAAAGACCAGGTCAGTAGAAGATAGAACAAGACAGAAAAAATAAGAACAGACCAGAGCAGGCTGTGTCACACTCAACTTACCTTGGTTCAGTTCATATCAGCTTCTAAGTTTCTGAAGCTGACTGAAAGAACCTTCCCAGGAGCTTGGAGTACCCGTATATTTATTGAGCATGGAAATTACCCAATAGAGCATTAAAATTTAATATGCAAGTGTTGCAATACACAGTGAGATTCTAAATAAACTCATATTAAAATAACCAATGTTATTTAACCTGAGGAAGGTCTAAGTCATGTGGCCTTCTTTCCCTCTGTATTTGGCTTTAAATGGAGTCGTATTGGGAGGACCAAGCTGAATGTTTTGGCTAAAGCAGCTTCTATCAAGAGCAGCTCCTTCTTGCATAGATAGCTTTGGGCCAGAATTTCTCCTCCTGGAACTGTTGTGGAATTTCTCAGCCAGGGTTCCTAGAAAGACCTTCAAGAATCTCACCGATCCACAAAATTGTAGTCAAATTTTTAAAAAGTCTGATTGAAAAAGGCATAGTAGGCTGATTCTCAACCAATTTAGGAAACCACAGCCTGGAAAGTAAGTCCCCAATAAAAGATTAAAATTACTTCAAATAGACTTGTTTCTTAATATCCAGCTTCCATTCAAATAATAAGCAGCAATTATCAATAAGTAGCATTCTGTGGCAAATTAGCGTAGATAAGCAACATCATTCACTAAAGAGGAAGGGGAAGTCCAAGAGAAAGAAAAGGAGCAAAAGGCTTCGAGAGGAACATTTGGCATATAGGTGCCAGTATTTGTTATCAGAATGAGAAAACACTTCCTTTTCAAAGGCGGCAAAGAAGAGGAGGTAAACAAATGCTTCTAGATTTGTTGAAGAAGTCTGTTTGATCAAAGATAGCAGCATTGAGGTAATCGTTAAGAGAAAGTTGTAGGTGTCTCTTATCAATAGATAATAAAAGTATTTATAGCAGTGGATAAGGCCTTCAGTTTTACCATGTGCCATGTAATATTTTTATATTTATTTGTCCATGAGAAGTAACTTTATCTCCTCACATTTTCAGTACATATAAGAAGTTATTGACCTGTGGGAAAAGCTAAATTTTATACTTTCCTCTGTTAGAGGGTGGGGGTCTGTGACAATCTTCCTGAATCTCTTTCATTCTCTCCTGGATGAACCAAATTCGGATCCATCTTATTAAGAAGCACTAATTAACTTCAGTCAGTCAGTCAATAAACATTTGTGCACCAATTCTTTGTCAGAGGACATATGTTAAGCTGTAGTTTTTACCTCCAGTCCCTCTTCTAGACCAAAAGCATTTCCCAAAATCACCCTCAATTTAGGAATCTGGTTCTCTTTGCTTCCTCTCTTGCCAGTCTTTATGTTTTATTTGATTACCAGACTTTCCAAAGTAAAGGAATGCCAAGGGCAGCAGTTAGAAAGAGCACCCTCTGGATCCATGGCTTCCAATTTCTCCCACTGTTTATGATATCTGGCACATCCCTTCTCCTCTTTGACCTTTTCTATTCTCTGCTATTAAGTGAAAATATAGGGCTGAAGGATTCCATTTTTTCAGGGTGCGTGCAGTTAAATGTTTAATTACTTACGTACCAGGTTAAAAAAAACATACACATGAAATCCTTTTAAGTTAATCTACATTCTGAGCATTTTGTCTATTACTTTCTGTAGTCCAAAAAATCAACAAAACCATAAATCAATCCTTGATAAGTAGTATTTCCTGATTTCAGAGGTGTAAATGTTCACAATGAAAAGTAAATAAGTTGTTTTCAGGAGCCCTTAGGAACTGGGTCCAGCACACTCCTACATGTTGGTTAATCTGGGAACTTAAGGGATATGCCAAAAGAGTACAAGGTCTCACAGTTTCTCATATGTTGGTATGATTCTGTCAATAGACTAAGCCTGCTTTCTAATGACCATTCTAGCTATATACAGAGAGAGTCATTACCAGTAAGTTGGTTGATGATAAATTCTTTACCACTGGCAACCCAAGAAAAATTAAAATATGAAATATCCCCCAGTTTTCTGTTCTATTGCCCAGCTTGTCAAGTTTTCAATCCACATGCCTTCCATATTTCATTGGGTGCCTTGGCATACACGCCATTTGAACATTTGCACATTGATTTTTGGGACAGCTAGGTGGCACGATGGATAGAGTACTGGGCCTAGATTCTGAATTCAAATCTGTCTTTAGACACTTACTAGCACTGAAACCCTAGGCAAGTTACTTAACCCAGTTTATCTCAGTTTTCTCATCAGTAAAATGAACTGGAGGAGATAGCAAACCACTCCATTGTCTTTGCCTAGAAAACCCCAAATGGGGTCACAAATAATTGGACATGACTGTAAATGATGGAATAACAACAAATTGATTTTATAAACATACCAAAATCTGGCCATTGTAGAGTTTGCCTCATAATTGTTTATGAGTTTATCAACTGTATTGTTGGGTTGAGACATTTCCTGGATCAAAGACTACATACCTCTTTCTTCTCAAATACATTTTTTTCCTGCTTTCATCCACCAACTTGTATTGATTTTAATGAAAGGTCTCATTTTACTGATACTGTGTTTTTCCAGATCTACTCTAATCTTGGGGTCATTTGTAAGTTTCATACCCTTTATCACCCTCAAATCTTGGATCAGGTACACTGCATGAACTAAGAATTTAAGACTATCATTAGCAAGATGTGTTCTGGATCTCATCTAAAATGGGCTTATGTTCTTCCCCTCTCCTTGTTTCACTGGCAGAACAGATTGGAGGGGATTACATATCTCTCTTTATGAAATGCTATTTGGTCATCTTATTTATGATTATCTTAGCTATGTTACATTTTGCATTTGAGAAGATACACCTAGACCGCACCTTAGAGTAGATCTATGACAGGACTGGTATGTCAATTGTACACCAAATAGTCAGGGCAACAGTAGCCCAAACTGTATAACCGGTGGCATTAGGTCTGCAGTTCTCATTCCTCCTCCTTCTAAGTCTCAAAACAAGACAAATACTGTTACCTCCATCATCACTCGCAAGGCCTTCAACACTATCACCTTTCTTTCTAATAAGGACTAGATAGACAGCATTCTCTACTGGGATAGTTTTAGTTCTAGTAGGATAGTCCAATGGAAGCTGGAACCAAGTTCTCCAACAGAATCTCTAACATCTACAATGTTAATTATCCCTACGACATCAGGAGCAGAGAATAAGAAAACACTGTCCCTTTGACCTAGCAATACTACTACTAGGTATATATCCCAAGAGAGAAAAAAAAACAAAAAGGAAAAGGACCTATATGTACAAAAATATTTATAGAAGCTCTTTTCTGAGATTAAAGAATTAGAAGTAGAGGGAAAGCCCATTAATTAGGGAATGGATGAACAAGTTGTGGTATGTGATTATGATGGAATACTATTATATTATAAGAAATGATGAATAAGATGCTCTCAGAAAAACATGGAAAGACTTGCATGGGCTGATGCAACGTGAAATGTGCTGTATACAAAGTAATAGCATAATTGTGAGATGATCAGCTGGGAATGACTTAGCTATTCTCAGCAATACAATGATCAAAGACAACTCTGAAGGACTTATGATGAAAAATGCTATTCTTCCCCAGAAAAAAGAGCTGATGGTCTCTGAATACAGATTGAAGCACACTTTTTTTTACTTTACTTTTGAGAGTTTTTTGTCTATGTTTTCTTTCACAACATAACTATTATGGGCATGTTGCACAAGACTACACATGTATAACCTATACTGAATTCCTTGCCTTCTCAATGGGGGAAGGCAGTAGGAGGAAGGAAGGGAGAGAATTTGGAACTCAAAGTTTTAAAAAAGAATGGTAAAAATTGTTTTTACTTGTAACTGGGAAAAAAGAATACCAAAAAAAGAAAATTATTGTAATACTTTAATGGATTTCCCTGTTTTTATTTAATGATAGCCATAATATTACTATAGATGACCTTTTCCTTTAACTTAAAATGGAGAGTACACTTGGATAAACCTGGGAACAAAGTGGTTTGGGTTATAATCTTATTATCACTCATGTCTTATAGATTCAACAAATATTTATTAAGCACCTTTTCTATAGAGAAATCAGTGCTAGTCATGTAGGATTACAAACAATTTGAAAATGAATTGGCCCCTGTCCTCCAGATGTTTACATTATAAGGTAATTTGATATTGTGGACAGGATGGGAATATTTTTATAACCAAAGGTGGGAATGAGTGGGCCAAAAAAGGCCACGGCATCTTTTTTTCTCCATAACTTCTCTGGGAGGATTTAATGAATGGTCAAGTAGTGCATGGGGCAGGACATTAAGCAATAACTGCAGTCTCTCTTGGTGGAAGGAGTACCTACATTGATTAAAAAAGGGGGGAGGGGATTATTCAAAGTAATGAAGTATAAAAATTAATGAAGTTAATCGAAGCTAATTAACAATATGGGCAAGGCTGGGAATCTAGAAATTTAATGCATAGTCCTGGCTCATACAACCCCTATAGTTTACCATCTCGGGTACTCTGTTTCCTTCTCTGTAAAATGAGGATAGTACAAATTACAGTTCTAAAATTCTTTGATTCTATTTCTTTTTCTCCTTCATAATAATTTTATTTTTTTATTTATTTTTAGTTTTCAACATTCATTTCCACAAGATTTTGATTTCCAAATTTTCTCCCCATCTCTCCCTTCCCCCCTTACCCCAAAATGACATGCATTCTGATTACCCCTTCCCCCAGTCTGCCCTCCCTTTTCTTATCTGTTTCCCCTGCTATTTTCCTATAGGGTAAGGCAGATTTCTATACCGCATTGCCTGTGTATCTTATTATTAAGTTACACATAAAAAACAATTTTCAACATTCTTTTTTTAACACATTGAGTATCCAAATTCTCTCCCTTCTTTCCTCCCTCATTTCCTACCCTCATTGAGAAAGCACTCAATTCAACACAAGTTATACATGTGTAGTTAGGCAAAACACTTCCATAATAGTCATGTTGTGAAAGACTAATTATATTTCCCTCCATCCTGTCCCACCCCCATTTATTCTATTTTCTCCTTTGACCTTGTCTCTTTTTAAAAGTGTTTGCTTCTCACTACCCCCTTCCCCAATCTACCCTCCCTTTTATCATCCCCCCTTATCCCTTTCCCCACTACTTTCCTACAGGGTAAGCTACCCAGTTCAGTGTGTATGTTATTCCCTCCTTAAGCAAAATCTGATGAGAGTAAGGTCGACTCATTCCCTTTCATATCCCCCCTCTTCTCCTCCATTGTAACAGCTTTTTCTTGCCTCTTTTATGTGAGATAATTTACCCCCATTCTATGTCTCCTTTTCTCTTTCTCCCAATATATTCTCTCTCACCTCTTATTTTCAATTTTTTAGATATCATCCCCTCATATTGAACTCACCCTGCTCTCTCTCTCTCTCTCTCTCTTTCTCTCTCTCCACACACACACACACACACACACACACACACACACACACACACATTCCCTTCAACTACTCTAATACTGAGAAAGATCTCATATGTTAAAAATATCATCTTTCCATGGAGAAATGTAACAGTTCGACTTTAATAAGCCCCTTATGATTTCTCTTTCCTTTTTACCTTTTCATGCATCTCTTGATTCTTATATTTGAAAGTCAAATTTTCTGTTCAGCTCTGTTCTTTTTATCAAAACACTTGAAAGTTCTTTATTTCGTTGAATATCCATTTTTCCCTGAAGTATTATACTCAGTTTTGCTGGGTAGGTGATTCTAGCTCCTTTGACCCTTGGAATATCGTTTCCCAAGCCCTTTGATCTCTTAATGTATTAGCTGCTAGATTTTGTGTTATCCTGATTGTGTTTCCACAGTACTTGAATCGCTCCTTTCTGGTGTTTGCAATATTTTCTCCTTAACCTGTGAACTCTGGAATTTGGCTACAACATTCCTAGGAGTTTTTCTTTTAGAATCTTTTTCAAGAGGAGATGGGTGGATTCTTTCTATTTCTATTTTACCCTCTGGTTCTAGGATATCAGGGAAGTTTTCCTTGATAATTTCTTGAAAGATGACAGCTAGGCTCTTTTTTGATCATGACTTTCAGGTAGTCCAATCATTTTTAAATTCTTTCTGTTGGATCTATTTTCCAGGTCAGTGGTTTTTCCAATGAGATATTTCTCGTTCTCTTTTATTTTTTCATTCTTTGGGTTCTGTTTTACAATTTCTTTATTGCTTATAAAATCATTAGCTTCTATTTGCTCCATCCAATTTTGAAGGAATTATTTCCTTCATAGATCTTTTGGACCTTATTTTCCATTTGGCCAATTCTATTTTTTTAAGGCATTCTTCTCCTCATTGGCTTTTTGGACCTCTTTTGCTATTTGTATTAGTTTATTTTTAAGATATTATTTTCTTCAATATTTTTCTGGAAATCCTTATCTAGCTGTTGACCCATTTTTCATGATTTTATTGTATCACTATCATTTCTCTTTCTAATTTTTCCTCTACTCTTCTTAATTGATTTTCAAAATCCTTTTTGAGTTCTTCCATGGCCTATGACCAATTCATATTTTTCTTGGAGACTTTGGATGTAGGAGCTGTGACTTTTTTATCTTCTTCCGGTCGTATATTTTGATCTTAATTTGTCACCAAAGTAAGATTCTATAGTTTGAGTTTTTCCTGCTGTTTGCTAATTTTCCCAGCCAATGTTAGCTCTTTGTAGAGGTAGGATTCTGTTTCCAGAGTGGAGAGTGCTCTTTCCCAAGCCTCAAGGGTATTACAACTGTTTTAAAAGATACTTCCAGGCAACTGTAAAATTTCAGTTCTTCTAAGGTGGTATGACCAAAGGAGAGGTGTTTACTCCTTTCCTGGACTGTGTTCTGGTCTATAAGTGACCTCAAGGACTCTTTTATGCCTTAGAACTGTGAGGAGGATTCCATCTCCACAGCAACCACAACCTCTGCCACACCAGTGATCCTCCTCACCCCAGGACTGCCATCCAAGACTGTGACCCAGATTCAAGCAGGGCAAAGAAAGAGAATCCTGCCTCAGTGCCAGCAAAGAGATCCTTGCAATCCCTTCTCTGATCAGCTGCTTGATTCCCCCATCATCTATGGGCCAGGAACTCTAGAAGCAGCAGCAGCAGCAGCTGCTGCTGCTGCTGCTGTTGCTGCTGCCACTACTGCCATTGCTACCACCTCCACTGTCATGGGGCTGGGGCTAGACCATGCTCTTCTCTCTCCCAGGTTGAACAGAGTTTTTCCTGCTAAGTTGTCTTTGGCATTTGTTGGTTAGGAAGTCTGGAAACTTCCATAGCTGCAGGTGATTCAGTCCCATGAGGCCTGCTAGAGTACTACCTATTCTGGCGTGGTGCACACTAGACTATGCTCCACTCTCAGCCCAGCTTGGTAGACATTTTCTGTCAACCTTCCAGGTTGTCTTGGGCCGGAGATTTGTTTCACTCTGTCATTTTATTGGGTTTTGTAGCTCTAGAATTTCTTTAGAGTCATTTTTACAGGTATTTGGAGGGGTTTGCCTGAGTGCTCAAGGAACTCCCTGCTTTTACTCTACCATCTTGGCTCTGCCCCAGCCACAGCATCTTCTAGAAATATTTGAAGATGAAAATGGATTTTCAAGTGTAGATATGGTATCTGAAATGAGTGTTTGGGTTTCTTCCCACATCAGAGCCTATAGAAGCATCCCAAGGCACTTGACTTGTAAAAATCAGTTTTTTGTAAGGATAATTTAGGAGTGGGAAACCTGTGGTCTTGAGGCCACATGTGGTGTTCTAGGTCCTCAAGTGCAGCCCTTTGACTGAATCCAAACTTCATAGAACAAATCCCCTTAATAAAAGGGTTTGTTCTATAAAACTTGGACTCAATCAAAAGGCCACACCCAAAGACCTAGAAGTCCACGTGTGGCCTTGAAGCCACAGGTTCTCCACCCTTGGCTAGATTATCTTTAAGATCCACTCATAGAAACACTGGGTAAGGGATATGAGTTATTGGGGTGATAATGGTTTGTATATTATCCACATGCATATTTATAACAGTGTCTTAGAGAGAGACAAATATAGATATCTCTAGTATCTCTCCCCAAATTCTTCTCCCAAGGAGACAGATTCCTACTAGGAGGGAAAGCAGAAGTTTGGGGATAGTGGCTGGCTGCTCTGATCTCTTCATAAAGAAGAGGTGCTCACTAGAATTATATCTATCTACTCCTTTAAGTAATGTTATTGGGTAGCCATTTGCAACACTTTCAGTGATCTACCACTTGTACACTTCCTGGTCCTCCATGGTTTTGCCATAGTCACACTCATCCCAAATGCAGACTTCCAGACATTATTCCAGTGGAACCATAAGCGAGGAACTGAGCTCAAACTGTGGTGCCTTTTCAAGGCAAACTGGGACCAATTCAGTTGCTTCAGCCTGCATCTCAAAAACACCAATGGACATATCCTTTGTGGAATATTCTAAGAAGTTCATCATAGAAGATGTGAGGAAGATTCTCATTGAGCTGGCCAAGTCCTAAAGGATGGAAGATACTTAGAAAAAAACTTTTTCTAGAGGGAGAAAATATATTTCACAGAGGACCTGGCTGTGTTCTATGTGGTACTGTGGAATGACTCCAAAATACCTTTGCTAAAGGAGGGCAAGGATGTCTACCAGAGATGAATAACATGTGGAACAAAATTCAAGAATTCTACCAGCATGTTCATAGTAGAGAGTGGAAAGGTTGCACCAGGGAGCTACTCAGGACAACCTTCTGCCTCATAAGGTTTTTGAGGGAAATCATCCTACTAATTCTATTCTCTTCACAAAGCCCATCCCATTCATTCTTAGAGCCTTAATAGCAATATATGAGAATAAATCTTTGTGCTGAGTGTCATCTGGGATGTCAGTAGTTATTATCAATGTGGAGAAAAACTGGGAAAACAACTGGCCAAGAAAATTGAAGCTGATTTGGACTCTGTCAAACTTATGACTTCTCGTGATACCATCACCAATTCATTGATTAGCTTTATTAAGCAGCACCAGGTTTAAGTCATGAGACAGATCCTTGTGTCCACCTGTCAAACTGTTTGTTTTGTTGTGACTTGATTAATGTTTTAGTCATCACTTGGTTTCTTCCTGCCCTCTTCTTGCCTGTCATTTTTGGGGGAGAATCAGGAAGCAATGAAAAAGATACTTTCTACTATTAATTCACAAGAGTTCCAGATCCACCTATCATCATTTAAGGAAGGGAGCTCCTTCCTCCCATGTCAGGAATACAAGTCCCATCTTACAAGGCTGCTTAAGTCTGTTGTATGTATTTTATTTTATTTTTTATTTTTCCATCCTCAATGTCTCATGCAAGTTGACTGTATCCATCCTTTGCCATGACAAAGGTATTTAGCCTTTCCACATTTTTCAGGGCTAATATATAGAAAAAAGATAGATGTCAAGAAAAAATAGATTAGATAGTTAGATAAACATAGTAAAGGAAGAGTTTTTCGATTCATGCGATGACTGCTGATTTTTATGCTTCATAAAGAAGAACTCCATGAGTTATATATCTAAAGACAACTCGTCTCCTACCAAATATCAGTTCCACAATAAACAAATACAGCAAGAGAAAAAAATGTATATTTTTATCCAAACATAGGAAACAGAAGTCAGAGAAAGAAAACATGTGACTATATACCAGATAATACCAAGAGTAATTGAGCCCTATCTTCAGGAGCAAGATAACTTAGCTTAGCCAAGAGATAAGATCCCAGGGTGCAGAGCCAAAATGGTGGCATGAAAGCAGTGATTCCCCAGAGCTCTCCCATAAATTCTGTCTGATCCCTCTAAGAAGTAAATTTGAATAAATTTTGAGGAGGTAGAAACCACTGGGAGATAGAGTGTGGTGAATTTCCAGCACAGGATAGGCTGGGAAGGTCGATAGGAAGGATCTGTTGCTCCCAGCTCAGAGATTGCAGAGTGTATAGGCTCCACCAGCACAGTCCTGGCCATAGCAGAGTAGAAGCAGCCTGTACCAGTAGCAGCAGTGATCCACAAGTCTCTCAGTTCAGGACAGGGGTCTCTCAGAACTGGGTGAGAAAGAAGTGCAGGGACTGCAGCAGCAGCAGCAACTACTCCTGGGGATATCAGCCCACAGACAAGTCACATGCTTGAACTTCCAGGAGCCATGATGGCAGTAAAGTAAGTGCTCTAAATTCCCCACTTCTTAACCTTGAAATACCTAGAGAATATTGCCCCAGGAAAAATCCTGGAATAATGGATCCTAGGAGTGGAACAATCTGTTAGCATGGAAGGCCAAGGAGATCAAAGGGAAGGGTCCTTCCTGTGGTGGCTAAAGTGGTCCAGGGCAGGACCAGAGTCATTCCAGCAAGCCCTACCTCAGCAGACCAGCAGCAGATACTGAGCCCCAGGGGGAATGAGCTGGCAAGCACCAACACCAAGCCTCTGTACAGCTAGGGAATTGGCAGACACCAGCACCAGAGTCCACCAGTGGCTGAGCATATTCAGCCTTAGGGGAAGAGGCAACTTCCACCATCCAGATCACCTCTTCCCCATCCCTCATGCTGTTAGTTTCTGTGTAACCCCAGGGAAACTCAGAAAGACCTGGCCTTGACACACACCAGCTAGCTCCAGCTCAGCACCAGGTGAGCAGCAAGCAATATATATATATATATGTGTGTGTGTGTGTGTGTGTGTGTGTGTGTGTGTGTGTGTGTGTGTGTGTGTGTACTGATAGAATGAGAGGCTGCAGAACACAAAGCCAGTAACTAGGATCCTAGCTTCCACCACAAGAGGTGTGAGACAGAGCCACCTGTGCCCCAGAGGCAGAGATCCACTTTTAAGAGCCAGGAGAAAGGTGACCACTATGAATAAGAAGCAGACTAGAAAAGTAAAGACCATTGAATTGTACTATAGGGACAGGAAAGATCAAAATATGAATTCAGAATACTGCAGCCTTCTGAAACCTCAAAAGGGAACATGAACTGGTCTCAAGCCCGAAAAGAATTCTTGGAAGAGCTCAAGAAGGAATTGAAGAGATAGTATCCCAGTTCTCACCGAAGGGAAAATGCCTCAAAATTTTAGTGTAGCAAGACGGAAAAAGAGACATCAAAGTTCTACATGTGGACTTCATTCTAGATTATTTCCCATTCATGAACCTGAAGAAAGGTTGGAATCCCAAGCCTTCTCCCTTAACTGTCGAAGTGAGGCTGACCCAGATCACTTTTTTTTCTCTGCTTTCACCAACTCTACTTGTCTCTCACAGAGTAAAGAAGCAAAGAATAATGAATTTCCACTAATTAGGAAAGAGTACCATGCAAGGGTTATATGAAAATTCCTCTATTAGATGGGATGACAAAGACTATCTTCAAACTAAAGCAAAGATCTCTTCTATAAAATCCTTCACACATGGCTAACTCATCTCAGTTTAACACTTTCAAAGATGTTGTAATCTTGGGAAAATGTTTCCCCATTTTAGGTTTGACTTTGTTCATTTATGAAATAAGTGTAAATAATCTCTTAAGGCTAATGCTAAACTCTATGATCTTAAATACACAATGATAAACAATAAAGAAATTTTGGCAAAGTGAGCCATTACTAAGGAGGAAGAAGAAAATGAAATAAAATTGACCAAAGGATGGTCACAGGAATGGAGGGCTCTAGTGTAGATGTTGCTAAAGGGAGCAGGCCCTTATCCTTCACACAAGGCATCAGGGTGCCCTAGGAAAACTCTAGATAGATTTTCTGAGAGAGGCTATTTCCTTTTCTTTTTTTGATCTGTCCTGGATGTAAGCAGTCCCAATGCTACATTAAAGTAACAACCAAATATCTGAGGAACTACAGGTAGGGCTTTTCCTGTGCCAGGCAGCAGGAGGGATGAGGTAATGAGGTATATGATGAGCAGATATGGACACATCAAAGAAAGAAAAAAAAATTATGAATAGAATGCATGCATTATTTTTGCCATTTCTTTGTTTAACCAGTCTCTTTAACCCTAATCTTGGAACTCCAACCTCACATCTGAGGTCAAGAAGGACATTGTTCAGAACTGTCTTATCTGTGAGATGTTCACAAGTTTTATACCCAGATTTCTTTGCTAAGAATCCCCACCTTCTATAAAAATTATGTGCTGTGCGTGGAGGTTATTGGTTATTATGGGTAAATGGCTGGGCATGTTGATTGTTGGAGTTCCCTTTGATCAGGCTTGTGCATCTTTCTGGAATTGGGATAGAATAAAGGGTCATTCATTGATTTTAAAAATTCTATGTCTATTTCCCTTCTCCTGGCCTTTGCATTTCAAGGTAAAGTGGTTGGAGAACTGTGCTCAGGATCAGAAAATTCTGGGTTCACGTCCTATCTCTGATACAAACTTGCTAGGTGACTCCTATGAAATTATCTTATCTCTCTGTGCTCTTGGGAAATCAATTATTTCCAAAACAGAACTCATAATCTTTTCCCCTGTTGTAAGCCTTCCCCTACCCCACCCACCCCCAATCTCTATTACTAGAGAAGACAATACTAGTCTCTCACTCAGTCAACCTAAGATATTCTGAATTCCTTACTATCTCTCATCCCTGACGTTGAATGTGTTGCCATAGCCTGTCAATTTCACTGTTACAACATCTTCCAATATATGCCCTTTTTTTCCTCTAACATTATCATCATTCTAGTACAGACCCTCATCACTTGACAGTGAGATAATTGTGATAAACTGTGGGCAGACCTTCCTGCTTCAAGTCTCTCTCCAATCCAATCCATCCTCCTTTCATTTACTAAAGTGATTTTTCTGAATCTCCAGTTTAGGAAACTTGTTAGCTTTTTACTCAATAAACCCCAGTGGCTTCCTATTTTCTCCAGGGTCAAATACAAATTGCTCTATTAGGCATTCAAATCCCTTTATAACTTTGCCCCCTCCTATATTTCTAGTCTTCTTATACCTTGTTCCCTGAAATATACTCTTAGTTCCAGTGACATTGACCTCCTGGTTTTGCCATAACAATGACATTTTATGTCTTGGCTCTGGGCATTTTCTCTGGCTATTTCTCATGCCTGGAACACTTTCCTTCCATTTTGCCTATTGACCTCCCTAGCTTCTTTTAAGTCTCAAATAGAATCCCTTCTTTTACTGAAATACTTCTTTAGTCACTTTTCAAGATTTAATTATTCATTCATTTAATTAATTATTAATTATTATTATTTATTCTTTTATATTTCCTATTTATTCTGTATGTAGCTTACTCCATATATATTTGTGTGTATGTATGTATGTATATACATATATATATATATGTATGTGTGTGTGTGTGTATTTATACACACACACATGATTTTATGTGGTCTTCTCCAAGTAGATCGTAAACTCTTTGAGGTCAAGGACTGTCTTTTGCCTCTTTGTATCCCCAGTGTTTATCACAGTGCCTAACACATAGTTTCATAAATGTCTACACCCACAGAATAACAGTTCCTCACATTAAGCTTTATTGAGCCATGACATTCTCCAATTATAAGTTTTATCTTAGATAACCCACAGTTTTTCATCTTTTTTATTTTTATTTGGCATCCTATGTCTTTCCCCCAACCTCCAGGTGTCCTCTCCTCTTCTACTCTTATTGAAGCCTGATTATAGAGATTAATATAAATATTGAAAAGAGGAATCCTACGCAGACTAAGGCAGAGGACAAGTTCCTTATAGGTATATTCTGAGCATTCTGCCTAGAGGAAAGTCAGGTTAAGAATGAGGTTAGTAGGACTGGAATAATATTCTGTGTTTCTGGTGAATTCTCATCTTCTAGAGGCCTTCAAGGAAACAATATCTTCTGTTTGTTTTCTATTCTGTTGTTTCTCAAAATGGGGATTTAAGGGCTTCTACATCTTTGTAGAAGAGTTCTGTACAAGTAATTAAATTAGAGCTCTGCATCCCAAACAGCCATTTAACAGAGATGAGCATGGTGACCTTTTCTGAGCCCATAGCTTCCCTGCTTATATAGCTCTATTACATTTAGGATAAAATATAGAAAATCCTCTGGTAATTGAGGACCTGAAAAATCTGGCTTCCACTAACCTTTCCATGATTTCATTTTCCTCAGGTAATTTATAGGCCAAGTAATCTGGCTTATCTACTGTTTCTCACAGAGGATATTGAGTCTCTCATCTGCGTGCGTTTGCATGCATTATCTCCCAGACCTGGAGACACACTCCTCCACCTCTGCTTCTTAGAATCCTTCGCTTCCTTCAAAACTCAGCTCAAGTATTATCTCTTACATAAGGAATTTTCTGAGCAACTAATACTCTTATTGGCTAGGCTAGTCCATCTTCTTACCTCTTCCTGCTCCCTACCAAAGCTGATCATGTCCCCCATTTTTCCTTTGAATGTGCTTTGTATTTATGTCTTATTTTACATCCCAGGCCCTGATATTCCATTGGTATAGGAAACCCCTGGTGAAAAAACTCTCTCAGCTGTTGTAAACGAATAAGTAAGAAGTAAAAGTTTTCTTTTCTTTTCTCTTCTTTTCTTTTTTTTTGAAGGATCATAGTAGAGAACCATTATTGACCTAAATATGAGGCCATAATTGAGCCCAATGTAGACAATAGTGAACAACAAATTAAGAGGTGATTATCTAAATTCCTGGGCCTGGAAAAGGCTATGTTTATTGAAGATAAAGAAGAATCTCTGTTCTAGATAGCAAATAATGAAATATACTTTGTTCCCACATAGAGCCATAAGACTGCAGATATGGGATGTTGTATGTGATGTATTTCCTGGGATTTACATAATTGTTTTGTTGTTATTAGGTCATGAGTGGGCAAGGAGTTATGTGCAGAAATGCTCATAGTAAAAAACCAAAACTAATTAAAACTTTTTTTTCTTTTTTAAAATAGAAGTAAGAGAAAGGAGAGATAGTTTGTTTGGCCTTCATAGAGCCAGGAATCATTCCTTAAACCAAGAGGATTGATCTATCCTATCTTAAGCAAAATGGACCACAAGGATTGTCATCTTTTCCTTGTTAAGACAGAGGAAGGAAATATATTGTTCTTACGATGTAAGGGAATGGAATATTTCCTTCAGTACAAGCATCCTCTAGAACTATAGCTGGGTTAACCCTAGAATTTTTATATGGAAGAAGGGTGGGCTGGACTTTTTCAATAGTCAGGAAAACAATCCTACCCTGATCTCTTCAGAGCAAAAAGAAGAAAAGAAAGAAAAGAAGAGCAAATCTCATCTATCAAGAGATTGGACCAAAGGACATGAACTTTCTGATACTTATTAAGGAGATGTTTCTCCTTTCTGGAATACTCTCTCATTGGGTGCGAGGGACTAAATAATGCAGAGGTCCTAGATCACAGGAAAGATGGAACAGAGAACACATGTACTGAGCAGAAATAATAGTTGTACCATGCTGGGTCTTTCTTTGGCCTAGGGGCCTAGCTGTCAGAGTTTAAGATGTCCAGCGGGCAATAGTGTGACCACCACAAATGATTCTGGCTTTACTGTGTGCAGAAGTATCAAATATATAGCAGCTAGTGAGAGGTTCTCTTGGTTAGCCACAAAGCTTTCCAGTACAGATGCTGGAAACTTTAACATCTGTGATTAGGACTGGAAGCCTCCACTAAGCAGTGAAAGTCATGGATGATGCATCGCCAAGGACAATAGGCATTACCTCTGAATTTTTGTTTGTGATGATTTGATTCTGGAGGGCATCTTTATAGTTTCTCATAAGTCCTGTGTATCTAGAGGGACTGCCAGACATTAAGGGAGCCCCCTTTTGGGTCCATTCACTTTCTGTGCATCCAAAAGTATGAATACGGAGAAAGATCCTCTAAGTCTCCTTCTCTCTCTAACTCAAGGACCTTAGGGATCTTCTTGCCTAATCACTTCAACACTTTAGGTCTCTTAGACCCAGAGATATTTAGAACAGTTAATAAGTAATGAAGTGGGGATTGAAACACAAAGAAGCCTATGAAGAGAATGGGATAGACTATAGACTATGAAGATGAAGAGATCCAGACAGGCCTCATATATGAGGTCACATTTGAGCTGAATTTTGAAGAAAGTTTGGAATTGTAAGGGACAGCAATAAAGGAGGGAGTACCAGGCATGGGAGATAGCATATGCAAAGGCATGCAGATGGGAGATGGAATGTCAGCATGAGAAACAGTAAATAAGACAAGTTGGCCAGCCCATAGATTACCTGAGGAGAATGAAGTATAATAGACCTGGAAAGGTAGGCTGAAACCAAAACATTAAGAGCCTTAAATACCAAGAGATTTTATATTTTATTTAAGATGCAATTAGAACTTTTTAAGTAGGAGAGTGATCGTGTTAGAAGGTGCACCATCCTCATCACCGTTAAATGGCTGTTTGGAATGCTGACCTCTAATTTAATGACCTGTATGGTGCTCTTCTACAAATGAAGCAGAAGTTCTAACCCCAATTTTGAGAAACAAGAGAATAGAAGACAATTCAAAGCTACAATTTTCTTAAAGATCTCTAGAAGAAGAAGAGAGCTCACAAGAAAAACCGAATACCATTCTGATACTACCACTCCCATTATTAGTCTAAATCCCAACCATGCAGAATGCTCAACACTCCTATGAAGACGTTATCCTCTTTCTAAGATTCCATGGAATATTTATTATTTTATCTATGATTTGGAGCTCAACTTAGTAAAAAACATTCAACTGATGTAATATATTTTTATTACTTGAAATTGGGTTTGAGCCCATCCCTTCCACAGCTTAAAGAATTCAAACTCTACCCTTGCCCAATTCTTTTAACTCTTGCTCAGGGCTAATGGTCCTTTACTGAGATGCATAAAATCTGTCCCACCTACTTCCATCCAATCTCCAACACTTATTACGATTTTTCTACCCAAATACATCTCTTTTCTCTGTTTTTTTCATTATCAATAATAGTGGTAGATAGTGAGAGTGGAGCAAGGCATTTATAGACTTTTGCTGTATTCACCATCTTTGGTTTATCAGTCATTGGAAGTTCTGAACTTCTACTGCAACACATGAAATCAAGCAAATAAGAAGCTATGTTCCAGGCCTGCTGCAAGACTTTATGGATATGCAGACAAAAATAAAACAGAGATCATATGTTCAAGGAGCTTAAACAACCCTTAAGACTCTTATCTTAAACTTAAAATTATTTAAAGTTTATTTTTAATCTTAAGGAATCATAGGATTTATACTTTAAAGAGGCCTTCATTTTATAGGTGAGAAAACTGAGACCCAGAGCCAATAAGTAATTTTCCTGAAACCACATAGTAAATATCAGAGCCAGAATTCAAACACATATTTTCTGATTCAAATTCAGTTCTCTTGCCCTGACTTACTACATAACATCCAATTTCCAATCCAATACTTGTGCACTGTGAAGAACAACCTAATCTGCCATAAAAATGCAGTCAGTGATAAAATTACATTATGAATAATTCTTCTCCCTATAGAACCTTAATATTTGCCTCCTGGACTGCCCAGTCCTATTTTTGATTGGTAATGCCAGTGATACAAGCTTGGGAAGGTATAAGATGTTAGGGCAGGCAGCATACCACAGGAGAAGGATTGGAGTGTATGTGTATATAAGGGAGAAATTATGAGAGTGATTTGGAGTAAGATCATAAAAGGCACAAAATTAAATAGGCGTTGACAAAGAGAGACTTGTCAGAAAAGAGAAAAGATGCATTTCCTCCTTTTTCTTTGCAAAAGTGCTAGATAGAGAGAGGACATTCACAAACCATCAAACTCAGTTCAAATGTCAGTGACTTTTACTGAACTTACTTTTTTCTCATCTGATTTTTTGGTCTTATTCCTTGTAATGAAGGCTGGCTTTCTGTAGAAGGGAGTGGAGAATATATTTGGTAGTGAAAGTGGTTACAAACTAATGATGGCAATAAAATATTTTAAGTTTTAAAAGGAGAGAAAGTGACTGACCAGGAGAAAGAGATTGAGAGACAAAAATAGAAACTGAAAAAGAAAAGAGAAGTAGACTAAGAGAAGCAATAGAAAAGATAAAACAATGAGCTACAGACACAGACAGTAAGATCCAGGGGTAGAGACAAGAAAAGATGCAAAGCATTCAGACTAAGAGGGATACACACCAAAAGAGGAAACAAAGAAGACAAAAAAGAGACAGGATTCAAATTGTAGTTATAAAGGACAGAAACATAAAGAAGCTAAAGAAAGAAGAAATGTGACTATGAGGGTGACTTTGAAGGTGAATGTGCAAAAGATTTTTACGTGGACTCAAGATATTAGACAAAGAGTGAAAAAGGTACACAAGATTAGGAGAGAAAGAGAGAGAGAGAGAGAGAGAGAGAGAGAGAGAGAGAGAGAGAGAGAGAGACATACAGAGACAGAGAGAGACAGAGAGACAGAAAGACAGAGAGAGGAGAGAGGGATCTTTTTGGAGATACTTGTGCTTTAAAAGGGAATTCCTGAAGGGGGGACTCAATCTATTAATTCAGCCACTCTTATGTTCCTGAGGGTCTTGGAGTTGTCTGTGGTACTGAAAGATGTCTCTTGATTGAAGTCACCCAGAAGTTTGAGTCAAAAGAAGCACTTGAACCCAGAACTTCCTGACCCTAAGGCCAGTTCTCTATCCACTATACCACAGCTGTAATTATATTTCAGACTAAATGTGAAGGCCAAGAGAAGGGACATATTATAAGAGAGAATTTTTAAAACTGATAAATGACCTTCATTCTGTCTCAGTTCCAGAAAGGTCTGCCAGCCTGAACAGAGGAGCTGCCAGAAGCTGAATGCCCAGTACTTTAACCTATTCACACACAACACAATGCTAATATTTTCAGAAGATAGAGTTCTGGCCAAAAAAATCTGTGGATATAAAAGTTGTGGCCATCTCACAGATAAGGAAATTCTGAATATTGTCCAAATAGGATAACTAAGCTTGATACCAGGTGTAAGGGTAGAATTCCAAGTTTTATATCAAAGAGATTGATCAAAGAGAGATTGGAGATTGGAAAGATAGTGCACACATTCTGTTCCTAATGTATTTTGTTCTCTCTTTGATGTATCCAGATATGATCGCCATGTACCTTATTAATCCTCTTGCTTGTTTGGAATAAAGTCTTACCTCCAGCTCTCCAGATGGTGGACTGTTTGTTTAATATTTTATTGGAGCTGCCCAGAGCTAGGCAAAGAAACAGAAAAACAGAATCCCTTTTTGAACCTCCATCTGGAGTCTTCCTAGAGCCTCTAGAGACTTGTCTGAAAGATAGGGGCCAGCTCCTTTTGCCCATATCTCTACTAGAACCTTTCTTTTCTTCAATCTTTATCAATATTATTTCACTTATTCTTCCACCTTGATATTGGGCCACTTCAGTAAAAAAAAAAAATCCTAATTTTTTGGATCAATTTCAGACTACAGAGCTTATAGCAAGGAAACACAGATTATTTGCTAAAAGCTTATTTGAATTCCAGTGTCACTCTTAGCTCAAAGGTACAATTGTGTAGGATTCTGTCTTCATTGATGGTGATCTGTTATTCAATGCTCTACCCCTGTGTGAGGGGTAAGTGGTCTTGATGAGAGCTGGAAAGAAGAGTGATTTGGTTCCTTCTGCTTTCCAGAGTTGAGCAAGAAAATTCAGGATTCCAACTTCTCTTCAAGTTCCTGAAATGAGAAAGAATTCAAGAAACTGTCATGCAAAACTTTGATTATGTCCCTATTTCCAGCTTACTGTAGTAGAGTCTTAGGGGAATTTCCCCTTAATTGAGATCTGGCTCTCTCTCTCTCTCTCTCTCTCTCTCTCTCTCTCTCTCTCTCTCTCTCTCTGTTGAGCTCTTATCTCACTCCTTAAGGGAGGGCTCATTTACTCTGGGTATTATCTTTTATACTCATATGGTTGGTTGTTGTCCTTTGTTCCCAAAGAGGACAAAAAGACATCCTATGTTGGAGTAAAGGTGCAATGTGTCTGATTGGTTCATCAGAGCAATATGAGCTTGGGAAGCTCTACCACAGGTCAGGCAGAAATAGTACATCTGTTTAAATCAGTCATTTCAGTCATACCTGATTCTTTATGCCTATTTGGATTTTTTTTTTTGGCAAAGATTCTAAAGTGGCCTGGCATTTTCTACTCCACTTCATTTTACAGATGAAGAAATTGAGGCAAATAGGGTTAAAGTGACTTGCCAAGGTTCACACAGCTAGTATGTTTCTGAAGCTAGATTTCAATTCATGTCTTCTTGACTCCAGGCCCAGTGCTCCATCCACCGTGACACCTAACTAGGTACCCATATGAACAATTGGAGTGGATATGTCTCTAAATTTATACATCTATCCTTTCTTTTGAGCTACTGTAATTCTGCTTAGCTAACAGAGCACAAGATTTGCTTTGATACAGGCATGGTATGCAGGCTGGTCCTGTCTAGTGTCTCTCGTGTCTTACAATCGATTCCAAAATTTTTCAGCAAGATCTTGAGAGTGTTGGGGTCACTAGGTGGTGCAGTGAGTAGAACACCAGCCCTGGAGTCAGGGGGACCTGAGTTCAAATGTGGCCTCAGATACTTGACACATGTACTAGCTGTGTGACCTCAGGCAAGTCACTTAACCCCAATTTCCCTGCCCCACCCAAAAAAAAGATCTTGAGAGTGTTCTTGCATTGCTACTGACCTCTGTGTGAGCATTGGCCTTTTATGAATTCTTTGTTAAATCATCTTTTAGGCAAACACATTTTCCATTCAAACAACGTTGCCAACACATTGGAGTTGCAATCTCTGCAGAAGAGTTTGAGTGCTTGGCAATTCTGCTTGAGAAAGGATGTCAGTGTCCAGTATTTTATCTTGCCAGGTGACCTTCAGAATCTGATACCCTGCCGAGGTTTCACGGGCATACAACAACGAAGTCAGTACAAGGGCTCTGGAGACTTTCAGTTCAGTCTCATCATATATGTGTACATCCCTGGAAAGTATTCTGCCAAGATAATTGAACTCCTCAACAGCATTCAAAATTTCTCCATTTGCTGTAACCTGTGGTTCTACCTATGGATGGTGTGGTGCTGGCCTGTGGAGAACCTTTTTTGTGGTGTTAATTATCAGGCCAAAATTAGCATAAGTAGCAGAGAATCAATCTAAACTCAGCTGCATCTCAGCCTCAGAGGCTGAATGGTGTGCACAATCATCTGCAAACAAAAAGTTATACACCAGCTTCCTCCACTTTAGTCTTGGCTTGTAGCCTTTTCAAGTTCATTTACTGTTAGTCTACGAGCTGACCTTGATGCCATTTTGTCCTTGTTGAAGGCATCCAACAAGATTGCTGAAAACATCATGCTAAAAAGCAAGTCATGACCTTTTTATGCCTCTGGCCTAAGAGGAAATGCCTGCATTTGTTCTATCTGCCCACGTTAGCATATTTATTCATTTACCTAAGAAGGCCTGGTAGAAATATTAATAACACCTATAAAGAAGGTTTAATATTGACAAAGCTTTTTGTTTACATTATATCCTTTGATTTTCACAATCCTTAGCTGCTCACTTAGTAATGCAACATGGCAGCAAGAACACATCCCTGCTTTATTCTACTTTTGCATGAAATGCATGAAAAATATTATCTATTATCCAGAAGCCATGCAAGCATACCATCATGGAACTGGCATGCAATACACACACTGATGAACTCCTCTAGGCAAATAAATTTATGTAGACAGATGAAGAATGGGCTCCTCATTGCTGGTCTTTAAGAAAACGGCTACAAGATCACTTGTCAGATTCCTTGTATAGGGAATTCTTTTTCAGGTGTGGGTGGGGCTCAATCTACATCAAAGACCCTTTGAATTCTGAAATTCTGTGACTCAGTGTTGAGCAGCATCACCACACCATTACTGGGTATGTAGGTATAATGAAAGGAAGGAGAGGAGAGAGATGATGTGGAGCACAGGATTCATCTCTGAGAAAGATTGAAGGATTGACTCTTGGAATGATTTTGGCTATGGTAATTATGAAAGCTTTATTGCCCTGTGAAAACCTCTTTGGAAACAAGGTAACCAGAATATACAATCCTATCCCACACCCTAAATTCTGAAATGTTTGGTGTCCACTATATCATCATGTTCACTAACTTGAAATGATCCCAAGGAGGGTACAATGTTAATGGAATAGGAAGATTTTCTCTGTCCATTAATAGGCCTATGTGACCACATGTGTTCAATCATGGATGTCTTGCTACTTTTAACTCTGGCCCAGTTATCACAAATCCTGAGTTACATAGAGCCCACTGGGGAGGAAATTGCTTAAGGAGGAGCTTGCTTAGGTGGAAGCTTGCTTATGAGGAGGCTTGCTTGTAGGAAGGCTTTCACACCTTTTGGTACTAAGCTAATTAGGCATTGAGTGATGCCTTCCGGTTCTGAGCTTATTAGCCAAAAGTGTATATATATTCTGGGATGAGATTCTGCTTTGGGGATTCCCTCATGAGAAGGACCTTTTGATTCCCTGGACAGAACTCTGAAAAACCGTTTTTTAGGAGCCCCCAAATACTCTGATTTTAGTGCTCCTTCCACCTGGTTGGTATATATAGGTGGTTATATTACTTTGTTCAGACAGTTGGAGCCCTGTCTGTTGATCTTTGTGCTAATTTCTCTGCTTATATTTTCTGTACATCCTGGGTGCTGACCTTTCCCCTAAACTAGTGAATGATATATCTGTAATTAAAGTAAGATTGTTGACCCATTTAAAAGTTGCCTTTCCTTTAGAAAAGCAGATCAAAGAACCTGTGCTAGCAGGCCATCTTAGATGTTCTAGGGTGCACTCTACTATTTCTAGATTTTTCCTCAGGCAATATTCTCTGGAATTTTCAAGGTCAATAAGGGAAGATGAGAGTGAGTTACTGCTCACTCTGCCATTTTGGCTCCCAGAAGTTGAAATAGGTGACTTTCACACATTCCATCTGTGGGTGGATAGCTCTAGGAGCAGCCACTGCTGCTACCTCTGCTCCTCCCACTGCTGCTGCCAGTGCAGTCACTCCCAAGGCCTGCTCCTGGTTTCAATCTATTATGCTTGTAATGGATTCTGCCCCTCTTTTTCCTTAATCCTCACCCAGAACCTCCCTCCCCAACACCACCACACACTTACATATGTTAAATTCCTTCTCTTCCATCAAAATTAAATCAGAAGTCACTTCTTCCATGAAGCCTTTCTTAACTTACATACGAGACCTACCATCCCCCAACTTTCAGATATAAGCAATACTTTTCGTATTTATGATAGCATCTTGAGATAAGAGTAAATAGTAGATACAAATTACTCATATCATAGTAATTTGTGTATGTGACTTTCCTCCTTGTAGACTGTAAGCTTCTTGAAAGGAGGATATTTGTCTTAATTTTATAATCTCAGAAGGAAAGCAAAAGTGTGACATAGTTGAAACTTAATAAATGTCTGTTCATTGGAAAGGATTTTCTCTTTTTTTACATGGTTTTTTAGTGTCTCTGTCCAGAGGCCCATTTTTTTTTCTTTTGCATATTTGTTTTTTTTTCTTTTTATTAATTAATTTAATTTTAGTATTAGACATTCAGCTCCACAAGATTTTGAGTTCCAAATGTTATCCCCATCTCTCCCCTACCCCTACCCTAAGATTGCATGGATTCTGATTACCCTCCCCCAATTTACCCTCCCTTCTATCACCCCCCCATTGCCTGTACATCTTATTTCTCAGTTGCATGTAAAAACAATTTTTAACATTTGTTATTAAGACTTTGAATTCTATATCCTCTCCCTTCCTCCCTCCCCACTCACCCTCATTGAGAAGGCATTTAATCTGATATAGGTTGTACGTGTGTAGACACATAAAACACTTCCATAACAGTCATGTTGCTAAAGACTAACTATATTTCCCTCCATCCTATTCTGCCCCCCATTTATTCTGTTCTCCCCTTTGACCCTATCCCTCCTCAAAAGTGTTTTCTTCTGATTACCCCATCCCCCTATCTGCCCTCCCTTCTATCTTCCCTCCTCTTTTATCCTCTTCCCTCCTACGTTCCTGTAGGGTAAGGTAGATTTTCATACCCAATAGAGTGTATGTTTTTCCCATCTTACACCAAATCTGATGACAGTAAGATTCACTTATTCCTTCTCACCTCCCCTTCTTCCCCTACATTGTAAAAACTTTTTATTGCTTCTTTTATGTGAGATAATTGACTCTATTCTACCTCTCTCTTTCTCTTTCTTTCAGTATATTCCTCTCTTACCTCTCAATTTTATTTTTTAAATATCATCCCTTCATATTCAACTCACGCTCAGTCCTTACCCTAATACTGAGAAAGGTCTCAGAAGTTACAAATATCATCTTTCCATGTAGGAACATAAACAGTTCAACTTTAACAAGTCCCTTATGATTTCTTTTTTTTTGTTTACCTTTTCATGCTTCTCTTGATTTTCATATTTGAAAGTCAAATTTTCTATTCAGTCCTGATCTTTTCCTCAAAATGCTTGAAAATCCTCTATTTCATCGAATTTCCATTTTTCCCCTGAAGGATGATACTGTTTTGCTGGGTAGGTGATTCTTGATTTTAATCCTAGCTCCTTTGACCTCTAGAATATCATATCCTAAGCCCTCAGATCCTTTAATGTAGAAGCTGCTAAATCTTGTGTTATTCTGATTGTGTTTCCATGATACTTGAATTGTTTCTTTCTGGCTGCTTGCTATATTTTCACCTTGACCTGGGAACTATGGAATTTGGCTATGATATTACTTGTAGCCTTTTTTGGGGTCTCTTTCAGGAGGTGATAGGTGGATTCTTTCGATTCCTGTTTTACCCTCTGATTCTAGAATATCAGGGCAGTTTTTCTTGATAGTTTCTTGAAAGATGATGTCTAGGCTCTTTTTCTGATCATGATTTTCAAGTAGTCTAATAATTTTAAAATTCTCTCTCCTGGATCTATTTTCCAGGTCAGTTGTTTTTCCAATGAGATATTTCACATTGTTTTCTCTTTTTCATTGTTTTGGTTTTGTTTTATAATTTCTTGATTTCTCATAAAGTTATTAGCTTCCATTTGCTCCACTCTAATTTTTAAGGAATTATTTTCTTCAGTGAGCTTTGGGACCTTCTTATCCATTTGGCCAATTCTACTTTTTAAGGAATTCTTCTCCTCATTGGCTTTTTGAAATTTCTTTTGCCATTTGGGTTAGCCTGTTTTTCATGGTATTACTTTCCTCAGCATTTTTGGGTCTCCTTTAGAAAGCTGCAGACTTATTTTTTTTATGAGTTTCTTGCATCACTATCATTTCTCTTCCCAATTTTCCTCTGTTTCTCTTACTTGATTTGCAAAATCCTTTTTCAGCTCTTCCTGTGGACTGTAACCAACTCGTATTTTTCTTGGAGACTTTAGACACAGGAACTTTGGCTTTGTTGTCTTCCTCTGGTTGTATGTTTTGATCTTCCTTGTCACCAAAGTAAGATTCTACAGTCTGAGGTGTTTTTTTCTGTTTGTTCATTTTCCCAGTCAATTACTTTACTTTTTAACTCTTTGTTAAAGTTGGGCTCTGCTTCCATCGCGGAAGGTGTAGTATCCCCCCAAGCTTCAGGGGTTTGTGCAGCTATTTTCAGAGATACTTCCAGGGACCTGTAAATTTTCATTTCTTCTAAAGTGATATGATCAAAGGAGAGGTGTTTCAAGCCTTGAACAATCTGATTTCAGCTAGTAGTGGCCAGCAGCAATGAGAGATTAAAAAGTTCATTAGTGTGTAAGAGATGGGATTTGAACTCAGGCTTCCCTGACTCCAAGGCATGACCTTTACCTGGGATGCCAGCCTATATCTGTCACAGTCTTAGACTAAAAACAAGTTTGTATTCATTTATAGGTGTGAATTTTGTCTGTACAAGGAGATAAAACGAAAGCTTCTTCAAGGCAGAGAGAAGGTGCAGAGTCAGGAGAGGGAGTATTGGTTATGAGAATTAGCAAAAAAACCATGACCTTGAACATGTGCAGCTAAGTATATGAAGGATAGCAAAGTGTAAGAAAACTAGGCAGGTAGAAAGAGACCAGGTTGTGGAGGGCTTAACAGCAAATATGATGCCTTTCTTTTTGATCCAGTAGGTAATAGGGAATGACTGGAATTTACTGAGTAGGGAAATGACATGCTTAAACCTGTGTTTTGAAAGATCACTGTGGCAGAAAGATGAAATGTGACTACTATGGTGACTATGAAAGCAAATATGCAAAAGATTTGTTTGTAAGCTTAAGGTCATTTCAAAAGATGACAGGGGAGAGAACGAGAGGGAGGAAGAGACAGACAGACAGAGAGAGAGAGAGAGAGAGAGAGAGAGAGAGAGAATTTTTTTAGAGATAACTGTCCTTTCAATGATACAGAGAATTCTTGGTGAGGAAATTATCTTTACTAATGGTCAGCTCCTGATTTGGACTTGAAGGGTTTAGAGAGTTTCCTGGAGCACTGTGAGATAAGTGCCTTATCCAAAAGTTTGAGTCAGAAATAGCATTTGAACTCAGAATTTCCAGAACCTGAAGCCAGCTCTTTATCCCTTCCAGCAGCCACAACTATATTTCAGATTAAATGTCAAGGCCAGGAGAAAGGAAATAGTGCAAGATACAGAATTTTTAAAATCAAATGACTCCCTTTTCTGTGCCAGTTTGAAAACATGCCAGCTTGATCAGAGGAGCTGCCATAAACAGAATGTCCAGTCCTCTATTGCTCCGCACCATTAACCTCCACGCAAAACACCATGTAAATATTTTGAGAAGGTGGTATCTTGGCAAAAGAAAAAAAATGTGGATATAAAACTTGAGGGCATCCCACAAACAGGAAGTTCTGAAGATTGTCCTTCTATGCCAAAAAGGCTAAATAAGCTGAACCTCATGTGAAAGGTTGGAGTTCCAAGTTTTGTGTTCTAGAAACGGATCAAACATGAGATGGGAGGTTGCAAGATAATGCATGTGTTCTGTTCATAATATCTTTTGTTCTCTCTTTGACATATCCAGATCCAGGCATCATATACCTTAACACATAACCCTCTCTGTTTATCTGGAACATTTCAAGTCCCTTCTCCATCTCCCCAGATATTGGGTTATATGTCTAAGGATTTTCTTGGTTTTCCAGGTTCAGGGCAGAGAGAACAAGAGATATGATCCCTTTTAGAGCCTCCATTGTAAGTCTCCCAGGCGCACCCTGGAAAGTTTTCTGGAAAGTAACTGGTTCCCTTGGCCATGTCGCTAATGGAGCTCTCTTTCCCCTTGATCAGTGTTTTATCAACTTGATTTAATTTCTTCTTTCAGCACTGTGATGGGCCACTTCTTCTGTAGAAATTCCTCTTTTTTTTCTATTTCAGAACCAGAAGATTACAACTAAGAGAGGCATTAGAGGTTCTTCATTAAAAGCTTGTGACTTGGGGGCAGCAGGGTGTTACAGTGAGTCGAGCACCAGCCCTGAAGTCAGGAGGACCTGAGTCCAAATACAGCTTCAGACACCTAACACACTTACTAGCTGTGTGACCTTGGGCAAGTCACTTAACCCCAATTGCCCTGCCTTCCCCCCTCCAGTAAATGAATGAATAAATAAATAAAAGATTTTTTAAAAGCTTGTGATTTTTCAGACATAGAAACTGAGACATAGAAAGAGGAAAGATTTGCACAAAGCTGCATGATTATCGGAAGTGTTAGACTCAAACTAGATGGAAAGGATTTTATAGAAGGGAACCTTGCTTTTTTTTTAGAAGATGTCCTCTGTCATCATTTCAAGTAGTGAAATTCCAGTGTCACCCTTAGCTCAAAGAGCCAATTGTATGGGATTCTCTTCTTGCTGGTAGAGATTTCTTATTCAATGCTTTCTACTGTGTGAGGGGTAAGAGGTCTTGGTGAGAGCTGGAAAGAAGGGTGATTTGACTCCGATTAGTTTCCGAAGCTGAATAAAAAGACTCATGATTCCAACGTCTCTTGAGGGTCAGGGAAAGAGAAATAGAAGCTGAGAAGCTGACATTTAAAACTTCGATGATGTTCCTATTGCTAGTTTTGAAAGTTATGATGACTCAGTGGTCCATTATTTCCAGACTTGCTTGTCACTTAGTGGGGGAAGTGTCACTTAGTCTGCAGCTTTCTATTCCCTGATAGTTGTCATGTAGAAAAATCACCCCTACCTACTTGTACCTGGAAATTGTCACATACTCCTATCTTGGGAAGGAATGAGATGCAAGGGCCCAACCTCTTTTGCTGATGTGGCCTCATCTGTTTTTGTTTTTTATCTAATTATGAAAGTTATCAGTAAAAGCTGGACCTATCTTCAAGACATTACTGATCTCTAGTAATCAGCCCATCAATGTGTTGGTGTTGAAAGGAAAATTCTTCATGTAGACTTTTCACCCTGATTAATGATGCAAAACTCAGACCAAAGAGAATTTAATGGAGTTTATTATAAGTTTGTCAAGGTACCAATACATTGAAGGGCTGGTCACTGGAAATCAGCAGTGGTTTCAAGGTGTGGCCAGGGAACCAGGGCTCCTCAGTCCTTGGGCAGAAGAAAGGTGGAATTGGTAGCCAGGGACAGATGAAAGTAGTATTCAGGAACTAGTGGCCTAGATGCTTGAATTTCAGAGGTAGAGGTCTGGGGACCAGGACTCCTGGGTCCTTAGATAGGGTGGTCTGCTTGGTGGGAATGGGAAAGAGGCAACTTTGGGGTCTATTGTTCTTAGAATAGGGATTTTGAGTAGTGGAAGGCCCATGGGCCTACATCTCTAGAGTGGTGGGTACCTGTGCACTTAGTCCAGCTGGAGAAAGGAATGAATGATCAGCAAAATCTCAGCCAGGTAGAATTGTGTCAGCTCTGGGGGGAGCTGGTATCTATAATTACACAGGAAGATCAGCAGGTCGCCAGCAGCATAGTAATCCATTACCAATTACTGGGCAGAGGACGGTGGGAGAGAATAAGCATTTATTAATCTTCTAGTATGTGGCAGGCACTTCACTAAGTGCTTTACACATAATATATCATTTGACCCATTCTCACCACTCTATCATCTGTCCATAACATCCCAACCCCCTGAATTCCTGGGAGCACTCTGCAGCTCAAAGCATTATGTTCCCTAGCTAACCTGCAGCCCAGCCTCGAGTTCAATCCCTCAAGCTGTCCAGGGGAATTTAGAAAGCTGGGACTCCAGCACCCCTGCTCCAAAAGTAGAAGGTATTGTCTTGAGATGCAGTAAGTTCTTCCCTGGAAGTTTTCAAGGAAAACCTTTGGAAACATTGCAGAGGGACTTCTTATTTGAATCTGAGCAGAACTAGATGCTATCTGCATTCCCTTCCAATGCTGATGTTATGGTCCTCTAAGTAATCCCTTCTCTTTGCCATAGTGAAGGAGTATGATGTTGGGGGCCTTCGACCACCCACTGACCGCCCAAGATCCCTTGGGAGTCCCTGAACCTAGTGCCAGACCAGCTGGCTCTAGTATCTTACGAGCGGCACACAGATGAGGCGGGAGTCATACAGATGGTCAAAAGCTCCGTTTATTGTTACAGCAAGCAGGATATTTATGCAGTACTAGCCTTCATGTCTGGGTGCAAGCAAGCTCGTGCACGATCCTCTAAACCTATCAGGACCGTGTTTCCGTGCTTGTGGACAGTCTGTGCTCTGTATCCCTAAAACTATCAGGATCGTGCTTCCGTGCTCGTGGACAATCTGTGCTCTGTACTTATTTGGAAAGAGTTATAAAGTTAGCTTGTGTGTTAAGGCAACAGTGGGGGAAACAGGATGTTCTATCTGTAACTGCTTATCTAACTCTGTACAGCTCTTAACCTTGTACAGGCTGTTCTCATCTTAAGTTACGGTTTAACTCTGACTTGGGGGCTAGTGTAACTCTGTCTTGGGGCGTGGCCCCTCACAGTATGACTGCTGTTTTTACTAGCAGAAAAGCTTGAATCAGGACCAGAAAGCAGGTGACAGAAACAATTTTGGCCACTACAATCAGAAACTGTACAAAAGCAAATGGATTTTCTAGGTTCAAAGCCCTTAAAATCACGAGATATCAAATTAGATTGAACTTTAGAGATGCTCACCTCACCTCTCAAAATGTCAGTTTCCTCTTCTATAAAATGGAGCTAATATTTGTATTACCTATTGAGGAGGTAAGGATTGTGAAAATCAAAGGAGATAATGTAAACAAAGTTCCTTGTACACATAGGCCTATAGGTGAGGTATTGTTACTCCTACAAGGCCTGATTACATAAATAGATAAATAGGCCAACATGAGCAAACAGAATAAATCAGGAGTTTCCCCTTCACCTAGGCCAAAGAGTGATAAAAAGATTATACCTTGCTGCTCCCTCCCACTGACTTTTCTTGTACCTTTACCCCCTGGAATCATCCAAATTTAGTGAGCAAGAAGATACAGTTGGGCACCAGACATTTCTAAAGGAATGGTGTGAGATGGGTTGGTTCCTGCTAGTTGCCTTGGCTCTGAAGAGGACCTCATAAGACAATAAACATTCCATATTGATCATAACCAAAGCTGTATCAAGAGCCAGCTTTCCCTAATCTTTATCAGAGAGGAAACATGTCCTTCACCTGTTCTCTCTCCCCTCCCTCCCTCCATACTTCCCACCACATGACCTAATAAAGATATATAGGAATGGGTTGAGATCACTCAATCATAAAATTACCAAAAATAATTCTGGATCTAGAAATCTAGCCCCTCAGTCAATCTTAGGTGTATAGGAGCTGAACTTGACTGAGCCAAGGTATGATGAATGAGGACTGGCCTCACTTGTGCTATCTTCCTCCATTCTTTCCTGACCTGGCTTTTCCTCACTTCCACTGTAATTCCCAGGTTCCAGCCCAGTCACAAGTCACAGCAAGATTAGGATTCTCTACCCTATGTTCAAGGTATTCTTCTTGTTCTTATCCTATGCTAGTGCAAGTGTGATGCAGGCTGACTAACAAAGAGGTGGGACTGTAGATATGGATAATGGGGTTAGTCTGGGCCCCCATCAGTTATTTGGACTAGCTGGACATCAAGAACTCATTATGTATTTAAATGGCGTGAATATGCAAAGAAGTTATTTTGTCTATAATAAAGAAAACAAATTAAGTATGAAGAACATAGGAAGAAAGACATTATCTCCTTCCAGAGAAGTATTTATAGAATGATTTTACATATATACTCATTTCTGTCTAATGGTAGCCATCTCTAGGGTATGGGGTGGGGAGGAGTGTAATGGCGAGCAAAGTGGGACTTTTTGCTGTTTTTTTTTTCTTTTGGAGTGCTTCTCAGCACTAAGGCAATAAAGTGCCTTTGATTGAGCCTTGCCTTTGATTGAATAGAGTCTTGGATGACCTGCTTAAGTCATAAGAAAGCTTAAGTCACATGAGTTTGAGTTGCAGGGTTGTGATGCCCTCTGATCCTGAGGAAATCTATATATATTCTGAGGTTAGCATTTTGCTTTGGGGGCTCACTCATTGCAAAAGTGTTCATGTGATTTGGCCAGATGAGACTCTGGGTAGCCGTTAAGGAGCTCCCCACCCTTGGCTTTGAAAACCCAGATGTTGGTGCCTGTCTCTCTGGTAACTGTGTATGTATTGCTATGGTCAGACGGTTAGAATCCTGTCTGTTGATTTGTGTTATTTTCTCCGTTTGTATAATTTTTGCTTGTAATTTCTGTTTGTGTTTTCTCTGAAGTTCAAGGTGCTGACTTTTTCCCCTGAACTAAGTCAATGATATATGCATGTTTAATTAAAGTGAGATTGTAAACCCCTTAAACTTGCTTTCCTTAGAAAAGCAGATCAAAGAACTGTGCTAGCAGGCTTCCCGTGTGCTAATGTTATTGGCCTTACACCTCCACAGCAGCTGCTAGGCTAAGGCATTTGCTTTGGAGTTAGATGACCAAAGTTTGAATGCCAGCTCTGCCACTTATTAGTTTTATAAAGAAATAGGTCACATTTACTAGCTGGGTGACATTTGATAAGTCAATGGAAATATGATTGAGAAATATGAACTGTGGTTACCAATCAAACCTTCACATATAGGTTCAGTGGGGATTCCAGATTTTGGCTGTGACTCAGTCAAAGCCACCTAAAATCACAGAAATCTCTACTCTAATCCCAATCATAGCCCACCTGCTTACCAGTAGGTTCCAGAATTTTTAGGAACATGTATAGACCTAGAAATTTTGTCTGAAAGTACAAAGTGCAGACTCTGAGTAGCTCTCCCTGCCTTATTCGCTCATCATTAAGAATAAAAGTAAGAGGAATGTGATAGGACATCCAATGTTCACCCTTAAAGATGATGCTGATCCCTTCAGAATTGCTGAAAGGGGATGAGGGCAGGCTCAGCCATCCTGCCATTAACAGTAGTGTGTAGGATGGAGAGTGATTGCTACAGGGGACCTTCACTTAAAGGTCAGATAGGATACGTAGTTCCCTTAAAGAGGCTTTGAACCTAGTCTCCTACCACAACTGCTCCTTGATATGCCCAACTCTCTTCTCTCCCAGGAAGCTGCTGTGGTCAAATGGGTATTCATATCTGGTGAAAGATGTTAGATAGAAGAGGAATTGTACTGTGGACACATCAGTAGAGTCAGGAAACCTGGGATCTAGCCTGGACTCTGGACCTAAATTTTCTGGACTAGAGCAAGCCTCTTCCTCTCACTCCCTTGGCCTGTTGCTCTTTCTAAGATGAGGACTATAGACTAGATGATATTTAAACCCCCCCGCAGTACTTACCAGCCCTCTTTCAGTTGTTATTTTTTGACATTAAAATGTAAGTTTCTTAAGGACAGGAACTGTCTTGTTTTCTTTTATTTGTAGCTGCAATTCTTAGCCCATTTGTCTATCCCATCTATGTATGTATATATGTATGTATGTATGTATGTATATATGTATGTATGTATGTATGTATGTATGTATGTATGTATCTGTCCGTCTGTCTGTCTGTCTGTCTGTCTGTGTCTATTGTGCTTTCCTATACTGGGAATCAATGAGTGTAAATCATGTAATAGGATACTCCATGAATCAATTACCCCCCTCAATAAGAGGAGACGATCATAGTTGGCAGCTCCATGTGCCAAGGTTCCACAGAACCTCCTGCCTTCCCAAATGTTCCCCTGGGTTGAGGCAGGGATCCCTGCCTAGCAGCTGAAGTGGGATCTTCAGCTTTGTTCCTATTTTCCTCTTTGTCATGGAAATCATGTATCAATGTGTTATTATGTGTCTGGATTCTGACTGACTTTCCCCATTGTCACCTGCAAAAACGGCACACAGTCCTCCAATAGGAGACACATTGGAAAGATAGGTAACCTGGTGTCAAGCTGGAATGGTAAGTAGATAGGAAATCTGAGACCTGGATTCCAATCCTATCAAGTCAACTTATTAGCTGTGTGAATTTATGGGAACCATCTCACCTCTTTGGGTCTTTTTAAAATTAACTGTAAAATGGAAATCATCACGCTTGCCCTCTGTGTCACAAGACTATTTATTATGAGAATCAAATTGAGATAGAGATTGGATTGTTGTTTCATTCCTGTAGCTATTAGCTTTACTTAATCTTTCATACTGAGTACTCCTACTGAGTAAAGTCTTGTGGGTCCCTTTTACTTCTAAGATCAAAAATATACTCTTTTGTTTGATACTTATATCACCTAACAACCAGCCCCCAAGGTATTTTTCCAGTCTAATTACACAGTTCCTCCCTCTATTCCTTCTATATCTCAGTCAAACTAGCTTTCTCTTTGTTTCTCACAACACAGAACTAGATAAGTCATCCCTGGCCTGTTGCACAAATGCATCAAATCCTTTCCCCTTAAGCCAGTATTTTACTCCCCTATCCATATTATCATAGATTCATTTTGTATTTCATATATGCTCTTATTTATCGAATATAAGCTTCTTCAAAACAGAGACTATTTCTTAATTGTCTTTGTATTCCCTTTCTAAGGCATGAAGGAGGCACAAAATAAATACCTTGTGATTAATTAATGCGTAAAGTGCTGTGCTTGGAACTAGGGTCACATGATTGAAAAAGACACATGCCTTGTAATGAATGACAATACAATCAAGTCAGATATATAGATGTGATATGACTGCTATGGAATTCAGAATAAAGGGGGGAAAACAGGTTTATATTGGCTGGGAAAGATCAGGAAAGGAAAACCTCTTGGACAAGGTGATATTTAAGTTGATCCTTGATGGATAAATAGGTTTTCTGTAGGGAGACATAGAGAATGTTTCAGACTTAGTGGTTAAGTGGTTAAGAGATCAAAGATACATAGACAGCAAGGTATAGGATTTGTTCAGATATTAAGTTTGGTAATGGGAAGGGGTACAGGAGACCCTTCTGTTATACAATGCAGAAAAAAACAACAATTTTGGTTTTGAGTCAGTTTTTTTTATTTTTAATTTATTGAATAAAACAAGTATTTCCTAAACAGAGTAAAATGAAAAAAAGATTGTAGCACACGAACCTGCAAATCTACAATCTTCAACTTGCTTTTCCTTTGAAATAAATTAATAAAATTAGCACATAAATTTCTTTTTTTCCCTTTTTTCTTCCCTCACTTCCATTTGCTCTAGAGATGGCTATCATTAAACAAAATAGGTACATGTATTTATAATCATTCAATACATACTTCTCTTTATCACTTTTTTTCTTTTGATGCAGATGGCATTTTCCTTCCTAAGTCCTTTGAGGTTAATTTAGATATATGTAACACTGAAAATGGTGTATTCATTCAAAATTGTTTTTAAATCAGTATTGCTGTTATTGTATACAATGTTCTCTAGGTTCTATTTATTTCACTCTTCGTTATTTCATGGAAGTATGTACATATTTTTCTAAGATCATCAAGCTCATCATTTCTTATTCAACAGTAGTATTCAATCATCTTCATATACCACAACTAGTTTCACTATTTCTCAATTGAGAGACATCCCTACAATTTCCAGTTCTTTGCGACTTCAAAGCGAGGTATTATAAATATTTTAGAACATAGGTTCTTTTTCTTTTTCCTCATCATATCTGAGAAATAGAGCCAGTACTGGTACTGCTGGGTTAAAGGGCATAGGAAATTTAATAATTCTTTGGACATAATAACAGATTGCTCTCCAAAATATTTGGATCAGTTCACAATTCCATCAACAATGAATTAGTGTTGCAATTTTTTCTCATCCCCTTCGATATTTCTTTCTTTTCCCTTCAATTATGTCAGCCAATCTGACAGGTTCAAAATGATATCTGTAGGTTTAATTTGCATTTCCCTAATCAATACTGATTTAGAGCGTTTTTATATGACTATAAATTGCTTTGTTTTTTTATCTTAAAATTGCTGGTTCATATTCTTTGATCATTTTTCAATTGGGGAATGACTCATTCTTATAACTTTGATGAAATTCTTTATATGTTTGAGAAATGAGACGATTTATCTGAGAAAAAATATTTTACTTTGCTTATCTTCTGCATGTTTTCTGATCTTGGCTACATTACTTTTTGTTTGTACAAAGCCTTTTAAATTAATGGAACTAAAAGTATCTGTTTTACATCTCACTATGCTCTCTGTATGTTGGTTATTCATAAATTGTTCACATCTCTATAAGTCTGATAAGAAATAATTCCGTATTCTTCAAATTTTCTTGTAATATCTCTCTTTATATCCAGGTCATATATCCATTTTGACCTTATCTTTGTAAATTATGGAAGATATTGGTCTATACCCAATTTCTGCCATACTGATTCCCAGTTTTCCCAATGATTTTTATTAAATAATGAATTCTTATCTTGAAATCTTAAGTCTTACAATTGTAGCATACAAGTTTACTACAGTAATTTACTGCTGTGAATTGTATATCTACTCCTTTCCATTGAACTGCCTTTCTATTTCTATTAATTGGATAAATGCCTCTGTAAACTGCATTAATTTCATCTTCATTAGTGGTGTATTTACCATTTTCATTTTTAATATTACTGATTTGGTTTTCTTCTCTTTTTAAAATCAAATTAACCAGTGATTTATCTATTTTTTTCATAAAAACAATGCTTAGTTTGATTTATTAATACATTTTTACATTCAATTTTATGAATATCACTTTAGTATTTAGGATTTCTGATTTAGTGTTCACTTGGGTATTTTTAGGTTTTTTTCCAGTTTTTTAAAATTATATTCCTAATTCATTGATCTGCTCTTTCTCCATTTTATTTATGCAAACATTTAGTAATATAAATTTTACTCTCTTTAATTCTTTTGCTGTATCCCATTTGTTTTGATATTATGTCATATTGTTGTCATTATCTTTAATGAAATTATTGATTGTTTCAATGACTGCTTCTTTATCCTTCACATTATGGCTAGGTTGCTTAATCTGCAATTAGTTTTTAATCCATGTTTCTGTGATCTCATATTAAATATACTTTTACTGCATTGTGATCTGAAATGGATACTTTTAATTTTTCTACTTTTAATATAAATTTTTTAGGTCTTAATATATGATCAATATGTGTAAATGTACTAGGAACCAATACAAAAAAGCTATATTCTTTTCTACATTCAATTCTCTCCAGATATCTATCATATCTAGCTTATATAAAATTCTTTTCACTTCTTTCTTTTTCGTTAGTTTTACCTAATTTTGAGGAGAGAAGATTAAATTTCCCCATTATTATAGTGCTACTATCAACACCTGTAATTAATTTAACCTTTTCTTTTATGTATTGATTTTTTAAATTTTTTTTAAATTTATTTTTAATATGTTTAGTTTTCAGCATTGATTTTCACATGCATTTGAATTACAGATTTTCTCCCCATTTCCACCCCCCACTCCAAGATGGCGTACACTCTGGTT
>CM053625.1:204759022-204788467 GCA_028646595.1 Phalanger gymnotis
CTTCAGCAGGCTCTGCACTCCTGCTCTGATCAGCCACTTAATTCCTTCCACCAGGTGGGCCTGGGGCCATAAGCAACTGCGGCCTAGTTCTAAAGCTGCCCCACCTCCGCTGCCCCAGGGGCAAGTGGCCGGAACCGCAAACTCAGTCCCGCAGCTTTTCCCACTAACCTTCTCTGATGTCTTTGCTGTTTGTGGGTTGAGAGGTCTGGTACATGCCACAGCTCAGTATTTCAGGATGCCAGGGCACTTTCCGCTCGTCTCCTGGTCTGGTAGGTCCGCATCTGGTCTGTTCACACCGTGCGCGCTGGGCTCAGCTCCGCTCCCCTCTGCTCCCCTCCGCTGGGAGCTGGGAGCTCTCTGTGGGACAGACCTTACCCAGAGACCATCCAGGCTGTCCTAGGCTGGGGCCCTGCTTCCCTCTGCCACTTTGTGGGTTCTGCAGCTCTAGAATTGGTTCAGAGCCATTGTTTTATAGGTTTTTGGAGGGACTTGGTGGGGAGCTCACGCCAGTCACTGCTTCCCAGCCGCCATCTTGGCTCCGCCGCCCCTAGACCAGAAATTTTAAATAAGATATTAGCAAAAAGATTACAGCAACTAATCGCAAAAATAATACACTGTGACCAGATAGGATTTATTCTAGACATGCAAGACTTGTTCAATATTAGGGAAACTATCAGCATAATTGATCTTATCAACAACAAAACTAGCAGAAACTATATGATTACCTCAACAGATGCATAAAAAGCTTTTGACAACATACAATACCTATTTCTATTAAAAACACTAGAAAGCATAGGAATAAACTGATTCTTCCTAAAAAAATGATAAATCACATCTACCTAAAACCATCAGGAAGCATTACGTGTAAAGAGGATAAGCTAGCTGCATTTCCAATAAGATCGGAGTGAAACAAGGATATCCATTATTGCCCCTATTATTCACTTTGGAATGAGAAATGTTAGCTTTAGTAATAAGAAAAGAAAAAGAAATTGAAGAAATTAAAATTGGCAAAGAAGAAATTAATTTATCGCTCTTTGTAGATGATATGATGATTTATGTAGAGAATTGTAACAACAATTCAGATAGTGGCTGCTGTAGGGGTGTAAGACCCAACCAGACCAGCAACAGATGCTGCTAACACAGTTTCTTTGATATGCTTTACTAAGGAAAGTAACTTTCAAGGGTTAGCAATCTCACTTTAATCTAATGTACAAATATCATTCAATTGGTTCAGGAGGAAAAGCTGGCAACCTGAATTTTAGAACATATACAAATAAATTACAAATATCATAGACAGACCCTGTCTGACTCAAATCACAATTCATAGTTACCAGGAAAGCATCAACATCCCAGATTAAACAAGTGCTAAAAGAGAAAACAGTAAAAGAATGTCACACATTAATTACTGATACAAGAGTCCTAGAGAATCAAGTATAAAACTACTTGAAATAATAAATAACTGAGGGGTGGAGCCAAGATGGTGGCTGGAAGGCAGGGACTTGTGTGAGCTCCCTCCCACATCCCTCCAAAAACCTATAAAAATGGCTCTGAATAAATTCTAGAACTGCAGAACCCACAAAATAGCAGAGGGAAGCAGGGATCCAGCCCAAGACAGCTTGGATGATCGCTAGGTAAGGTCTATCGCACATGGAACTGGGAGTGGAGTAGAGCAGAGCCCAGCGTGAGCCGTGCCTGGACCAACCAGACTGGGAGCCGAGCAGAACAGGCCCTAGCATCCTGAATCAGTGAGCTATGGCAGTTACCAGATTTCTCGACCCACAAACACTAAAGACAACAGAGAACAACTGCAGAACCTATGAAATAGCAGCAGGAAGTAGGGCTCCAGCCCAGGACAGCCTGGTTGGTCACTGGGTAAGGTCTATCGCCCATATCTGGGAGCGGAGGGAGTAGAGCCCAGCATGGGCTGCGCCCACACCAACCAGACTGGGAGCTGGGCAGAACAGGCCCTAGCACCCTGAATCAGTGAGCTGTGGCAGTTACCAGACTTCTCAACCCACAAACAAAAAAGACAACAGAGAAGGTTAGTGGGAAAAGCTGTGGGAGACAGAGTGAAAGGAGTTCATGGTTCAGCCACTGCCCCAGGAGCAGCAGGGAAGGTGCAGCTACAGAACTACAGCTGCAGTTTCTTCAGGCCCCAGGCCCACCTGGTAGGGGGAATTAAGTGGCAGATCAGAGTGGGAGTGCAGAGCCTCCTTAAGATCTGAGTCCAATCTGGGTTGGTGGTTCTTGGGGAAGGAGGAGCACTGGTGTGGCAGAGCTGGCTCTATAGAAATAGCTTTGAAAGCAACAGCTCATCCCCTCAAGCTTGGAACAAAATATTCTATACTCTACAAGCAGTCATACCCTGACAAAAAACTCAAGGGTCAAGTAGTTGGCTGGTAACATAGCCAGGCAGCAAAAATGGACTCAGATTCGGTCTTAGACTTTGGAATCTTTCTTTGGTGACAAAGAAGAGTTGAGCTTCTGGGATAACAACTCACTATTTGACAAAAATGCTGGGAAAACTGGAAAATAGTATTTTAGAAACTAGTCATAGATCGATATTGTACATTACGTACCAAAATAAAGTAAAAATGGCTTCATGATTTAGCTATAAAGATTGATACTAGAAGGAATTTGGGAGAGCAAGGGATAATTTACCTGTCAGATTTATGGAGAAGGGAATAATTTATGACCAAAGAAGAGATAGAGAGCAAAACAAAATGCAAAATGGACGATTTTGATTGCATTATATTAAATTGAAAAGTTTTTGTACAAACAAAGCCAATGCAACCAAGATTAGGAGAGAAGCAGAAAACTGTGAAAGAATTTTTACAACCAGTATCTCCAATAAAGGGCTCATCTCTAAACTATACAGAGAACTGAGTCAAATTTATAAGAATACAAGTCATTTCCCATTTGACAAATGGTCAAAAGATATGAACAGGTAGTTTTCAGAGGAAGAAATTAAAGATATCAATCATCAAAGAAAAAATGCACTAAATCACTATTGATTAGAGACTTGCAAATCAAAATAACTCTTAGACACATCTCTCCTGTCAGCTTGGCTAACAAGACAAAACAGGAAAATTATAAATGCTGGAGATGTGGAAAAATAGGAACACTGTTACATTGTTGGTGGAGTTGCAAACTGATCCAGTCATTCTGGACAGCAATTTGGAACTTTGCCCAAAGGGCTATAAAAATATGCATACCCTTTGACTCAGCAATACCACTTCTAGGGGTGTATCCCAAAGAGATCATAGAGGTGGAAAAGGACCCATATGTACAAAAATATTTGTAGCAGCTCTTTTTGTGGTGGCAAAGAATTGGAAATCAGAGGAAGCCCATCAACTAGGAAATGGCTAAACAAGCTGTGGTATATGAATGAAATGGAATACTATTGTGCTACAAGAAATGAGAAGCAGACAGACTTCATAATAACCTGGAGAGACTTACATGATCTGATGCTGAGTAAGGGGAGCAGAACCAGGAGAAATTTATACACAATTACAGGCAAACGGTATCTGTAATGACTAACTTTGATAGACTTGGTTTCTCTCAGCAATGAAAGGTTCTAAGACAGCTCCAAAGGACTCATGGTGGAAAGAGCTCTCCACATCCAGCGAATGAACTATGGAGTATGAATGCAGATTGAAGCAAACTATTTGCTTGCTCTCTCTTCTCTTTTTTGATTTTATTTCTTCTTTCTCATGACTCATTCCATTGGTTATAATTCCTCTTTACAACTTGACTATTGTAAAAATAAGTTTAATGTGAAGGTATAATGTAAAACCTATACCAAAATTGCATGCCATCTTTGGGGGTGAGGGTGTAGGAGAGGGAGAGGGAGAAAATTTGGAATTCAAAACCTGTTGAACTGAGTGTTGTAAACTAAAAATAAAAAGCACATTAAGAACTCTAAAATAAAATAAAATTGGAAAAAGAAAAAAATAGAAAATCTGTTGGTTAATTTGATATGAAAAAATCAAATTGGCAATATCAAAAATGAAAAAGGTGAATTCACAACCAATGAAGATGAAATTAATGCAATTATTATTAACAACTATTCCTAGCGATATGCCAAAAAATCTGAGAATCTAAAGAAAATGGTTGATTATGTACAAAAAATGAATTGCCAAGATCAATAGAAAAGGAAAAAGTAATTGAAGATGGTATTAATGAGGTCAGTAAGAAAAGTTTGCAGGACTAGAAGGATTGACAAGTGAGTTCCATCAAATATTTATAGAGCAATTATTTCAATGCTGTAAAAATTATTTCAAAAATATGCAAAGAAGGAATATTACTAAATTTCTTTCACCACACGAATATGGCACTTTTAATACTTAAGCCATGAAGTGGAAAAACAGAGATGGAAAACTATAGACCAATTTCCCATGTAAACAGTGGTCCAAATATTTTCAATAAAATACTAGCAAGGATATTGCAGCAATATATCAAAAGATCAAACATAATGACTAGGTGGGATTTATTCAAAGAATACAGGGCTGGGTCAATATCAGGAAAAGCATCTGCATAATTGACCATAATGATAACAAAACCAACAAAAATCATGTTGTTATCTCAATGCATGTAGAAAAAGCCTTTTAAAAAACAGAACTCTCATTCTAATTTAAAAATATAACACTAGAAAGCATAGGAATAATGGTAGCTTTCCTTAAAATTGTAAGTATTATCTATCTAAAAGTGTCAACAAGCATAATCTTAAACAGATATAAGTTAGAAGCCTGTCCAATAATATTTGGGGTGAGATTAGAATGCCCATTATGACCACTATTGTTCAATATTCTTTATAAATGTTGCTATGGTGTAATGGTAATGGAATGTGAAGATCTTTCCCACCCATTAATAGGCCTGTGTGACCTAATTTGAGCCTGAATCACATGGATGCCTAAGTTACATGGAGCTTGTGGTGGGAAGAGCTTGCCAAATAGGTGGAGAAGGAAGGGGTGTAGCAGGAACTGTGGTGAGACAGAGCTGAGAGCAGAGAGAGAGAGATCTGGGAGAGAGAGAGAGAGGCAGGCAGAGGCAGAGCAGCTAGCATGAGTGAGAGAGGGGAATTTTGCCTAAGGGAACTTGTCTGTGGGAAAGCCTGACAGAGGGAAGTCTTGGGGCTGGTGGTGCTCCCTGCATTGGTAATGTTTACACACTTCTTTGTCATCATGTTGGATTTGGCTTTTTGGTATCCGAATAAATATCTTGGCTTCATCTTTGAGGAAGAGAGTGTGTTATATTTTGCTATTCAAACCTGGAAATGTGTCAGCATAAGAATAGCAGCTTCTGTGGGTATCACATTGGCAATATATATGGCAATAAGACGAGAAAAAATATTGAAGGAATTTATGTAGTCAGTGAGGAAATAAAAAATGTCACTCTTTTCAGGAAATATGATATAGATATAGATATGATATATGATATATAGATAAGATATATGATATATAGAAATATGATATAGATATAGATAATTGGCAAGATAATCCATGAATTTTTCTAATAATGTATGTTCTTATCCCTTTGATGTGTCCAGACCTGGTCAGCATGTACATTAGCACTTCTCTCCTGCTTGGCTGAGACACCTCTAGCTCCCCAGATGTTGGATTATTTGTTTAAGCAATGGCTGGGACTGCCAAGATCTGGGTAAAGAGACAAAGAAACAAAGTCTCTTTTGGAATTTCCACATCAAGTCTCCTTGGGGCACTCTGGAGTTTGTCTGAAGGACAGGGAAAAGCTCCCTTTGGCCATGTCTCCACTAGAGTGCTCCCTTCCCTCAATCACTATCTTATCAAGTCTATTTCATTTCTTCTTCCACCTCAGTAATGGGTGTCTTTTGTAAAAAAAAATTGCTCTTTTTTTCTGTTTTAGACCAAAGAGTTTACAACTAAAAGAGACATTAGAATTTATTTGCCAAAAGAATGTTATTTCACAGACGTGGAAACTAAGACCCAGGAAAAGGAAAAATTTGCAAAATAGACTCAAACTAGAGGTAAGGATTTTATAGCAGTGACCCTTTCATTAGAAGATGGCCTCTATCATCATGTCAAATAGTGAAATTCCAGTGTAACCCTTGGCTTAAAGAGCCAACCTTATGGGATGCTCTCCTCACTGGCAGAGATTTGTTATTCAGCACTTCTCCAATAGGTGAGAGTTGAGTGATCTTGGTGAGAGCTGGAAAAAAGAGTAATCTGGCTCCTGGTTTTCAGAGTTCAGTGGGAAGACTCAGGGTTCCAATTTCTCCTTAGGTTTATGAACAGAGAAAACGAATCTGAGCTGACAGGTAAAATTTTGATTATGTCCTTATTGCCAGTATTTAAGGCTATGATGATTGCGTGACTCAATGTTCCCAGACCTGATGGTCACTTTGTGTTGGAGGAAGTGTCACTCAGTCTACAGCTTTATATTCCCTGACATTTGTCATGTAGTCAAGTCACCCCCTACCTTGAAAAAGAACAGACATGTAAGGGTCTAACCTTTTTGGCTGATGTGGACCCATCTGAATTATTTTTATCTCATTACAAAAGTTATCAGTAAAAGATGGATCTGTCTTCAAGCTATTTCTGACCTCTAGTAATCAGCCCATCAATGTGTTGGTGTTGAAAGGAAAATTCATCATTTGAGCTTTTCACCCTGACTAATGAGGCAAAACTCAGACCAAAGAGAATTTAAGGGAGTTTATTTTCAGTCAAGGTAGCAACAAATTAAAGGGCTGATCACTGGAGATCAGCAATATCTTCAAGGTGAGGACAGATTTTATAGGTAAATTTAAGATGATTCAGAAAGGCCCACCTCAGCAGTTGAGGTTGAATCATTGCATCTCATTTCCTGTCCAAGGTAGCAAGTACATGACAATTTGAAGGTAGGGATACATGACAAAGAACAGGTAAAGAAAAAAATGGCAAGCTTGGTATTTCCTTCCCTATCAGGGCCTCCTTCAACACTGATTCATAAGCAGGGCTAAGAACAATGAGATACTGAATCAAACTAACTTTGAACAATTCCCCCATTTGGTGCTAACCATATATATGGAAATGAGTGAACTACAAAAGGAAATATATATATTTATATACATATATAATTTTATGTATATACTTATATTTATGTGTATATATGTATTTATATACATATAAATGTGTGTGTGGTTCAGCACTATATTTAATCTTATATTGTACCTTTATCCCCAACTTCTTCCTCATAGGCTCTGCTGCTGATTGTGCTAAATTAAAAGAAACTTAAACTCAGGAATCATAATCCTATGTTTCCATCAATGTCATTATATAGTCATAATCTCAGGTGTCTCCCAAGGAGACAAGCCTTATTAAATAGGTGCTATATGTAAACTATGGCATGTTATAGTTCAAACTGCTTAGAGGGCACAACATGTAATAATTTTAGGGAGATGTACATTATAGAAAAGTTGCCCCCCCAAAAAACTTAGAAAATATAAATATGATCAAAAAAGACCCAATTAATACAATTATGAACACCAATATCAAATAACAGCAATCCTCCTTGTAATCCCAATGTTCAATTAATCATCACATTTCATCTTGAGTGTCAGATGTCCCATGTAATTGTCTGGTCCCTGGAAACATTTCTTGTGGATATCCCAGAATAGATATCTTTCTTTCTTGGACACATTCTAGTATAGTCTTCTCTGGCTCCAAGTCACTTTCAGAGTCCTAGGTGATTCTATGAAAATTCTAGGTGATTCTATGAAAAAAATATTTCACAAAATGGATCCCTATACAGTTTGGTACACCTTCTTAAATTTGCTTTTTCCAATAACTGGGTCATAGAGTAAAAACCATTTCAAGCTTCATGGTTCTGGTCTCATTAACAATAGAACTATGAGAACATCAAATTTAGGAATCCATAGTTATTTGAAATTTTAACAAATTTTAGTTATCGTATTTGACTTGCTGTTTGTTTCTATCTTTCTTCTTTGTATTTTTCAGTGTAACTTTACATGTAAACTCCTAAATCAAGTTTCTAGAACTATTTTTTATAAGACATGGAAGACTTTTGTAGAACTTGTCATTGGAACACGCTCAAGGTCTCTATGTTCTATTATAATAATTTACTTGACATATAAATCCTATCACCTTGTTGCTTTCTTAAATTTTTCCTTCCTGCTTATTTCCCCCTTAGAAATACAAGATACTTTCAGGATTTATTCCTGTACATGAAAACATAGCTACTAGCACTCATGGAAAGTAGATGTTTTTCATCCCTAGATTCAACATTACAAAATGAATTTGCTTTAAGATGCTTAATAACAAACAACAAAAAAGTGAGGCAGGATGTCTACAACAATAATCCCAAATTGTATACAGTGAACAGTTTACATGAAACAAGTTGTTTATAAGAAAACAAGACTACTCCTCTCAGAAGCACTTGAAACAATAGGAAAGTTTCTGAGGTAACTCTTGAGCGGTTTGCCTGCATTGCAGGACATGCTCTAAATATGCTCTAATTCCAGAGTAAATAACAAACATAATCAAAATCAGATTTCGCTTTAAGGTAAAACAAGATAGCTTATAAGTTACTATTCTCTATCAACAGAATGGACTCCACTGAAATCCTGTTGCTCAAAACATAAACCAAAGAGGTTGCTGACTTTAACAAACTAACAGATGTATTTCTTTGTTCCCCAAGCTTCTTTACCTTTGTTCAGGAACTGAATCTTATAAATATGACCTATTCAAGCACTAACTTAATTCTACTTAGACCAAGGAATGGCTACAAATTCAGACCAAAACAAGATGTTTTTGAGTTTTACATAGCTTCTTTTAAGTCTCAATTAAAATTTGTTCTATTACTGAAAGCTTTTTCCAGCCACTCTTCATGTGCTGCCTTTCCCTGTGTTAATTATTTGCTTTTTATCCTCGATATAGTGTCTTCTGTATATATTTGTTTACTTGTGGTCTTTTCCTGCTAGATTGTAAGCTCCTTGAGATCAGGGACTGTCTTTTGCCTATGTTTTTATTCCCAGTGCTTTTCACATGTAAAGTACTCAATAAATGCAGGTTGATTCATCATACCCACAGAATAACAGTTCCTCAAATTAAGCATTCTTTTTCTTTTTTCTTTAAACTTAAAGAAAAAAGAAATGTCAAAACTAAAATGATACAAAATAAGAAAAAATAAATTTTCATTTCAAGAAAGGCTATATAATGAATACTAAGCATTATGCTGAGAGATGTCTATCTTTTCTTTGCTTCCTTGTAAGTTTTCTTTGGTTCTCTGCTTTGTATTTTTTACTTTGTTCTCACTCCCTCTAGAAGACTAAAATTAAGTGTGGAAATATATATAGATATAGATATAGATAGATATTTAGATACAAACACACATATTCATATACATATACACACAAACACACACACATCTATGTGTGTGTGTGTGTGTGTGTGTGTGTGTGTGTGTGTGTTCCATTGAGCTTTAAGGAGCCAGATCATTCTGCAATTAGCTATTTTTACCTAGCTAACCTACACTTTGCCTTCCATCAGGAAAACCTGAGTTCAGATCTGGCCTCAGACACTTACTAGGTATGTGACCCTGGGAAAGTTACATCTGTTTGCCTTAATCAGTGAGAAGAAAGAATAAATCTTTATTCCATGTCTTTTGAATTTTTTTAATGAAATACTTTTTTGAGTTAAAAAATGAATTGTTAGCTTCCTTCGAAATATAGCTCAAGAGCTACCTGCTACATGAGGCCTTTTCTGAGCCTCATGTAGGTCTTCTCAGGGGCTAGGCTAGTCTATTGTCTTAACTATGAGCCCTCTCCCTCAATAGTGCACTCCATTAATTACATTTACTTTGCATTTATTTCCTATTTAAAATCCCACACCCTGGCTTTCCATCAGTATGGGAAACCCCTGGTAAGAAAACTTTCTCAGCTGTTGTAAACAAGTGACTACTCCATAACAAATAGTCTAAGAGAGTGGCCAGCAGCAATGGGAGGTTTAAAAAATTCATTTGTGTGTAAGAGATGGGTTTTGAACCCAGGTCTCTCTGACTCCAAGGCATGACCTTTACCTGGGATGCCAGGCTTTATCTGTCACAGGCCTAGACTAAAAACAAGTTTGTATTTATTCATAGGTGTAAGTGTTACATGTACAAGTTGATAGGATGAAAGGCAGAGAGAAGGTGCAGAGTCAGGAGAGGGAGGATTGGTTATGAGGAGTAAAAAGACCAATTAATGTCCCTGAATATGTGTAGCTGAGTATATGGAGGATAGCAAAGTATAAGATAACTAGACAGGTAGGAAGGGACCAGGTTGTGAAGGGCTTAACAGCAAATGGAGGATTTTCTTTTTGATCCTAGAAATAACAGGAAGTGACTGGAATTTGTTGAGTATGGAAGAGACATGGTCACACCTGCATTTTGAAAGATCACTTTGGCAGAAAGAAGACACGTAATTGCGATGGTGACTATGAAAGTGAGCATGAAAAAGAGCTGTATGTGAGATCAAGGCAGTTTTAAAAAATAAGGGGAGAGAGAGAGAGAGAGAGACAGAGAGAGAGACAGAGACAGAGAGACAGAGAAAGACAGAGAGAGAGAGACAGAGAGAGACAGAGAGAGACAGAGAGAGAGACAGAGAGAGACAGAGAGACAGAGACAGACAGACAGACAGACAGAGACAGAGAGAGAGGGAGACAGAGACAGACAGAGACAGAGAGAGACAGAGAGAGAGACAAAGAGAGAGACACAGACAGAAACAGAGAGACAGAGAAAAGTCTTTTTGGAGATACAGAAGGTTCTTGATGAGGAAACTCTACCAACATAAGACAGCTCCTTCTTTTGAGGGGTTTAGAAAGTTGTCTGGAGCATGTGAGATAAGTGGCTCAGTGGAGTCACCCAAAAGTTTGAGTGAGAAAAAGAACTTGAATCCAGATTTTCCAGAACCTGAGGCCAGCTCTCTATGCCTTACAGCAGCAGCAAGTTTATTTCAGATTAAATGTCCAGGCCAAAGGAAAGGAAATAGTACAAACTACATAATTTTTAAAATCAAATGACTCGTTTTCTGTGCCAGTCGTAAAAAGTTGTGCCAGCCTGATCAGAGAAGCTGCCATAAACAGAATGTCCAGTCCTCTATTGCTGTACACCATTAACCTCCACCCGCACATACCACAATGTGAATATTTTCAGAAGGTGGAGCATTAGCAAAAGAAAATAAATTTTTGTACTTTAAAGTTGTAGACATCTCACAGATAAGAATGTTCTGAAGATTGTCCTTCTGTGCCAAAAAAAACACTAAATGAGCTGAACCTCAGGTGTAAGGTTGGAGTTCCAAGTTTTGTATTCTAGAGACTGATCAAACATAGAGATAGGAGGTGGCAAGAAAATGCACATGTTATATTCATAATGTGTATTGTTCTCTCTTTGATATGTCCAGATCTGGTCACTATGTACCTTAGCACATAATCCTCTCTGTTTATCTAGGACAGGTTAGGCCCCATCTCTAGATCCCCAGATATTGGGTTATTTCTTTAAGGATTTATTAGATCTAGGCAGAGAGACAAAGAAACACAGTCTCTTTTGGAACCTCCATTGCAAGTCTTTCTGAGGCATCCTGGAGACTTGTCTGAAAGAAAGAAAGGAACTAGCTCCTTTGACCATGTCTCTAATAGAGCTCTTTTCCCCTTGAACTTTGTCTGATCAACTCTATTTCATTTCCTCTTTCACTACTGTAATGAGTCATTTCTATGTAAATTCCTCATCTTTTTTTTCTATTTCAGACCCAAAAAGTTTACAGCTTAGAGAGGCATTAGAAATTATTCACTAAAAGATTATGATTTTGCAGTCATGGAAACTGAGAAATAGAAAGAGGAAAAAAAATGCCCAAAGCTACACAATTATTGAAAGTGTTAGGCTCAAACTAGATGGAGAGGATTTTTATAGAAGGGAACCTTGCTTTCTTTAGAAGATATCCTCTGTCATCATTTCAAGTAGTGAAATTTCAGTGTGGCTCTTGGCTCAAAGGGCCAATTATATGGGATGCCCTTCTCACTGGTGGAGATTTGTTATCCAATGATTTTCTACTGTGTGAGGGGTAAATGGTCTTGGTGAGAGCTGGAAAGAAGAGTAATCTGACTCCTGGTTTCCAGGGGTGAGTGACAGGACTCTGGATTCCAACTTCTCTTTAGGTTTAGAAAAGAGAAAAAGAAACTGAAAAGCTGCCGCTTGAAACTTTGATGATGTTTCTATTGTTAGTATTGAAATCTGATAACTCAGTAGCCCATTATTTCCATACTTGCTCATCACTTACTGTTGGGGGAGGTGTCACTCAGTCTGCAGCTTTGTATTCCCTGATATTTGTCATCCAGTCAAGTCATCCCCTACCTTGGGGAAGAATGTACATGCAATGGTATAACCTCTTTTGCTGATGTAGACCCATCTGAATCATTTTTTATCTCATTACAAAAGTTATCAGAAAAAGCTAGACCTGTCTTCAGGCCATTTCTGAGCTCTAGTAATCAGACTATGATTGTGTTGGTTTTGAAAGGAAGATTCATTTGGGCTTTTCACCCTGATTAATGAGGCAAAACTCAGGACAAAAAGAATTAAAAGAAGTTTATTATAAGTATGTCAAGGTAACAACATATCGAAGGGCTGGTCACTGGAGATCAGCTATTGCTTCAAGGTGTGGCCAGGGGACCAGGACTCTGCAGTCCTTGGGGCAATGAAAGGTAGAATTAGTAGTCAGGAATGGATGAAGGTAACATTCAGCAGCTAGGGGCCCAGATGCTTGAATTTGGGAGATAGTATCATAAGTCCATTACCACATCCTGGGCAGTGTGGTGGGAAATAAATAAATATTTATTAAGCTCCTATTATGTGCTACATACCTCACTAAATGCTTTCCATATGATATCCCATTTCACCCATTCTCACTACTCCATCAACTATGTCCATCATATCCCGAACCCCTGGACTCTCAGGTGCATTCTGCAGCTCAAAGCATCGTGGCCCCTAGCTAACCTACAACCCAACCTGAAGTCCAATCCCTCAAACTGTCCAGGGAAATTTAGAAAGCTAGGATCCCAGCACCCCTGCTCCAAAAGTAGAAGGTATTGTCTTCAGAGGCAGTAAGTTCCCTTCACTGGAGGTTTTCAAGGAAAACCAGAAAACCATTTATTGGAAGCATTGCAGAGCGGCTTATTGCCTGGATCTGAGCAGAGACAGAGGTCATCTACATTCCCTTCCATGATGAGGTTGTGATCCTCTAAGTAATCCCTTCTCTTTGCCATAGTGAAGGAATATGACTGCTGTTTTTACTAGCAGAAAAGCATTGCTCAGGACCAGAAAGCAGGTGATAGAAATAATTCTGGCCGTTATAAACACAAATTGTACAAAAGCAAATGGATTTTCTAGGTTTAAAGCCCTTGAAATCTAGCGATATTAAATTTTATTGAACTTTAGAGATGCTCACCTCACCTCTCAGAATGTCAGTCTTTTTATCTGTAAAATGGAGCTAATGTTTGATATTTAAGGTATTTTTCTTGATTTCTATACTGGCACAGGCATGATACAGGCTGACTAACAAAGAGATGGAACTGTGGAAATCGACAATGGGGTTATGTTGCAACAATCCTGCTAGCAGCTGCCGTGGGGAGTGTAAAATCAACAACAACCAGCTCACAGAATGCTGCAAAAGCCCAGGTTCTTTTGATCTGCTTTTCTAAGGAAAGCAACATTAAGGGGTCGACAAGCTTACTTTTATCCAGCATACAAATATCTTTCACTTAGCTCAGGGGAAAAAGCCAGCACCCTGAACTTGAGAGCAAATACAAACAAATTACAAACATTGACAGACAAACCAAATACAATTCATAATTACCAATATCTGAGTTCAGCCTGAGAGTGCATAACAAGGGCTGGCCCAGAGTCATGCACGTCACCACTTCTGTGGGTCAGAGTTCCAAAAAAGAGAAAGCAAACTACTGGTTTTATATCTTTTTCAGGGTCAAGGGTGAGTCACACATGCTACTCACCCACATGACCTAAAATCGTCACAAAAATGCAACTTAAACCCATTTGGTCTAAAAGCCTCTGACGTCACAAACATGTCAATCAAACCCATGTAAACTAGGCTTTCCCTTGAGGCAAGGAGGTCATCAAGGACTCCCAATTTAATCAAGGAAATAAAGGCCAAACTCTTCAAGGGCACTTGGTTGAATAAGTGCTAAGAGCCCGATTTGATTGCCAACACAGGTTAGTCTGGGCCCTCATAAGTTGTTTGGACTAGCTGATTCTCTTACTAGACCTGGGACTTCCCCAACTCTAATCAAGATTAAAGGAAAACTGCCTCCACACAGACCTAGGAGCTCAGTAGAAGTACAGTTATAAGTAAAATGGATAAATATGTCATTTGTGACAAGGAGGAAGAAGGTCTGAGAGGAGAGGGAATTGGCATTAAGGACTCATTATGCACTTAATAGCATAAACAAAGAATTGATTTTGTCTGTGATAAGTAGCCAAATTAAACATAAAGAATATATGAACAAGCATATTATCTCCATCCAGAGATGTACAGAATGATTTTACACATATATACCTATTTCTTTCCAATGATAGTAATCTCTAGGGTGTGGGGTGGGGAAGAGGAAAAAATAAAAAAGGGAAATTCACATCATAATTTTGTTGTATATTTGAAAAGAATAGCAAGTTGTGCACTTTAGATTTGTAGATTCATATACAGTAATCTTTTTACTGTACTCTGTTGTGGAAATGCTTAATTTGTTCCATAACTTAAAAATAAAATAAAACAAATGTAAAAAAGATGTAGTAAGCGTACGTTAAACACCCCCCCCAAAAGGAAAAAGGGAAATAAATTATCCACTAAGACTAGAAAAAGGAACTTAACCCTTAAAGTCTTAAAATATCAGACTTAAACTATGCTTACTGTATTCCTATAAAGTGACATGTGTAGTCTAAGTTATCTACCCATAAATGATTTCTAACAGAAAAATAATGCATAGGAGGGGGAAGAATGATATTTCTTCATTGTTTCAACATCACAGCAAGACCGTAAGATCCTAGCTGGAAGAGAAGTCAGAGGCTCTCTAGTCTGACCTCCCTCATTTTACAGATGAAAAAAACTGAACCCTGGAGAGGTTCATTACCTTTTTCAAGGACATAAAGCTAGAAAGGATCCAATGTGGTATTTGAACCCAGGTGAGGAAGAAGGCTTTCTGAAAAGCTTTTTCAATTAGACTCTGTCTTCATTCGGGAGGTGGACAAGGGTGGAAGGCATTTGCCAGTATACCTATCAGGGTCAACACTGATGGAATGGCTAAGGCATTGGCTTTGGAATTAGATAACCAAGGTTTGAATGCCAGCTCTGCCATTTATTAGGTCTCTAAATAAATAGATCATACTATCTAACTGGGTGAAATTTGATTAGCCAATTAAAATATGATAGAGAAAGGTATACTATGGTTTCCTGGCAGACATTCTTATACAGGTTCACCTGGGACTCTAGAGGGTGGATGTGGCTCAGTCAGAGCCACCGAAAGTCAAAAAAATCTCTGCTCTGAGCACAATCCTAGAGCACTTGTTTACCGCATGGGCCAGAATTTCTAGGAAGATGTATGGACCCAGTAATTTGTTCTGAAGTACCAAGTGCAGACTCTGAGTAGCTCTCCATGCCTTACTCACTCATCAATAAGAGTAAGAGTAAGAGGAATGCAATAGGACATCTGAGGTCCACACTTAAAGATGATTCTAATTCCTTCAGAAATGCTGAAAGGGGATGAGGGCAGGATGAGCTATCCTGCCATCAACAATAGTTCCTGGGATGAGGAGTGATTGCTAAAGGGGCTTTTCACCTAAAGGTCAGATAGGATATTAGTCCCCTTAAAGAGGCTTTGAACCTAGTCTCCTAGCATACCTGCTCCTTGATAGACTTTTCTCCTTTCTCTTCCAGGAGGCTGCCGTGGTTAAATGGGTATTCATATCTGGGGGAATATGTTAGATAGAAGAGGCATTGTATTGTGGACATATCAGTAGAGTTTGGAAAATTGGGGTCTACCCTTGACTCTGGACTTAACTCTTGTGAACTGAAGTAAGCCTCTTCATCTCACTCCCTGGACCTGTTCCTCTTTTGATGAGGCCTATGGTCTAGATTTTATTTAAGCCCCGCTGCCATGCTTACCAGCCCTCTTTTACCTATTATTTTCTGGTATTAAAATGTAAACTTCTTAGATACAGGAACAGTCATATTTTCTTTTATTTGTAGCTGCAATTCTTGGCCGTTCTATCTATCCCTCTCTCTATCTTTCTTTCTATCTATATTTCTATCCATCTGTCTTATCTATCTATCTATCTATCTATCTATCTATCTATCTATCTATCTATCTATCTAACTACTGTGCTTTCCTATACTGGGAGTCAATGAGTGTAAATCATATAATAGAATATTCCATGAATCAATTATCTGCCTTAGCAAGAGGAGTCGATCATAGCTGGGGGCTCCATGTGCCTGGTTTCCACAGACCCTCCTGCCTTCCCCAGCTGTTCCCCTGGGATGAGGCAGGGATCCCTGCCCAGGAGCTAAAGTGGGAGCTTCAGCTTTGGTCCTATTTTCCTATTTGTCATGGACTTCATGTATGAATTTGTCATTACTTGTCCTGATTCTGATTGACTTTCCCCATTGTCACCTGCATAAAGGACACACCCTCCCCCAATAACAGACACACCAGAAAGATTCTTCTTATGTCCTATTCTTAAATTGGGTATTTGTAAAGTCAAAATAACTTACTCATTCAAAGTCATTCTTAAAACAATATTGCTGTCACTGTATATATAGTTCTTCTGGTTTTGCTCATTTTGCTTTTCATTATTTCATCCAAGTCTTTGCATATTTTTCTGAATTCATTGAACTCATCATTTTTTTTTATCAGAATAATAATCCATCACAATCACATACCACAACTTATTCAGCCTTTCTCCAGTTCCTTTATGGTTTTCTCTCTCCTTTCTCCATTTCCCTCCTCACTAGAATTTTGATTTCAACTACTGCCTCTACCAGTCTGCCCCTTCTATCAGCCCCCTCCCCTTTCTTCCCTTTTACTCTCTATCTACCCCCTCTCTTTTCTTTCCCCTTTCCCCTGCTACTTCCTATAGGGTAAGTTACATTTCCATACCTAACTGATCATGTTATTCCCTCTTTGAGCCAAATCTGATGAGAGGAAGGTTCAAATAATGCTTATCTCCCTCACTGCTTTCCCTCTCTTCCAATAGGTTTTTGTTCCTTTCCATGTAATATAATTTACCCTTGTCTGCCTTCTCCTTTCCTCTTCTCCCAGTACAATCCCTTTTCACCACTTCATTAGATTTTTTTATCATCACTTCAAAGTTAACTTATATCCATGCCATCTGTCTATGCATACCCTTTTAAATGGCATGATAATAACAGAGTTCTCAAGAGTTTAATGTGTCACATTCCCTTGTAGGTATGTAAACAGTTTGCCCTTTTTAATAACATGTTGTTGTTTTTTTTCTTTTCTGTTTACCTTTTTATACCTCTCTTGAGTCTTGTATTTGAAGATCAGATTTTCTGTTCAGCTCTGGTCTTTTCATCAGGAAGTTTTAGAGGTCCCCTATTTTGTTGAATGTCCGTCTCCTCCCTGAAAGATAATGCTTAATTTTGCTGGGTAGTTGATCCTTGGTTGTAATCCAAGCTCCTTCGCCTAACAGAATATTGTGTTCCATGCCCTCTTATCTTTTAGTGTAGAAGAAGCTGCAAGGTCCTGCACAATCCTGCATGTGGTTCCCCAATATTTGAATTGTTTGGTTTTGGTTGCTTGCAGTATTTTTTTCTTCGACCTGGTAATTTTGGATTCTGACTACAATATTTCTTGGAGTTTTCAATTTGGGATCACTTTCAGGAGGTGATTGATGGATTCTTTTGATGACTGTTTTGCCTTCTGGTTCTAGTACCTCAGGGCAGTTTTCCTTGATGATTTTGTGACAGATGCTGTCCAGGTTCTCTTTTTTTGATCATGCTTTTCAGATAGACCAATAATTTTTAATTTGTTTCTCCTGAGTCTATTTTCCAGGTCGGTTGTTTTACCAATGAGGTATTTATATTTTCTTCTATTTTTTTGTGCTTTTGTTTCTGTTCGATTCTTGATATCCCACAGAACCATTAGCTTCCACTTGCTCAATTCTAATTTTTTAACAAATTGTTCTCTTCTATTAGATTTTGTACATCCTTTTCCAATTGGCCCATTTTACTTCTAAAATTCTCTTCAGAGAATTTTTATGCCTCCTTTTACAATAAGCCAATTCTACTTTTTAAGGACTTGTTTTCTATGGTCAATTTTCTTCTTCCTTTTCCCAGCTATTGACTCTCTCTTGAGTATCTCTCACTTATTTTCCCCATTTTTCTTTACGCCTCTCTTATTTGACTTTTAAAATCCTTCTTCAGCTTTTCCAAGAAGGATTTTTGTGCTTGAGACCAGTTCGTATTCCCCTTTGAGGTTTCAGATGTGGTTATAATGATGATATTGTCCTCTTCTGAATTTCTGCCTTGATCTACCCTGTCCCCATAATAATAATCTATGGTCATTGTGTATTTCTGCTTTTTGTTCATGGTGTTGGCCTAATTCTTAGCTTTCAGAGTTGAGCTTTTCTGCTGGAGTGCAGGAACCCCTGACCCAAGCTTCTTGTGCTATGAGCCTGGGACCTATTCACTGGCTTTATGTGCTGGGGCCTCCAATGTTGGAAGCTGGAGGCTGAAGGGGACTGGCAGTGTACATGGTGCTGAGCTGGGGTCAGCAACACAGGAGGTTTTGGGTGGTGGAGTAAGGAATCTGGCTCCTGGAGGACACCTGCTCACCAGGCCTTGTTTGGCTCCTGTTCACCTGGCCTTTGCATTGGAATGTTTGGCTGCTGTAGCATGTCTGCCAGCCAGGAGGTGTGTCTCCTGCAGTTGTACTTCCTGCAGCTGCATTGAAGCACTAGGAGATTTGGCTGCTAGAGAATGCCAGCACATGTGGCAGTTTTCCACTTAGTGTCTACTGGTCCCCTGCCTACACTGAGGCACTCAGGGGTCCTGGTGTTGGTGCTTGCCTGCTCCACCACCCTGGGTCTCAGGATCTCCCCCCGGTTTTCTGAGATGGGGCTTGAGGCTGGCTTGTTGGGATACCTTATGTCCTGTACTGCTCCCCCTGCCCCAGAATGAGAAGGGCCTTTCCCATTAATCACCCGATCTTCCTGAGCTACAAGACTGCTGCACTCCAACTTTCTAGAGGCTCAGCTGCTCCAGGGTTTTTTCCAGAGGTAATATTTTCTGGGATTTCCAAGGTCAATAAGGGAGGATGAGAGCAACTTACTTCATATGCCACCATTTGGCTCCCAGAAGTAGAAACTCCCAAATTCTTTTTATGATACAAATATCATGCTGGTACCTAAACTGGGAAGCAGAGAGATAAAATTATAGGCCAATTTCTCTAATGAATATAGATTCAAAAATTTTAAATAAAATATTAGCAAAGAGATTATAGCTACTTATCTTGAGGATAATATACCATGATCAGGTAGGATTTATACAGGGAATGCAGGGCTGGTACAATTTCAGGAAAACTATTAGGATAATTGAAAATATTGTTGCAGTTTCATAATGTGTTGTGATTGAACCATCTCAAAGAATTCAGAGTCAGAACACCTTTGTTCCAAGTATAGGCATTTATTGAGATTGACACCTCTCATGAATTTGGCTAAGTTCCAAGAGGAACCAGGAACTTCAGAGAAAGCAAGATAGATTTTATGGCATAAAGATGAAATTACACAGTAGAAATTATGAATATTATAAAGGCAGGAGGGGTTTGTTAAGGAATTATATAATAAGGGAGGGGTTCCAGCCACGTTGGAACTATGCATGCAATTACCCACAATGCATACAGAAAAACCCACTGGGGGGTTGGTATGTATATATTTGATAATGATATTACAATAAGCCTCTCTGTGTCATAAGTTCACCTAAAGGACAGCTTTTGCCATTACTGCACAGGTACTTACTTAGGGAAATTCCCTTCTATTGTTTTGGGGTCCACATCCTGCTCAGGCATCATGGTGGTATTACTTTCTGATTGGCTGAAAACTGGTCCTGTCTGAGACAAGATGGATGTGGTTGTGGTTGAGTGCATAGGCACACCTACTGTTTTGGTGGAAAACATGAGGAATGTGTCTGGGGGCAGTGGCTAGCTCAAGGCAGTGGACATACCTTCTGTTCTGTGAGAAATATGAGTTCATGGACACATCTGTTTTTCTAGTGAGCAGTGAGGGACATATGGAGAAAGGATATTGATGAGGGGGAGTGGCTAGGTAGAGGCAGTGTTCCTGCTGTTCAGTGGGGCCTATAACGATTTTTTATTTTATTAATTTATTAATTTATTAATATTTTATCAATATCAACCACGAAACTCACAGAAATCATATGATTATCACAACAAATGCAAAAAAGCATTTGACAAAATACATCCATTCCTTTTAAAAACAGTAGAGAACACAGAAGTAAATTGAGTATTCCTTAAAATGATAGACAGAATCTATCTAAAACCATCAGCAAGCAGTATCTGTGATGGGGATAACCTAGAAGCGTTTCCTACAAGATTAGGGTAGAAACAAAGATGTCCGTTTCCAACACTGTCATTCAATATTGTAATAAAAATGCTAGCTTTAGCAGTAAGAGAAGAAAAAGAAATCGACAAAATTAGAATAGGCAAAGAAATGGGCACCTAGGTGGCTCAGTGAGTAGAGCACTGGCCCTGGAGTCAGGAGGACCTGAGTTCAAATCTGGCCTCAGACACTTGACGCATGTACCAGCTGTGTGACCTTGGGCAAGTCATTTAACCCCAATTACCCGGCTTATACCCCCAACCACAAAAAACAATAAGCAAAAAAAGAAACAAAGCTATCACTTTTTGCAGATGATATGATGGTACAATTAGAGAATCCTAAAGAACCAAGTAAAAATTGTTTGAAATGATAAACAACTTTGGCTAAGTTACAGGATATAAAATAAACCCACATAAATCACTGGCATTTCTATATATTACTAATAAAGTCCAATAGCAAGAGAAAGAAAAAGAAATTCCATTTAAATTTACTATAGACATAAAATATCTTGGAGTCTACCTACTAAAACAAACCCCGGAAATATATGAATGCAATTACAAAACAATTTTCATACAAATAAATTCAGATCTAAATATGTGGGGAAATATCAGTTGTTCATGGTTAGGCCAAGCTAATATAATAAAAAAGACAATTCAACCTAAATTAAATTACTTATTCAATGAAAGACCAATCAAACTACAAAAAATTATTTTGTGGAGCTCAAATAATCAAAAATAAAATTCATATGTAAGAACAAAAGGTCAAGAATATCAAGGGAATTAATGAAAAGTAATGCAAGAGAAGGTGGCATAGCAGCATCATATCTTAAGTTGTATTTTAAAGCAGCAATCATCAAAACTAATTGGTATTGGGCAGAGCCAAGATGGCAGAGTGAAAACAGCAACTTACCAGACCTCTCTTATAAATTCTGTCAGATGCCTCTAAAAAAGTGAATCTGAGCAGTTTTGAGAGAGGCAACAGACACTAGGAGACTGAGTGTTGCAGACTTCAAGCTCAGGAGAGTCCCGAGGGATGACTGGACAGATCTGTGGGCTGAGAGAGCACCAGGAGAAGGGAATTGTACCTGACTACCTCAGAACCAGAGCAGCAGTTGAACTTAGCCAGCAAACCAGGCTGGGAGAGCACTTGGCATGCAGAACAAAACCATACCAGAGCAAGAGCAAGAGCAGGCCCAGGGCTGACCTTCCAGCTGTGGTGGTGATCCCCAGGCCTCTCAGCTCAGGACTGGAGTCTGTTGCAGCTATCTGAGGCAGCAGCACAGATCCTGAAGCCAAAGCAGAAGTTACTCCTGAGGCATTCAGCCCACAATCTAAAGTATGAAACTCACCTTCTTGAACTTCCAGGAGCCATAATGACCAGGTAAAATGACTCTCATTCCTCCCTTGAATAAACCCAGAGAATCATGCAGTAGGAGAAACCCTGGAATAAAGGAGCCAGAAGTAGAGGTTCAGTAATCTCATAGCTCAGGAGGCTGGGGAAACAGCCTCTCTTGTGGTGTTGGAAGGAGACCAGTACAGGAAGGGAGGCATTCCAGCAGGTCCCACTTTGGCAGAACATCAGGAGTTCCTGAGCCCTAGGGGGTGGAGCTGGCAAACACCAACACCAGGACCCCAGGTGTGCCTTTGCACAGCAAGAGGAATTGTCAGACACCAGCACAGACAAGGGCTGAGACCACCCATGCTATAGCACAGCCACAGGGGAATAGGAGACTTCCAGTAGCCAGAGCACCCCTCCCCCACACCTCACATTGTGACCTTCCAGGGAAACTCAGAAAGACCTCGTTGGTCCTCGATCTTTAGCACACACCAGCCCAACACCAGTTCAGCATGAGGTGAGCGCTATGTAGCCTCTAATTGACAAAACCAGAGGATATAACACACAAAGCCACTAAGGATGCCATTAGTCCCCAGCATAGGAAGCTTGGGACAGAGCTCCCTGGGACCCAGAAGCAGAAATCCACTTTAAAAGCCAAGAAAAAGGCAACCACCATGAAGAAGGAATCTAGAAAAGTAAAAAAAAAATGACCATTGACTCGTATTATTGGGACATAGAAGATCAAAATACAAATTCAGAAGAGGATATGAGCTTGGTCTCAAGCCCAAAAAGCATTCCTGGAGGAGGTCAAGGAGGATTTTCAAAACCAAATTAGAGAAGTAAAAGAAAAAATGGAAAAAAAATTTCACTCATGAGAACAAATCTTTCAAAAGTAAAATTGGTGAAATGTTTAAGGAGGCTCAGGATCTGATTGGAGAAAATGACTCCTCGAAAAGTAAAATTAGCCAAGGGAAAAACAGGCACAGAAGCTAAATGAGGAAAACAAATCGTTAAAAATTACAATTGGGTAAGTAGAAGCTAATGACTCTATGAGGCATCAGTCAAACAAAATCTAAAGAATGAAAAAAACCAGAAGAAAACAAATATCTCATCAGAAAAATAGCTGACCTGGAAAATAGATTCAGGAGAGACAATATAAGAATTATTGGTCTACTGGAAAGCCATGATAAAATAAAAGAGCCTGGACAATATCTTCCAAGAAATCAATAAGGAAAATTGCCCCAAGGTCCTAGAACCAGAGGGCAAAATAGTCCTCAAAAGAATCCACCAAATGCTCTGTGAAATAGGAACCATATTGAAAACTCCAAGGAACATTGTAGACAAATTCCAGAATTATCAGGTCAATGAGAAAATACTGAAAATAGCCAGAAAGAAATAATTTAAAAATCATGCAACTACAGTCAGGATTACACAGGACCACTCAGCTTATACATTAAAAGAGAGGAAGTATTGGAATATGATACTCTGTAAGGCAAAGGAGCTTAGACTACAACCAAGGACCAACTACCCAGCAAAATTGAGCATAATTTTGCAGGCAAGGAGATGCACATTCAAAGAAATAAAGGAATTCAAGACATTCCTGATGAAAAGACCAGAATTCAATGGAAAATTGGATCTTCAAATACAAAACTCAAGAGAGACATAAAAAGGTAAACAAGGAGGAAAGAAAAAAAAAACCTTGTTTGATAAGGACAAAATGTTTAATCCTTATATAGGATTATATTATTTTATATATGATATATATGTACATATGTTAATCGTGAGAATGGTGTAGTTACTATGACAATCACAAGGGATATACATAAACAGAGGATGTGAGTATAAATTAACTGATGTGATGATAAAAACATAATTAAGGGTTGCAAAGGGATTGCTCTGGGAGAAGAGCGAAGAAGGAGGTAGAAAAGGGTAAATTACATCACATGAAGAGGTACAAAAACCTATAGTAGAGGGAAAGAAGGGTGGGTGAATGTCAGCATTTGAGCTTTACTCTCATTGGATTTGATTCAAGGAGGGAATAACATACTCTGATATGTATAGAAATTAAACTTCTCCTACAGAGAGTAGGAGGGGATAGGGGAAAGAAAAGGGAGGTGGTTAGAAGGGAAGGAAGAAGTAGTAAGAGGAAAAATGTAAGATAAGGGGGGGACCGAAAGAGAGGAAATATATAGAGAGGTGGTGGTCAAAAGCAACACTTTTGAGGACTGGAAGGGAGAAGGGATAAATAAAAAACAAATGGGGAGGTAATAGGATGGAAAAAAAATGAGACATATGGTAATCATAACTGTGAATATGAATGGGATAAACTCTCCCATAAAATGGAGGCAGATAGCAGAATAGATTAAAGGCCATAATCCTACAATATGTTGTTTACAGCAAACGTTTGAAACAGGAGGATACATATGGGATAAAGGCAAAAGGCTGGAATCCAATATATTATGCTTCAGCTGAAGTAAAAACAAAAAGCATTCCTGTATAATACTAACAAACCCCAAGAGCAAGAGACAGAAAGAGAAATTCCATTAAAAAAATGCTGTAAACAATATAAAATATTTGGTAGTCTACCTGCCAAGACAAACGCAGAACCTATATGAGCAGAATTACAAAACACTTTTCACACAAATAAAGTCAGATCTAAATAAATGCAAAAACATCAGTTGCTCATGTTTAGGGCAAGCTAATATAATAAAAATTACAATTTTACCTAAATGAATTAGTTTATTTAATGACATGCCAATCAAACTACCAACAAATATTTTATAGAGCTAGATAAAGTAATAACAAATTTCATCTGGAAGAATAAAAAGTCCAGAATATCAAGGGAATTGATGAAAAAAAAATGCTAGGGAAGGAGGCCTAGCCATATGTTTCAACAATCCAGCTAGCAGCTGCTGTGGGGGTGAAAAACCAACCACAACCAGCTCACAGAACGCTGCAAGCCCAAGTTCTTTTGATCTGCTTTACCAAGGAAAGCAATGTTAAGGGGTTGACAATCTTTAATCCAGCATAAAATACCATTCACTTAGTTCAGCCAGCAGCCTGAACTTCAGAGCAAATACAAACAAATTACAAACATTGACAGACAAACCAAATACAATTCATAGTTACCAACATCTGAGTTCAGCCAGGGAGCTCATTACAATGGCTGGCCCGGAGTCACATGCACCTCTACTGCTGTGGGTCAGAGCTACGAAAAAGAGAAAGCCTACCTCTGATTTTATATCTTTTTCGGGGTCAAGGGTGAGTCACACACGTGATTCACACATGTGACCTAAAAATGTCAAAAAAAATGTGACAAACTCATTTGGTCTAAAAGCCTCTGATGTCGCAAACATGTCACTCAAACTCATGTAAACTAGACTTTCCTTTGAGGCAAGGAGATTGTCAAGGACTCCTAATTTAATCAAGGAAATAAAGACCAAACTCTTCAAGGGCACTTAGTTGAATTAGGTGCTAACAGCTCATTTTGATTTTTTTTTTTAAGGCAGAAGAATTAAAGCATTTTTTCAAGCTACAAAGTAGCAGACCCATGAACCAGTGTCCCCAATTCCATATCCTGGCCAAAAGCTTCCAGGCCCAATAAGTCTGCCTCACAAGATTATCCAGGAGGTTACAGAAAAACATGATGACATTAAACCAAATCATATTTATTTCTCCCTCCGGTAAGATTACCCACTGCCCTCAAGCCCTTGCTCAGCACTCAGTGCCTGCTGCTTCAGCTCCTTCTGCTTTGTCTTCTGCTGCTGCTGTTGCTGCTGCTGCTTTTCCTGCCTTCTGACAGTCTCAATCTCCAAGATGTGTTCTCTCTTTTCATACAGTTTTAGGCGTCATCAAATGTCATTGAGTGACCAGAACTTAAGCTCCTATGATTGGCTCTGGTCTTAGCACCTCCCCTTAGGAACCTGGGGGCTTCTTGCCCGCATGGGCTTAGCACCTAGTAGTTAGGGTTTTAGGGCAAACTGCGGAGCAAAGATCTAATCAGACCTCCCTTAGTTGGCCCCACTGCCTTAGTTGGCCCCACCTTAAGCCTATTCAAATGGGCAAGGAAAGACCTTCTCATTTACTGATTGCCTTCACACCATACCAGATATTAAACTGTATTATAAAGCAGCAATCATCAAAACTACTTGATACTGGCTAAGAAACAGAGTGGTGGATCAGTGGAATAGATTAGGTGCACAAGATTCAGTAATTAATGAATATAGTAATATACTCTATGATAAACCCAAAGGGCCCAGCTTCTGGGATAAGAACTCATTGTTTCACAAAAACTGCTAGGAAAACTGGAAAATAGTATTGCCAAAATTGGGCATAAACCAACATCTTACTCCATATACCAAAATAAAGAAAAAAAGGGCTCATGATTTAGATATAAAGACTGAAACTATAAGCAATTTGGGAGAACAAGGAATAGTTTACCTGTCAGACTTATTGATAAGGGTAGAATTTGTGACTAAACACAAAATAGAGAGCATAACAAAATGCAAAATAGATAATTTTGATTACAATAAATTGAAAAGGTTTTGTACAAAAAAAAAAAAACCAAACCCAATGCAGCCAAGATAAGGAGGAAAGCAAAAAATTGGGAAAATTTTTTTACAATCAGTGTCTCTAACATATGCAGGGAATTGAGTCATATTTATAAAAATAAAAGTCATTCCCAAATTGAGAAATTGTCAAAGGATATGGACAGGCAATTTTCAGAGAAAGAAATTAAAGATATCTATAGGCATAAAAATATTTTAAATCACTATTGATTAGAGAGATATAAATCAAAACAACTTTTAGCTACTACATCTCTCCTGTCAAGTAGGCGAACATGTCAAAACAGGAAAACGATAAGTGTTGGAGAAGGTGTGGGAAAATTGCAACAGTATCACATTGTTGGTGGAGTTGTGAATGGATCCAACCATTCTGGAGAGCAATTTCAAACTTTGCCCAAAGGGCTATAAAATGAGCATACCCTTTGACCCAGTAATACCACTTCTAGGGCTATATCAAGAAGAAATCATATGAGGGGGGAAAAGATCCATATGTACAAAAATATTTATAGCAGTTCTTTTTTTAATGTAAATCTGTATCCCAAAGAGATCAGCAAAATCAGAAAAGTATAAAAGTACAAAAATATTTATAGGAACTCTTTTTGTCATGGCAAAGGATTGCAGATTGAGAGAATTTCCATCAATTGAGGAATGGCTGAACAAGTTGTGGTATATGAATGTAATGGAACACTATTATGCCATAAGAAATAATGAGCAAGCAGACTTCCAAAAAACCTGGAAAATCTGATATGAATTGATGCTGAATGAAGTGAGCACAATAAGGATAATGTTATATACAGTAACCACCACATTGTGCAATGACTGTCATTAAGTCTTTTCCACAATGCAATGATTTAATTCAGTCCCAAAAGACTCATGGTGGAAATTGCTATCCACATCCAGACAAAGAATTTTGGAATCTGAATTCAGATGGAAGCATACGATTTGCTCTCCTTTTCTTGTTTGGTTTTGTTTCTTCTTTCCCATGGTTCCACCCATTAGTACTAATTCTCCTTTACATCATGGCCAATATGAAAATACGAATTAGCATCTCACTTTTTCCACATCCCCTCCAACATTTGTCACTTTCCCTTTCATTTTGGTCAATCTGGTAGGTACAAGTGATATCTCAAGCTTCTTTTAATCTGCATTTCTCTAATCAATAATGATTTAGAGTATTCTTTCATTTATGAATTGTTTCGATTTTTTCATTGGACAATTGCGTGTTCATATCCTTTGACAACTTATCAGTTGGGGAATGACCTGAATTCTTACACATTTGACAAAATTCTCTATGTTTTTTAGATATGAGACATTTCTTTCATAACCTGTTTATAAAAAATATTCCCCTAATTTTCACCTTTCCTTCTGATCTTGGCTACAATTGTTTTATCTGTACAAAAACCTTTTAATTTAGCACAATCAAAATTATCTCTTTTACACCTATGTCTTGTTTCTTCATAAATTGTTCACATACCCATAAGTCTGAAAAGAAATATGTTCTAAGTTCTAATTTTCTTGTAAAATCTCTCATTATAGATATGTCATGTATGAATTTTAACCATATCTTAGCAATTGGCATAAGATATTTTTCTATGCCCACTTTCTGCCATACTGATTCTCAGTTTTTCCCAAAATTTTCCCTAAATAATGAATTATTATACAAAAATTTTAAGGCCTTACACTTTTCAAATGCAAGAATTTTATGTTTACTTTTATAAATTCTATATCTTCTCTAATCCATCGATCTATATTTCTATTACTTAGCCAGTACCAGATAGTTTTGTTAAGTACTGCCTCATATTATTATTTAAAATCTGATACTGCTAAATCACCATCATTTAACTTTTTTGTCATTATTTCCTTTTATATTCTTGACTTTTTTTCCAAATAAATTTTATTATTTTTCTAATTCAAAAACTTTTGGTAATTTAACTAAAATTTTTTAAAATTATAAATTAGTTTGGGTAAAATTGTCATTTGATTATATTAGTCCTGCCATCCCATGATCAATAAATACTTCTGATATTTGTAAATCTGTTTTAAAATAAATTTTAAAAAATACATTTGCTTTTAAATAGTACTGAATTTCTTTTGTCAGCAGTTCTCCCAGGTATTTTATGCAATCTAGAGTTGTTATAAATAGAGTATTTTTTACTATCTCTTCATGCAGAGTTTTGTTTGTAATATATGGGCCATCTCCAGTCATACTGATCAATATCTGTCCACTGGACCCAGACGGCTCTGGAGGAGAAAGTGAGGCTGGTGACCTTGCACAGCCCTCCCTCACTCAAATCAAAGTAAACTGAAAGTCGTATACTAGTCTCCCTGATGTAATTGGCCTTGAGAACAAAGGACAAACCACAGTCTGTGAGTAGTCTAAGCTGCCTGAATTCCAGAGAAAGAACAATGGAGTCTGAATGCAGATGAAAGCATACTATTTTCTTTTTTTTCTCTTCTTATAATTTTTCCACTTTTTTGGATTCTTCTTTCACAACATGACTAATTTGAAGATATGTTTAATATGATTGTACATGTATAGCCTATATCAGATTGCGTGCCATATTTGGAGAGGGGAGGAGAGGAAAGGGGGAAAATTTGGAAATCAAAATCTTATAAAAAGTGAACGTTGAAAAACAAAAATAATTATTTTTTTAAATGCTTGGTGACAAAAAAAAGAGATCACTGTCTGCTGAGTGGAGGATGCATTGGAATGGAAAGAGACCCCAACTGTAGGGTGTTTGTATAGCGCAGGTGTTGGGTGATAAGGACTTGCACCAAAATGTTCTTCACTCTCTGGTTCTTAGAACACTCACTATCTAAACTGATTCAGTTAGTGTTATGATTTCCTTTCAGAGTAGCTACTTGGCACAGGGAAATGAGTGCCAAACATGGAATCAGGAAG
>CM053625.1:204788967-204849913 GCA_028646595.1 Phalanger gymnotis
ACGGGGAATGGCTGCTTGTAGACTAAAGAGTTCTATGTTCCACGCTTGGGCAGATTCGCTGCCTCACCAGCACTCCTCCTTCCCCAAGAACCCCCTACCTGGACTGGGCTTAAATCTTCAGCAGGCTCTTCACTCCTGCTCTGATCAGCCACTTAATTCCTCCCACCAGGTGGGCCTGGGGCCAGAAGCAACTGCAGCTGTAGTTCTAAAGCTGCCCCACCTCTGCTGCCCCAGGGGCGGTAGCCGAAACGCAAACTCAGTCCCGCAGCTTTTCCCACTAACCTTCTCTGATGTCTTTGCTCTTTTTGGGTTGAGAGGTCTGGTGGATGCCACAGCTCAGTAATTCAGGATGCCAGGGAACTCTCCGCTTGTCTCCTGGTCTGTTAGGTCCACGTCTGGTGTGTTTGCGCCGTGCGCTCTAGGCTCAGCTCCACTCCCCTCAGCTGGGGGCTGGGAGCTCCGTATGGGACAGACCTTACCCAGAGACCATCCAGGCTGTCCTGGGCTGGAGCCCTGCTTCCCTCTGCCACTTTGTGGGTTCTGCAGCTATAGAATTGGTTCAGAGCCATTTTTTTTATAGGTTTTTGGAGGGACTTGGTGGGGAGCTCACGCCAGTCACTACTTCCCAGCCGCCATCTTGGCTCTGCCCCTAACAAGTTGATCTTTAATATAAAAATGAAACAAAAGACCTATTTGTACAAAAATATTTATAGCAGTTTTTATTTTTTTGTGTGGTGGCAAAGAATTGGAAGTTGAAGTGATGCCCATCAATTGGGGAATGGCTGAACAAGTTGTGGCATATGATTGTAATGGAATATTACTGTGCTATAAGAAATTAATGGACAAGCAGATTTCAGAAAATCCTGAAAAGATTTACAAGAACTGATGCTGAGTGAAGTGAGCAGAACCAGGAAAACGTTGTACACAATATTAGTAATATTGCACAGTGATCAACTATGAATGACTTCGCTAATCTCAGCAATACAATAATCAAAGAAATTTCTAAAAGATTCACTTTGAAAAATGCTACCCACATCCACAGAAAGAACTGATGGAGCCAGAATGCAAATTGAAGCATATTATATTTAACTTTCCTTTTATTTTTCCTGTTTTATTTCCCATTTGGGTAAGTATGTTCTTTCACAACATGAATCATATAAAAAACCATCTATGTAATCAAAATTATACACAGCATGGCATTTTATTAAAGTAACAGGTGCCATCAGGTTCTTGCTCATAGTAGCATTCCATCCTGCATACACCGTGTATCCTCATACAAAGACGAGTATCCTCATGAATGACTATAGAAAGAAGAAAACGATTGTTTTAGAATTTTCATAACCACAAAGTTATTCTATATTTTGAGTGAGAGTTCATAAAGTTTAACCTAAACATTATATTCATTAATTTGATTTTTAAAAATTAATCTTTCAATAAATGAGTGAATACGATTAAATGGGAAAAACCCAGAATTTTGAAATTCAAGAACTGGTTTCCAGTCCTACCATGGTGACTTACTAGATTGGTAAACGTCCTGGAATCAACTTACATCTTTAAGCCTTTGTTTAGTTATTTATAAAATAGGAACCATGACACTTGCCCTAACCTTTATCACTAGAATGTTGTGAGAATCAAATTGGAGTAGGGATTGGACCTGTTATTTCATTCTCATAGCTATTAATCTTACTATATCTCTTTCCTACTCCATAAAATCCTGTGGCTCCTTTTTACTTCTAAGATCAAATCTTTTGTTTGAGACATAAATCACCTAACAACCAAGCCCTGAGGTATTTTTCCAGTCTAATTACACAGTTCATTCCTTGATTCCCTCTATAACTCCATCAAACTAGCTTTCTCTTCGTTTCTCATAACACAGGACTCCATAAGTCACCTCTAGCCCTTTGCACTGACAATACTCCATTTCTGTCATGAACACTTTCTTCACTCTGACCTCCTAGAAACATGAATATACTTTAAGACTCCATTCATGTGCTCTATTCTAAATGCAAGCTATTATTTTATTTCCAAAATCATGTTATCATAAATTTATTTTCTATTTCATATATGTTTATATTTTTCGACGTTGCCAACCCCAGTAGAATGTAAGCTTTTTCAAGAAGCAGACTGTTTCATGATTGTTTTGGTATTCCCAGCCCCAGGAATGAAGGAGGCACTTAATAAATACTTTGTGCTTAATTGATATAAAAAATGCTGTATTTGGACCTGGGACACGTGATTTTAAAAGAGCAATTTCTCCTAGTTAATGCAATAGAATCTATCAAGAAATATACACAAGTGATATAATATCAAATAAAACTATTTTTTGTTAAAATATGTAAAATACTAAGGAATTCAGAGTAAGGCAGAAAATAACTTCTGCTTTGGCTGGGAAAGATTAGGCAAAGAAAATATCTTGGAGAAGGTTATATTTCATTTGGGTCTTGACGAATGAGTAGCATTTTGTTGGAGGACTTTTGAGAACATTTTAGGCTTGGAGCTCAAAGTGAGCAAAAGCTCATGCCCAACAAGGAATAGGGCAAGCTCAGAAGTTCAGTTAGTAATGGGAAGGATACATGAGAAAGTGGTCTATTGAGTGATAAAGTAGAAAAAAAACAGCATTGAATTTGAGTCGGTGGACTCTTAAAGAACAAACAGTACATAACCAATGGAGGAAAGGCACTAGAATTAAAAAAAAAGTTTGGGAAAGACCTGTTGTAGCATATTCATGATGGAATACAGAAAAGATACGAGGTAGAGATGAGGAGGGAGATTATTGTAGGCATAGAAAATAGTCAATCAAAATATCCAGAGCACCATGACATGGAATGTGTTATTCCAGGAACAATAAAAATGTCATTATCAGTGGACAGAAAAATATTTGTGAGGAAACAGGGTATGAGAAGACTGAAAGTTGTGCTTTAAGGAAATTACTTTGGCATCTGAATGAGGATTGATTGGAGCCAAGTGAGATTTATGGCAGCTGGTAGATTAATCAGCATGGTTAATACACTAGTCCAAGTATGAGGAGATCAGATGATGTCAACAGAGATATTGAGAAGTTGAAGATTGCATCTGTTTGTGAGCTTCAGAGAATGGAAAGCTGATTGTACTTGGAACAAGAACTGGTATTACAAGGGTACCTTTATTGTACGCTTGACAGTAATAAAACATTTGGAAGAAGAAGGCTTCACAGGGATAGATGATGAGTTTAGTTTGGAATATTTTTAGAGTAAGATACATAACGAACATTCAGTTCAAGATTCCATTAACAGCCAACTAAGGAAGTAAAACTGGAAGTCTGTTGAGAACTTAGAACTGTATAGGTAAATTTGAGAATTTTCACTCTAGGGATCAAAATTGGATTCACAGGAGTTGATGAGATTACCAAATCAAATAAAATGAGCATAACCAGTAAGGAGGGGCCAGTGGTGTACTATCTCCATCCCTTCATTGTTGCTTCCAAAGGTGGTCCCAGGAAAGCAGGGGAGGCACTCAGCTCCAAAACTTCATACTTTCAGAGCAAATAGCAAGGACCAAACATCTTCCCAGAAATACTGGACTCCAGAGATGATGAGGATGACTGAAATTGTGCTCAGAGTGACAATTAGTGTGTCCCAAGATGGTAATAACTTAGTGATAATCCCCCACTCACACAGCCCAAGACTTGAGATGGACTTGTGTGAGAATGTTTGACCAGTTATCATATTTCACATTTTTCTCACTTCTTTCAATAGATCAGAAAGCTTTCTTACTCACTTTCTTTAACACGAAGTGCATACTCAATACCAGTGTAGGAGAACATCACAAAAAGCACCAAAACTGCAAAGTGGAGAGTCTTCATGGTGAGAGCTTGACTGGAACCTGAAAATTATAGGAGAGGTCATCAGAAGATAGGACTGGACAGGACAAAGAAGGCTAGACCAGACCATGTCATAGTCAACTTCGAGTCAAGTTCAGTTAATATTATCATCTAAATACCTGAAGCTGAGTGAGGGTGCCTTCCCAAGAGCCTAGGTTATCCTTATATTGATAGGGCTAGAATATTGCCCAACAGGGCATTAAAATTTTTATGCAAATGTCCCAAACCACAGTGAAATTCTCAACAAACCCTTGTTATTTAACTTGAGGAAGGTCCAAGTCATGTGGGTTCCTTTCTCTATTTTTTTCCATAAATGGATTGGGAAGGAGAGGTCCAAGTTGAATGTTTGGGCTCCAGCTACTTCTATCACAAGCAACACCTTGTGGTACAGAGGGCACAGGTCCATTGTTATGCCTTCTTGAGGTGATGAAAAATTTCTCAACAAGTTTCCTAAAGAACCCATTGAGAATCTCATCAATCCACAAAACTGGTGTCCACTAAAACAGTCAAACAAAAGTCCACTGAAGAGAACTTCCTAAAAAGCAAAATGGACCAAACGGAAAATGGGTATAACATTCATCAAAGAAAAGAGTTCCATAAGATGTAAAATTGGCCAAAAGGAAAACAGAGGTAGAAAAGATCATTGAAGAAAATATTTCTTTAATAAGTAAAATTGGGCAAATGAATTCTAATGAATCCATGTAACACCAAGAAAAAAATTTAAAAAAGAAAATAAAGAAAATAATCTGAAATTCCTTTTCATGAAAAATAACTGACCTGCAAGTTAGAGTAAGGAGAGATTATTGAAAAATTATGGGACTATGAGGATTTTGTGATTTTAAAAACCCTAGTTATCATATTTCAAGAAATTGTGAAGAAAAATTGTCCTGATATCCTAGAACAAGAAAAGTAATATAGAAACTAAAGAATATACTGATTACCACCAGAAAGACAACCAAAAATGCAAATTTGCAAAAATATTCTAGAAAATTCCAAAGCCCCAAGCTCAAGGAGAATGTATGAAAAGAGCCACAAAAAATGAGACATCATGGAACCACAGACACTATCACTGAAAGTGGAAGAGTTTCCATAAAAAAGGAGTGGAGGAATAGCAATATTATACTCTGGAAGAAGAGGAGATAGAATTACAATAAACAATAATCTATCCAACAAAACTGACTGTAATCCTTCAAGGGGAAAAATGGATATTCAATGAAATGGAGGATTTTCAAGCATTCCTGATAAATATACCAGAGCTGAATAACACATTTGATTTTTCAACTACAAGTCTCATGAAAGCCTAAAAAGATAAACATGAAAGGGAAATGGTAAAGGAATCAAGAAGGTTAAAAAGTTTATACTCTTGTATGAAAAGATGATAATTATAACTCCTAAGAACCATATCTTTATTATGGCAGTTAGAAGTAGTTTACATAGAGTGGTCACAAATGTGAGTTGGCTATGATGGAATAATTTTAAAAATATTAAATTAAAGTGTGAGAATGAAAGATGCACTGGAAAAGGGGGAGGAAAGAGGGAGAATGTGAAGAATTATCTGACATAATAGAGGCATGAAAGGAAAAACTTTAACAGTGGAGGTGGATATGGGAATGACAGACTTCTGACTAATAGTTGTAAATCTCCTGAGTAATGGATATCCATTTCTTTTTTTTTCTTTTTTATCTCTTTATTTTTAACAAATAGTTGGGGAGATGTTGTGGACTGAAAACTAATAAACTGAGAAGCTGAAGTGTATCAAGAGGAGGGCAATCAGGATAGTGAAGAACAACCACTTTATGTCATATGAAGATCATGTAGAGAAATTGGCTATGTTTTGCCCATAGAAGAGAAGATTCAGAGGGCTCGTTACAGATATTAGCAAGTATTTATGAGATGTTCATGAAGGAAAGAGGGAATAAACTTGTTCCTCATGTTCTCACATGTACAGAAATGACAGGTGGACATTGAAAAGGGGCAGTTTATTTTCTATTTATTTTTTTATTTTAATTTTTTTTATTTTTAGTTTCCAACACATGGTTCTACATAATTTTGAGTTCCAGATTTTCTTCCCTCCCTTGCCTCCCCCCTCCCCAAGACGGCATGGAATCCCATATAACTTCCATGTATAATTTGGCATTGAATTAATTTACACACTAGTCAAGTTGTGGAGAAGAATTATGACCAATGGAATGAATCATGAGAAAGAAGAAACAGAACTAAAAAAATAATAAAAAACACAACCCAACAACAAATACAAAAGAGAGAAAAAAAGAGGTGGGGAGAAAAAGGAGAGCATAAAGAGTGCCTCGATCTGCATTCAGACTCCATAGTTCTTTCTTTAGATGTAGATAACATTCTCCATCATGAGTCCTTTGGGGTTGTCTTTGTACCTTGTGTTTCTGAGAAGAGAAAAGTCTATCAGGGTTAGTCATCACAGAATCAATATATCTGCGGTTGTGTATAATGTTCTCTTGGCTCTGCTCTGCTCACTCAGCATTATGTCGTGTAGGTTCTTCCAGGTTGTTATGAAGTCCGTATCATCCCCATTTCTTATAGCACAATAGTATTCCATTACCTTCATATACCACAGCTTGTTCAGCCATTCCCCAATTGATGGGCATCCCTTTGATTTCCAATTCTTAGCTACCACAAAAAGAGCTGCTGTAAATATTTTTGTACATATGGATCCTTTTCCCACTTGTGTGATCTCTTTGGGATACATCCCTAGGAGTGGTATTGATGGGTCAAAGGGTATGGACATTTTTATAGCCCTTTGGGCATAGTTCAAAATTGTTCTCTAGAATGGCTAGATCAGTTGACAACTCCACCAGCAATGTAACAATGTTCCAATTTTCCCACATCCTCTCCAGCATTTATCATTTTCCTGTTTGGTCATTTTAGCTAATCTGACAGGAGAGATGCGGTACCTAAGAGTTGTTTTGTTTGCATTTCTCTAATCAGTAGTGATTTCGAGCATTTTTCCACATGCCTATAAATATCTTTAATTTCTTCCTCTGAAAAATGACTGTTCATATCCTTTGACCATTTCTCAATTGGGGAATGACTTATATTCTTGTAAATTTAGCTCATTTTAGAGATGAGGCCTTTATCAGAGACACTGGTTGTAAAAGTTTTTCTCCCAGTTTTCTGCTTCCTTCCTAATCTTTGTTGCTTTGGCTTTTTTATACAAAAACATTTCAATTTAACATAATCAAAATTATCCATTTTGCATTTTGTAATGCTCTCTATCTCTTGTTGGGTCATGAATTCTTTTCCATAAATCTGATAGGTAAACTATTTCTTGCTCTCCCAAATTGCTTATAGTATCAGCCTTTATTCCTAAATCATGAACCCATTTTGACTTTATTTTGGTGTATGGTGTAAGATATTGGTCTATGCCCAGTTTCTGCCCTAACCTTTTGCAATTTTCCCAGCAGTTTTTGTGTAATAGTGAAATCTTAGCCCTTGAAGATGAATTCTTTGGGTTTATCAAAGAGTAGATTGCTATATTCATTGACTTCTCCATCTTGTGTACCTATCCTATTCCTCTGATCCACAACTCTCTTTCTTAGCCAGTACCAGGTAGTTTTGATGACTGCTGCTTTACAGTATAGTTTAATACCTGGTATGGCTTGGCTACTTTCCCTAGCATTTCTTTTCATTAATACCCTAGATATTCTAGACCTCTTGTTCTTCCAGATGAATTTTGTTATTATTTTATCCAGCTCTGTAAAATATTTTTTGGTTGTTTGATTGCTTTGGCACTGAACAAATAGATTAATTTAGGGAAAATTGTCATTTTTATTATATTAGCTTGGCCTAACCATGAGCAACTGATATTTTTCCATTTAGTTACATCTGACTTTATTCATGTGAAAAGTATTTCATAATTATTTTCGTATAGGCCCTGGTTTGTCTTGGTAGATACAGTCCCAAATATTTTATAGTGTCTATGCTAACTGAATGGAATTTCTCTTTCTATCTCTTGCTGTTGGGCTTTGTTAGTAATGTATAGGAATGTCGAAGATTTATGTTGGTTTGTCCTCCAACTTTTCTAAAGTTGTTTATTATTTCAAGTAGTTTTTTATTTGATTCTCTAGAATTCTCATCATATCATCTGCAAAAAGTGATAATTTAGTTTCTTCTTTGCCTATTCTAATTTCTTCAATTTCTTTTTCTTCTCTTATTGCTACAGCTAACATTTCTAGCACCAAATTGAATAGTAGGGGTGATAATGGACATCCTTGTTTCACCGCTGATCTTATTGGGAGTGCATCTAGCTTATCCCTATTACAAATAATGCTTGCTGATGGTTTTAGGTAGATGCTATTTATAATTTTGAGGAAGGCCCCATTTATTCCTATGTTTTCTAGTGTTTTTAATAGGAATGGTTGTTGCATTTTGTCAAAGGCTTTTTCTGCATCTACTGAGATGATCATATGGTTTCTGCTAGTTTTGTTGTTGATATGATCAATTGTGCTAATGGTTTTCCTGATATTGAACCAGCCCTGCATTCCTGGAATAAATCCTACCTGGTCATAGTGTATTATTCTCATGATAAATTGCTGAAATCTTTTTGCTAATATTTTATTTAAAATTTTCACATCAATATTTATTGGGGAAATTGGTCTATAATTCTCTTTCTCTGTTTTGACTCTACCTGTTTTGGGTATTAGTATCATATTTGAGTCATAAAAAGAATTTGGTGGTACTCCTTCTTCACCTGTTGTTCTTAATATGTTTGATAAAATTCAGATGTAAAACCATCTGGCCCTGGAGATTTTTTCCTAGGGAGCTCATTGATGGCTTGTTCAATTTTTTTTTTCTGATATGGTGTTATTAAGGTATTTTACTTCCTCTTCCATTTATCTGGGCAATTTATGTTTTTGTAAATATTCATCCATATCCCTAAGGTTGTCAAATTTATGGGCATAAAATTGGGAAAAATAATTCCTAATTATTGTTTTAATTTCCTCTTCATTGGAGGTGAATTCACCCTTTTCATTTTTGATACTGATAATTTGATTTTCTTTTTTTGATTCTTTCTTTTTTTAATCAAACTGACCAAAGGTTTATCAATTTTATTGTATTTTTTTTCATAAAACCAGCTCTTGGTTTTATTTATTAATTAAATATTTTTCTTGATTTCATTTTTATTAATCTCTCCTATGTTTTTCAGTATTTATCATTTGGGATCTAATCGGGGATTTTCAATTTGTTCTTTTTCTAGCTTTTTCAGTTGCATACCCAATCATTGATCTCCTTTTTATCTATTTTATTTATGTAAGCAATTAGAGACATAAAACTTCCCCTAAGAACTGCTTTTGCTGCATCCCACAAGTTTTGGTATGTTGTCTCATTATTGTCATTCTCTTGAATGAAGTTATTAATTGTTTCTCTGATTCGTTCTTTGGCCCACTCATTCTTTAGAATTAGATTATTTAGTTTCCAATTAATTTTTAGCTTATTTTTCCATGGTTCTTTATTACAAATAATTTTTATTGCATCATGATCTGAAAAGTATGCTTTGACTACTTCTGCCTTTCTGCACTGGATTGTGGGGTTTTTGTGCCCTAGTACATGGTCAATTTTTGAGTACGTGCAATGTACCACTGAAAAAAAAGTATATACCTTTTTATCCCCATTAAGTTTTCCCCACAGAGATATCATATCTGCCTTTTCTAAAATTCTATTCATCTCCTTAACTTCTTTCTTGTTTATTTTGAGGTTAGATTTATCAAGTTTAGAAAGGGGGAGGTTGAGGTCTCCCATTGTTATAATTTTGCTTTCTATTTCTTCCTGTAACTCCTTTAACCTCTCCTCTAAGAAACTGCATGGCCTAACACTTGGTGCATATATGTTAAATAATGATATTGCTTCATTGTTTGTTGTGCCTTTTAGCAGGATGTAGTGTCCTTCCTTATCTCTTTTAATCAGATCTATCTTTACTTTTGCTTTGTCTGACATTAGGATTGCTACACCTGCTTTTTTTTTACTTTAGCTGAAGTGCAATTTATTTTACTCTAGCCTTTTTCCTTTACTCTGTGTGTATCCCCATTTTTCAAATGTGTTTCTTGTGAACAGCATGTTGTAGGACTATGGTTTTTAAACCATTCTGCTGTCTGCTTCCGTTTTATGGGAGAGTTCAACCCATTCACATTCACAGTTATGATTTCTATCTGTGTCTTTTCTTCCATCCTATTTTCCCCCCATTTATGCTTTTATTTCTCCCTTTCCCCTTCCACTCCTCAACAGAGTTTTTCTTTTGACTGCTGCCTTCCTCAGTTTATGCTCCCTCTTGATTCTCCTTCCTTATCTCACAATTTTCCACTTGCTACTTCTTCCCTCCCTTCTTACCACCCCCTCCCTTTTTTCCCCCTTTACCCTCCTACTGCCTGCAGGACAAGTTAGATTTCTATACTTATCAGGGTATGTTATTCACTTCTTGAACCAGATCCGATGACAGTAAATCTCAAATACTGCTCCTCTCCCTCCCTTCTTTCCCTCTACTATAACGTGTTTTTGTGCCTCTTCATTTGATGTAATTTACCCTTTCCTACTACCTCCTTACCTCTTCTCCCATAACCCTCCCTTTACATCTCTTAATTATGTTTTTTATCCTTATATCAGTTATTTTATACAGACATTCACAGTCTACGTGCATCCCTTTCAATTGTCATAATTGTTGTACTATTCCCAAGATTGACATACACACACACGTATAATATATATAACATACATAATATGATATAATCCTATATAAAGATGTAAATAATTTGCCCTTTTTGATTAGTAATATTTGTGGGTGTTTATCCCCCTGTTTACATTTTTATTTCTCTCTTGAGTTTTGTACTTGAAGATCAAATTTTCCATTGATTTCTGGCCTTTTCATCAGTAAGGTCTGGAATCCCCTTATTTTGTCGAATGTCCATCTCCTTGCCTGAAAACTTATGCTTAATTTTGCTGGGTAGTTGATCCTTCATTGTAGGCCCAGCTCCTTTGTCCTTCAGAATATCATATTCCAATTTCTCCTGTCATTTAATGTAGAAGCTGAAAGATCTTGCGCGATCCTGACAATAGTTCCATGATATTTGAATTGTTTCTTTTTGGCTGCTTGCAGTATTTTCTCTTTGACTTTGTAATTCTGAGATTTGGCTATAATATTTCTTGGTGTTTTCAATTTAGGATTTCTTTCAGGGGGGTGATCGGTGGATTCTTTCAATGACTGTTTTACCCTCTGATTCTAGGACCTCTGGGCAGTTATCTTTGATAATTTCTTTGAAGATACTGTCAAGGCTCTTTTTTCATTGTGCATTTCCATTAGACCAGTAATTCTTAAACTGTCTCTCCTGGATCTATTTTCCAGGTCAGTTGTTTTTCCAATCAGATGTTACACATTTTTTTCTATTTTTTCATTCTTTATATTTTGTTTGACTACTTCTTTATGCCTCATAGAGTCATTAGCTTCCAGTTGCTCAACTCTAATTTTCAATGAGTTACAGTCTTCACTTTGCTTTTGGGTCTCCTTTTCCAATTGGTTGATTTTACCTCTTATGGTGTCATTTTCTCTATTTAGATTCTGAATCTCCATAGCCATTTTGACAATCTTATTTTTAAAGACTTGATTTCATCAGTGGGTTTTTTTTCCCATTTTTTTTCCATTTTTTCTTTTACCCTCCTAATTTGGTTTTTAAAATCCTCCTTTAGCTCTTCCAGTAATGCTTTTTGCGCTTGAGACCATTTAACATTCCCTTTTGAGGTATCAGATGTGGATATAGTGTTATTGCTACCTTCTTCCAAATTTATTTTAAAATTTTGCATCAATATTTATTGGGGAAATTGGTCTATAATTTTCTTTCTCTGTTTTAGCTCTACCTCTTTTGGCTATTAGTACCATATTTGAGTCATAAAAAGAATTTGGTAGTACACCTTCTTCACCTATTTTCCCAAATAGTTTATAAAGTATAGGAATTAATTTTTCTCAAAATGTTTGATAAAATTCACATGCAAATTTTGATTATGACTATCTCCATAAAAAGAATCAATGGTCCTCGGTTTTTTTGTGTTCTTCTTCATGTTGGTTAGCTTTTTCCTGACTTTACAGTGGATTTCCGCTTTTGGGGCTCAGAGCTCACTGTATGAGGTTTCTTGTTCTGGTGATTGTGAGTCTAGTTACTGGCTTTGTGTATCATATAGTCTTCAGTTTCCTGAGGTGTGGGGGAGGGGTCTGGCTGCCTGAAGTCTCCTTTTCCCCTGAGGCTGCTCTCTAGCACTGTTGCTCTTCAGTAACAGTCTCAGGTGTTTGTTGTCTGTGCTGGTGTCTGTCACTTCCCCTGGGGGTGCCAGGGTGTATCTGGGCTGCTGGTGTTGACCCCTGCTGGCTCTGCCCCTCGCGACTCAGGAACTCCCACTGCTTGGACACTGAAGCCCCACTTTTGTCTTCTCTTTTCCAGCCTTTTTTCCCAAGGAATTCTCTGGGTCGGGGGGAGGGATTAGAGCCATTTCCCTGGCTATTATGTCTCCCAGAAGTTCAAGAAGACGAGTTTCATACCTTTGGGCTGAAAGCCTCTGGAGTTGATGTCTCACAGCTGGTGGAATTTCATTGCTGCCTCTCCTCACTTCCACAGACTCCCATCCTGTGTTTGGGAGTTCTGGGGATCTCTGCCAGTTTTGGGCATGCAGCTTTCTCCCAGCCTGTCTTGCTGGTTGGATTCCACAGCTTCTTCTGCTTTGATATTGTCTGGAGTGTCTTCGTATGCCGAGCACTCTCCTAGCCTACAGATCTGTCCTGTGGACCTTTCAGACTCTCTTGGCTTGAAAATTTGCCACACTCAGATGGCTAGAAGTTTCTAACTCTCTCAAATCTGTTCAGATTCACTTTTTTATAGGTATCTGACAGAGCTTGTAAGAGAGCTCCAGTAAGATGCTATTTTCACGTGGCCATCTTGGCTCTGCCCCCCCCTGCCCACTCCCCATTAAGATTACTATCTATGTGTTTTCTTCATCCTCTTCTCCTCCCCCATTTGTGCTTTTATTTCTCTCTTCTCCCTTCTCCCTTCCCCCTTAAGAGTTTTGCTTTTGACCACCACCTCCCTCAATTTTCCCTTCCTATCTGCTCTCTCCCTTATCTCACCCTTTTCCCTTGCTACTTCTTCCCTCCCTTCTAACCACCCCCCACTTTGATTTCCCCTTTCCCCTCCTACTGCCTGTAGGACAAGTGAGATTTCTATACTTAGCAGGGTATGTTATTCCCTCTTTGAATCAAACACAATGAGTAAAGCTGAAACAATGCTCATCTCCCTCCATTCCTTCTCTCTACTGTTATGTTTTTGTGCCTTTTCATGCGATGTAATTTACCATTTTCTGCCTCTTCTTTTCCTCTTCTCCCATTACAATCTTTTTTGTATCACTTAGGATTTTTATCATCACATCAGTTAATTTATACCCACACCCTCTATCTATGTATATCCCTTTAAAATGTCATAATAAACATACAATTCTCAAGATTAACAAGTATCATCCTCCCATACAGGAATGTAAAGAGTTGGCCTTACTGAATAACAAGGTTTTTTTTTCTATTTTTTTCCCTGTTTATGTTTTTATTCCTGTCTAGAGTCCTGTTTTTGAAGTGATCAGAGTGGCCAGCCACTGGCCCCAAACTGCTACTTCCCCTCCAGGTAGGAATCTAAGTCTCCTTGGGAGAAGGAAATGCTACAGATATTTATCTTTGTCTCCCTTCAAGCCACGTCAAGAAAATAGCAAATAACCATTGATAACCTACAAGGGCAAAACACTCCTCTGCCAATAACTTACAACCTTTACACAGTGATCTTATGGGTGAGTCTTGAAGATAATCCAGCTTAACTTTCACTCCTGAAACTTTTACTTTATGTTCCAAGTGTTTGGCCTGCACCTATAACTTCTGCTCTGGGAATAAACTAGAAGGCTCAGATCAGATTCAGTATTTCTAGCTTAAAATTTTGCTTCCACTTCACATATTTCTGCAAGATGCTTTGGCCGCCTTTGTCACCCTCATTCCCACATTTTGCTATATTTATCTCTGTTCACATCCAATATATTCCCATCCCATCCAAACAATACCCTGCATTAAAATAAAAGCACCATGAGGACAGAGACTGGGATTTTTTCATCTTTTTATCCTACATACCTAGCGTTGATCTCTCCATATAATAGGTATTTAATAAATACTTATTTAATTGATGAGGCATGAATGGAACTAAGATGATATCCTAAATCACTTTGTTCCTGGGTTTATCTAAGGACACTGTCTTTTCTAGGTTAGAGAAACAGTTAATGCTACTATCATGTGGAGTGGCCACAGAGCAATTAATGCCAAAGACTTGGATGGTTCCATTACCTGATCTTTAATCTTTATACTTCTCCACTGGAAGTCTGCCAAAGCCCCAACTTTATTCAGTGCTCTAAGAGCTTGGTCATCATTAACTCCTAGGAGATCTCTGGTGGCAACCTAGCTAAATGTCCTAAGCTTGTGAGAAAAACAGCAGAAGGATTTCTGTAAAGCCAAGCTCAGCAGGGAAACTCATTCACACTCCTATAAAAATCAGAAACTCCTGAAAACTGTTAAATCTTCCTGCCAGACTCTCATCCCTTACCTACCTAATGGGTTTTACAAGGAACACAAAACAATTATCTCTATTCTCTGGGCAACATGCCCTAGAAATTCCACTCCCCTTTTTAGGGAAGGAACAGAGGTGGCACTGAGAAGCCATTTCAATTTGGAGGAAGCAAGAGCTTTTCTTGTCCTTCACATCCGTTCTCTAGGGGATAAAGTGACTTGCCAAGAGTCACAGAATCAAAATATCTCTTCATCTATGCCACTACAGTAAATGATTCTGAAGTAGTCTATTTCTTCTTGTCACAAGGTTTTATAATGGATCTGACATTTTCATGTATGCACTCATGGGTTCCATCTGTTGCACCCTATTCTGCAAATTTTCTGCAGACACTGGATATATTTATAGTCATAAGAGGTCCAGGTGTTGTGTAAAGAATAAAAGATGTCTAAAGGAAATATAAGCAGAAGAGCATTATGTGGGAAGGGCTTGGGGGATGGAAGTATAAGAAGGGAGAAGATGGGAGGAAATCATAGAATGTTTGGTATTCTTATTTTCATAAAGGAAACCTCATTTTGAATCATACTTGAATAAAGCAAAAATTATTCCTGGGTCTTTAGTCATTTGACAAATTGAAATATCATTCTTTGAGGTTGCAATGCAATGGAGGTTAGAGCTCAAGAAGGAGTTCTAAGCATCAGTTCTTAGCTCTATCTACAACCAAGCCTTCCACAGGTCACAGTGTAACAAAATTAGAAGATGATTCAATTATATGATACTATTGAGCCAAATGTGATTGGTGAAGGGTTGATGAACCAAAAATGAGTGAAGCAAATCAATCAATAAGTGGACTATTTGCAGACTGACCTGGACAACTTGGATTTTGGTGACCTTATGGATTAGGAACTACAAAAGTCTCCTTCAAGAGGGAAAAATCTGTGTCCTGTGCTTCCTTTTGAAAAGAATTTGAATAAAAATCCTAGCATGGAAATACTTATACCAGTCACCCTGGAGGAAAATGAAAAAGGCAGTTCATCATAACTTGCACAGACTTTCTTAACTAATAAGGAAAAACAAGTAAGTAGAATCTTGAAATCTATCAGCCAACCATCACACAACCTCTAGGATATGTAATAGATAGAAAAAGAAGTTATTTGGTTAGATTTAGGAGTATTTGGGGGTCTTTGATTATTTGCCTGTTGAAATAATAATATAATATGTGAATATAAAGGAGAATAAGCAAAAAAGTTGAAATATCTATTGCAAAAAATATAATAAACTTTGTATATTCCTTTGTACAAAGGAAAGACAATATTACATAGTGGACAAAGAATCCACATTGGGGCCAAGAAAACCTGGATTGAAGTCCCAATTTTGACACAAACTGGCTCTGGGACCCAGGATAAATTTCAAATTTCTCTGTGCTATAAACCATTATCTCTGCTTTTAAGATGAAGAAACATGTTATTTGTATTAGCAGTGGATGTTTCCTTACCTAGAAGTTGCTCATATTGATCAAATTCCAGGTTCAGTCCCTCTCCCTACCTTATTCAACATTTCATCTAGATTTAGAATTTATTGTTATAAGCATTTTTTCTACTGATAAATGACAATGTATCTATACTTTAGTACATTCTCTTTAAGAACTTCTCTAAGAGAGAGATACTTCCAGGAGCCAAGAGAGTGGAGTAAGCAGTAAATCTCTGTTACTCTCCTATATTCACCACCAAACAACCATAAAATAGTGCCATAGAACAAATCTGGAACAGCAGAGCCAGTAGAAAGGTCTGGAATGGCATTTTATCCTGGGAGATTTGGAGGATCAGCAAGAAAAATCTGTGTCACTTGGGTGAAATTGTAGTGCATTCCAAGACAGGAAGCACTCCAGCAAGCCAGCAGGAAGCCCTATTTCCAGACCTCCATTGCTTCAGTGTAGCTGCATAAAATGCAAAACAAACAAACAAACAAAACAAAACAAAACAAAACCCTACTGGGCCTCAGAAAAAAAACAAAAAAAAAAGGACTCTATGGTTGTATTTCTGCATGTGGATAACATTTTCCATGATGAGTCTTTTGGAATTGATTTAGTTCATTGCATTGCTGCGAAGAGCTCGGTTTATCAACAGTGGTCATTGCACAATGTTGCTGTTACTGTATACAACATTTTCATGGTTCTGCTCACTTCATTCAGCGTCAATTCATGCAACTCTTTCAAGGTTTTTCTGAAGTCTGCTTGCTCATCATTTCTTATGGAACAGTAGTATTCCATTGCATTCATATACAATAACTTGTTTAGCCATTCCCCAATTGATGGGCATCCTCTCATTTTCCAGTTCTTTGCCACCACAAAAGAGGTGATATAAATATTTTTGTACATGGGGGTTCTTTCCCCTTTTTATGATCTCTTTGGGATGCTGACCTTGAAGTGATATTGCTGATTCAAAGGGTATGCACAATTTTATAACCTTTTGAGCACAATTCCAAATTTCTCCCCAGAGTGGTTGGATCAATCCTCAACTCCACCAACAATTCATTAGAATTTCAATTTTCCCACATTTTCTCCAACATTTATAATTTTCCTCTTTTTTCATGTGAGCCAATCTGATAGGAGTAATGTGGTACCTCGGATTTATTTTAATCTGCATTTCTCTAATGAATAGTGATTTTCCTATGACTATAGAATGCTTTAATTTCTTCTTCTGAAAACTAAGTCTTTTTATCCTTTGACCATTTATCAATTAAGGAATGATTTTTGTTGTTATAAACTTGACTCAGATCTCTATATATATATTTGGAAATGAATCCTTTATCAAAGACACTACCTGTAAAAATGTTTTCTGAGCTTTCTGGATCCCTTCTAATCATGGTTTCATTGGCTTTATTTGTGTAAAAACTTTTAAAATATATTTTAATCAAATTTATCCATTTTGCATTTCATAAGTTTCTGTATCTCTTATTTGGTCATAAATTCTTCCTTTCTCCATAAATCTGATGGACAAACTATTCCTTGCTCTCCTAATTTTTTTGTATTATCATCCTTTATGTCTAACTCATGAACTCATTTTGGATTTATCTTGGTATACAGTATAAGATCTTGGTTTATGCTGAGTTTCTGTAACATTATTTTCCAGTTTTCCCAGAAACTTTTGTTATATAGTAAGTTATTATGCCAGAAGCTGAAGTCTTTGGTTTTATCAAACAGTAGATTAATATAGTCATTGATTACTATGTCTTCTGTACCCAACATATTCCACTGATTCATCACTCTTTTTTTTCAGCCAGTTTTGATGATTGCTGTTTTATTTTACAGTATTATATGTGATATAGCTAGGCCACCTTCCCTTCTATTTCTTTTCATTAATTCCCTTAATATTCTGGATCTTTTGTACTTCCATGTGAATTTTGTTATTATTTTTTCTCCCTCTATGAAAAAAATGGTAATTTGGTTATGTCACTAGATAAGTAAATTAATTGAGCTACAACTGTCATATTTATTATGTTAGTTTAGCCTACCCTGAGCAACTGACATTTTTTTCCAATTATTTAGATCTGACCTTATTTGTGAGAAAAGTGCTTTGTAATTCTGTTCATATAGTTCCTGGGTTTATCTTGACAGGTAGACTCCCAAATATTTTATACTGTCTACAGTTACTTTAAGTGGATTTTCTGTTTCTTTCTCTTGCTGCTTGGTTTTGTTAGTAATACATAGAAATGCCAATGATTTATGTGAGTTTATTTTATATCATGCAATGCTGTTAAAGTTGTTTATTATTTCAAGTAGTTTTATACTTGATTCTCTTGGATTCTCTAATATACTCTCATATCATCAGTAACAATTGATAGCTTTATTTCTCCATTGCCTATTCTAATTCCTGCAATTTATTTTTCTTTTCTTGTTGCTAAAGCTAACAATTCTAGTAAAAGATCAAACAGCAATGGTGATGATGGACATCCTAGTTTTACTCCTTTTCTTAGTGGAAATGCTTCTAGCTTATCCCCATTATACATAATGCTTGCTGATGGTTTTAGATAGATACTACTTATCGTTTTAAGGAAGATTCCATTGATTCATGTGTTCTCTAATGTTTTTAAAAGGAAATGCCTGTTGGATTTTGCCAAATTTTTTTGGCATATATTGAGATAATCATATGATTTATATTGGCTTTGTTATTGGTGTGGTCAATTATGTTGATAGTTTTCCTAATATTGAACCAGCCCAACATTTCAGGAATAAATCCCACATCGTTATAGTATATTATCCTCTTGATAAGTTGCTGTAATCTCTTTGCTAATATTTTATTTTAAAATTTTACATCAATGTTCAAAAGGGAGATTGGTCTATAATTTTCTATCTCTGTTTTGGCTCTCCTCACCATATTTGTATCATAAAAAGAATTGGTAGGAGTCCTTTGCCTATTTTTGAAAATAATTTACATGGTATTGGAATTACTCGTTCTATAAATGTTTGCTAGAATTTACTTGTGAAACCGTCTAGTCCTGGAGATTTTTTCCTGATAGCTTGTTTAATTTCTTTTTCTGAAATAAGGTTATTTAAGTATTTTATTTCCTCTTCTGTTAATTTGGGCAATTTATATTTATGTAAATATTCATCCATTTCACTAAGATTCTCAGATTCATTGGTATGCAATTGGGTAAAATAGCTCTTAATTGTTGTTTTAATTTCCTTTTCATTGGTGGTGAATTCACCCTTTTCATTTTTGATATTGTTACTTTGCTTTTCTTCTTTTTTTTTTAACTGAAGTAACCAATGTAAACCAAAGTAACCAATTTTATTGTTTTTTTTCTTACTTAGACTAACTCTTAGGTTTTTTTTTTTTTGATTCATTCAGTAGCTTCCTTAATTTCAATTTTATTAATCTCCTTTGATTTTCAGAATTTCTAATTTGGTATTTAATTGGGAATTTAAAATTTGTTCTTTTCCTAGATTTTTTTAGTTACATGCCCAATTCGTTGACCTCTTTTAAGCATTAAGATATATAAAATTTCCCCTAATAACTGCTTTGGCTCCATCACATAAGTTTTGGTATGTTGTCTCATTATTGTCATTCTCTGGATAAAGTTATTGATTCTTTCTGCAATTTGTTGTTTGACCCACTCTTTCTGCAGGATTAGATTATTTAGTTCCCAAGTGATTTTTAGCTACCTTTCCATGGCTATTTATTACACACAATTTTTATTGCATCATGATCTGAAAAGGGTGTACTTAATATTTTTATCTTTCTGAATGGCATAGTGAGGTTTTTATACCCTAATACATCATTAATTTTTATGTAGGTGCCATGTACCACTGAGAAAATAGTATATTCCTTTCTTTCCTCACTCAATTTTTCTCCAGAGGTCTACCATACCTAACTTTTCTAAGATTTTGTTCAATTCCTTAACTTCCTTCTTGTTCATTTTGTGTTTAGATTTATCTAGTTCAAGAATGGGCAGTTTGCTGTCCACCAGAAATATAGTTTTGCTGTCTATTTCTTCCTGTAACTCCCTTAAATTCTCCTTTAAGAATTTGGATGTTATACCACTTGGTGCATATATGGTTAGTATTGACATTGTTTCACTGTTTATGGTACCTTTTAGCAAGATGTGGTTGAGTTCTTTGTCTCTTTTAATTAGATCCAATTTTGCTTTTGCTTTGTCTGAGTTAGAGATTACCATCCTGTTTTTTTTCAACTGAAGCATAATATATTTTGCTCCAACTTGGGTCAAAAACCAAAATCCTACAATATATTCTTTACAAGAAACACATTTGGGCTGGAGCAGAAAATTTTGTGTTTCAGCTGAAGTAAAAAGAAAAAAAAAGCCAGTGAAGTAATCCTGTTCTCAAACAAGTAAATGCAAAAATAGACCTAATTAAAAGTGATAAGGAAGGAAACTACATCTTGCAAAATGTAAGCAATGAAGTAATGGGTAACACCAAAGGGTGACACCAAACCTATATGCACCAAGCGGTATGGTACCCAGTTTCTTAAAGAAGAAGTTAAGTGAGTTATCAGGGAAATAAAAGACTGCAAAACTAACCTAGTGTGTGACCTCAACTGTCTCCTCTCAGAACTAGATAAATCCAACCAAAAAGTAAACAAGAAAGAAGTTAAGGAGAATAAATAGGATATAAGAAAAGTCAGATATGAAAAACCTTTGGAGAAAACTGAATGAGGACAGAAAGAAATATACCTTTTTTTCTGAGTGGTACATGGCTATCCAAAATTTGATTTTGGATCCTATCTAAAAATTGATCACGTAATAGAGCATAAAAACTTCAAAATCAAATGTTGAAAGGCAGTAATATTAAATGTTGCAATAAAAATCACACTCAACAAAGGGAAGTTGAAATATAGATAAAAAATTAATTGGAAACTAAATAATCTAATCCTAAATAATAAGTGGGCAAAGAACAAATTGGAAAAGAAATTGATAGTTTCATTAAAGAGAATGACAACAATGAGACAACATAGCAAATTTATTGCATGTAGCCAAAGCAGTACTTAAGGAAAACTTTATTTCTCTAAATTCTTAAATTAACAAAATGGAAAAACAACAGCTCAATGAATTAAGCTTCCAACTACAAAAAACTAGAAAAAAAGAACAAATTAAAAATCTGTGACTGTCCTGAAAATCAAAGGTGAGATGATTTTAAAAAATTGGCTAATAAATAAATCTAGGAATTTCTTTTATGAAAAAAATAAAATAGATTAGCCAATGTGCGATTTATTTTTTAAAAAGGAAAGAAAACCAAATGTCCAGTATCAAAGCTAAAAAGGGCGAAATCACCACCAATGGAGGAGAAATCAAAGCAATGATTAGGAAATCTTTTGCCCAATTATACGCCAATAAAACTGACAATCTGTTCAAAATGGATGAATATTTACAAAGAATAACCTGTATTAACACATCAAGAAATAGAACACTTAAATAACACCATCTTAGAAAAAAGAAATTGAATAAGGCATTAATGAACTTCCTAGGAAAACATCCCTATGGCCAGATGGATTCACAAGAGAATTCTACCAAACATTTAAAGAAATTGATTCCAATAGTATCTAAATTATTCTGAAAAACAGGTGAAGAAAGATTCCTACACTTCTCCTTTCATGACACAAATATAACACTGATACCTAAACCAGGAAGAGATAAAAGAGAGAAAGAAAATTACAGACCAGTTTCCCTAAAGAATATCAGTGTAAAAATTCTAAACAAAATAATGCCAAGATAATTAAAACAATATAGCAGAACAATTATACACTATGACCAATTGAGATTTGTACCAGGAATGCAGCATAGTTCCAATATAAGGAAAATTATCAACGTAATTGACCATACCAATAGGAATCACGTAATTGTCTCAATAGATGCTGAAAAATCTTTTGACAGAATGTAGGATTCATTCCTATTAAAAACCCTAGAGAGAATACAAACAAAGGGAACATTCCTTAAAATGATAAGCAGTATCTATCTAAAACCATCAACAAGTATTACCTGCAATGGGAATTAGCTGGACGCCTTCCAAGTAAGCTCATGGGTGAAAAAATCATCACCATTATTGTTCAACAGAATACTAGAAATGTTAGCTAGAGCAATCTGAGAAGATAAAGGAATTGAAGGACTTAAAATAGGCTATGAGGAAACAAAACTATCACTCTTTGCAGATGATATGATTATATACTTAGAGAATATTAGTGCAATAACGAAAAAATTACTTGAAATAATTAACCTTAGCAGATTTACAAGATAAAAGAGAAACACACCTAAATCATCAGCATGTCTTTATATGACCAATAAAGCCCAGCAACAAGGGATAAAAAGAAATATTCCATTTAAAATAACCGTAAACAATATAAAATACTTAGGAGTCTACCTCCCAAGAAAAATACAAGAACTATATGAACACAGTTAGACAACACTTTTCACACAAATAAAGTCCCATCTAAACGACTGGAAAAATATCAGTTATTCATGGTTAGGACAAACTAATATCATAAAAATGACAATTATGCCTAAAATAATTTACTTATTCACTGCCATACCAATCAAAATACTAAAAAAAAAAAATGTGTTTGATAGAACTACAAAAAATAACAACAAAATTCATTTGGAAAAACAAAGGTCTAGAATATCAAGGGAAAATGATAACAAAAAATGCAAAGGACGGTAGTCTAGCAATACCAGATCTCAAACTATATTACCTGACAGTAGTCATCAAAACTATATGGTACTTTCTAAGAAATAGAGGTGTGATTCAGAGGGATAGATTTGGTACACAAGACATAGCAGTCAATAACTATAGTAACCTAGTGTTTAATTAACCATAGACCCTAGTTTTTGGGATAAGAACTCAATATTTGATAAAAATTGCCAGGAAAACTGGAAAAAATAGGACACAAGCATCTCACAAACATAGGGCATCAGCATTTCACACTGTATATCAAGATAAGATCAAAATGGGTACATGATTTAGACACAAAGGGTGACACCATAAGCAAATTAGAAGAACAAGAAATAGTCTACTTGTCTGATCTATGGGGGAGGGGAAGAATTCATGACCAAACAAGAGACAGAGAGGTTTACAAAATCCAAAATAGATGATTTTGATTATATTAAATAAAAAAACTTTTGTACAAATAAAATCAATGCAAGCAGATTAGAAGCAAAGCAGAAAGCTGGGAAACAATCTTTACAACAAGTGTCTCTGATAAGGGCCTCATTTCCCCAATTCCTAGAAAACTGAGTCAAATTTATAAGACTATAAGCCATACCCCAATTGATAACTTGTCATAGGATATGAACAGGTAGTTATCAGACGAAGAAATTAAAGCAATCCATAGGGATATGAAGAAGTGCTCTAAATCACTTTTTATTAGAGAAATGCACATAAAAACAACTCGAGATATCATCTCATATTTATCATACTGCCTAATATAACAAAAAAGGAAAATGATAAATTGTGGAGAAGAGGTGGGAAAATTGAGACACTAATGCACTGTTAGTGGAAGTGTGAACTGATCTAACCATTCTGGAGAGCAATTTGGAAATATGCCCAAAGGGCAAACAAACTGTGCATCAGCTTTGATCCAGTAATGCCACTACTAAATCTTTATCCCCAAGAGACATAGACTTTTCAAGAGGAAAAAAGGAAAAAAGGACCTACATGTACAAAAATATTTAATATCCTTTTCATGGTGGCAAAATATTGGAAATTGAGGGAGTGCCCAACAATTGGGGAATGACTGAACAAGCTGTGGCATGTGAATATAATGGAATATGATTGTGCAATAAGAAATGATGAACAAGAAGATTTTAGAAAATCTGGAAAGGACTCATATGAACTGATGGAAAGTGAAATGAACAGAACAAGGAAAATATTGCACACAAAAGCAGCAACACTGTGAGATGATAAACTATGAACAACTCAGTTCTTCTCAGGAATACAATGATCTAAGACAAGCACAAAGCACTTGCAGAGGAAAATGATATCCACATCCAGATAAAGAATTGTAAAGCAATCTCATTCATGAATTTCAGTGCAAAAGTTTTCCATAAGAACTTGGCAAAGGGACTACAATTTTTTTTCACTTCATTGTTTACTTATATTTAATTATACCTGCTTAAATCTTTTTAAATTTTGAGTTCCAGTTCTGTCCCTCCTCCTCAACACTTCTGCAACCACTGAAAATGCAAACTATATGACATATGATATAAATGTGAAATCATGGAAAACTTATGTACATATTAGCCACATGTAAAAAAAGCAAGAAAAATAAAGGAAATCAGAAAATTGTAATGGGTGTGAAGTGGTAACTCAGAGTTGTTTTAATTTATCTTTCTCTAATTGATCAACAATGATTTAGAAAATTTTTTCAGGTGACTATAGATATCTTTGATTACTTCTGCTGGAAACCTCCAATTTATATCATTTGGCAATTTATCAATTATATAATGCTCTAATTTTATAAATTTGATGCAGTTCTATTTTGTTGTTGTATCTATTAATCAAGTCTAACACCTTGTGACCCCATTTGGGGTTTACTTAGGTTCTTTTAAGAATCAAATAAAATCTGTTCTTTTACTGAAAGCCTTTTCCAGTCACTCTTCATGTGGTGCCTTCCCTTTGTTAATTATTTACTTTTTATCCTCTATATAGTTTCCTCTGAAAATATTTGTTTACTCATGGTATTTGTCAGTTACATTGTAAGCTCCTTGAGGTCGGGGCCTTTCTTTCCCCTATGTTTTTATCCCCAGGGCTTATCACAGTGCCTATCACATAGAAAATACTTAACAAATACTTGCTGATTGATCATGACCACAGAATAACAGCTCCTCTCATTAAGTGTATTTTCCTTTTTAAAATTATTTTTATATTAAATTTACATATGAAATAAGAAAAGAAAAAAGATAAAAAGTTAAGTGTTAGAACTAAAATGATACAAAATAATGAAAGAAAAAAAGCATTGCCATGTATACAGCTGAAAATGAGAGAGGATTCAAAATATGCAGCAATAAATTTCCATTTCACGAAAGGCAACATTATAAATATTAAGCATTGTGTTAACAACTGTCCATCTTTGCTTCCTTGTAAGTTTTCATTTGACCTCTGCCGTGCACTTTTTACTTTGTTCTTTGCCCCCCTTCCAGCCCCCAAAACACTACAATTAAGTGTGGAGATATACACACACATACACATATATTCATATACAAATACACACATATATACATACACACAAAGATAAATACTTATGCACACATCTATGTGTGTGTGTGTATAATTACATTGAACTATAAGGAGCCATATCATTCTACATTTAGACATTTTGTCCTAGATAACCTAAAGTTTGCCTGGAATCAGGAAAACCTGAGTTTGGATCTGGCCTCAGACACTTGCCAGATATGTGGCCCTGGGCAAGTCACTTGTCTGTTTGCCTTGATCACCTGGTGAAGGAAATGGAAAAACACTCAAGTATCTTTGCCAAGAAAACCCCAAGCATAGCATTGGCATGTCACAAAAAAAGTTAGACATAACATGAACAATAAGGAACAGAGTTCTCATCCTCCAGATCTCTCCTCCTCTGTCCTTATTGAACCTTGATCATAGAGGTTAAGATAAACATTGAAAAGAGGAAGCTTAGATAGTCCTTCAAAAGGGTGATGTGAATGTTCTACCTGGTGAAAAGTCAGGCTAAGAAAGGGAGTGGTAGGAAGGGGATGGTACTCAGGGCTTCTTTTGGAATCTCATCCTCTAGAGGCCTATATGGAAATTATATCTCCTAATTGTTTTTTATTTTGTTGTTGTTCAAAATGGAGGTTAGAACTTCTGCCTCTTTGTAGATGACTTCCCTACATGTTATTATATTAGAGGTCAGCATTCCATACAGCTATTTAATGCTGATGAGCATGGTGACCTTTTCTGACCCAATCACTCTTCTGCTTATAAAGCTCAATTGTATCTAGGATCAAATACAGAAAGTATGAAGGTATTTCAAACCTTGAACAATTTGACTTCAGCTTACCTTTCCAGGATTCTCCTCAGGCCATTTATAGTCCAGTCAACCTGGTTTATTTATACTTCCTCATATCGGACATTCCGTTTATCATCTGCCTGCTTTTGCATACATTACCTCCCATGCCTGGGGCATTCTCCTCCATCTGTCTTTCAGATTGGTTAGTTTCCTTCAAAACACAGCTCAAGACCTACCTGTTACATGAGGACTTTTCTGAGCACCTGTTCTTCTCATAGTGGCTGGGTTATTCCATTGTCTTACCTATAAGCCCTCTCCCACAACAATGCACTCTATTTATTTCTTTACATTTACTTTCCATTTATTTCCTATTTAAAATCCCACACCGTGGAATTACATTGGTATGGGAAACCCCAGGTGAGGAAACTTTCTCAGGTGTTGTAACCTAGTAACTACTCCACAACTCATAGTCTAAAAGAGTGGCCAGGGGCGATGGGAGATTAAAAAGTTCATTAGTGTGTAAGAGAGAGGATTTGAACCAGGGCTCCCTGACTCCAAGGCATGACCTTTACCTGGGAAGCCAGGCTGTATCTGTCACAGTCCTAGACTAAAAACAAGTTTTTATTTATTTATAGGTGTAAATATTGTGTGTACAAGTATATACAATGTAAGCTTCTTAAAGGCAGAGAGAAGGTGCAGAGTCAGGAAAGGCGGTATTATTTGTGAGAAACAGCAAACGGACCATTTAGTGACCCCAAAATCATGGGTAGCTGAGTATATGAAGGATAGTAAAGTATACGAAAACTAGACAAATAGGAAGGGTCAGGTTGTGAAGGGCTTAACTGCAAATTCAGGATTTTCTTTTTTGATCCTGGAGATAATATGAAGTGATTGGAATTTATTGAGTATGGAAGTGGCATGCTCAAACCTGTGTTTTGAAAGATCACTTTGGCAGAAAGAGGGAATATGACTATGAGGGTGACTATGAAAGTGAATATATGGAAGATTTGTATGTGAACTCAAGGTTATTTCAGAAATGGGGAGGGAGAGAGAGAGAGAGAGAGAGAGAGAGAGAGATCTTTGGGAGATAACTGTCCATTCAATGATATAGAGAATTCTTGGTGAGGAAATTCTCTTTACTAATGGTCAGCTCCTGATTTGCACTTGAGGGGTTTAGAGACTTGCCTGGAGCAATAGGGGATAAGTGGCTCAGTGAAGTTATTCAAAAGTTTGAGTCAGAAATAACATTTGAACACAGAATTTCCAGAACCTGAGGCCAGCTCTCTATCCCTTTCAGCAGCAGCAACTATATTTCAGATTAAATGTCAAGGCCAGGAGAAAGAAAATAGTACAAGTTACAGAATTTTAAATATCAAATGTCTTCCTTTTCTGTGCCAGTTTGAAAACATTGAGCCAGCCTGAGGAGCTGCCATAAACAGAATGTCCAGTCCTCTGTTGCTATACACCATTAACCTCCACACAAACACAATGTGAGTATTTTGAGAAGATAGTGACTTGGCAAAAGAAAAAAAATCTGTGGGCTTAAAACTTTTGGACATCTCACAAATAAGAAAGTTTTAACGATTGTCCTTTTGTGCCAAGAACACCAAATAAGCTGAACCTCAGATGTAAGGTTGGAGTTCCAAGTTTTGTATTCTAGAGACTAACCAAATATTGAAATGGGAGGTAGCAAGATAATGCATGTATTCTCTTCGTAATGTCTTTTCTTTTCTCTTTGATATATCCAGATCTGGTCACCATACATCTTAACACATAACCTTTTCTGTTTATCTGGGACAGGTCAAGCCCCTTCTCCAGCTCCCCAGATATTGGGTTATTTGTTTCAGGATTTTCTAAGACTACCAAGTCCAGGGCAAAGAGACAAAGAAACACAGTCCCTTTTAGAACCTCCATTGCAAGTCTCCCTGGGCTACCCTGGAAACTTTTCTGAAGGACAGCAACTTTGGCCATATCTCCAGTACAACTCTGTTTCCCCTTGATCACTGTCTTATCATATCTATTTCATTTCCTCTTTCACTACTGTAATGGGCCACTTCTGTAAAAATTCCTCATTTTTTCTATTTCAGACCCAAAAGATGACAGCTAAGAGAGGCATGCGAGATTGTTTACTAAAAGCTTTTGATTTATCAGACATGGGAATTGAGACACAGAAAGAGGAAAACATTTGTTCAAAGCTGCATGATTGTTGGAAGCGCTGGACTCCAACTAGATGGAAAGGATTTTATAGAAGGGAACCTTGATTGCTTTATAAGATGGCCTCTGTCATCATATCAAATGGTGAAATTCCAGTGTCACCCTTGGCTCAAAGGGCCAATTGTATGGGATTCTCCTTACTGGTGGGTATTTGTTATTCAGTGCTTTTCTACTGTGTGAGGGGTAAGAGGTCTTGGTGAGAGCTGGAAAGAAGAATGATCTGACTGCTACTGGTTTCCAGAGCTGAGTGAGAAGACTTGGGATTCCACCATCTCTTCAGGTTTAGGAAAAGAGAAAAAAATGGTGAGAAGCTGACATTTACAACTTTGATGATGTTCCTATCGCCAGTATTGAAAGTTATGATGACTCAGTGGCCCATTATTTGTAGACTTGCTTGTCATTTAGAATTGGTAGAGTTGCCACTCAGTCTACAGCTTTGTATTGTCTGATAGTCGTCATGTAGAAAAATCACCTTCTACCTGTTTGACCTGGAAATATTCACATACTCCTACCTTGGGAAGGAACAGAGATGCAAGGACTCAACCTCTTTTGTTGATGTGGCCTCATCTGAAATGTTCTTATCTCATTACAACAGTTATCAGTAAAAGCTGGACCTATCTTCAAGCCATTCCTGTCCTTTAGTAATCAGACAATGATTGTGTCCGAGTTGAAAGGAAAATTCTTCATTTGGGCTTTTCACCCTGATTAATGAGGCAAAATTCAGGACAAAGAGAATTAAAAGAAGTTTATTATAAGTTTGCTAATGTATCAACACACTGAAGGGCTGGTCACTAGAGATCAGCAATGCCTTCAAGGTATGCCCAGGGGACCAGGACTTTTCAGTCCTTGGGGAGAAGAAAAGCTGAATTCGTGGTCAGGAATGGGTGGAAGTAATGTTGAAAGGCTAAGGCACTAGATACTTGAATTTGGGAGGTAGAGGACTAGAGACCAGGACTCATGAGTCCTCAGAGGGAGGACAGGCAGGCAAGTTGGCCTGCTGGGTGGGAAGAGGATAGAAGCAACTTTGGGGTCTATTGTTCAGAGAACAGTGATTTTAAGCAGTGGAAAGCCCATGGGCCTCAATTCCTGGGGTGGTGGATACCTGGGCACATTATCCAGCTGGTGCATGGAATGAACGACCAGCAAAATCTCATCTAGGTAGAATTATGCCTGCTCTGGGGGCAGCTGGTACCTACAATTACACAAGAAGGTTAGCAGGTCTCCAACAGCGTAGCAGTCCATTACCAAGTACTGGACAGTGGAAGGTCAAAGAGAATAAGCATTTATTAAGCTCCTAGTATGTGCCGGGCACTTCATTAAGTGCTTTACACATAATATCCCATTTGGCCCATTCTCACCACCCCATCAACTCTGTCCATCACATTCTGATCCCCTGGACTCCTGGGAGCACTCGGCAGCTCAAAGCATTGTGGTCTCTAGTTAACCCACAATTCAACCTTAAGTCCAATCCCTCAAGCTATCCAGGGTAATTTAGAAAGCTCGGACCATATCACCTCTGCTCCGAAAGTAGAAGGTATTACCTTGAGAGGCAGTAAGTTCTTCTTCACTAGATGTTTTCAAGGAAAACCAGAAAATCATTTATTGGAAACATTGCAGAGGGTCTTCATATTTGGATATCAGGAGAACCAGAAGTAATCTGAGTTCTCCTCCAATGCTGAAGTTATTCCTGACATAATCCTTTCTTTGCCATAGTGAAGGAATATGATTGCTGTTTTTACTAGCAGAAAAGTGTGGCTCAGGAATAGAAAGCATGTGACAGAAACAATTCTGGCCACTACAATCACAAACTGCACAAAAAGTAATGGATTTTCTAAGTTCGAAGCCCTTAAAATCATGAGATATCAAATTAGATTGAACTTCAGAGATGCTCACCTCACCTCTCAGAAGGTCAGTTTCCTCATCTATAAAGTGGAGCTAATATTTGTATTACCTACTGAGAAGGTAAGAATGGTGAAAATCAAAGGAGATAATGTAAACAATGCACCTCATATACAGGCCTATAGGTGAGTTGTTGCTATTCCTACCGGGCCTGCTTAGATAAATGAATAAATAGGCAAACACGGGCAGACAGAACAAATCAGGAGTTTCCCCTTCAACTAGGCCAAAGAGTGATAAGAAGATTATACCTTGCTGCTCCCTCCCCCTGACTCCATCCTTCTACCATTAAGCGCTGGGATCATCCCAAGTTAGTGAGCAAGATGATATTGTTGGGCACCAGATATTTCTAAAGGCCTGGTGTGAGATGAGTTGGTGCTTGTTGGTTGCCTTGCTTCTGGAGAGTCCTTCACAGGACAATAAATTTTCCATGTTGTTCATAACCAATATCATACCAAGAGCCAGCTTTCCCTAATTTTTATCAGAGATGAAACATGTCCTTCATGTCTTCTCTCTCCTCTCCTTCCCTCGATAATGACCACCACATAACCTAGTAAAGATATAAAGGAAAGGGTTGAGATCACCCAATCATAGAATTACCAAAAATAATTCTGGATGTGCAAGGCAACTCAGGGTAAATCTAGCTCCTCAGTTAGTCTTAGGTATATAAGAGCTCTATGGAACTGAGCCAAGGTATGATGAATGAGGCCTGGCCTCACTTGTCTTATCTTCCTCCATTCTCTCCTGAGTTGCCTTTACCTCACCTCAAATATATTTCCCAGGTTCCAGCCAACCAGTCACCATGAGGACTCTCTGCCTGATGTTTAAGGTATTCTTCTTGATCTTCTCCTATCCTAGTGGAGGTATGATACAGGCTGACTAATAAAGAGGTGGGACTGTGGATATGGAGAATGGGGTTAGTCTGGGCCCTCATCAATTGTTTGGGCTTGCTGATTCTCCTACTAGGATTGGGACTTCCCTAACTCTAATCAAGATTAAGGGAAAACAGTCTTCACACAGACCAAGGAGCTCAGTGGGAGAGCATTTTTTAATAATGTTGACAAATATGTTATTTGTGACAAGGAAGAAGAAGTTCTGGGAGGAGAGGGTATTGGCATTAAGAGCTCATTATGCATTTAAATAGCATAAATTAATAAAGAAGTTATTTCATCTACAATAAAAAACTATAAAGAACATATGTAGAAAGATATAATTTCTACCCAAAGTAGTATGTATAGAATGGTTTTACACACACACACACACACACACACACACACAAATATGTATATATATATATATGTATGATATATATATATATGTACATTTCTGTCTAATGGTAGATATGTCTAGAGTATGAAGTGGAGAGGAGAAAAAAAGAGAAATTTACATGATAATTTTTTTGTATATTTGAAAGCAGTAGCAAGTTGCACATATTAAATTTGTAGGTTCATATACAACCATCTTTTTTATTGTACTATGTTATGGAAATGCTTGCTTTTTCATAAATTAAAAATAAATCTAAAAAGAAATAATAAACATGCATTAACTCCCCTTGCCTCCCCCCAAAAAAAAGCAAAAAGGGAAATAAATTATCCACTAAGACTGGAAAAAGGAACTTAGCCATTAAAGAAAATCTTACAATATCAGACTTAAACTACGCTTATTTAAACTAAACTTAAACTATACACTTATAAACTACGCTTAAACTACGCTGTATTCCTATAATGCTATATGCTTATTATAAATTAGCTATCAATAAACGATTACCAACAAAAAGTAGCATAGGAAGGAGAGGAATGGTGTATATTTATCACTGTTTCAGCATCACATCAAGATTGTAGGATCCTAGCTGGAAGAAAAGTCAGAAGTCTTCTAGTTAAGCCTCATTCATTTTATAGTTGAAAAAACTGAAGCCAGGAGAGGTTCACAAGGTCATAAAGCTAGTAAGGATCAAGTCTGGTGTTTGAACCCAGGTGAGGAGGAAGACTTTTTGACAATCTTTTCAATCAGACTCTGTCTTACTTTGGCAGGTGGGACAGGATGCCAGTGTACCTACCAGAGTCATCTCTGAAGGAATGGCTAAAGCATTCGTTTTGGAGTCAGATGACCAAAGTTTGTATGCCAGCTCTGCCACTTATTAGATCTCTAAATAGATAGGTGAAACTAACTAGCTTGGTGATATCTGATAAGTCAATGAAAATATGATAGAGAAATGTACACTGTGCTTACCAGGCAAACATTCTCATATAGGTTCACCTGGGGGTCCAGAGGCTGGTTGTGACTCAGTCAAAGCCACCTAAAGTCACAGAAATTTGCACTCTGAGCCCAATCATAGCCCACATGTTTAGCAGTAAATTCCAGAATTTCTAGGAACATGTATGGACCTAGAAATTTGATCTGAAAGTACTAAGTGCACATCCAGAAAAAGAATTATGGAATCTGAATGCAGATTGAGGCAAACTTTTTGTTCTCTCTCTCTTTTTTTCCTTTTTTGTTTATTTCATTTCTCCTTACTCATGATTTGTTCCACTGGTTATAATTCTTCTTTACAACTGAACTATTATGTAAATAATTTCAATGTGAAGGTATATGTAGAACCTACATTGGATTACATGCCATTTTGAGGGGTGGAGGGAGGGAGAGAAAATTTGGAATCCAAAAACTTGTGAAACTGAGTGTTGTAAACTAAAAATAAAAATAAATTTATTTAAAAAAAGGAAGTACCAAGTTCAGACTCTGAGTAACTCTCCATGCCTTACTCACTTATCACTAAGAGAAAGAGTAAGAAGAATGTGAAAGGACATCCAATGTCCACCCTTAAAGATGATGCTGTGCCTTCAGAAATGCTGGAAGGGGATGAGGGCAGGCTCAGCCATTCTGCCATGAACAATAGTGTCTGGGATGGAGAGTGATTGCTCTAAGGGCCTTTCATCTAAAGGTCAGATAGTATAGGTATTCCCCTTAAAGAGGCTTTCAACCTGGCCTTCTACCACACCAGCTCCTTGATATGCCCTTCTCCCTTCTCCTCCAGGATGCTGCCATGGTCAAATGGGTATTCGTATCTGGGGAAAGATGTTAGATAGAAGAAGAATTGTATTATGGACGTATCAGTAGAGTTAGGAAACCTGGGTCTAGCTTGGAATCTGGACCTAACTCTTATGAACAAGGAAGAGGAGCAAGCCTCTTCCTCTCACTCCATGGGCCTGTTCCTCTTTGTAAGATGAGGCCTATGTACTAGATGGTATTTAAGCCCCCCATGCAGTACTTAACAGCCCTCTTTTAGCTGTTATTTTCTGCCATTAAGATATAAGTTTCTTAAGGACAGGGACTGTCTCGTTTTCTTTTATTTATAGCTGCAATTCTTAGTCCATCTGTCTGTCTTTCCGTCTATCTATGTCATGCCTTCCAATGCTGAGAGTCTGTGAGTGTCATGTAATAGGATACTCCATAAATCAATTATTCTCCTCAGCAAAAAGAAACAATCATAGCTGGCTGGCTCAATGTTCCAGGATTCTGCAGACCTTTCTACTTTCTTGAATGGTTCCCTGGGATGAGGCAGGGATCCCTGCCAAGGAGCTGAAGTGAGAGCTTCAGCTTTGTTCCTATTTTCCTCTTTGTCATGGAAATTATGTACCAATGTGCAATTACTTGTCCTGATTCTGATTGAATTTCCCCATTGTCACCTGCAAAAAGGATGCACTGTCCTCCAATAGGAGACACACTGGAAAGATAGGTAACCTGGTGTCCAGCTGGAACGGTAAGTAGATAGGAAATTTGAGAACTGGATTCCAATCCTAGCAGGTCAACTTATTAACTGTGTAAATTTGTGGAAACGTCTCACCTCTTTCAGTCTTTGTTTAGTTAACTATAAAATGGAAATCATCACACTTGCCCTAACTTATGTTACAAGACTGTTGTGAGAATTAAATTGGGACAGAGATTGAGCTATAGCTATTAGTCTTACTACATCTTTCCTACTGAGTAAAGTCTTGTGGCTCCCAGTTACTTCTTTTTTTAAATGATGTTTAATTTATTTATTTTCACTTTTCAATATTCATTTCCATAAGTTTTAAATTTTCTCCCCAGCCTTCGCACCTCCCTCACCAAGATGGCATACAATATGATATGGGCTCTACACATAGATTCCTATTAAACACATTTTCACATTAATCATGTTGCATACAAGAATTATAATGAAGGGGAGAAATCATGAGAAAGAAAATAAAACAAAAGAGAAAAGAGTCTGCTTCACTCTGCATTCCAACTTCATAATTCTTTCTCTGAATGTGGATGGCATTTTCCATCATGAATCCTTTGAAAAAGTTTTAGGTCCTTGCATTGCTGAGAAGGACTATGTCTATCAAAATCAGTCCTCGCACTCTGTGTACAATGTTCTGGTTCAGCTCACTTCACTCTGAATTTGTTCATATAAGTGTTTCCAGGTTTTCCCGAAGTCCACCTGCTCATCATTTCTTATAGCACAATAGTATTCCTTTACATTCATGTATCATAACTTGTTCAGCCATTCCCCAATTGGTGGGCATCCCCTCAATTTCCAGTTCTTGGCCACCACAAAAAGAGCTGCTATAAATATTTTTAAATATGTGGGTCCTTTTCCCATTTTATGGTCTCTTTGGGATACAGCCCTAAAAGGCATATTGCTGGGTCAAAAGGTATGCACATTTTTATAGCCCTTTGGGCATAGTTACCAAATTGCTCTCCAGAATGGTTGGATCAGTTCACAGCTCAACCAACAATGAATTGGTGGTACAACTTTCCCACATCTTCTCCAATGTTTATCATTTTCTTATTTTGTCATGTTAGCCAATCTGATAGGTGGGAAGTGGTACCTTGGAGTTGTTTTGATTTGTATCTCTCTAATCAATAGTGATTTAGAGCATTTTATCATATGATTATAGAGAGTTTTAATTTCTTCCACTGAAAATTGTTTGTTCATGTCCATTGACCCTTTATCATATGGGGAATAACTTCTATTCTTGTAAATTTGACTCATTTCTCTATATATTTTAGAAATGAGGCCTTTATCAGAGACACTAGTTGTAAAGATTCTTTCTCAGTTTTCTTCTTCCATCCTAATCTTAATTGCATTGGCTTTGGACAAAAACTTTTCGACTTAATGTCATCAGAATTATCCATTTTGCATTTCATAATATTCTCTATAACTTGTTTGGTCATAAATTCCTCCCTTCCCTATAAATCTGGCAGATAAACTATTCCTTGCTCCCCTAATTTGTTTATAGTATCAGCCTTTATACCTAGATCATACAGTCATTTGAACTTTATTCTGGAACACAGTGTTGGATGTTGGTCTATGCCCAGTTTTTGCCATACTATTTTCCAGTTTTCCCAAGCAGTTTTTGTGAAATATTGAATTCTTTTCCCCAAAGCTAGATTCTTTAGGTTTATCAAACAGTAGATTGCTATAATTATTGGCTACTGTGTTTTGTGTACCTAACCTATTCCACTGATCCACCCTCTATTTCTTAGCCAGTACCAAGTGGTTTTGATGATAGCTGCTTTATAATACAATTTAAGATTTGGTATGCCTAGGCCACCATCCCTAGGATTTCTTTTCATTAACTCCTTTGATATTCTGGATCTTTTGTTTTTCCAGATGAATTTTGATATTATCTTTTCAACCTCTACAAAAATAATTTTTGGCTGTTTAGTTGGCATTGCACTGAATAAATAAATTAATTCATGTAGAAGTATAATTTTATCACATTAGCTCATCCTACCCATGAGCAACTGATATTTTTCTATTTATTTAGATCTGACTTTATTTGTGTGAAAAGTATTATGTAATTGTGTTCATATAGTCCCTGGATATTTTTTTTTTGCCAGGGAGACTCCCAAGTATTTTATAAAGTCCACAATAACTTTAAATGGAATTTGTCTTTCTATCTCTTGTGATTGGGCTTTGTTAGTAATATACAGAAATGATGATGATTTATATGGGTTTGTTTATTATTTCAAGTGGTTTTCTTTACTTGATTCTCTAGGAATCTCTGAATAAATTATCATATCATTTGCAAAGAGTGATAATTTAGTTTCTTCTTTGCCTATTCTAATTCTTTCAATTCCTTTTTCTTCTCTTATTGTGAAAGCTAACATTTCTAGGGCCAAATTGAATAACAGTGGTGATAATGGACATCATTGTTTTACACCCAATCTTATGGAAATGCATCTAGCTTATCCCTATTACATATAATGCTTGCTGATGATTTTAGGTAGATGCTACTTATTATTTTAAGGAAGGCTCCATTTATTCCTATTCTCTCCAGTATTTTCAATAGCAATGGTTGTTGTATTTTATCAAAAGATTTTTTCTGTATCTATTGAGATAATCTTGTGGTTTTTGCTAGTTTTGTTGTTGATAAGATCAATTATGCTGACAGTTTTCTTAATATTGAACCAGCGTTGCATTCCTGGTATAAATCCTACCTGGTCATAGTGTATTACTCTTGTGATAAGCTCCTGCAAACTTTTTATTAATACTTTATTTAAAATCTTTACATCTACATTCATTAGGGAAATTGGTCTATAATTTTCTTTCTCTGTTTGGGCTCTTCTCAGTTTAGGTATCAGTGCCACACTTGTATAATAAAAAGACTTTGGTAGTACTTCACAGATTTTCCCAAGTAGTCTACATAATAGTGGAATTAATTGTTGTTTAAAAGTTTGATAGAAATCACTTATAAGTTCATCTGGCCATGGAGATTATTTCCTAGGGAATTCACTGATGGCTTGTTCAATTTCTTTTTCAGAAATGGAGTTATTTAGGAATTTTACTTCCTCTTCTGTTAATCTGGGCAATTCATATATTTTTTGTAAATATTCATCCATTCCCCTAAGATTGTCAAACTTATGGGCATACAATTGGGCAAAATAATTCCTAATTATTGTATTAATTTCCTGTTCACTGGAGGTGAATTTACCCTTTTCGTTTTTGATATTGGTAATTTGGTTTTCTTTTTTTTTAAATCAAATTGACCAAAGCTTTATCAATTTTATTGGTTTTTTTCATAAAACCAGCTCTTAGTTTTATTTATTATTTAAGTAGTTTCCTTGATTTCAATTTTTTTAATCACTCCTTTAGTTTTCAGTCTTTCAAATTTGGTATTTAATTGGGGATTTTCAATTTCTTCTTTTTCTAGTTTTCAGTTGCATGCCCAATTCATCTCCCTTTTATCTACTTTATTCATGTAAGCATTTAGAGATATAAAAATTCTCCTAAGAACTGTTTTTGCTGCACCCCAAAAGTTTTGGTATGTTGTCTCATTATTGTCATTCTCTTGAATGAAGTTATTAATTGTTTCTATAATTTGTTCTTTGATCCACTCATTCCTTAGGATTAGATTATTTAGTTTCCAAATAATTTTTAGTTTATATTTCCATGGTCCTTTATTACAAGTAATTTTTTATAGCATCATGATCTAAAAAGGATGCATTGACTATTTCTGCCTTTCCAGACTGGATTGTGAGGTTTTTATGCCCTAATACATGGTCAATTTTTGTGTATGTGCCACGTACCACTGAGAAAAAAGGTATATTTCTTTTGATCCTCATTCAGTTTTCTCCAGAGGTCTATCATATCTACCTTTTCTAAAATTCTATTCATCTCCTTATCTTCTTTCTTGTTTATTTTGAGGTTAGATTTGTCAAGTTCAGAGAGGGGGAGGTCGAGTTCTCCCACTAGTATAAATTTGCTGTCTATTTCTTCTTATAACTCCCTTAACTTCTCCTCTAAGAATCTGGTTGCTATACCACTTGGTGAATATATATTAAGTAATGATATTGCTTCATTGTCTATGGTGCTTTTTAGCAGGATAAAGTTCCCTTCCTTATTATCTCTTTTAATGAGATTTATCTTTGCTTTTGCTTTGTTTAAGATTAGGATTGCTACCTCTGCTTTTTTTTTTTACTTCAGTTAAAGCATAATATATTCTACTGCAGTATATAAAGTACAAAAAAATAAAACATTGATTTTGCAGTATATATTTTACCCTATATGTATCGCTCTGATTCAAATGTGTTTCTCGTAAAAAACATATTTATATGGATTATAGTTTTTTAATCCATTCTGCTATCTGCCTCCATTTTATGAGGGAGTTCATTCCGTTCAGATTCACAGTTATGATTACTATCTGTGTCTTTTTATCTCTGCTCCATTTATGCTTCTATTTCTCCCTTCTCTCTTCCACTCCTCAAAAGTTTTGCTTTTGACCACTGCATTCCTCTTTTTTCCCTCTTTATTGACTCCCCTCCCTTATCTTACCATTTCTCCTTGTTACTTCTTCCATCCTTTCTTTTCTTTTTCTTTTTTAGTTTTTGGCAGGGCATTAAATAAACAATAAATAATAAATAAACAATATACAATATTGTTTGCATAACACAATACAATAAACAAAATAAACAAACAATAAACAATAAATTAAACAATTAAATGAACATTAAAACAGAAAGGCTAGTCAGAGAGGAAGCATAAGGAAAGGAATTCCTACATTGATGGTGATTTTGGGAAGGACTTTGGTCTGGAAGAGGGATTTTTGCAGGTAAAAATGACAATTTACCACCTTCCCTAGGGCTCAGAATAGGTGCATATGTGGATGACAAAAGAAGTAGGACTTCACTATAAAAGAGGATACAGATCTGATTCATTTAGGAGAAAATGAAAGAGATCCAGGAGGACCATCACAAACTCAGCCTTCTAAGTGAGGAAAGCATAAATGTAGCTCTACCCAGGGATCATTAACTTCTTATAAGTCCTGAAAATAAGAGGACACAAACTAATTCTCAAGGAGAAATCAAACATAACAAACTTTACAAGGCCGTGGTAAAGCTGATAGTCTCATCCACTCCTGGAAATACTTTCCTTGCTCTTTGATAATAGAAACCTGTGATTTCCTATTGCTTATTGCCTTCAAGCTGATGTTTTTGATCAAATAAACTATTTCAACAATTCTCAAAATATGTTTTTTTTACCTCCTAAGCTTTGCTTCTTTTGAAAAGGGAGTGTTTTCTCATTCTAGTAACAAATATTGGCACTTGTATGCCCAATATTCCTCGAGAACCCTTTCCCCATTTTCTCATTATTGGCCTTCCCCTTCCTCTACAGTGAAAACATGTTTTTACTTCCCTCTCCTAAATTGTCACAGAATTCTGTTAATTGAATGGGTAACTTTGCAAAAGTGTAAGCCAGATATTGGGAAACAAGGTCTATATAATTCCCTGGTAGGGGTGTTACTATTCAGCACATGACTCCCTAAACTGGCTAACAAACAGCCTACTATTTCATCCTTAATCAGACTTTTAAAATATTTGACCATCCATTTTGTGGGTGGGTGAGATTCCCAATGTGCTTTCTAGGAAGGCTGTTGAGAAATTGTTTATCATCTCCAGAAGGCATAACACTGGTCTAGAGCCAGGTGTACAATAAGGAGCCTGCTTATGATAGAAGTAGCTGTAGCCCAAACACTCAACTTGGACCTCCACTTCCCAATACATCTACAGGCAAAAACAGAGAGAAAGGATTGCGTATGACTTGTACCTTCCTCAAGTTAAGTAACATGGGTGTGATTAGAATTTAATAGTGAATTGCAACACTTGCATATAAATTTTAATGCCCTGTTGAATAATATCCCAGCTGTATAAATATAAGGGTACTCCAGGATCTTGGGAAGAAACCCTCTGTCAACCTGGTATGTTTGGAAGCTTATATTATGCAAACTTGGGTAAGTTGAGTGTGACATGACCTGGTCTGGCCTTATTTGTCCTGTCCGGTCATATCTTCTGATCTTTCTTTCCTTCATGTCTCCTATAATTTCCAGCTTCCAGCCAACCACTCATCATGAGGACTCTCTACCTTGTGGTTTTGGTGCTTTTTGTGATGTTCTCCTACACTGGTATTAAGTTTACATTTGGTGCTTTCAAACATCCTGTCAAAGAGGAAGAAAGTAAGAAAGTGTTTTGATCTGTTGGAAGGAGTAAGAAAGTAAAATGTGAAATATGATTACCAGTCAAATATTTTCACACAGATTCAGCTGCAGTTCAGAGTGTGTGTGTTTTGTGTGTGTGCGTGTGTGTGTGTGTGTGTGTGTTTATCCCTCAGTTTTAGTTGGCTTGGGACACACATTCTGAGCACAATTTTAGCCATCCTCTTCATCTCTGGAGTCTTGAACTTCTGAGAAGTTTGGTCCTTGCTATTTGCTCTGAAAGTACCAAGATTTGAAGCTTAGTGCCTCCCCTGCTTTCCTAGGCCCACCTTTAAAAGGTATAAGAAAGGAATGGGGATAGTATGCCATTGGCTTACACTTACTGGTAATGCTGATTTCTATTTAATTTGGTGATCTCATAAACTCCTGTGGATCCAGTTATTATCCCTAAGGTGAAAATTCTGAAATTTACCTAACGAGTTCTTACTTTTTTGCTACCCTCTGGTTTTACTTCCCTAACTGCCTATTAATGGAATCTTGAACTGAATGTCCATTATGTATCTTACTCTAAAAATATCCCAAACTAAACGTCATCTATCCCCGTAAAACCTTTCTCTTCCAAAATTCCTTATTACTGGCAAATGTATCATCTTGGTACCCTTGTAATACCAGTACTTGTTCCAAGTACAATCTTCATTCCAATCTCCAAAGCTCACAAACAGATGCAATCCTTAAGTTCTCAATACCTCTATTGACATTGCCTTTGCAACCTCTCTTGAATACCTCTTTGTCTCGTGTAATACTGCTATCTCACTACTACTAGTCCTGATCTCCTCACACTGGGACAATTGTATTAATCTTGATGGTTGGTCTAGCAGTTGCCATTAAATCTCTGTCAACTCCAATCAGTCCTCACTCAGACATCAAAGTAATTTTCTTAAAACACACCTTTCAGTCTTCTCATACCCTGTTTTCCCATGCACATTTTCCTGTCTACTGACAATGACCTTTTAATTGTTCCTGGAATAAGACATTCCATGTCATGGTGCTCTGGATATTTTGATGGACTATTTTCTATGACAGGAATAATCTCCCTCCTCACCTCTACTTCATATCTTCTCTGTATTCCTTCATGAAGAAATGAGGTCTTTCCCAACCTCTTTTAATTCTAGTGCCTTTCCTCCATTGATTATATACTATTTGTTCTTTAAGAGTTCACTGACTCAAAATCAATGTTTTATTTTTTTTGTACTTTATTACTCAATTGACCACTTTCTCATGTACCCCTCCTATTAGCAAACTGAACTTCTGAGCATGCCCCTTTCCCTCTCGTACATGAGATTTTGCTCACTTTGAGTCCTAACCCTAAAATGTTCTTGAATGTCCACCTATAAAATGCTAGTCATCCATTAAGGCCTAACTGAAATATGACCTTCTCCAAGAAATTTTTCTTTCCCTGGTCTTTCCTAGCCAAGGCAGAAATTATTCCCACCCCCTTACTCTGAATTCCTCAGGATTTTACATATTTTAAGCATAAAACAGTTATATTTGATATTATATCACTCATCTATATATCTTAATAGAATGTATCAACTAAAGTCAATGGGTCTTTTTAATCATGTGTCCAGGTTCTAAACACTGGACTTTTTGCATTGATTAAGCACAAAGAATTTATTAAGTGCCTTCTTCATGCCTGGGACTGAGAATGCCAAAACAATCATGAAACAATCTCTTTCCTGAAAAAGCTTACGTTCTGCTGGGCTTGGCAACATAGACAAATAAAAAATATAAGAAATAGAAAGTACATCTATGATGACATGATTTTCAAAATAAAATACTGTCTTGAAGGATTAGGATTGGGTCCATTTAGAATACAGAGCATAAATTAAGTCTTAAAGTACATTCATGCTTCTAGGAAGTCAAAGTAAGAAAAGTGTTCATGACAAAAATGGGGTGTGCTTAGTGCAAAGTGCTAGGGATGACTTAATGAGTCCTGTGCTGTGAGAAACAAAGAGAAAGCCAGTTTGACTGAGTTATAGATGGGAATGAAGGGATGAAATGTGAAATTAGACTGGAAAAATACCTTGAGACTTGGTTGTTAAGTGACATATCTCAAACAAAAGAGTGTGTATTTGATCTTAGAAGTAAAAAGGAGCCACATTACTTTCTTGAGTAGGAAAGAGATATGGTAAGATTAATAGCTATGCTAATGAAATAACAGGTCCAATCCCTAGCCCAAATTGATTCTCACAACAATCTTGTGACAAAGGTTAGGGCAAATGTGATGATTCCCATTTTATAAATGATTAAAAAAGGCTCAAAGAGGTGAGACGATTCCAACAAGTTTACCAAGCTAATAAGTCAGCATGGTAGGATTGGAAACCAGTTCTTGAATTTCAAAATCCTGAGTTTTTCCTGTTTCCTCCTACTAACTCAATTATTAAAAGAATAATTTTTAAAAATCAAAGTAATAAATATGATGCTTAAGCTACGAATTCTTATTCAGATTATAAAATAACTTCTATATGGTTACAAAAATTCTGAAACAATTATTTTCTTCTTTTCATAGAATTAGAGAGAGATACCCATGCGTGTATGAAGACAAAGGGTAAATGTATGCTAATATGCAACTACTTTCAAACTGAGCGAGGCACTTGTAATTATGGGAATCAGCTATGCTGTTATCCTTATTGAGTACATAGACTGTTGACTAAAAATAGAAATAGGAAAACATGGTCCTTCCAGGCTCTGCAGTATGGAAGAATCAGAGAATAGAAGATGAGAGAAATTGATATGCATCGAGTAAATATTCCTCAAATTTTAATAAAGGAAACCTCATTTGGAAAGCAAACTTTCTAAGGCAGAAATGACTCCTAGGTCTTTTTTTACTTGAATTGGTCAAACAATTATATCATAAAACAAAATTATGAATTGACATTCTCTGATAGGGAGAGGGGTGGTTGCATAGGTTGCATAGTGGATAGAGAACCCACATTGAAGTCTTGGAAGACCTGCGTTCTATTATAGCACAGTCATATATGCCCTGTGAAACCCTGGAGATGTTAAAATCTTCTCAGCCCTGCAGCAATTTTTTTTTTTAAATTTGAAGTTACACATGAAGTGCCCATCTCAACTGGTAGATGTATTTGCCTCATCTGGAAGTTTCCTATACTGATGAAAGCCCAGGTTTAATTCTTCTCCATTTTTACTCAACACTTTATCCAGATCCAGAATTTAATTTTTGAGAGTTTTTCCTCCACAGATAATTTCCAATCTCTCCATACCTAGGAAGAGTTCTTGGCCTTTAAAAGCTTCTCTGGCCCAAACAATGCATGTTTTAGCAGTGACACTCTTAGTCTTAAATGAGGCTGAACTGTAAGGGCAGAAATACAATCCATTCATTACTGGGTTTGTGATCAAATCCTCTGGCTCTAAATAGGTTATTCCAGAGTTGGCTCATAAAGCCTTCAAATGCCTAGAATCACTTCTATACCACAAAGAGGCATCAGAGCAGAAACAAAGAAGAAATTGATATTTAAATACATAGGAAACATGTAGAAAGAAAAGTATAAACCACTCATAAATATCACTGTAAAGATTTTCAATAAGACTTGCCAAAAAGACTATTAAAATACATTTAAATTATTTTCTCCATGACCAAACTGGATGAAATCAGGGATACAAGAATCGTTCAAGATTATAAAAGAAATGAACATAATTGAGTATTTTAATATTTGAATGTTTAGAAAGACAATAAAATCATCTTAGTTATAAGAATAGATACAGAACAGGCCTTTGGGAAAATTGAGCATTTATGAATATTTAAAATTATAAATATTGAATGACTCTCCTTTAATATGAAAGAAGTATATATCTACCAATAAAAGCCAATATCATCTGCAACAGCAAAATATGTGAAGCATTGTTTCCACAATCCGGCTTGCAGCTTCTGTGGGGGGGAAAGACCTACCCACAGCCAGCACCCAGAAAGTTACTGGACAGCACAGGTTCTTTTGATCTGCCTTAATAAGGAGAGCAAGGTGAAGGGGCTGGTAAGCTTACTTTAATTCAGCACACAAATATCATTCCCTTAGTTCAGGAGAAAGAGCCAGCACCCCGAACTTCAGAGCAAAATACAAGCAAATTACAAACATCAACAGACAGACCTTGTCTGATTCAAATCCCAATACATAGTTACCAGAGATCAACAAAGTCTCAGCATCTGGGTTTACAAGCTGGAGGGCTCCTTAGCTACAGCCGCCCTGAGTCTCCTCATCAACACCATCTCAAGAGCCCTTAAACAAATTACAAACAGACAGACCCAATACAATTCATAGTTACCAACATCTAGGTTCAGCCCGGGAGCTCAGAACAAGGGCTGGCCCAGAGTCACGCGCCACCACTGCTTCAGCAAAGAGCTCCAAGGAAGCTGAGGCCAACCCCTGATTTTTATATCTTTGTCAGCATCAAGGGTGAGCTACACATGTGACTCACATGTGACCCAAAATCATCACAAAGAGGCAGACCCAAACCCACGTGGTCCAAGAGCCTCTGCTGTCCCAGATATGCAAACCAGGCCCTTCCTGGAGTTACCCCACCTTAGTTGCCAATCCACACCCACATAGGTTTTACACCTAAAAAGGGTTTGGGCCTGGGGATTAGCACTTAGCAAGATTCAATGAAATAGGTAAATCACTCAAAGCAAACAAAAGCCAAATTCCTCAAGGGCACCTGTTGAACTAAGTGCTAAGGAGCCCATTTTGCTTACAGACACAAGCATTTCCTCCAAAAAAGGGAAAAACGAAGATGTGCTCTCTCTTCTCTAGTTTGTGATCAAACTCTAGGAGAGCTAGTCAGAACAGCAAAAAAAGAAAGATTATGAAATGGTATAAACATTGGCAGAGGATTCCAAATTATCCTTGTCTCAATGACATAGTATTTACCTAGGAAACCTTTAGATAATGAGTAATTGAACTTAATAAGGAAATAAATGAATTAATGAAAGAATGAATTAATGAATACCTAGTGCTTACTACGCCTCAGACTTTGTGCTAAGCACTTTATAAATATGAACTTATTTGAAAATTACCACACTCCAGGTGGTAGGTATAATTATAATGCCCATTAGGCATTTAAGGAAAGTGAGATAAACAAAGGCAGAGTGCTTTGAACAGGTCAAACAATGAGCAAGTGTCTGAGGCCAGATTTGAATTCATGTTTTCCTGATGCCAGCCTCACCACTTTATCCACTGGCTCATCTAGCTTCCTGTAAATATTACAGTGAAATATCAGGATGCAAAATAAGTCAACAAAAATACCAATATTTCTATGCAGTATTTATAAGAGCATGGAATGATAGAAATTGCATTTAGAATAACTACAAAATGAGTAAAACATTGGGCTGTAACTTATTGAAACTCATGCAATATTTCTATACACTCAACTATTTCTTTGCAGAATTAAATTCAATCATAATTGCAGAGAGATTCCTCATTTCTGATTGGGCAATAGCAAGATGATGGAGATGATTTTTGTGTTCAGTGGTTTCAGTCATGTCTGTCTATTTGTGACTGCATTGAGGGTTTCTTGAGAAAGATACTGGAACAATTTGCCATTTCCTTCTCCACATCATTTTACAGATGAGGAAACTGAAGGAAACAAGGTTAATTTACTTAGTCAGGGTCACACAATTAATAAGTGCCAAATGTGAATTCAGATCTTCCTGATTATGTGTTTGGCATTCATTCACCTGTGCCACCTAGCTACTATGAAAGAAAATAATAGCATTAAGTAAATCAGTTTAGATAGTGTTTTAACAACCAAAGAGCTGAGAATATTTTGGAGAAAGGCATCATCACCCAACACCTGAACCATCCAAATAACCTATAGCTGGGTGTCTTTCCACTCCAGTGCATCCTTCTCTCAGAAGACAAAGTAATCTTTCTAAACATTTCTAAACATTTAAAATATTTATTTATTTTTGGTGTTCAACATTCACTTTTATATGCTTTCGAGTTCTAAATTTTCCCCCTTTCCTCTCCTCCCCCTGCAAATACAGCATGCAATCTGATAGAGGCTATACATGTACAATACTATTAAACATATTTCCACCTTAGTCATGTTATGAAAGAAGAATCAGGATAAAGTGGAAAAATTATGAGAAGAAAAATAAAGAAGAAAATAGTAGGCTTTCATCTGTATTCAGACTCCATTGTTCTTTTCTGGAATTCAGGCAGCCTGGACTACTCACAGGTTGTTGCTTGTCTTTTGTCCTTGAAGAGGATGATGACATCAGGGAGATGATGACATGTCTTTAGGGCTATGTAAAGCCACCATCCTTAATTTTCCCTCCAGAGCCCTCTGGGTGCAGTGGTCAGTGTCACAAACAAAACCCTGCAAGAAGAGAAAGTTAAAAAATACCCCATTTTTATAACTCTACATGGTAAAAAATACATGGGGGAACAGTGGCCAAAAGAAATTCAATACTAAATAAAAGCAAATTTATTTTAAAAAATTATTAAAACACATCTAAAATATCAGAAATATTTTTTTCATGTAATGGCAGGACTAATTTTATCCAAACTAATTTATTATTCAACAAAATCTCTATTAAATTACCAAAAACATTGAATTAGAAAAAATAACAACAAAATTCATTTGGAAAAACAAAAAAAAAAGTCCAGAACATCAAAGGAAATAATAATAAAAAGGTAAAGGAAGGTGAGTTAGCAATACCAGATCTTAAACAATATTATAAGGAAGTACTTATCAAAACTCTCTCTACTAGCTTAGAAATAGAAAGGTAGATAAATGGAACAGAGAAGATACAGAATTTACAGCAGCAAATAAACATAAAAACCTGTATTTGAAAAGTGTAGACTTAATATTTTTGCATAATAGTTCATTATTTGGGGAAAATTTTCAAGGCAACTTAGAATCAGCAATGCAGAAACTTGACGTATAAAAATATCTTACACCATTTGCCAAGATAAGGTCAAAATGGATATATTACATAACTGTAATGAGTGATTTTACAAGAAAATTAGAACCTGGAACATATTGCTGAACAGACTTAAGGATAGGTGAAAAATTTAGTAAGAAACAAGAGACAGAGAGCAAAGTTAGGTATAACACAGATAATTTTAATTACATTAAATTAAAAAGTTTTCGTACAAATAAAACAATTGTAGCCAAGATCCTAAGGAAAGCTGAAATTTAGGGGGAAATTGTATATAGATAGGTTATTTGATAAACATCTCATAGCCAAAAGATTATAAAGAACTTTGTCAAACCTATAAGAATGAAAGTCATTCCCCAAATGATAAGTGGTCAAAGGAAAGGAACAGGCAATTTTCCAATGAAAAAATAAAAATAATTGGTAGATCAAAAAATCTTCTATGTCACTACTGATCAGAGAAATGTAGATTAAAAGAATCTTGAGCCATCATTTATACATACCAGATTGGCTAAAATGAAAGAAGGGGAAAGTGACAAGTGTTGGAGGGGATGTGGAAAAATTCAGACACTAACTCATTATTGGTGGAATTGTGATGAAACATTACTCTGATAAAAGAAATTATGAACTCAGTGATTTCAGAAAATTATGCAAAGACTTGGATAAATTAATGAACAGCAAATGGAACAAAACTGAGACAACAATGTATATGGTGAAAAATGTATATGGTAAAAAATATTGTTTGAAGAATCACATTAGGTGAATAAGTTATTTTGACTATTATGAATACAAATTTGACTATGGAAGACATATGAAAAATTATGCTATCTGCATCCAGAGAAAGAACTGATAAATAAGAGAATGAATAGAAAACATTTTACATGTATACACGTATTTGTTCCTAAAGTTAGCCATCACTAGGGCAGGGGGCCAGATGAAAAAAAAATGAAATTCAAAGTCTAATTTTGTTGTATATTTGAAAGGAACAGCAGTTGTACATTGTAGATATACAGTTTCATATGCAATCATCGTTTTCATTGTGTTATGTCCTAGAAATGCCTGTTACATTCTACACATTCAATTTTTTTTAAAATGAATAAAATAAAGATAAAGTAAAATACAGGTATAGCAATGTCATTGCTATACTCAACAAACTCCAGTGGCTCACAATTGCCTCCAGATTCAACTAGAAAATGCTCATTTTGGATGTTAAAGCATTTCACAACCTGGTCCCTGTCTAGTTCCCTTATACATTGCTCATCTTCATTGCCTCAACTATACATATTCAGGGTCCCTCACCTGCCTTGTTTTTGCTATTCACACACAGCACCCACTCTAGTTACCTGAGTCTGGAATACTCTCTTTGCTCTCCTTCAGTTCCAGGCTTCTATGCCTTCCATCAGGGTTCAGATCTAATTGTACCTTCTCAAAGAGACCTTTCCAAATCTATCTTATTCACATCCCTCCCCTCCAAAACACCTGGTAGGGCCTTCCTTCCCATATGATCTGCACCTAACCATATATATGTATATATTGTATGTATATACTTGTCTTTCCCAGTGGAATTTGAACTCCTTGAGGAGGGGCATTTTTATCTGCCTATAGTTATGTCCTCAGCCACAATATTTACCACTTAATATGTGCTTATTAAATGCCTCTTAGTTTATTCTATTGAATAAAGCACATACAGAAAGAAGAATAACAAACAATAAAGAAAAATAACTATACAGGAAGAAAGAATGGATAAAGAAAGCAGAGGGTTGTTAAGCTTTTGTAGCTAAATGCATTTCCATGTGCAAAGGAGTTTCTTTGTTTTTTTTTCTTTTAACAAATAATTTATTTATTGTTCATTGTCAACATTCACTTCCATAAGATTTTGAGTTTTAAATTTTTGCCTCCTCCCTCCCTTCATCCCGCTCCAAGATGGTGTGCAATTTGATATAGGCTCTACTTATGCATACATATTAAACATTTTTCACATTAGTTATGATGTAAAGGAGAATTAGAACTAATGGGAGGAACCGTGACAAAGAAGAAATAAAACCAAACAATAAAATAAAAGGAGAGCAAATAGCATGCTTCCATTTGAATTCAGATTCCAAAGTTCTTTCTCTGGGTGTGGATAGCATTTTCCATCATGAGTCTTTTTGGGACTCACTTAGATCATTGCATTGTGGATAAGAGTTAAGTCTATCAAAGACAGTCATTGCACAATGTGGTTATTACTGTGTATAATGTCTTGCTTGTGCTCACTTCACTCAGCATCGGTTTATATAAGACTTTCCAGGTTTTTCTGAAGTCTGCTTGCTCATCATTTCTTATGGAAAAATAATATAACATTGCATTCATATAACACAAATTATTCAGCTATTCCTGAATTGATGGTCATTCCCTCAATCTCCAATTTTTTGCCATCACAAAAAGAGCTGTTATAAGTACTTTGGTAAATAAGAGTCCTTTTCCCATTTTTATTATCTCTTTGAGATATATCCCTAGAAGTAGTATTGCTGGGTCAAAGGGAATACAAAATTTTATAGCCCTTTTGACATAGTTCCAAATAGCTCTCCAGAATGGTTGGATCAGTTCAGAACTCCATCAACAAGGCATTAGTTTTCCGATTTTCCCACATCTCCACCATTTATCATTTTCCTGTTTTGTCATGTTCACCAATCTGATAGGTTTGATTTGGTACCTCAGAGTTGTGTTGATATGCACTTCTCTAATCAATAATGTTTTTGAACATTCTTTCATATGACTATAAATAGTTGTAATTTTTTTCCTCTGAAAACTGCCTGTTCATATCCTTCAACAATTTATCAATTGGCGAATGACTTGTATTCTTATAAATTCAACTCAACTCTCTACATATTTTAGAAATGAAGCATTCATCAGTTAACAGTGATTGTAAAAAAATTGTTTCCCAGCTTTCTGCTTCCCTTCTAATCTAGGTTTCATTGACTTTATGCAAAAACTTTTCAATTTAATGTAATCAAAATCATCTATTTTGCTTTTTACAAAGTTCTCTATCACTTGTTTGTTCAGAAATTCTTCCCTTGTCCATAGATATGACAGGTAAACTATTCCTTGCTCTCTTAGTTTACTTATAGTATCAGCCTTTATATCTATATCATGTACCCATTTTGATTTTATCTTGGTATAGAGTGCAAGATGTTGGTTTAGCTGAGTTTCTGCCATACTGTTTTCCAGTTTCCTCAATAGTTTTTGTTAAAAAATCGGCTCTTATAAGCTGGAATGTTTGGATTTATCAAATAGTAGATTGCAATAGTCTATGACTATTGTGCCTCGTGTACTTAACTTATTCCACTGATCCATCACTTTATTTCTTAGCCAATAACAATTAGTTTTGATAATTGCTGTTTCGTAATACAATTTAAGATCTGATACAACTATGACACCTTCTCTTGCATTTCTTTTCATTAATTCACTTGACATTCTGGACCTTTTGTTTTTCCTGATGAATTTTGTTAATGTTTTTTCAACCTCTATAAAATACTTATTTGTAGTTTGATTGGTATGTCACTGAACAAGTAATTTAATTTACGTAGAATTGTCATGTTCATTAGAATTGTCATTTTCATTATATTAGCTCAGCCTACCCATGAACAAGTGATATTTTCCCAAATGTTTAGATCTGAATTTATTTGTTTGAAAAGATTTTTTGTAATTGCATTCATGTAGTTCCTGATTTTGTTTTTGCAGGTAGACTCCCAAATATTTAATAATGTCTATAGTAAATTTAAATGCAATTTCTTTTTCTATATCTTGCTGCTGAGCTATATTAGCAACATATATAGAAATGTCAATGATTTATATGGGTTTTTTATATCCTGCAACTTAGCGAAATTTGTTCATTATTTCAAGTAATTTTACTTGATTCTCTAGGATTCATCATATCTTCTGCAAAGAGTGATAGCTTTGTTTCTTCTTTGCCTATTACAATTCTTGCAATGTCTTTTTCTCCTCATGCTGCTAAGCCTAATATTTTTAGTAAAGTACAGTATTGAATGACAGTGGTGAAAATGGACATCCTTGTTTTTCCCCTAATCTTATTGGACAAGCTTCCAGCTTATCTCCTTTATATGTACTGCTTGCTGATGATTTTAGATACATGCTATCTATCATTTTAAGGAAGGATCCATTAACTCCTATGCTCTCTGCTGTTTTTATAGGAATGTGTGTTGTATTTTGTCAAATGCCTTTTCTGCATTTCCTGTGATGATTATATGATTTCTGTGAGTTTTGTGGTTGATATTGATGACATTTTAATAAAGCCGTCCCCAGCTCCAATATTCTAACTTCTTTATAGGCCTTACTGAACAGGAGGCCCATTGCCGCTACTTAGCCATTCCCCTAACCCCACTCAATATCCTACCTTCTCCATATATGCCTCCCTGCTCACTAGAACAACTTGTATGTCCATGAACTCATATTTCTCACAGAACAGCAGGCATGTCCACTGCTTTGAGCTAGCCACTGCCCCCAGACCCATTCCTCATATTTCCCACGGAAGCAGCAGGTGTGGACATGCACTCAACTGTAACTGCATCCATCTAGTCTCAGACAAGACCACAATACTCAGGGAATCAGGAAGCAGGATATTGGAAGCAGGATCAGAAAGGAGGATGCCTGAGCAGGATGTGGACCTCAAAGCAATAAAAGGGACTTTTCCTGAGTAAGCACCTGTTCGGTAATAGCAAAAAGCTGTCTTCTGCCCCCCCCCCCAAGCTCTTTTCTTGACCATAGCTCTCCTGCGGTTTAATAATCTTTAAATAATATCACCTTGATCTCTTTTTCTGTGTCAGTTGTTTTTCCAATGAAATATTCCCCATTTTCTTCTATTTTGTTCATTCTTTGGTTTTTGCCTTATTGTTTCTTGATGTCTCATGAAGTCATGAGCTTCCACTTGGAAACTTCTAATTTTTAAGGAATTTTTTCCCACTGGCTTCTGTGCCTCCTTTTTCATTTGCCCAATTCTACTTTAAAGGAGTTCTCTTTAGAGGTCTTGGAATATGATATTACCGTAGGCAAAGGAGATAGGATTACAACCATAGATCAACTGCTCAGCAAAATTGAACACAATATTTCAAAGTAAGGAGATGGACATTCGATGAAACAGGGGATTTACAAACCTTCCTGATAAAAAGACCAAGGATCAACAGCAAATTTGATCTTCAAATACAAAACTCAAGAGAGGCAGAAAAAGGCAAACAGGAAAAAAACACATGTTGTTATTCAATAAAGTTAAACTGTTTACATCCCTATATGAGAAGATGATGCTGGTAACTCTTGAGAACTGTATCTTTCTTAGGGCATTAAGAAAGGGTATACATAGAGAATGTGAGTGTAAGTTGACTTTGATGTGATGATAAAAAAATTAAGAGGTAAAAAAAGATTGTACTGGGAACAGAGGAGAAGGGGAGACAGAAAAAGACAAATTACATCACGTGAAATGGCACAAAGGCCTATAACATTAGAGGGAAAGAAGGGAGGGAGGCAACCATTGTTTGAACCTTACTCTCATCAGATGTGGCTCAAAGAGGGAATAGCACACGAACTCAGTTGGGTAGAGAGACCTATCCAACCCTATAGGAAGTAAGAGAAGAAAGGGGAAAGAAAACGGAGGGAGTGGATAGAAGCGATGGCAAAAGGGAGGGCAGATGTAGTAACAGAAAAAAAAAGAGAAAGGAGGTGGCCTGATAGAAGGAAGGTCAGAATGAGGGAGGCAGTCATCAGAAGCAAAACACTGGTGAAGAGGGAAAGGCAGAAAGGAGAGAGGAAAACATAAACATGGAGAAAAAGGGATGGAGAGAAAGACACAATTAGTAATCATAACTGTGAAGGTGAATGGGATTAATTCTCCCATAAAGTGGAAGCAGATAGCAGAGTGGATTAAAAACCATAATCCTACAATACGTTTTTGTATTAGGAGGACATAGTACACAGTAACAGCAACATTGTGCAATGACCATCTGTGATAGATTTAGCTCTTCTAAGCAATGCAAGGATCTAAGACAATTTTAAAAGACTCATGACAGAAAATGTTATCCTTTTCCAGAGAAAGAACTAGGGAGGCTGACTGCAGAGTGAAGCATACTATTTTCTGTGTCTCTTTTATGTTTTTGTTTCTTCCTTCTCATAGTTTTTCCCTTTGGTTCTAATTCTTGTTTATAACATGACTAATATGGAAATATATTTAATATGAATGTATATGTATAGCCTATATCAGATTTCATGACTACCTCAGATTTCATTTGGGGAGGGAGAGCAAAAGTGAAATTCAAAATCTTATAGAAGTGAATGTTGAAAACTAAAAATTAATTAATTAATTAATTAATTAAAAAAAAAAAAAAACAAGCAGCAGCAGACCCTTTCCAGAGTCTAGTTATGCTGTTAAATGGAAGAAAATTTAGCTCCCCCAAATTTAACATGGGTAAAGGAGAAACAGGAACTAAAGTCCAAATTAGGATTCTTTTTACACTTGCACAAAAAAAGAAGAAAGAAAAGGCACATAGAAAGGTAGGTAAGTAAAGGCCTTATATGGTTTTGCATAGCAATATAGTTATTCATGAAAGGACCAGGATTCCCTGGGGGGCAAGAAAGCTGTAAAAGCTTGGGAAAATCCACGGTATTTTCAGAGCTGTGGAGAAAGGCTTTAAAATAGCAATTGCTTCTCATTGCCACATGAAAAAGGTATTAAGAACTGGAAAGGGAGATTTGGAAAAACCCTTGGGGTAGCCAAGACGGGGGACAACTCAACCTGATCCTAGAAATTGGCGGGACCATGTAGCCCACCCCTCCATCACCTAGGCCCAGAACTATTATAGGTAATAAGGAGAGATATTTCTGATGAGGAGTTAGGGGAGGGACAGTGGCTAAGAACCTGGAAGAAATCAGTGGAGTAAAGGTTATTTCTATAGCTAATCTGGGATATGAATAGGGAGGGGCCGTGTTTTATTAGACTGTGAAAGAAACAAGGGAAGTACAGGTTTTTTTAGCTAAGTTTAAGAGAAAGCAGGAGATATTTAAGGGAGTTAAGAAGAAAAACTTGTAATCTGAGTAAAGGTCTTGAGTATTTGGAGAGACAGAAGTAAGGAAGTTTTTTCCTCTCATTCAGATGAGGACATGGAAAATTATTCTTTGTAATATACAAGATGGAATTTCCTGGCGCCAAAACTAGGGGATGGGAATGGGAAGATGAATGCCTAAGGGCAGCTCCTTAACTGAAGAGCTTAGGTTCAGGTGAAAGAGTCTGGGGATTAAGTATCAATCAGGCTTTTTGGGTGGTTTGAAGGGAAATAGGGAAACACTTATTGAGAGGTGAGAATGCCACCGCTTGTCTATAAAAATGAGTTGTTGGTTAATAATAGTTTTTCCTTTTTAAAGTGTTAACAGTAGAAGGCCCTTAGATAAATTGAGATTTAACTAATACCACCAATGATAATAAATCCAAATATGCTTTGGTCAACATCTGTCCTGAAAGTGAACTAAAAGTTTCTGTGTGCTCCTTTCTTAACATAATTGTGGTAAATCAAAACAATGTAAAATGCATTTGCTATTTGATATTAAAGCAGAAAATTGCTGGGAAATGCTTAGATCATAGAAACCTGAGTTAAAATCCAGTCTGAGACATTTCTTAGCTGTGTGACTTTACCTCTGTTTACCTCACTCTCTGGATTTGTAAAGGGTGAAAATAAAATAACAGCCCTCACCTCCCAGAGTTGTTGTGAGGATCACAACATTGTAAAGTGCTTAACATCATGCCTGGCATATGACTAGCACTATTAATATGTTAAATATTGTTGCTTTTATTATTTCTTCAATGGAAAGTAGGTGATGAGAGAAATGATTTTCTATGTAAGGTAATTTGGAAGTGCATTCAACTGACTTGAGATTATCTGTCTGGTAATAGGCCTTGTCTTAAGTTTTAGGTGCATAATATTGTATATGTTGTTATTATGTTTCTGAATTTTCTTATGTTGTGAAATTTGGTAAGCTATTGTATCAGATTGCTGTTAGAGAAGTAACTTCTCATAATGAGGGTGTTGCTAAATTCTGAATTGTACTGGTAAAATGAGTTGGAAAAAGTGTTTGAAAACTGTTGTGTTATTTTGTGAGCCCTGCTGACCAAGTGTGATATTCTGAAGTCCTGAAGTTTAAGAAACTAGAATCTTCCTGGTTTGCATAGAGTAGAAAGGTGATTTCACATAAAATTATTTGGCTTTCACTCACAAAAATTTTGAGACCGGTAAGTAAATATTTGGTGGTTTTTGTCATTATGTTATAACTATCAGGTATTTATATGGTATTTTAAAGTATCTTCAAAGGGAAAATTGATAATTGATCATTATGTGAGAAAAGGTGCAAAGAAAAGGCCTTGTAAATCTCCTTATTTGCAAACTTACAAGATTTCTTGGGACCATATGGTGATCAAATTTTATAAAAGCTGTGCAAGAGCTTCCTGTATTTTTGAAATTCTTTCTCAGTAAATGGGATACAAACATTCCTTGCACAAAATGGGGGTGAAACTTGCACACCTGCTCATGGTATAGGGTTACTCTAATCTATGGTTATTTGCCTATCACTTGTGGATCTTATGAAGTTATATTTGGAATAGGATATAGTAAAGTTATATCTTGAACCAACTTAGTCATAACAAAGTCTAGTTTTAAGATTTATCTTTGCTTTAAGTGGTGAATATAGAATACCTTGAGAGATGGATATCCATTAGTCTGGAAGTTTACAACAATTAGCCAGTGTTGTTTCTCCAGGTTTTTGAGTAAACCATGGTATGTTTGCTCTCTATGTGAGATTCCAAAATGGAATTATTTTCTTGGTTTCTAGTGACATATTTATTCCAAGATAAGTTTAGACTTTAAGAAAAGCAGACAAAGAACAGGAAGAAAAAAATTGAGTAACTTTTTAAAGGCTTGGTAAACTGTGAGTACAACACTATGAGAGGAATGACAGTAACAACCCTAAGCTGTGTATAGTGATATTTGTTATTTATGGTGAAATCTCATTGGATTGTAATCTGATAATTTTGAGGTCTAGGAGTTCTGGGACACTGAAATTCAAGAGTAAACTACATGGGTCCTGTCACAAATGAATATGACCAAAGTCTTCTTTTCATCAGAGACAAGGTTTATTAGAACACTGGGGTTGGAGTGGGTGAGATTACCGGCTAGACTCTTAAGGAATCTGAGCATTGGCCAGTCTCTGAAGAAAGCTGAGCATGTGTATCCCTAGTGAAAGTAGGTCAAATTCTTAAGGAATCTAAACACTTTAATGGAGGCAAAATGGATCGTTTATACGAAAGACTGTGGAAAGATCTAGATGTGATCTGGGAATAGCCAAGTAGTCTGAGAAGAGAGAAGGGGTCTAGAGGGCATTAAGGTGTGGCAGTCTAGGGTAAGGCCCTGTTCAGACAATGAGGGTCACGATGAAAGGATTAACTGTGAAAGGCCAGGGACCTGGGCCCTGTGGGAAAGTCCAGGAGCTTTTCCTTTTGGGGGTCCAGGCCTCAAAGGCATGATCCTTTCCTTTTAGGGGTTCAAATGCCAGCCCCATCATTCCCCCTCAAACAAATGGAACCCCAAATACTTTGGGGGTAAGGGCAAAAGTCTTAGTTTCTGAAACTGCATCCTTCTCTCAAGTGGCATAGAGCTGTCCCTGCCTTGAGGGGAACCCAAAGAGGAGGTCGACAGGAACTGAGCACAGGCTGCATCTAGGCAATGAGAGGGTGGCTGGAACCCAATGTTTGCTACCAAATGTAGGTGAATGGCTTGTAGTCTGGAAGACACATATCTGACAAGCAAATCTGCAAGGCCCAAATTCCTTTAGGAGGATCAGATGCTAGAGAAGTAACAACACTTCTCCAGGTAAAAAATTTTCCAACCCTGGGCTCAATAGTTACACAAGTGAATTTGCCAGATACAAACTTTTACTCTATTTATAACAAAAGACATGGGGGGATATGAAATAATGATTAGATTTAATAGGTTACCTCCCTCTAAGAAAACTGATTGCACTGAAATTCTCTTCCCCAAACCAAACTGAAGATATTTCTGATTTAATTTCAGTTGTATTGGATTTGGAGTGATTACACATTCAGGTCAAAGCAGCAGGGTCTCATATACCTCCTTTGTGTGTATTTCTTTTACAGACCATTTGCTCTGATTATAAAAATCTGGTATAAAAAGATAAAGCAGGGACAAGATTTGTACCAAATATGACATGATAAAATATCCTTAGAATTCAGATAATTCACAGTTTTCCAACCCTGCAGTATCAATTTCACCTCATAGCCAGATGGGTAACATTCCTTTTCAAAGGAATACCATGGGGAAACTGAGCCAGCTGGATCTCACGTTAGACTGAGGTTAAAATTTTCTTCTGAGCTTCTCCCAGATACAGAACTCTTGCCTCTATCACATTCTGTCTGAGTAACTTGTGACATTTGTCTCAAATGGTGGATATTGACTATTGATTATGGATAAAATTTTTGTGATCCATCGTATCACTCAATATCAGTTATAGTCCCAAGGGTTTTTATCTCAAACAGCAAGTTTCACTAATCACAGCTTAGGGGAAAGTTTTCCTGGATTTATATCTCAAATTTAAATTTGTCCTGGTGCAAAAACCAATCTGCAGAGATCATTTGTAGATTCTTGCAAATTCTCAACAAGCCAAGTCCATTGTTAAGAACTCCATAACCCAAACACACTTTTTGGCAAGTTTACACATTGAAATGATAACCAACAAACTTACAATTTTCATAACTGAGAGACAATTTTTTTAGCTGCAACCAAATTATGAAAAGTGGCTTGACATAACTAATACAAAAAGTTTAACAATCTGAAACTTGAAACAAACCCATTATCAATCCAGTGACTTCAATTTTATTGAATGCATCTCAGACAAAACAAAATCATAAATAGATCTAATTAAAAGAGATAAGGAAGGAAAGTACATCCTACTAAATAGTACCATAGACAATTAAGTGATATCAATACTAAACATGTAAGCACTAAGTGGTATAGCATACAGATTCTTAGAGAAGTTAAGTGAGTAACAGGAAGAAATAGACTGCAAAACTATACTAGTGGAGGACCTCAGCCTTCTCCTCTCAGAATTACATAAATCTCACCACAAAATAAAAATAACATAATAAAATAAAAGGAAAGAAGTTAAAGAGGTGAATAGAGCTTAGAAAAGTTAGATATGGTAGACTTCTGGAGAAAATTGAATGGAGATAGAAAGGAATATACCTTTTTCTCAGTTAGCACAATAAGAGGACAGAAACTTATTCCCAAGGAGACATCACAAATTTTACAAGGCCGTGATAAAGCTGAATTCTTTGAGATGGTTCTTTCAGAACACATTATGAAATTGAAACAATATTGTCAATTATGCTAATAGTTTTCCTAATATTGAATCAGCCCTCCATACCTGGTATAAATATTACCTAATCCTTGTGTATTATCCTCAAGATAAGTAGATGTAATCTCTTTGCTAATACTTTATTTTAAAATTTAACATCTATATTCAATAGGAAAATTGACCTATCACTTTCTGTTTCCTTTGCCTCTTCCCAGTTTAGGTATCAGCATGATATTTGTATCATAAAAATAATCTGGGAGGAGGGCCGGGGGGATCGGAGCCATAATGGCACCTGGAAAGCAGAGACTTGCCTAAAACTCTCCCCCAGGACCCCACCAAACACCTATAAAAAAGTCTCTGAACAAATTCTAGAACTTCAGAACCCACAAAATAGCAGAGGGAGGCAGGGATCCAGCCCAGGACAGCCTGGTCTCTGGGTAAGGTCTATCCTATAGAGCCAGGAGCAGAATGCCAGCATAGGGTTGTGCCTGGATCAACCAGACAGAGAGCCAGGCAGAACAGGCCCTAGCACCCTGAATCACTGAGCTGTGGCATTTACCAGACTTCTCAACCTACAAACACCAAAGACAACAGAGAAGGTTAATGGGAAAAAACTGCTGGGGACAGAGTGAAAAGAGTTCATAGTTTGGCCACTGCCCCGGGGGCAGCAGAAGTGATGCACCTACAGAACTAGAGCTGTAGTTGCTTCCTGATTCAGGCGCATGTGGTGGAAGTAATTAAGTGGTGGATCAGAGAAGGAGTGCAGAGACTGATTATATTTGAGTCAGATCTGGGTTGGCAGTGCTTGGGGAAGGAGGAGTGCTCGTGTGGCACAGCTTGCTGTGTAGAAATAGCTCTGAAAACAACAGTGCAGCCCCTCAAGCTTGGGACAAAGTGCTCTCTACTCTACAAGCAGTCATACCCCTAGGAAAAACTCGGGGGTCAAGTAGTTGGCTGGGAACATGGCTAGGCAGTGAAATGCTCTCAGATTCAGTTTCAGACTCTGGAATCCTTCTTTGGTGACAAAGAAGACCAAAACATACAGCCAGAAGAAGTCAACAAAGTCAAAGAGCCTACATCAAAAGACTCCAAGAAAAACCTTAACTGGTCTCAAGCCATGGAAGAGCTCAAAAAGGATTTGGAAAAGCAAGTTAGAGAAGTAGAGGAAAAATTGGAAAGAGAAATGAGAGTGATGAAAGAAAACCATGAAAAACAAGTCAATGACTTGCTAAAAGAGACCCCCCCAAAAAAATACTGAAGAAAATAACACCTTAAAAACATTTTCTTTTTGAATCTGGAGGAAATTGTGAAGACTAGAGTTTGATGAGTATAGCAATGACATGGTTATACCTGTGTTTTACATTATTTTATTCATTTTTATTTTATGAACTCTTTTTTTAAAAATATTTTTCATGTATAGAATACAAAAAACATTTCTGGAACATAATACAATGAAAATGATGATTGCATATGCAACTGTATATCTACTATGCTTTTCCTTTCAAATATACAACAAAATTAGCCCTTAAATTTCCTTTTTTTTCTTCCCCCTGCCCTAGTGATGGCTAACTTTAGGAACAAACAAGTGCATATATGTAAAAAGTTTTCTATTCATTCTTTTATTTATCAGTTCTTTCTCTGGATGCAGATAGCATCTTCATATGTCTTTTAAAGTTAAATTGGGTATTTATAATAGTCAAAATAACTTATTCATTTAATGTGATTCTTCAAACAATATTTTTTACTATATACATTTTTTACCCTATACCTTGTTCTCTCAGTTGTGTTCCATTTGATCTTTATTATTTTATCCAAGTTTTTGCATAGTTTTCTGAAATCAGTGAGTTCACAATTTCTTTCATCAGAGTAATGTTTTATGACAATCATATGCCACAAATTATTTAGCCATTCCCCAAGTCGTTGGTATACCTGCAATTTCCATTCCTTTGCCACCACAAAAAAAAATACTACAAACATTTTAGAGCATATAGTTATTGTGTGTTGTTTGTTCCTTTTCCCCCAATTATCTTCAAAAATAGATCAAGCTAGTGACTTGATAAGAAATCAAGATATTTTCAAACAGAACCAAAGGAATGAAAAAATGGAAGACAATGTGAAATATCTCATCGGAAAAACCACTGACCTGGAAAATAGATCCAGGAGAGAGAATTTAAAAATTATTGGACTACCTGAAAGCCATGATCAAAAAAAAAAAGCCTAGATATCATCTTTTGAGAAATTATCAAAGAGAACTGCCCTGATATTCTAGAGTCACAGGGCATAATAGAAATTGAAAGTATCCACAGATCACCTCCTCAAATAGATCCCAAGGAGAAAATACTACAAGCAGCCAGAAAGAAACAATTTGAGTATTGTGGAAACACAATCAGAATAACCCAAGATCTAGCAGCTTCTACGCTAAGAGAGTTGAACTATTTTGTTTACATTTCTACATGGAAAGATGATGTGTAGGACTCATGAGACTTCAATATAGGTTTATCTGTGTGTATATATATATATATACACATGTATGTGTGTGTGTATATGTGTATATATATTTACAGAGAGAGAGAGGGCATAGGATGAGCTGAAGATGAATAAGG
>CM053625.1:204850413-204868100 GCA_028646595.1 Phalanger gymnotis
TTCATCTGACTGTGTGTTTTGGTCTTCTTTGTCACCAAAGAAGGATTCCAGAGTCTGAGACTGAATCTGGGTGTGTTTTCAACCCCTGGCCATATTCCCCTCCAACTTAATTAAACTTTGAATTTTTCAACGGGGTATGGCTGCTTATAGACTAAAGAGTTCTATGTTCCATGCTTGGGCGGATGCGCTGCCTCACCAGCACTCCTCCTTCCCCAAGAACCCCCTACCCGAACTGGGCTTAAATCTTCAGCAGGCTCTTCACTCCTGCTCTGATCAGCCACTTCATTCCTCCCACCAGGTGGGCCTGGGGCCAGAAGCAACTGCAGCCTTTGTTCTAAAGCTGCCCCACCTCCGCTGCCCCAGGGGCAGTGGCCGAACCGCAAACTCAGTCACGCAGCTTTTTCCGCTAACCTTCTCTGATGTCTTAGCTCTTTGTGGGTTGAGAGGTCTGGTGGATGCCACAGCTCCATAATTCAGGATGCCGGTGTACTCTCCGCTTGTCTCCTGGTCTGGTAGGTCTGTGTCTGGTCTGTTCGTGCTGCGTGCACTGGGCTCAGCTCCGCTCCCCTCAGCTGGGAGCTGGGAGCTCCGTGTGGGACAGACCTTACCCAGAAACCATCCAGGCTGTCCTGGGCTGGAGCCCTGCTTCCCTCTGCCACTTTGTGGGTTCTGCAACTCTAGAATTGGTTCAGAGCCATTTTTTTATAGGTTTTTGGAGGGACTTGGTGGGGAGCTCACACCAGTCACTGCTTCCCAGCTGCCATCTTGGCCGCCTATAGGTGTCTTTAATTTCTTCCTCTGAAAGCTGCCTGTTCATATACTTTGACCATTTATCAATTGGGGAACGACTTGTATTCTTATACATTTGGCTCAGTTCCCTGTATATTTTGGAGATGAGCGCTTTATCAGAGACACTGGTTATAAAGATTTTCTCCCAATTTTCTGCTTCCCTCCTAATCTTTGTTGCATTGGCTTTACTTATACAAAAACTTTTCAATTTACTATAATGAAAACTATCCATTTTGCATTTTGTAATGCTCTCTATCTCTTGTTGGGTCATGAATTCTTTCCTTTCCCATAAATCTGATAGGTAAACTAATCCTTGCTCTTCCAAATTGCTTATAGTATCAGCCTTTATTCCTAAATCATGAACCTATTTTGACTTTATTTTGGTATACAGTGTAAGATATTGGTCTTTGCCCATTTCCCGCCTTACCATTTTCCAATTTTCCCAGCCATTTTTTTTTTTGTCAATAGTGAGTTCTTATCCCAGAAGCTGGAGTCTTTGAGTTTATTAAAGAGTAGATTGCTATAGTTGTTGACTATTGCATCTTGCATATCTAACCTATTTCATTGATCCACCACTCTGCTTCTTAGCCAGCATGAAGTAGTTTTGATGACTACTGCTTTATAGTAGTTTAATATCTGATATGGCTAGGTCACATTCCCTAGCATTTCTTTTCATTAATTCCCTTGATATTCTAGAACTTTTGTTCATCCAGATGAATTTTGTTATTATTTTCTCCAGCTCCGTAAAATAATTTTTGGTAGTTTGATTGGTATGGCACTGAATAAGTAAATTAATTTAGGCAAAATTGTCATTTTTATGATATTAGCTTGGTCTAACCATGAGCAACTGATGTTTTCAAGGAATCATTTTCTTCAGTGAGGTTTTGGACCTCCTTTTCCATTTGACCAACTCTGTTTTTTTAAAGAATTATTCTCCTCATTGGCTTTTGGGACCCCTTTTGCCATTTGGATTAGTCTATTTTTTAAGGTGTTATTTTCTTCAGTATTTTTTGGGATCTCCTTTAGGTAGCTCTTGACTCATTTTTCATGATTTTTTGTATCACTCTCATTTCTCTTCCCAATTTTTCCTCCACTTCTCATATTTGATTTTCAAAATATTTTTTGAGCTCTTCCATGGCCTATGATCAATTCATATTTTTCTTGGAGGCTTTTGATATAAAAGCTTTGACTTGGTTGTCTTCTTCTGGTTGTATATTTTGGTTTTCTTTGTAACCAAAGTAAGATTCTGTAGTCTGAGTTTTTTTTTTACATGTTTTGCTCATTTTCCCAGCCAATTACTTTACTTTTTAACTCTTTGTTAAAGTAGGACTCTAATTCTAGTGTGGAGGGTATACTGCCCCAAGCTTCAGGGGTTTTGTGCAGCTGTTATCAGAGATACTTCTAGGGGCCTGTAAATTTTGAGTTCTTCCAAGGTGGTATGATCAAAAGAGAGGTGTTTACTCCTTTCTTGGTCTGTGCTCTGGTCTGTTAGTGACCACCAGCACTGTTTTCTGCCTTGAGGGAGATTCCCTCTCCACTGAATCCACAAGCTCCACCATGCCAGCTATCTCTGTCACCCTAGGACCTTCACTCTGGAGTTTGACTTAGATCCAAGCAGAGCAAAGCAAGAGAATTCTGCCTTAGTGCTATGAAAGAGATCTCTGCAATCCCTCTCTGATTAAACCACTTGATCCAGCATCAGTCTGTGGTCTAAGAGCTCCAGAAGCAGCCTCTGCTGCTGCTGCCCCAGGGTTGGGTGGGGCTAGATAACACTCATCTCCTACTCAGGTCAGACAGACCTTTCCTAAGGACCAAGTAATCTTTGGCATTTGTGGGTTGAGAAGTCTGAATACCACCACAGATGCCAGAGATTCAGTCCCCTGAGGCCTTCTCTAGGTTTGCTCAGGCTTATCTCTACCAGCATGGCCAAAGCTGAACTGAGTTCTCTCAGCCCCGTTGCAGCAGACCTTTCCTGTCAATGTTCCAGGTTGTCTTGGGCTGGAAATTTGTTTCACTCTTTCATTTTATGGGTCCTGCTTCTCTAGAATTTGTTTAGAATCATTTTTACAGATATTTGGAGGGGTTTGAGGGATAGCTTGGGCAAGTCCCTGCTTTTGGCTCCACCTTGGCTCCATCCCCTCACCAATTCTGTTTTTTTTTTTTTGTCTTCCTTTAAATTTTTTTAAAAAAATTTTAATTAGTTTATTCATTTTAGTTTACAACATTCAGTTCCACAAGCTTTTGAGTTCCAAATTTTGTCCCTCTCCCTTTCTTCTGCCCTACTCCCTTCCCCAAGACAGCATATAATCCAATATAGGCTCTACATATACATTCACATTAAAATATTTTCACATTAGTCATGTTGCAAGGAAAAATTATAACAGATGGAATGAACCATGACAATGAAGAAACAAACAAAAAAGAGAGATCAAAGAGTTTGCTTCAATCTGCATTCAGATTCCATAAATCTTTCTCTGCATGTGGATAGCATGAGAAGAGCCAGGCTGATCAAAGTTAATCATTGCACAATGTGAATGTAACTGTATACAATGTTCTCCCGCTTCTGCTCCCCTCCCTCAGCATCAGTTCATATATGTCTTTCCAGGTTCTTCTGAAGTCCTCTTGCTCATCATTTCTTAAAGCACAATGGTATCCCATTACCTTTGTACACCACAATTTGTTCAGCCATTCCCCAGTTCATGGGCATCCCTTTGATTTCTAATTCTTTGGCACCACAAAAAGAGCTGATATAAATATTTTTGTACATGTGGGTCCCTTTCCATTTCTTTGATCTCTTTGGGGTACAACCCTAGAAGTGGTAGTGCTGGTTCAAAGGGTATGCACATTTTTATAGCCCTTTGGGCATAGTTCCAAATTGATGGCCAGAATGACTGGATCAGTTCATGACTCCACCAACAATGCATTAGTGTTTCAATTTTCCCACATCTTCTCCAGCATTTATAATTTTCCTGTTTTGTCATGCGTGTTACTGACAGGTGTGATGTGGTACCTAACAGTTGTTTTGATTTGCATTTCTCTAATCAATAGTGATTTAGAGCATTTTTTTCATTTCTTCCTCTGAAAACTGCCTGTTCATATTCTTTGACCATTTATCGATTGGGGAATGACTTGTATTCTTATAAATTTGACTCATTTCTCTATATATTTTAGAAATGAGGCCTTTATCAGAGATACTGGTTGTAAATATTCTTTTTCAGTTTTCTGCTTCCCTCCTAATCTTGGTTGCATTGGCTTTGTTTGTACAAAACCTTTTCAATTTAATGTTATCAAAATTATCCATTTTGAATTTTATAATGTTCTCTATCTCTTGTTTGGTTATAAATTCTTCCATTCTCCATAAATCTGACAGGTAAACTATTCCTTGCACTCCTAAATTGCTTATAGTGTCAGCCTTTATATCTAAATCATGAATGCACTTTGACTTTATTTTGGTGTACAGTGAAAGATATTGGTCTATGCCCAGTTTCTGCCATGCTATTTTCTAATTTTCCCAGCAGTTTTTTTGTCAATAGTGAGTTCTTATCCCAGAAGCTGGAGTCTTTGGGGTTTATCAAATAGTGGATTACTTTAGTCATTGACTACTGAGTCTTTTGTTCCTAACCTATTCACTGATTCACCACTCTACTTCTTAGCCAGTACCAAGTAGTTTTAATGGTTGCTGCTTTATAACACAGTTTAAGATCTGGTATGGCTAGGCCACCTTCCCTAACATTTCTTTTCATAAATATTCTGGAATTTTTTTCCAGATGAATTTTGTTATTATTTTTTCTAGTTCTATAAAATAATTTTTTGAAAGTTTGATTGGCGTGGCACTATATAAGTAAATTAATTTAGGTAAAATTCTCATTTTTATTATATTAGCTTAGCCTAACCTTGAGCAATTATTTTTCCAATTATTTAGAACTGACTTTATTTGCATGAAAAGTGTTTTGTAATTGCATTCATATAGTTCCTGGGTTTGTTTTTGGCAAGTAGACTCCCAAATATTTTATAATGTCTACTTTAAATGGAATTTCTCTTTCTATCTCTTGCTGTTGAGCTTTGTTAGTAATATATAGGAATGCTGAGGATTTATGTGTGTTTATTTTATATCTAGCAACTTTGCTAAAGTTATTTATTATTTCAAGTAGTTTTTTACTTGATTCTCTAGGATTCTCTAAGTAAGTCATCATATCATCTGCAAAGAACGATAATTTAGTTTCTTCATTGATGGTTCTAATTCCTTCAATTTATTTTTCTTCTCTTATTGCTAAAGCTAACATTTCTATTACCAAAATGAATAACGAGTGAGGGTGGACATCCTTGTTTCACCCTTGATCTTGTTGGAAATGCTTCTTATCCTTAGATGCTACTTATAATTTAAAGTAATACTCCATTTATTCCAAGGCTCTCTAGTGTTTTTAATAAGAATGAGTGTTGTGTTTTGTCAAAAGCTTTTTCTGCATCTGTTGAAATAATCATATGGTTTCTGCTAGTTTTGTTGTTGATATGATCAATTATGCTGATAGTTTTCCTAATATTGAACCAGCCTTGCATTCCTGGAATAAATCCTACTTCATCATAGTATATTATCAATTCTGTTTTTAAGAAGTCTGTTTCTTCAGTGACTTTTTGTGTCTCTTTTCCCATTGGGCCACTTCAGTTTTTAAGGTGTTATTTTCTTAATATTTTTGTATTTCTTTTATCAAGTTGCCAATATCTTTTCATAATTATCTTGAATCACTCTCATTTCTTTTTCTACTTTTTATCTACCTCTCAACTTTTTCTTGAAGTCTTCCAGAAATTTTTATTTGCCTTAACTCCAATTGGCATTTTTCTTTGAAGTCTTACTTGTAGCTTTTTTTCCACATGATTTTCATCTTCTAATTTTATGTCTCGGTCTTTCTTGCTACTATATCATCTTTTTATGGTTGTCTTTTTTATTTTTTTGCTCATTCCCCCAAACTATTTCTTGATTTTATGTTACTCTGAACTTTATGTTAAATTTGGCTTGATTCAAGGAGTGGGGAGGCTCTGTATCAAGCTTCAGACTTTTTTGTGTTGATGTTTCCATAATATTTCTGGGCACCTGCAAGTTTTTAGTGCTTCCAAGATTTTGTAATCCCGGGAGAAGCACAATATTTTTTCTCCTTGTCTATACTCTGATCTTTACCCAGGAAGGGCTGCTGGTTCCCTGTAGCTACAAGGGCTAGTGTTCTCTTGGAACTATGGCCAAGCCCCTGCTCCCTTGTGAACAACCTCCAGCATTCATCGCTATCCTGGATCTGTGACACAGAACTGAATTTGGGCAATAGAGTTGTTAGGCAGTGCCAGCTATACCCAATGTAAGTAAAGTATGTCCTGTAACCTCTTTCTGACCAGTTGTCCTACCCCCTTATCATATATGGGCTGAGAGATCCCAAAAGTGTTGCAGCCACTGTTACTGCCACTGTGGGTGTGGGCTTAAGACAGGTTTCTACCCTAATGTCACAGACTTTTGCTGCTGATTTCCTAAATTATCTTAGGCCATCTTAGATGTAACCCAGTAGAACTTTCTGAACAATCCCTTCCAAACAACTTTAAAATAATGCCTCAAATCAAATTTGAAGCAATAGAGCCAACAAAATGTGACCGTGATACATTTTCTGCAGCCTAAAATAAGTTTATATCTACAAACAAAAGCTGGAATCATGTGCAATAGTAAAACAGTTAGAGATTTTCCTCTAAGTACAGCAATAAAATGAGGATGTCTTCTCTCTCTTCACTAACATGTGACATGTCACTGGGAGTGCTTGCTACAGCAATAAGTTAAGATGATTAAGATATGTAAACCCTAGCAAAAACATACAATTATCTATTTTTGCAGGTGACATGGTTGTTAACTTGGAAAATTTAAGATACCAATGAAGGAACAAATTAAGTTTATAAATGACTACAGTGAAATGTCAGGATATAAAATAAGTCAACCTAAAATCTAAACATTTTTATGCAAGACTAATAAAACCTATAATAAATGAGATAAATTCATTCAAATTAACTACAAAATGCATAAAATATCTGGGTATTGACTTATGAAGGCACACTCAAGACTTATACATAAACTTACCTGCTGCCTTTTCAATATGAAGTGAATTACAGAATAAATTCTGTAATAATTGGTGGGAGAGGCATGATTTAGGTTTAAGTGATACTAACATGGTGAAAAAGCAAATTATTATCTAGGTAAATTTAGAGTCTGAGTGTTTTACCAATCAAAGAGCCATGAATCCCTAGGTATTCTTCCTTATCACCTCACATCTATACTATGGAAACCACCTACTGGTGGGTTACTCCCCCACTCCAGTGAATCCTTCACTCAGTTCTCAAAGTGATCTTCCTAAAACAGAGGTCTAAAATAATGTGACCATGTCATTCCCAGACTCGATGAACTCCTATGTCTCCCTAGTACCTCCAGAATTTTATATCAAATATAAAATCCTCTATTTGCCTTTTAAATATCTTTACAACCTGGTCTTTTCCTGTCTTTCCAGGTTTCTTATACTTTCCTTCTCTTCACATACTTTATTATATTAGGCTCACACAACATTCCATCTCCTGATTCTGACTTTTCACTTGTTCCTTATGTCTGGAATACTTTTTCTCCTCACCTCCAACTCCCAGCTTCCTTGGCTTTATTCAAGCCAGAACTCAAATCCTACCTTCTGTAAACCACCTTTGCCAGTCCCTGCCCTCTTTCCCCTCACCTCTAAACATTTTGTTCAGGCTTTTCCCCTGAGATGATTTCCAACTTACATTCTATGAATATGCCTGTCTTCCTCAGTAGAATGTCAGCTCCTTGAGGACAGACACTTTTCCCTGGCTTTTTTCCCAGCCAGAGTACTACGCACATCATAAGTGCTTAATAAATGCTTCTTGACTTGACTAAAATGTATACAAAGAGAAGAATAATAATAACAATGACAATAACGGAAAGTAATTATAGAAAGGAAGGAAGAAAAAGAGAAGAAAGTCGCTATGGTTTAGTATCTGAACGAATCTTGAGTGTGAAAAATAGATTGTTTCTTCAAAAGGTGTTATTAGTATGAGAGTATAAAAAGGTGCTAAGTGTACTGTCATGAGATAGGCTATGGCTTGTATTAGTCTGTTAGAGAATTCTCATTAATAAATATCTCTAGAGAACCATGTTGACCAGTCTTATGAATAAATCATACAAAAAGAAAGAATTGGTGTTGATTCCTATTGCCTTAGGATGGACATACACAGCCTCATTGAGAGAGGAAGTTGGCAATGGAATGGAAATCCCTCTAATCAAAGCTAGGGGCACAGCAAAAAGCAACCTTCTCAGAGTTGCTAGTATCATCACAGAGTGTACAATGTCAATTTGTTCAAGGGAGATTGTCTTAGTAAACTCAATCAACAAATATTTATTAAAAGTTTTCTCTGTGTAAGGCCCTATGCTAGGTATGGGAGTTATAAAGAGAAAACATAGTCCATATGGGAGAGAAAATATGCAAATAATGACAATTTATATACTGGGAAAAATTAATTTCAATGCTATTTCATTTTATTATTAATATTGATTTGCAATACTCCTTTCTCTGTTCAAAAGCCACCATCTCTTATATCTAGCTTAATGAGAGCTCTTTCATTCTAGCTAAAGAATGTGACCACATTCCCACCTCTTCCAAGGCCTGGGCTGGACCTTTCTGTTTAACCATGAGCACAGAAGCCAGCCTGAGGTGATGCAAACTATCAAGATGTTAACTCTTATGCCTGTGCTTTCTAATCAAAGTTGGAGGTGACCTGGTCTACAAATGAAAAACTAAGCCAGGGAGATCCTGATGGTGGTATTCCTTGCCCTAATTGCTAAAGGATACTGAGTCTTATGATCAGACTACTTTCCTCAGCTCACTCTCTCCCTTTTCCCCACTGATGAAATATAAGGAGGAGTTAAGGACTGTTATCTCACCTCCTCATTAAATGTCGACCAATTGAGATTGCCTTTTGCTTGTCAGGGGAGGTCCCAATGATGGTATATTAGGAAGACAGACCTGGATTTAAAGGGGCCTATGAATCTCTCTTGGGGTCTTTGATCTTCCAGAGAAATCAATGATTTCAATTCATTGGTGATTGCCCCCCTTACTAATAAATTGATAAATCATACCTTAAACTTTACCCCTTGGAATTCCATTTGTGACAATACAAGATAGATACAGTGTGAATATGAGGTCATCTCAGAGAGCAAGGCACTAGCAGAAGAGGCAGGATAAAGGTAGGGCTTGAGTCAAGTCTTGAATGAAGCCTCCAGGAGATGTAGGTGAGAATTCCAAGAATGAAGGAAAGTCAGAGAAAAAGCAGAGATAAAGTATCATGAGTTACGAATGGGAAAAAAGGCTTTTGGGATTGGAGGGTAGTATTCTTGAAACAAGAATAAGGAGTGAGAAACATCTAGGCACCATAGAGGTTTGAAAGACATACTTAAATTGCTTTACAATATTACCCTGGGCTCTGTTCTGAAAGTTCTGAAGTTTCATTGTAAGGCAAGCTGGATGAGGAAGACATGGTACAGTGTAGATAGCATCTTTGTTTCAGAAAAAAATAACCAGAAACAAAAACTTGGGTTCAAATCCTGCCTCAGACACTAAATATAAAAGGCAATTTAGTTTTAAATTTTTTTAATTTTATATTTAAATACTAAAACTTAAATATACAATAAGAAAAAGAAAAAACCATAAACTTAAATAGAAAATATACGCATACATACATACATAGACATACATATACTTCCCCTGATAAATTCTACTCCTGATCTTTGTTTTATCTTTGTGTGTATCTTTTATTTCATATCCCTCCTGAATCTTATACTTTACTTCTACCCACTACCTTGTCCTCCTATTACTTAACCTACCATACCTCCCCTGGATCTTTCCCTTATCTTCCCATTCCCATTACTTTAAACACCCTTCTATACCCCCCATAACTTATTCCTTCACCCTCCTCTCTAAAGATCTCTGTTTTATCCTCTCCCCCTCCCTATCCCCTTAGTGTTTTATTTCTTTTTTAAATTTAGAAGACTTTCATACTCTTCTAGATATATATGTTCCCACTTGAACCCATTCTTGATAAAAGTAGGTTTACATAACTACTAGCCCTCCTCCCCTATCTGATTCCACTGTGTTGATTCTTCCTCTTATGCCTCATTCATAAAATTACTCTTTTTAGTGATTCCTAAATAGTTTTGTTTTTAAAGCCATATCATGCTCAAGCCTACCCCAATCTTTCTTATGAACTACCCAATCAATAACAACAATCTTTGACATACATTTACATAAACAAAAGGTAAATAGTTTATCCTCATTGAGTCTCTTGTAATAAATAAGTCTTTGGTATGTACCTTACATTTCTCTTCTCAAATCTATTAAGTTGAGGTTTTTTTAAACAAAATCATGAAAGTCTGACAAATTAATTAAACACCCATTTTTTTTTTCATTCAGGATTGTGGTCACCTTTGCTGGATATGATGTTTTTGGCTGGAACTCCAATTCTTTCGCTCTTCTGTATATAGTCTTTTAAGACCGGCAGACTTTTAGTGTCACTGCTGCTAGGTCTTGTGTGATTCTAATTATGGCTTGCCATATTTGAGTCGTTTTTTCTTGTTGCTTGTAATTTTTTCTCCTTAAACTGGGGTTTGAAAATTGACTATTATATTCCAGTGGCTTTTCCTCATAGGATCTCATTTATGTGGTGACTAGTGCATTTTTTTTCTATTTCTACTTTTCTTTCTTGTTCTAATGCTTCAGGACAAGTTTCTTTAATTATTTCTTCTATTATTGTATCAAGATTATCTTTCTGACCATAGCTTTTAAGTAGTTCAATTATTATTATGTTTTCTCTTCTTGATATGTTCTCTAGATCAGTTGCTTTTCTTATGAGATGTTTCATATTCTCTTCTATTTTTTCCATTCTTTATATTTTGTTTTGTTATTTTTTGATCTTATAACTTTGCTGGCTTCCCCTTGCCCAATTCTGATTTTAAGGAGTCATTTTCTTTCTTAATATTCTGGATTAATAAAACCAATTTCTAATTGGTTTTCTTCCTTTTCATAATCTTGGGTTTTTTTTTTGGATTGTTCTTATTTTTAAAGATTTTTCTCAATCTTTCTCGTTTATTTTTAAAGTCTTTTTAAAATTCTTCTATGAATTCTTTTTGAGCAGGTTATCATGTGATGTTACTCTCTGGAGTAGAAGAGGGTTTCTTTGCTTCAGTGTATTCCTCTGAAGACAAACCCTAGTCTTCTCTTTTCCCATAGTAGCTCTATATGTTTGCATTATTTCTCCTTTGCCTGTTCTTTTTTTATTTGCAGCAGCTTAGTTTTTGCAATCATCTCTAGTCCTGGCATATGGGGGATAGTGCCTCTGGCCTCATATCCTCCTTCAATTCTCCCCTCTGGCCTGGAACTGAAACCAAGACCTCCAGCCTCTTGTAAGCACCCATAGCCAGCAGGGTCCCCAACCCACTGCTTCTTCACTGACGGAGTCTTGTTCCTACTTGCCCCTGGCTGTGTCTCTGCAGGACAGCTGAATCTGGTGTTGCTTGTCAGAAGAGGTTCCCTTGATCTTCCTTGACTTAGATGCCCAACTACCCTCACTGTACTAGGGGGTAAAAGTTCCAGTGGCTACAACGCAGGCAGCCTCCCAACCCAACTAATCCCAGGGATTGCCATTTATTGTTTAAGTTGGACTAATGTGGACATATTTACTCTCCACAGGGACCAAACTTTGTCCTGGGATTTTCTTCAGATCTCCAATTGTCCCAGGAGGACCACTGTTCTGTCCCTACCCTTATTAGTTTTTACAATTCTATGTTCATCCTGAGGTGTTATTCTATCTTGTTTGTAGGGGAAATGGAGAGTTTGAAATTTTCCAACCTACTTCACCATCTTCCCAGAATCCTCTCCCACTCGGTCCAAGAGGTAATTTTATAGAGACCTTTCAGTTTCAGAAAGCATTTTATACAAATAATGTCACATCTAATCCTTACAACAACCCCTGAATTAGGTGCTCTTTATTTTTTCCATTTTATAGTTGAGGAAACTAAGGAAGAAAGAGCCTAAGTGCCTAAGAACCTAAGTCCAAGGTTAAAGCAAAACTGAGTTTCTGAGGCCAGATTTAAATTTAAGTCTTCTTGACTGCAGGCCCATTGAAATATATATCAGACCACCTAACTGAAGAAACTATAATTGTTTATCACTGGACAACTCATTTGCCTTCTTTCAGATTCAGTTTCCAGATCTGTAAAATAGGGCTTCATAATGGAACATACTAAACAGGATTTTTGAGAAGACCAAAAGGGGTAACATGTGAAGTGCTTTGGAACCCTCAAAGAGCTACTTAAATGTTCTTCTGCCTAAGATCATTTTGCTGAGCAGAGAGATATGGCAACCAAGAGCACCATCAATTTAGAAAAGAATCTCATCTTGAAATTTAAGAAGATTGGGGTCAAGAGCACAGACTCTAGAGGCTAGAGCATTCTTAGGGTCCTAGGGATAACCTGGTGTGTGTATGTGTGGTATGGATATTTTCCTATTACTCACCATTCTAGTTCCTAATCCCCCATTAATGTGCTTCCTATTTATACAAGGTCATCACTGATACCATTAAGTCTTGATTATGGAATATTTATTTGATAAGAAGGCAAAGGCCTTTCTTTCAATCCAGCTTTGACTCAATAGAAAGCAGAAGCAAGGCTAATAAAAGCATCAAGTACTAGCTTATTCATAATAATGGGCCATGCTCCCAATACACACAGGATCTGTGGAGGTAAGGGAGGCAGGCATACACAAAGGGAAACCAGGGGTGAGGAACATAAGCAGAGAAACCCAGGTCTCTAGGGCAATTCATGACTGGACTGTAAGCCTACAGGTCAGGAGTCTCTTGGGAACATTCTGTCCCATAGGAACACCTAGCTCCTCAGAGAATTTTGCAAGAGAGGTTTTAGTATCCCATTAACTCTTTCAACTATTCCTGATGCCAGGGTTTGATAGACATAATGCATGTTCTGAGTAATTGGCCAGGATAAAAGTAGTTTAGCTAATGAAACTCCTGGTGAAATGGGTACCTCTATCATGATGTATCTCTTTGGGAACTCCCCATAATGGAATGATTTTTTTTATAAGAGCATTTTTATTACCCCAGAGGCTGTGGCAGTATGACAGGGGAACATTTCCATCCACCAGGAAAACATACAGACCATAATCAAGGCATATTTGTATCAAAAAGCAGGTGGCAACTGAATAAAATTTGTCTGCAAGATTTCAAAGGGTGCATCTGGTAGAGGAAGCTGCCCATGAGCAAGTTTCAGAGGCTTGGATGCATTGTGCTTGGGGCAGGTGGGACACATCTCATAGGTGGTGACAGGAACCCTGTGAAAATTTCTTCACCAACATTTCCTAGCTATCTCCACTAGCTTTTTGGGTCCCCAAAGCCTAAATGAATGAAAATAACCTGTCCTATGCAGGGATAAATTCTTAGGGAATACTATAAGTCCATTTGGGCTGACCCAGAGTTCTGTGTCTTATCAAATTTACCTTCCCCCTTTTGAAGCTTTTCTTGCTTTCTGATGAGCATTCTTTTCTGGGCAGCGGCTATCTATTCTTTTTTTAGGCTAGCAGGCTTAGGCGGGTCTTTAGGGTAAAATAGGTATACTAGTAAGGCCATGCTTATGGGGACTTGTACCTCAGGAATCTGAAGAGTTAAAGCTGTGGTTTTAGCTGCTTAGTTAGCCAAGTCATTTCCATGGACATGAATGCTGTTTTCTTACTCTGCCCTGGAATTTTAATTAGTGCTATGGTTTGGTGAAGCAGTAAACAGTCAAATAGATGGGAAACCTGTTTCTGATTTTTTTAAAGGACTGTCCTGAGGATTCAGGATCAGATACCTGATGTTGCCATAGCATCCCAAAGTCATGTGCCCCCCAAAGGCCTACCTGCTATCAGTGTAGATATTAATCCTTTCCCCTTTTCCTAATTCACAAGGCCTAGCTACTGCCTCAAGCTCAGCTTGCTGTGCTCAATGGGAATCAGCTAATGATGAAATTTCAACCACTTCTGTAGTGGTGGTGATACCATAACTGACAACTAAGTCTCCTTCCTCATTTCTGAGGCAATATCCATCAGTATACCAGTCAAAGTCCACTCCTTTTAAGGGACTTTCCTCTAGGTCTTCCTGGGGGAAAGCAAGACATCCAGATAAATTACACAGTCATGGTCTAAAGTCTCATCCTTACTTTCCAACTCAGGTATATAGGTGGCAGGATTAAGTGTGTTTACATGTTTGATGGTCAGATTGAACTTGGATAACAGAGTTACTTCAGGGTTGGCTAACCTGCTAGAGGACAAATGCTGAGTATGGTGTGAACCAAGGAGTGCTTCAAGGGCATGGGGAACATGTACCATTAAGGGAGAGAGAAGACAAATGTTCTTGGTAGCAAAGACAAAGACAGCTATGGCCACTACTGCCCAAAGATAGCCTGGAAGGCCATGTAGCAACATGGCCAAAGTTCTACTATAGTATCCCACAGAACAAAAGTTTTCACCATGTTTTTGTATTAGTACACCAACTGCATTCCCTCCTTTCTCATAGACTAAGAAGTCAAATGGGAGAGAATAGTTGGGGAGGACTAAAGTTGGTGGTTGTTGGAGAACAGGCTTCAAAGAATTAAAGAAGTTTTGAGCTTCTGGGGAAAGAACCAAAGACTTAGGTACAGAATCCTTTAGGAGGTCCCAAAGGGAGCAGGCAATACCTGAAAAGTTAGGGATCAAGAAATTGCAATAGCTCGCCAAACCAAGGGAGGCATGAAGCTGAAAGTGAATGATAGCTTTAAGATAGGAAGAGCCTAGGCAAAGGCTAGAGGCAGAAAGGTGATGTCCTAAGAACTTGGCAGAGTGGAAGGTAAACTGGAGTTTGTCCACAGACACGTTACGGCCTCTTGCTTTTAAACCATTAAGGAGGTCTAAAGAGTCCTAAACAGAAATGTCTTCAGAGAGGGAACAAAGGAGGTCATCAATATAATGGAGGAGGACAGAGTCTTTAAAATCTAATGAGGACAAGTTGTGCAGAATGGTGACTCAGTGAATCCCTGAAGAAGGACAGTCCCAGTGTATTGGCGTCTCGACCAGGTAAAAGCAAAAATGAATTGGCTTTTGGGGGCAACCGGTATCGAAAAGAAGGTACTTCGGAGGTCAACCATTGTGAAAGAAGTAGCCCAGGGTGTTACTAGGTTAAGCAAAGTGTGAAGGTTTGGCACAATAGGTGCTCTGGGTATTACAATATCATTAACTACTCAGAAATCACGCACAAGTTGCCAGCCCTGTCCGCAAAGTTTAGGGACTGGAAAGATGGGCATGTTCATAGGGGAAGCACAGGGAATAATGAGGTCCTTAAATAGACAGGCATTGATAAGAGGTCGACCTCCCTCAATAGCCTCAGTGCTGAGTGGGTATGGGTCCAATTGCACAACAACAGATGGAGCACTGATAACTGACCCGATATCAGTAGCATCTGAAGCCCACAAGCTAGAGTGAACTTGGTTGAGAGCTGGATGGTGAGAAAGGGCTAAGAGAAAGAAACCTGAAAGAATGGGGACACTTTCAGATGTGGAGAATGTCAGGGATAAAAGACACAAAGAAATTATCCCTCCTAGGTCAATGAAATAGTGGCCTGTAATTTATGGAACAGACCACATCTTAGTAAATGACGAGGGGCATCGGGGACCAGGACAAAAGCATGAAAGGCTCTAATCCCTCCAAGAAAAAGGAAGAGTGATTCTGAGACATAAGCTCCAATGGTCTTATTAGCAAACCATACTCTAGGAGAAGGGAATGGGGAAGGTAGAGGGGTTTAAAATGAAAGTGTGGCACCAGTGCTAAATAGAACAGACACTTCTTGCCCCTCTATAAGCAAGGAAACAACTCCAGCAGGAGTCATGGGGATAATTGGCACTGCCTGTACATCCCCCTTCTTTTGCCAACCCTTCCCAGAGCTGAGTAATGCTGAATGATTGGGATTGCAGGGAGGATCCCCCAGTTCTTTTGGGGGGGCTTCTCTTTTTTCTCTTTAGCATCTGCCCCAGTCCCCATTTTACAGACTTTCCCCCAGTGGGCAGATTTTGTACTATTAAAACAAACTCCTGGCCTGTTTGATTTTGATGGTACAGGGAGAAGCTGCCAGGGACAATAAGGGATGAGCCAGGGATGGTAAGGAATGGGCTGGAGCTGCTGCAAGGAAAAAAATCTCCTTTTTGCTTCTCTAAGTTCCTTTTTCCTGTTTTCATCCTCCTTTGCCAGAGAAGCTGCAGGCTGCGCTGCAGACTCAAGGAGGAACCTAATGTCAGAGTGTTGCCAAATCAGAAATAGCTTAATTTGTTTAGAGATGGGTGGGTAAAGAATTAACAAAGTAGGAAAGAAAAAGAATTTGCCCCCATTGCACTACTGTGTTGGAGAATGGAATTGCTATCAAAAGCTTGGGTGTCTTTCATAAAATTGATAGCCAGATTCCCCAGGGTCCTGTTTATTATCTCAGACCTCTGTTAAATCAATGTTTTGGGAGAATGCAAGGGGTATGGCCTCAAGTAGTTTTTCACCTATAACTTAGGCGAGTTGGTAACGTACTTTACCTTGGCCCTCCAAATACCCATCTATCTTAAAGTCTTCCTCCAAGTCTTCCTAGCAAGCCTTTTTTTAAATTTTTTTAAATTTATTTTTAATATGTTTAGTTTTCAGCATTGATTTTCACAGGTGTTTGAATTACAAATTTTCTCCCCATTTCCACCCCCCCACTCCAAGATGGCATATACTCTATTTGCCCTGTTCCCCAGTCTGCCCTCCCCTCCGTCACCCGATTCCCCTCCCATCCCCCTTTCCCTTCCTTTCTTGTAGGGCAAGATAAATCTCTATGTCCCATTGCCTGTGCATCATATTTTCTGGTTGCATGAAAAAAAAAAACTTTTTTACTTTTGAACATCTATTTTTTTTAACACCTTGAGTTCCAAATTCTCTCCCCACTTCCCTTCCCATCCTCCCTCCTTCAAGCAATTCAACATGGGCCACATGCGTATCATTATGTATAACCCTTCCACAATACTCATGTTGTGAAAGACTAACTATGTTTTGCTTATTCCTAACCTATTCCTCTTTATTGAGTTTTCTCCCTTGACCCTGTCCCTTTTCGAAAGTGTTTGTTTTTGATTATCTTCATCCCCATCTGCCCTCCCTTCCATCATCCCCCCTTTTTTCCTCCTTCTTTCCTGTGGGGTAAGCTACACAACTGAGTATGTATGGTAATCCCTCTTCAGGTCAAATCTGGTGAGGGCAAGATTCACTCATTCCCCCTCACCTGCCTTCTCTTCCTACAGAACTGCTTTTGCTTCCCACTTTTATGCGAAATAATGTACCCCATTCTATCTCTTCCTATCTCCCTCTCTCAATATATTCCTCTCTCATCCCTTATTCATCTTCAGCTCATCCTATGCCCACTCTCTCTCCCTGTATGTATATATATATGCATATATATACACATACACACACATATATACCTACATATGTATATATACACATATAAACATGTATACATACACATACATAAACATATACAAATATACACATACATATACACACATGCATATTCCCTTCAACTACGCAAATATTGAGGTCTCATGAATCATACACATCATCTTTCCATGTAGGAATGTAAAAAAAAAAACAGTTCAACTTTAGTAAGTCCCTTGCAATTTCTTTTTCTTGTTCTTTTTCTTGATTACCTTTTCATGATTCTCTTGATTCTTGTGTTTGAAAGTCAAATTTTCTATTCAGCTCTGGTCTTTTCACTGAGAAAGCTTGAAA
>CM053625.1:204868600-204897067 GCA_028646595.1 Phalanger gymnotis
ACCGCAAACTCAGTCCCGCAGCTTTTCCCACTAACCTTCTCTGATGTCTTTGCTCTTTGTGGGTTGAGAGGTCTGGTACATGCCACAGCTCAGTATTTCAGGATGCCAGGGCACTTTCTGCTCATCTCCTGGTCTGGTAGGTCCGCGTCTGGTCTGTTCGCGCCGTGCTTGCTGGGCTCAGCTCCACTCCCCTCGGCTGGGGGCTGGGAGGTCCGCGTGGGACAGACCTTACCCAGAGACCATCCAGGGTGTCCTGGACTGGGGACCTGCTTCCCTCTGCCACTTTGTGGGTTCTGCAGCTCTAGAATTGGTTCAGAGCCATTGTTTTACAGGTTTTTGGAGGGATTTGGTGGGGAGCTCATGCCAGTCACTGCTTCCCAGCCGCCATCTTGGCTCCGCCCCCCTAATTGTAGCATTAGCCCCAACATTTGTTTCAGAGTATGAAGAGGTAAAGAAATTCTATGAAGAATTTGATAAGATTCTTCACATTAAATTATCATATGCATATATATTTTGTGGTTTTAATACAAAGGTGATAATAGGCGAGAACAGCAAATAATATGTCAAAATATGGAACAGGACTAAGAAAATAGAGAGTCCAAAGATTTGTAAACCTCAGATATGTTTTGTGTTCTAATATTCTGAATATTTGCCTTCTGAAAAGAGCCAGAAGACACTAAACATAGTTAATACCAAATAATATCCCAAAACTGATATTAATTCTCTAAGAAGATAGGAAATGTTTTATTACAGATATGACAGTTATTCTTAAAACATGTTTGTACATGACAAAACACATTATATGTCAAATTACAATTAGGACAATATAGAAGAAAAGATTGCTCATTTAAGAAAATAAAATTCCAGGAAATAGCAAGGAGAGATAAGGAGGTTTTTGTAAATAAAATAATGCAAAGAAATAGAAGAAAAAGATGGAATGGGGAAAACAAAAGATCTCTTCAAGAAAATTAGAGCTATTAAGGGAATGTTTCATGCAAAAATGGACATGATAACAGACTAAAATGGTAGGGACTTAACAGAAGCAGAAGAGATTAAGAAGAATTTGCAAGAACATACAGAAGAACTATGCAAAAAAGATCTTAACAATACCAATAACCATTATGGTGTTGTTACTGATCTAGACCCAGACATCCTGGAGAATGAAGTCAGGTGGGTCTTAGGAAGTATGGTTAACAATAAGGCCAATGTAGGTGATGGAATTCCATCTGAGCTATTTAAAATCCTAAAAGGTGATGCTATTAAAATGCTGCACATGGTATATCACCAAATTTGGAAAACTCAGATATGGCCCCTGGATTGCAAAAGACCAATTTGTACCCCAATCCTAAAAAGGTCAATTGCAAGGAATGTTCCCATCACTGAACAATTGCACTCATTTCACATGCAAGCAAAGTTATGCTTAAAATTCTGCAAGCTAGGCTTCAGCCATATGTGAACTGAGAATTACCAGAACAGCAGGCAGGTTATAAAGAGTCAGAGGAGCTAGAAACCAAATTCCCAAAATTCACTGGATTATAGAGAAAGCAAGGGAGTTCCATAAAACATCTACTTCTGCTTTATTGACTAAGGCCTTTGACTGTGGATCACAACAAAATGTGGCAAGTCCTCAAACAGATGGGAGTATCATGTCATTTTATTTGTCTCCTGAGAAACCTGTGTCAGGGCCAAGAAGCAACAGTTAGAACCAAACATGGAACAAATGATTGGTTTAAGAATGGAAATGGAATATGACAAGGCTATATATTGTCACCTTATTTATTTAACTTATGTGCAGAAAACATCATCTGAAATGCCAGACTGGATAAATGAAAAGCTGGAATTAAGGCTGCTGGGAGAAATATCAATAATCTCAGATATGAAGATGATACCACTCTCATGACAGAAAGTAAAGAGGAATTAAGAAGCCACTTGAGGGAGAAAAAGGAGAGTATAAAGGCTAGCTTGAAACTTAGCATAAAAAGATATTAAGATCTTAGCAACTGATCCCCTCACTTCTGGCAAATAGAGGGAGAAAAAATGGGGTGGTGTAAGATTTTATATTCTTGGGCTGAAAGATCACAGCATAAGGCAATTGAAGCCATGAAATTTTTTTTAAAAAATGCTTACTCCTTGGAGGAAAAGCTATGGCAAATCTGGACAGCATACTAAAAAGCAGAGAAATCACCTTGCCAACAAAGTTCCGTATAGTCAAAGCTATGGTTTTTTCCAGTAGCAATATATGGCTGTGAGAGTTGGCCTATATGAAGAACCGATTGCCACATAATTGACACTTTTGAATAGTTGCGTCATGAAAAAAGGCTTTTGAGAGTCCTTCTGACAGCAAGGAGATACAATTAGTCAATACTTACAGAATTTAATTCAAGGTCTTAATGGAAGGTCAAATGCTGAAGGTGAAGTTTAACTATTATGGCCATATAATGAGAAGATGCGGTTCATTGGAAAAGACACTGATTCAGGGAAACATTGAAGGCAAAAGGAAAAGAGGACTATAGAGGATGAGATGCATAAATGGTATCATGGAAACAATGAACATGAACTTGGACGGACCTCAAGAGATAGTGAAGGAGAGAAGGATATGGTGTACTTTAGTCCATTGGATCATGAAGAGTTGGATGTAACTGAATGACTGAACAATAACAAAAGAAGAAAAACTAAAAATGAGAAGTTATGAGATTCAAATAAGAAAAATACAGACAACATGATAATTCAAACAAGAAAAACAGGCTATCGGTAGAACAAAGGGCAACAGCAGAGATTGCAATAATTCACACAGTTTCATCGATATAAATAAATTGGGAGAACACAGAAACCAACAAACCCTAAAAAGTCCCTGAGGCAACAAATATTTGGCTTACTTGCCACGTACAGAGATGTAAGAGCCACAGGTAGACCCAAGATAGCAGAGTGGAGAAGCACTCAGCTGAGCTTTCTCAAATAGCCCTCTGTACAACTCTAAAATAATGCCTCAAATCACATTCTGGAGTGGCAGAACTAACAAAAAAAAGTTGGGTGAAGCAATTAGCCAACCCAAGGCTGTGTAGGAAGTTGGCAGGAAAGGTTCTTCTCGCCAGGGTGGTAGACAAGCCTGGAGCTCAGCACAAGCCATGCCCGTTTTTGGCAGCATCTGCTTCAGGGGCTCTCAGCCCACAGATGATCAGGGAGTCTGACAACTGATCAGGAGTTTGCAAGGGACCTTTTGCTGTTGCTGGGTTCAGCCCCTGTGTTTTATTGCCCGTACCTGGTTTGGAGTCACGGTCTCAGGGCCAAAAGCAGAGATAGCAGCAGCAGACGCAAGAAAGAAGGGGACCTGGTTACAGTTCCAAGTAGGAGAGGAGTGCTTGTGGTCCCTGGGGTGGGGAGGGAGGGGAGGTTATAGGGACACTGCTCTCAATTCCAAGACAGAGAGGAGCACTAGCTACTATGGCTGCAGGAGAGCAGTGAACCAGACTATAGTCCCTAAACCAGAAAGAGTATTAGAACTGGTCGCAACAAGGAATCAAGGTGTTTTCCTGCATAAAGATCAGAGAACAAGTCAGGAGAGCAGTGACCACACCTCTCCTTGGATCATAGGAACTTGGGAGCACCAAAAAACCTGCAAAATCCCAGAACTAATTCTGAAAACAGCAGGGTAGAAGTCCTGAGGCTTAAGACGGTGACCCTCCAATCCATGAGCCAGGCCCAACTTTAGCATAAATTTAAAAGTCAAAAAGCTATTGATGGACCCTACCCACAGCCCTGATCACTCGGCATGGTGTAACTCCAGGGAAGGATGGCAAAGGGAGCTGTGGCATGAGTAAGGGGATATTCAGTAAACCCCTCTGCCTTCTCTATTCTCCTCCCCCATAGTCATGAGTATATCTCAGTTGTGGGGATTACTAACAAGACCATTACAACCCATGTCTCTCTTTTAACCCATCTCATCTCAGATCAGATTAAGAAAACAGGATACTGGAGAACTGTAGGAAACTTGAATTTTGTTCTGTCCCACCTGGAGGGGGACCATAGCAGCACAGCAGGGCCCCACTCTAGCATGGTCCCAGTGGCTCAGTTCCCCTGGGCATCCTTCAGCCCACTCATCTAGGCAAGCCTAGGGTTATCACCCAGGTGAAGTGCATCCTGTCCATCCTGTCCCAGTGGCTGCAAGTGACCCCAGCCCCAGCAGCACCTACAGATGCTGGGTGGGGGAGGGCCCAGGCCCACAGCTGGTATTTGCTTTGCCCTGCCATCAAGAACTATCACCAATGGAAAGGTCCTGAAACCAACTACCACAGCCCCTAGGCACTGCCCTCTGCCACATACCCCAAAGCCCAGTCAATCAGTGTCTCCAAAATGGGACTAACCCTTGGCAGGTCCCACCCAGCCGAGGCATGGGAAGGTCCAGTTGCCCCTGGCAGTGCCTAGCATGGCAGAACCAGGTGGGGGAGCTAGCCACCCTCTGCCCTTGGTGAGCTCACCTTTTTCTGTTCTGGTTGCAGAAACTTATTATCTGTTTAATCTTAGGCAAGTTATCCTATCTCTGTTTGCCCCAGTTTCTTGATCTGTAAAGAGAAAAAGAATAATGGTACTTACCTCCCAAGGTTGCTGTTATGAAATCAAAATGATATAATTACTATAAAGTGCTTAGCGCAGTGACTGGCATATACTAAGCACCGTATTATTTCTTTAATTAAATGTAATTGTTCCATCTCTGACAACTCTAAAGTGGTTTTGAAATAACAAAGATAAGACCAATGATTTTTTATATGATCATTTAGAATTGCAATTCATGTCATCTGAAATATATTGTTTGTGTTATTATTGTATTTACAAATTGTATTGTATTTCTAAACCTATATTGTGAAATTTGAGAGGCCATTGGAAACCAGAAATGTTAGGTAAATCTTCCCCTTTAATTTGGATGCTGTTAGATGTGAATTGGGCTTTTAAAAGTATGTGATAAAAAGGAGATATTTGAAGACTCTTAAATAACTGTCTCTCCTTCATACAAGACAATGTAAACCTTTGGTTATGTTTTATGACAGACATTTCACTTCTTCAAATGAAAAAAAAAAGATGCACAAATCACATCTGCCTTAAAAAGTATGCTTTCCAAGTGGAATTTTTATTAAAATAAAAGTAACAAAGATTACATTCATTTCAGCTTCTCTCATCTCCTACACTCTGACCCTTCCATATCCCAGATCCTGGATTCACTATGCTTTCTTGCTCTATTTTAGTCCACTATTTTTCTTTACAGCATTTGGCTTTATTATTATAGCAAGTGCTTATATTCTCAGAATATTTTCGACAAATATTATACGAACAGGAACCACCCATGATGTAACAATTGTAAGTATCAGAATCTTGTCCATACCCTATGGAAAGAAGAAAAGGAATATTTCAGAATCTTTGTTTATAGCTACATAGAAGTTATATTGTATTTTGGATAATGGTTCAGAGAGTTTAGCCCTAAATATAAGATCTATTAATTGATTTAAAAAAAAAACAAATCCTTCAACAAATGAATTAGTATGGTGAAATGGACAGAACCCGTGTCTTGGAAATAGGAGAACTATATTTCAGTCCAGCATGCTGACTTAATAGATATATAACTTTTTGAGAATCATCTCATGTCTTTTAGCCTTTGTTTAATTATCTATAAAACGAGAATCCTCATATTTTCCCTAACCAATCTAACAAGATTCTCAGTCAAACTAGCTTTCTCTTTGTTTCTCACAGAACAGAATACCATTTATCATCTCTGGTCCTTTGCACTGACCAGCTCCCCCCCCCCATTTCTATAATGGACTCCTACCTTATTTTGATCTTTCAGAAGCATGAATTTCCTTCAAGGCTTGGCTCATGTACTATCTTGTAAATGCAACTTATGTTAACCCCTCAAGTTCCTAGTTTGTTCCCCAAACCCAATTACTATGGATCTATTATGCATTTTATATAGGGTTATATTTGTCCATGTTGCCATTCCCCATAGAACATGAGCTTCTTCAAGGTAGTGACTGTTTCATAATTGTCTTTGAATTCTCAGTCCCTGGCATGAAGGAAGAACTTAAGAAATATTTCATAATTGACTGATGTGCATGGTACTAGGAACATACGATTGAAAAAAAGATACATTCCTTGTACTCAATGACAATGAAATCTGATAAGATAGACAAATGATTATAATATCAAATATAATTATTTTATGTTTAAAATAAGCAAAGTGCTTTCGAATTCACATTAAAGGGGAAAATCACTTCTGTTTTAACTGGGAAAGATCAAAGAAGGAAAACTTATTGGTAAAGGTGGTATTTGAGTTGGGTCTTGAGGGATGAGGAAGATTTCCTTTGGTGGACATCAGTGTACATTTCAGGCTTAGGGGACAAAGTGAGCAAAGGCACATAGGCATCCAGGATTAGGTTGTACCTAGACATTCAGTTTGGTAATGGGAAGGGCCACAAGAGATAGTGGTCTATTGAGTTGTGCAGTAGAAACAACATTGGTCTTGAGTCACTGGATTCTAAAAGGGTTAACATGAAGTAATAAATATATGGAAGACTAACTCATAAAAAAACCAGAGAACTAAGGAGGTAAATGTGAGGACGGAAATTATTCCAGGCAAATGTCTAGAGTACCAAGAGACTTAATGTCTCATTCTAGGAATAGCAAGGAGGCCAATGTCACTAGATTAAAGAATATGTGGGGGGGGTGTAAAAGAGAATAGAAGGACTTATGGGTGATGGTTTGGGAGTTAGAGGTTTTGAAGGGCTTTGAACCCCAAACAGAGAATTTATTTTTAATCTTGGAGGTAATAGGGATTGAATAGGGAGATAAGTAACATGGTTTGTACTGTGCTTTAGGAAAATCCCTCTGGTATCTGAATGGAGGATATACTGGAGTAGAGAGAGACTTGTGGCATCTGGCAGACCAAACAGCAAGGCTATTGCAAAAGCCTAAGCATGAGGAGATTGGGGCTTGCACCAGGGTGGTAGCAGTAACAGAAGAGAGAAAGAGGTGCATTCAGGAGATTTTGCAAAGATGAAATCAATAGGCCTTGGCAACAGATTGGGTATAGGAGATGAGAGAGGAGTTGAGGATTATGCCTGTAAGCTGTGAGCTAAGGAGACTTGAAGGATGGCACTACTTAAAACAAACACTTGTAATACAAAGGTAACAAGACTATACCTTGAAAGTAATAAGGAAATTTGCAAGAAAGATGTTTTGGAGAGAAAGATAATTAGTTCAGTTTCAGACATTTTTAGTTTAAGATATCTAATGGACATTCAGTTCAAGATGTCCAATAGGCAGCTGGGGAGATGAAACTGGAGGTCAGCAGAGAAGTTAGGACTGCATAAAGTAGATTTGAGAATTATCAGCTTAGAGAAAATCATTGGATCCATGAGAACTAATGAGATCTTTAAGTAAAATATAGATCATGCTTTGCATTAAGAGGGGGCCAGTGGGTCCTATCATAAGTCCTTCCTTCTTGTTCCTAATGATGCACCAGGAAAACATGGGAGACACTCAGCTCTACAGCTTGGTACTTTCAGAGCAAATAGCGAGCACCAAACATCTTCCCAGAAATCCTGGACTCCACAAATGGAGATGGGAAGCTGAGATGACGCTTAGCATTGCATCCCTCACTAGCCATATCTGAGTCACGAACACCCTCTGGAGCCCAAGCTGAAACTGGGAGAATGTTTGCCCAGTAATCACATATCACTTTTCTCTAGTTCTCTGTTTTAATCACATCCTCTTTTGATCTTTACAATAGCAATGGGAATTAAACAGTACAATAAGAAACTAAAGCCCAGAATGGTTCATTAACTCACCTAAGGTCCTCCATTTATCTGGTATGACCTACTTATTTGGAGCACTAATATGTGGAATGGCCTGGATTCAAACCTTGTCTGCTGACTCCCAAGCCAATACTTTAGCCACTCCATCGGATTGTCTCTGGGTAGACACACTGTGAAATGTCCCCTGGCCCACCTCTCTACCAAGATACAATATAATTTAAAAAATTTTCAGAAAGCCTTCTTCCTCACTTGGGTTCAAATCCCACACCTGATACTTACTGCCTGTGTGACCTTGGGCAAGGCAGTAAACTTCTACTGACCTCAGTATTATCATTTATAAATGAAAAAATTTATGAATGAAGGCAAAGATCTCTGAATTCTCTTTCAAATTTGATTTGATATGAGACTAGAATCATTTTGGAGATTTCCCATTCATCCCAATCCTAGCATCCCATGTTATTTTGGAGTTCTTAAAGTGTATAACAATCTCTCAATGCCACATAGTCCCTCCTTCTCCCAGTCCTTCTTTCTTCTGGCCACAAATGCAGCATTTATCCACCTAAATTAAAAGCTGCTCCACTAATGAACTCCTTAGCCTAAGTGAGCCTCCTTGCTATTCCTAGAATGAGACATTCAATCCCTTGGTACTCTAGACATTTTCATTGGCTATTATATGCCTGGAATAATCTCCCTCCTTGAGAATAAGAGAGATCACAGGCCTAGTCCTAGAGCCAACTAGTCCAGGAAATCTGTTGAAGTCCCAGACTGTTCCCATCATCCATGTCCACAATCCCACCTGTTAATCAGTCCGTACTATACCTGTGCCAGAAAAGGAAATCACAAAAAGCACCATAAACACCAGGTGGAGGATCCTCATGATGACCGATTGGTTGGAACCTAGCAATTATAAGAGAGATGAGGGGAGTCTACTTCAGTAGAGGCCTGGAGTAGATAGGACAAGGGATGCCAGACTAGGCCAGATCATGCTTAGTTTACCTTGGCTCAGTTCAGTTCTGCTCCTAAAGATCTGAGGCTGACTGAGAGAAATTTCCCGAGAACCTAGAGTGCCCCAGTATTTATAGGACTAGAAGATTGCTCAATAGTACATGAATATTTAAAGTGCAAATTTTGTAATCCACCATGAAATTCTAAATAATCCCACATATTACTTAAGCAAATGTGAGGCCAAGTCATGTGGGCTCCTTTCCCTCCTTTAGGCTGCAAGTGGATCAGGAGGAATAAACTGAATGTTTTGGCCAAGGCAGCTTCTCACAGGCAGAATTTCCCCTGCTGGAGATATTGAGGGATTTCTCATACAAGGTTCCTAGAAAACTCTGAAAGAATTTCACTTTTCTGCAAGACTGGAGGTCAAATATTTTGAAAGTCTGATTGAAAAGAAAATTGTATGTTGATTCTAAGCTAGTTTAGGGAGCCACATCATAGAAAGTGACTCCTCTAATAAGGCATCCATCTTTCTTTAAATGGAATTTACACCTTAATATCCAGTACCTCTCCAGTAAGTAACATTTTGTGGCGATTTAGGGTTGATGAGTAACACCTTTCACTGGAGAGGGAAGGGTAGTGAAAGGGGGAACCCCTTCTGAGACTTAGGAGAAATATTTGGCACACATGTTGCAGGATTTGTTATCAGAATGAGAAAAGCCTTCCTTTTCAATGGCTGGAAAGAAGAGGAGGTAAACAAATACTTTTAGAATTGTTGAAGAAGCCTATTTGATCTAAGATACCAAGGTTGATGTAATCAGTTAGAGAGAGCTACTGGCAGATCAGCTAGGTGGCACAGTGAGTAGAACACTGGCCCTGGAGTCAGGAGGACCTGAGTTCAAACACAGCCTCAGACACTTGACATACTAGCTGTGTGACCTTGGGCAAGTCATTTAAGCCCAATTGCTCTGCCTTCCCCCCCCCTTAAAAAAAAAAGAAAGCCACTGGTATCTCTAATCCAAAGTCAACAGCCAGTTTTTAGAGTAGTGAACCATCTGCTTTACCAGGTCTTTGTATAGTTTGTTACATTTTATTTTTCTTGAAAGGTAAATGTCTCCTCATGTATTCTGTACATGTAAGAAATTATTGATTTAGAGGAGCAGGTGCATTCTATGCTTTCCTTAGGTAGAAGATTGGGTCTGTTACAGTCTTCCTGGATCACTTTTGTTCTTTCCTAGATCAGGATCCTCCATACTAAGAAACACTTACCTTCAGTCATCAGTCAATAAGCATTTAAGCACTTATTCTGTGCTCCAGGAACTGTCCTAAGCTGTAGAGATCTCACCTTCAAAAGTCCCTCCTCGCAATCACCACCAGTTTAGGAATCACTTTGTTTTCACCTGTTCTCCTTGATAGATTTTCTCTGTTTCCTCTTATTCACCATACTATTTCCAAAGTGTAAGAATGTTCATTTAAGGGAGGTATCTTGGAAAGAGCATTGTTGGGAGCTCTGTTTTCTGATTTCTGATCTCTGCCTCAAACTATGTCCGTGACATTTGGCACAGCAGCTCTCTTGCATTTTCCTTCTGCTGGAAAATGAAAGTATAGTGCCAAGATTTACCTTATATTCAGGGTGTATGCTGTTACCAGCACTCCAGGAAAAATAATATACACATGAAATGCTTTCAAGTTTAATCTCTATTCTGAACATTTTCTCTACCACTTTCTTATGTATAGACAATTGACAAAATAATAAATCAAGCCTAGATTTTTAGTATTTGCTGATTTCTGAATTGTAAATACTCATAGTGAAATTTTAACAATCTCTTCTCAAGAGACCTAGGAGCTGGCTGAGTGGTGAGGGTCTACAGTAGGGTGATATTTGTGTCAGATAAGAGAAGGTAACATACAAAAAGGATTTTATAAAGATAGAAACTATAGGAAATGGCAACTGATTTCATTTGGGGTAATTAGGGAGAATGAGGAGTTGATAATACCCCACCTAAGCTGTGAGCCTGGATGACTATGAGGATAATGGTATCCTCAATAGTATTGGAAAATAGGAAGAAAAGGACTTGGAAGGAAAATAATTGTTCAGTTCTGAACTTGAGATTTTTGTGAGACATAAAGTTGAGAATGTACGAGGAGACGTGAGATTGGAGATCAGGAAAGAAGTTAAGGGTTGAACAAATAAATATGAGATGTTGTCTGTGTAGAGATAACATTTAAATCCATGACAGATGATGAGATCACCAAGGGAAATGGTATAGAGGGGTGAGAAGGCCCAAGAGAGAGTTTTGTAATATATCCAAGGTAAATAGGAATGACTTGGATGAAGATGCAGCTAAGAAACTAAGAAAGAACAGTCAGACAGATAAAAATATAGATAGGAGTCATTGACAAAAAATATTATACAGCACAGTGTCAAGCAGGGATCACTGGAGTTCTCTACCTGAGACCTCCTATCATTGACATTGAACCATTAACAGCTATTGTTTGAATCTGGCCATCCAACCACTTCTAGATTCTTCTAATTATATTATCACATACTGAAGGGTATGCTGGAGCCAGCTCAAACTGGCTTGACTGAAGTGATTGTTAAAATTTTAGTGTGATATTTGTATCTCAGAAATTAGCAAATGTTACACATCAGAGCTTCATTTATTGTTTTGTTAATTGTCTAGACTTAGGAAAGGGATGTAGAAAATGTTAATCATGCGGATCAAACTTAAAAAATCTGTCATGCTGTTGCAACAATTTGGCTGGCAGCTGCTGTGCAGGTAAAAGACCAACGCAAGCCCAACAAAAAGAATGCTGCCAGTACATGTTCTTTCGATATGCTTTACTAAGGAAAGTAACATCAGGGGATTAACAATCTTATTTCAATCCAACATACAAATATCATCCACTTAGTTCAGGGGAAAAAGCCAGCACTCTGAACTTCAGAGCAAATACAAACAAATTATAAACATACATTATAAACAGATCAAATACAATTCATAGTTGCCAAGATACCACCAACATCTGGGTGAGCCAGGAGGCTCTTAGAGTGGCTGCCCAGAGTCCCTCACCAACACACCTCCAAGAGTGAGAACCTCAAGGGAGAATGCCAACCTCTGGGTTTATATATCTTGTTCAGGGTCAAAGGTGAGTCAAACATGCAACCCATCCATGTAACCTAAAATCATCACAAAAATGCAACTTTAACACATGTGCTCTAAAAGCCTCTGATGTCACAAACATGTCACTCAAACCCACGTAAAATAGGCTTTCCCTTGAGTCAAGGAATTCATCAAGGACTTCTAATTTAACCAAGGAAACAAAGGCCAAACTCTTCAAGGGCACTTGATTGAATAAGTGCTAAAAGCCCATCTTAATTGCCAATACATATGCCTACATTGTTGGGTTGTTTTGTTTTGTTTTTTACAAGAGTCAATATTTAAGCATTTACCAACATATTGCTTCATAAAGCCCAAATCTCTCTATTTTTCCCACAAGAATGGTATATAATATTTGATCAAAACCTTCACTAAAATCTAGGCAAACTGCATTCAGATTATTTCTCTCATCTATTAGTTTAATAATTCTATCAAAAAAAGCAAAGGAGGGCTTTTTCAGAGCTGATTTGCCTCCAGAACTCAGATGTTGTGAAAATCATTGCTAAACCTCTACAAAAGTGGGCAAGAAAAAGACTCACATTAACATTGTCATCATTGGACATGGAGACTCTGGCAAGTCCACCACTACTGGCCAGCTCGCCCTACAAACGTGGTAGGATTGATAAGAGAATCATTGAGAAGTTTGAGAAGGAGGCTGCTGAGATGGGAAGGGTTCCTCCAAATATGCCTGAGTCTTGGATAAACTGAAGGCTGAATGTGAGCGTAGTATCACTATTGATATCTCCCTGTGGGAATTTGAGACCAGCAAGTACTATATGACCTTTATTGATGCTCCAGGACACAGGGACTTTATCAGGAACATGATTACAGGCACATCTCAGGCTGATTGTGCTGTCCTGATTGTTGCTGCTGGTGTTGGTGAATTTGAAGCTGGTATCTCAAAGAATGGGCAGACCCCTGAGCGTTCCCTTCTGGCCTACGTACTAGGTATAAAACAACTGATTGTTGGTGTAAACAAAATGGATTCTACTCAGCCCTGCTACAGCCAGAAGAGATATGAGGAAATTGTCAAGGAAATTGTCAAGGAAGTCAGTGCCTATATTAAGAAAATTGGCTATAGCCCTGACACAGTAGCTTATGTGACAATTTCAGATTGGAATGATGACAACATCCTGGAGCCAAGCTCTAATAACCCTTGGTTCAAGTGATGGAAAGTCACTTGTAAGGATAGCAGTGCTAATGGAACTACACAGCTTGAAGCTTTGGATTGCATCCTGCCACCAACTCACCCAACTCACAATCCCCTTTGTCAAGCACTCCGAGATGCCCAGGATTGGCAGTATTGGTACTGTACCTGTTGGCTGAGTGGAAACTGGTGCTCTAAAACCAGTCACTGTGGTCACCTTTGCCCCAGTCAATTTTACAACTGAAGTAAGTTCTGTTGAAATGCACCATGAAGATTTGAGTGAGGCTCTGCCAGGGGATAATGTTGGATTCAATGTCAAGAACATGTCTGTCAAAGATGTCCACCATGGTAATGTGGCTGGTGATAGTAAGAATCACCCTCCTATGGAAGCAGCTGGTTTCACTGCACAGGTTATTATCCTGACCATCCAGGCCAAATCAATGTACCTGTTCTGAATTGTCACACTGCTCATGCTGCTTGCAACTTTGCTGAACTGAAGGAGAAGATTGATCATCATTCTGATAAGAAGCTGGAAGACAGCCCTAAATTCCTGAAATCTGGTGATGCTGCCATCAGCGACATGGTTCCAGGCAAACCCAGGTGTGAGGAGAGCTTCTCTGATTATCCTCCTCTGGGTCATTTTGCTGTGCGTGATAGGAGGCAGACTATTGCAATTGGTGTCATCAAAGCAGTTGACAAGAAGGCTGCTGGAGCTGTCAAGGTCGCAAAGTCTGCCCAGAAGGCTAAATTAATATTCTGTACAACACCTGCCACCCCAGTCTTAATTAGTGGTGGAAGAACAGTCTCAGAACTGTTTGTCTCAATTGGCCATTTAAGTTTGATAGTAAAAGACTGGTTAATGATTACAATGCATCGTAAAAGCTTCACGAGGAAAAGAATGTTTTGTGGACCTCTTGTTTCATGGCAGTTTAAACTCATTAGTTTTTAAAATCAATAATTTTTAAATGGAAACAACTTGACCAAAAATCTGTCACAGAATTTTGAGACCATTAAAACAGTTTAATGTGGAAGAAAAGAAAAAAAAATAAAGGAGGTTACTCTGGTATGATCTGTTGTTTATGAAGTCATGCTAACTCCATGTAATCACTGCTTCAGTTTTTAGATACTAATTAACTGTTTCCTTAGAAATCTTATTGTTTTCCCAGTTATCACAGTCAAACTCACTGTGCTATCATTTTCAGATATTTCTCTGTCATTGCCCGCCTTTTTTTAAAATCTGGACATGTATTTGTCATAAATACTGTGGTACCTCTCCCATTTTCCATTATCTTTCAACATCACTGATATTATTTCAGCTATCACAGTAGCCAATTTTCTCTATGCCTAAGGTTGTAGTTTATATAGGCCAGGTGACATAAATTTTTCAAGGGCAATTCAACATTCTCATATTATCTCCTTAATTATCTTTGTAGCAAGTCCCCACTAGTAATTTTTATTCTGTTAGTTCTAATGCAAAGATCATATTCATTGGCAGAATAATGGAATTAAAAGTAAACATTTCTTCTTTCTCTCTAGCATCATTTATCATCCCATTTGCCTAAAGGAAAATTGTTGTCCCTTTTTTAGCTACTCAGTTTTCTCTGGGTATAGTACTAAAACTCTGCCTTTTCTGAACTCTCTGTTTTAGAAATATTAAGAAATAAATATTTCTCTAGTGTGAGAAACTGAATGAAGAAAACTTTATAAGTGCTGAAATGTGTAGAAAAGTAGTAGCTGGAGTTCTTCCCTCTCATTCCCCACCCCTGCCAATGTCGAAGACCTAGCCACTTTCTGTAGCTGGGTAAAAAGTTCAGGGAGTAAGGCACTCCACTAGGTGTATTTTTCTCTCTTCTTTTTTGCAAGTTCTTATTTTTGTCTCATCTAAGTCCAATGATATTGATATAGATATGTAGATAGTTATATCTATCTATCTCTATATATGTGTGTGTATATGTATGTGTGTGTGTGTAAATTCCAAATCTCAGAAGTCATGAGGGTCTGGACTAAACCATTCTTCCTCCTCCAGAAGAGATATTACAATAGGATCACAGAAGTCACTAAAGGACAGCTGAAGGTGAGAAAGGGGTGTGAACATAATTAAGGTGGGGAGGAGTCTTCAGACACCAATTAGTCTGACTAATTCCTGAAGAAGAATCAGCTCTACAACTTAGGATCTAGAGTTGGAAATTAGTGCAATCAAGTCTCATTTTGTAGATAAGGAAAACAAGTCCTCAGAAGAATAAGCATGTTTGCCCAAGGCCACCTCTGTAATAAATGGTCATCTAGGCTTTACTGAAAAACTTCAGGGCAGAGTCCACATCCTCTCAAGTCAACCCATTCTGCTTTCTGATATAGGAATTTGGAAATGAATAGTTGTTTGTATAGGGGACAGTTCCACCACTGCTATGCTAAAAGGGGGCAGTTCATGCCCCAGAAAATCTATCACTGATCACCCAGGGCTAAAGTTCTGTAATTATAGGATTGGTCTAGGAGTCAAGAGACACCTGGTTTCTAATCTTGGTGGTGTTCAATCATGTCTAACCCTTTGTGATCCCATTTGGGACTTTTATGTCAAGGTACTGAAGTGGTTTGCCATTTCCTTCTCCAGCTCACTTTACAGATAAGGAAACTGAGGCAAACAGGGTTAAGTGATTTGCTCAGGGTCACAAAGCTAGTAAGTGTTTGAGACTAGATTTGAACTCAGGAAGATGAGTCTTCCTGACCCCAGGACTGGCACTCTATCTACTGTATCCACTGCACCACCTAGTTACCCCCTCCACCTAGCTGCTGCCTTCTAATCTTGGTGGTGTTTCTAAAGTGCTATTGGGAAAATCTCTCTCTCTCTCTTGAGCTTTTTTTTTCACTATAGTTTCATAGAATTGAGAAGTTGTGACTGAACTTTGGAGATCATCTAGTCTATCTCCTGCATATAATACTTCTACAAATTGAAGTCTAATCCAGGGAAGTGACTTACCCCAAGGTCACACAAGGCCATGCAAATGCCATAACTATAGTGTTGTTGTTTGACTAAATGACCTTAGGGATACCACTCTGCTTTAATATTTCACAAATCTATAATCTTCATATTCTTAGTTGGGAATTCTATTTAGTTAAGAAAGTCATAAGGAAGGAAATGGGGTTTCTGAGGAGTTTTTAAAGGAGGGGAGGAAAGTTATTCAAAGTTCATAGCCATAGTAGCATAGTTCTATAATCCTTTAAGGGTTTGCAAAGTACTTTCTGCCCCTAACCCTGTGACGTAGGTAGTCTAAGTGTTCTGATCCCCATGCTCTGGCAGAAGAAATTGAGGCTCAGAAGCTGAAGAAGTCGCCCAAAGTCACCTGGCTAATAAGTGGTGGGCAGAAGACCTGGGTTTGTTCTTCATTATGAGTCATGTGGTCTTCCCACTGAATTGCACTTCCTCTCTATCTGCTTGACAATTTTTATTCCCCCATGGAGAAAAAAATGAAAAGTTCACCAGTTTAATAGCTCAAAAATAATCAAGTGTATTTCGTATAGCATTTACAGAGCCTGAAACACCCAAAGAAAGTCCTCAGCAGTCAGAAACCAACCAGTTGTGAAGTCTACCAGCTGTGAAGCCAGCATGATGATCTATCACAAACTTGAAGCAGAATTCATCACAAGGTTGGTATCCAGAAGTCTGTGCAGAAGAAGATTGTATGAACAAGAGCTTCAAAGAGGAGAGAGTGTGCTTTCTGTGTCACCCAATAAGAAACATCTGCCTGTCCCACAGAAGAAGGGGAGAAGGGACATGATTGAGCTGTTTGTTAGAAACCATTATTGCTTGATAAAAGCTAGGAGGTGGTGATTGTCTCAAGGAATCCTTCTCCTGAGATTCTTTGGCCTTAGGATTAGGAGCGTTATCTTTTACAGCAAGGTCGAGCAAAGCCGCAACTTCCCACTTTGGTCTCATTCCAGGGACACAACCCATTTCGACAAAGACCAGAATTCTCCTTGCATGTTTGAGCGCTATTTATCAAAGTGCTTCTTTGGAGAGGATTATCTGCTGCATGAAGAAAAGAACCTGTAAATTAAAACTCAGTCTCAGCCTAACAAAACGAGACTGAAAATATCAGCCTGACTAATACTGAAACGGAAACTCTTTGTGCCCCAAATTTCTGCCTCTGATATTCAAACTCTTATCTATGTATTTTTTCCTTAATTAATCAATCATCAAACATTTGTTGTCTACTAAGTATTTGACCCTGTATATGGCTCTAGGGAAATAAAGGCAGAAATAAAATATACCCTGCTCTTAAACAGCTTACATTCTCAGAGTGTAGTGGGACCATATATACATGTAACTATATACCAGCTATTTACAAAGTAAATGGAAGATGATCTGAAGAAGGATAGAGTTGTACCTAGGGATATCAATAAAGGCCTTATGTAGAAAGGTGAAGCTTGAGTTGAGCTTAAAAAGAAGCAAGGAATTTTAAGGGGGTGCAGGAGAAGAGAGAATATTTTCTAGGCAAGAGCAACAGCCTATGCAAAGTCAGGGAGATGGAAGATGGAATACCATGTATAAGGAACAGCAAGAAGCAGCTCGGCAGGACTGTAGTATCCAGGAAGGGCAGTAATATTTTAATGAGGCCAGAAAAGCAAATTAATCAAAATGTAATTCTACAGATTATATTTACTATCCTTGTGATTGTGGGTAAGATACTGCTCTCTAACCCTTAGTTTTCTCACTTTTATGTAGCTATAGAGGAACAACTAGGTGGCAGATAATGGATATGACACTGGTCTTGGGATCAGGAAGATTCATCTTCCTAAATTCAAATACGGCCATACATTACTAGATGTATGACCCTGGACAAATCACTTAATCCTATCTTCCTCAGCTTCCTCATCTGTAAAATGAGCTGGAGAAGGAAATGATAAACTACTCCAGCATCATTGTCAAGAAAACACCAAATGGGGTCAACAAAAAATTGAATACAACTGAATAACAACAACAAATGTAGCAGTAGGATAACAGTATCTGTAATACTTCTGTCAAAGGGGTATTGTGAAGGTCACATTAATAATGTATTACAGAATTTTTCAAACCTTAAAAGTCTATTTCCTGTAATTAGCATTAACAATATAAATAGTAGCAAATATTTTGAATGTTAGGGCTTTATTTGATTTTATAATTAATTTATTTGCATTTATTGAGATAATCAAGACATAACAAACACAAAAAATAAAAAAATGGTACAACAGAAGAGAGGAACATATTTCTGAAAGGCTTCTCAGAAAGATACTAAAAGAGAAAAAAGAACAACACCAAAAAAAAATCCGACAAACTGAATACTGTCACCATTTAGTATCCCTTTTGCTCTCAATGGCACTAGGAAATGTGAAGTCAGGGAGAGCCCCAGCTTTCATCTAAAGACAATCTTACTTAATAGTCTCAAAAGAGTTACTGTCTGTGTGACTTTGGGCAAATTCCTTCCCCTCCCTGGGCCTTACTTTTCTTATATTTAAAATGAGAGGGGCGGACTAAAAGATTTCTTAGATTTGTTCCTGCTTTAAATCCTATGAAAGTCCAACAGGGACCTGGGTTCAAATACACATTTTGTGTGGTCATAAGCGAGTCTCTTAACTTCTTTGGGCCTCAGTTTCCTTATCTGTAAAATGAGGGAATTGGAGTAGATGACCAATTTTCTTCCAGTTCTAACTCTATGATGCTATTGTCCAATGAAACTTCTTGAGCCTCAAGTTCAAAGATAATAATATGGTTTATCATATTTTTATTTACTTTGTTAAATATTTTACAATTATATCTTAATCTATTTGGGTCATATTCCAAATGTTGTGGTCTATATATGGCCTTTGGCCCATGTTTGAAACCTCTTGTGTGGTAGATAGAATGCTGGTCCTGGAGTCAGGAAAACATGAGTTCAAATCCTGCCTCAGATACTTACTAGTTATATGACCCTGGAAAAGTTACCCACCCTCTGTCAGCCTTAGTTTCCTCATACATAAAATGAGGAAATTGTATTCAATGTCCTCTAAGGTCCCTAAGAGCTCTAAATATACTCCTCTTCTTTCTTTTTTGATAATGCCTTGCTTAGGGTGATTGGTGCTGTGTTTCGATAACAACGAATAGGTTTTTTGTTAGGAAACTTTTCAAATTTGTTATGGTCCATTTAACAATTCAATAAGTTTATGTCAAGACCAGCACTGCATCAGTCCTAATTGCTTCCCGTTAGGCTTTGATTTCAGGAAGTCTCTAAGTTTCTTCACATACACAGCTGTAGCTTTCTCCTTGATAACATTAGGTTTTATGTGTTTTCTCTGGAAGAGAAGAGACTGAGCTACTGATAAGTACTGCTATTGTCCATTGCTTCAGTTTGGTCTCTGGATTAAAGTTTGAAGCTTTTAGTCTCTATTTTTCCTCAGCGTATATTGAGAATTTTACAAAAAATAATTGCAAATTTAAACTCTCTCTCTCTCATATATGTGTGCATGTGTATATATACAACACACACATACACACACACACATATATCTTCATATATATGCATATATATTCATATGTATGTACACTTACATAATATTTTGGTATAATTGGAGAAAGATGCCATTACCTAGAGAAGCTGCTTAATTTGTTATTGTTAATATTATTATCATTAATAATAAAATAAATATGATGATGATAACATAGTCCTACCTTCACCATCCTCAAGGTTTATCTTCTCTAACTGCCCTACAACTTCAGCTGCATCTTCCCGTGTTGTCTCATTCTGTCTCCTTGGGGAAGCCTGAACCTGGAAAAACAGAAAGAGAAAAGCAAAGAGAAAGCAAAAGATTCTCATGATTGTTAGTTTGGGAGCTTCAGGAACCCCACAATCTGCTGCTTATTAGGAACTATACTTGGAGTCTCCAATTTATAGGAGATGGCCTAGCTCAGGGCACATGAGGACAGCTGGTTGGCTGCACATTATATGTTAGTTTCTTTGATATTGTCCAATTCCTGAGTTTTATAACCCCTCATTTCCTCTGTTTGCCAACAGCTGTCCAGTGACCTATTCTGCTTTCCAGCTGCTTATCTTTCTTTTCACTTGAAAGCAGTCCAAGAAATAATCAAAGGAACCTCCTTTAAGACCTCAGGGTTTCAGCTGTTGGATTCAATGTTATCAGCTTTCTTTGAGCCGCCTCCCCCAGCCACATTACTTCACACTGATCAGCAGTCCTAAAAGAGTCACCTGACACATGAAGATCAGGAGCAGATTAATTAGTGCTTGCAAGAATATACATGGGTGTGGAGATGCTTTGGGAAACCCAGAGCAAAGGTCTCTTGTGTTTTGGGTTCCCTTTCCCTTGGTATTTGGTCTAGGACAAGGGATGGTTGTCAGATGCACAAACCTGTGCAACATTTCCCTCTATGGGTTTCTATGATTACAAAGGAACTTCTGGGTTAGAAATTAGGCTTGCTTTTGGAATCAATTCATTCCCTTTATCCAAAGACTCCGCCTTCCCCAGATAAGAACGTTTCTTTACTTCATTCCTGCAATTCTCCTTACAAGTGTTCTGCAAGTAGAAGAATGAATTATCTGTTTCTGAAAGTCACCGTATCTATGACTGGAGGGAAAGAGAAAGTAATGGCAGCAGAATGGGATGTACCTTTTGGCTAATGAAAGGTTGATGTGATTTCTGAGCCATTTTTGACACTATTGCTCCAACTGCTCCAGCAAGGCTCATTGGGGTTGTGCTCCCTAAAATCTTTACATTGGTTTCTCATCTTACATCGTTCTCTCTCCTCACTCTCCTTAACCAGTCAGTTGATTCTATTGCAACAGTATCTCTCCCTTCCACACCTTTGTCTTTACCCACAGTGACACTATCATGGTTCAGGCTCTTGTCCCTTGGATTCTTACAATGGCCTTCTAATTAGTCTCTCTGACTTCAGTCTTTTCCCTCTCCAATCTATCTTTCACATAGTAGCCTAAGTAATACTGCTAATACTTAGGGCTGACACTCTCCCTCCCTTACTCAGGAAGTTCCAGTAGTTTCCTTTTGCCCTATGAGAAAATACAAACTTCATTGCTTGACTTTTACTGTTCATCATAATCTTACTCCAGGTTACCTTACTAGATTTGTTCTATGTTATTTTCCTTCCGCGAACTATTGTCCAGCCAAAGCGGCCTATGTATTATTCCCTGTACTTGACATTTGATTTCATGTCACATGTGTATGCCTATCTACCTGCTGTCCTTCAAGGACAGAGTGCATTCCCTCCCTACAGCCATCTCAAAGAATCCCAAGTTTTCATCAAGGTTCAGTTGAAGTGGCACCTCCTGTAGGAAGCCTTGCCTGAACTAGTGTTAGTGCCATCCCTGCTGAAATGACTGTGGATCTACTTTAATATACTTTTAACACATATTTACATTTCTGTATACATGCTGTTGTCCCTTTGTTCTGTTTGGCCCTAGTGTAACAACAATGCTGCTCGAAGCTGCTGTGGAGATATAAAGCCAATAATGCCAGCACACAGGAGGGCTACTAGCACAGGTTCTTTGATTTGCTTTTCTAAGGAAATTTATGGGGTTTACAATATCACTTTAATTAAAAATACATATATCATTCACTTAGTTCAGGGGAAAAAGTCAGTACCCTGAACTTCAAACAAAAATAGAAATTACAAGCAGAAAGCATATAAACAGAGCAAATAACATAAATCAGCAGACAGGGCTGTCTGTCCATAGCAATACATACATAGTTACCACAGAGGGAAGCACCAACATCTGGGTTTTCAAAGCTGTGGGCTCCTTAATGGCTACCCAGAGTCTCATCTGGCCAAATTACAAGAACACTGTTCCAGTGAGTGAACCCCCAAGCAAAATGCTAACCTCCAAGTCAGGGTCAGAGGACATCACAACCATGTGACTCAAGCTCATGTGACTTAGGCTTTCTTGTGACTTAAGCAGGTCATCAAAGACTTTTGATTCAAACAAAGGACTTAATCAAAGGCACTTGACTGCCTTAGTGCTGAGAAGCACTCCAAAAGATAAAACAGCAAAAAGTCCCACTTTGCTTATCATTACACCTAGAGGGCAAGAGACAAAGATAGAGAAATTTAGACTTGGTGTCAGGAAAAAAACCAAAACACAACAAAATTTCCTAACAATCAGAGCTATGCGTAGTATGTGTAGTGTTCTGCCTTCAAAAGAAGTGTGTTTCTCTCTTTGGAGGTTTCAGGAAGAATCCAAAAAGCCATTTGTCAAGTGAATTGCCTCAAGGATTCCTTTTAGTGTAAGGGTTGGACTAGATGACTATGAAGTCTTCTTCTGGCTCTGAAGATTTGTGATTCTTTGAAGGAAAAAGAGAGGTTCAGATAAAGTATTATAAGAAACTCCAGGAGTAAGGGACACTTTGACCCTGGAGGGATCAATAGGAAGCCTTCTTGGAGGAAGAGTCACCTAAACTAGGCCTTGAAACAAGGTTGGGATTTGCATGGTCACAAATGAGAGTGAGTCTGCTTCAGGCATGGTGGATGGTGTTATTGAAAGTAAGAAGCTGTCTGTGATGACTAACTTTGATAGACTTGGCTCTTCTCAGCAATACAAGGTTCAAAGACAGCTCCAAAGGATTCATGATGGAAAAAGCTATTCTACATCCAGAGAAAGAATTATGGAGTCTGAATGCAGATTGAAGCAAACTATTTGCTCTCTCTTTTTTTTTCCTCTTCTTTTTTAGTTTTATTTCTTCTTTCTCATGATTCACTCTATTGGTCATAATTCTTCTTTACAACTTGACTATTGTGTAAGTAAGTATAATGAGGAGGTATATGTAGAACATATATCAGATTCCATGCCTTCTTGGTGGGGAGGGGAGAGGGGAGGGAGGGGAAGAAAATTTGGAACTCAAAAACTTGTGGAACTGAGTGTTATAAACTAAAAATAAAACATCTAAAAATTTTTTTAAAAAAATTCCTCGTTAAAAAAAAGAAGGTAAGAAGCTGAAAGAGAGAAGGCAGGAGATGGGAAATGATGAGTAGACTACATTTAACTGGAAGATAGAACATGAGAATAATTTGAGATAAGGCTGGAAATGAAAGGCAGTGCCAGATTGCATAGGCCTTTCAATGTTAGGATAAGGAATTTGTATTTTATTAAGAGCTATTGAATATTTTTGAGGAGAGGAGTAATGTGATCAATGTGGTACATTAGGCAGATTACAAAGAACACTTTCAAAGTACCAGAGAAGAGAGAGATATGTGGTAGATGGAGAGTCTCAGAGTCTTTTCATTCAGTTCAACAAACAGGTCCTTCTTATGTGCAGAATTCTACTATTATTCTATAATTCCAGTCTCATTTCAGGAGAAGAAAATCAAATCAACATTTGAACTGGGGATTGGGGGCATAGTTGTTTATTTGGAAGGTTGAAAGAGTCAGTCAACAAGTATTTATTAGCACTTACTATGTGCCAGGCATTATGGTAAGTTATACAAAGACACATGTAATTAAAAACAATCTAATTCCTTATAGTTGACTTTTCTCCTATTTGAATATCTATGATTGAGAGTCAAAAAAAAACTGTCTAGCATTGGAATCTTTCTCCCTCTTATATTTGGGTAAGCTGGTTTGTATTGCCAAATCACCAACCTCACTTTCTTTTCCAGAGCCATGTGGGTCCAGTGGCCAGATATTCCTCAGGATGACTGGAGATGGCCTAGGATGCAATGGGAGACCCTGGCCCTTTTAGGCTAAGGTCTTTTCAGGATGTTGTTTTGAATATCCTCCAACTCTTTGTCATGCTTGCCCTATTGCTAGTACATGCAAGAAATTAATACACATTATCACTGCAGGGGGTACCACCATTCTCAAGCCTTCCCCCCCACCCTGACACTGGGACCTTCCCACAAACAAACACTCACAATCCTAGCTGCCTCCTTGTCTTCATCCTCTCTCTCTCCCTCAGCTCTAACTGCTCTTACCTCACTTCCTCTCAGTTCTGCTCCACCTGCTCAGCAAACTCCTCCCACCACAGGCTTCACGCGTCTTAGGCTTCCATGTGGCTTAAGTAGGTCGTATGGGCCTATTAATGGATGGAAAAGATCTTCCGATTAAGCAAAAATACATTAATGATACAACAACTCAAGTGCCACTTTCTATAGGAGGCTTTTCCTGATCCTACCAGTTACTAATTGCTAACCAAGGGGAGTATGGGGCATTCAGGTAGGATCAGCACACTGATATAAGGACTTGCTAAGCCTCTTTTGGGGCAACTCATCCACCTCTGGTGTCCACCTGCCGCACAATTCTCACCTGTGGTTCCAAGAATCCATAGCAGAAATTGTGGCTGCACCCTACACCCCATAAACCATCTCAGCATATGGACTAAACCAAGTTGAGCATAACCAATAGGACACAAACCCATAGGTTAAGGGGGTAAAGGAGGTTATCTACCCCAAGTATGTGAAGACATCCCCTGTTGGAATGGACAGATGAGAACAATTTGCTCAAATGCCTATAAAGACAGCTGAAGAAGGCTCTGTGGAGCACTTAGAGCTTGGTCAGATATTGAAGACACCAAGTTCATCTACATCATCCCAGGCCACTGCCAGTCATGCAGACTTTTGTCTCACCACTGGACTTGCGTGACTCCAGAAGAGTGAGGCTGATGACTCTGTGCAACTCACCCTCAATTCAATTCGCGTGTAAGTCAAGATATCACTCTGTGATGTCACTGGTCTTCTTCAAAAACAAAGGATAAACAACAGCAACAATTACTAACCATCTCTCCCTTCCCTCCACCCCCATCCCCAAACTTAGATCTGAAGACTAACTCATATATATTTTATATACGTTCTCTAGATACTTATACAAGAAATTTCTATTTCCTTGTTACAATGTTAACTCCTTGAAGACAGGTTTCACTTTTATCTTTGTATTAAAGGTGCTTAAGAGGCAGCCATGGCACAGTGGACAAAGAGCTAGCCTAGGGAATTAGTTAGACTTGAGGTCACATGTAAGGCTCTGACACAAACAAGTTGTATACCCTGTGCAAATCGCTTAATCTCTCAGTGATTTAGGCAAGACTATCTGCTGTAAATAAAGTAATGACCTGTGTTGGGGAGTTCCCTCTATCAGTGAAATCACAGATATAACCTTATTCCTATTCTCAGTACTTAGCACAGTGAATGTATTTGGTAAGCAGCTAGTTAGCAAGAAGGATTGAGTCTAGACTTGAAGTCAAGAAGACCTGAGATCAAATCCAGCCTCAATAATTTATTACTTGTGTGACTTTGGGAAGGTCACTTAACCTCAGGCTACTTCAGTTTCTCTATCTGTAAAATGGGGATAGGGCAACTAGGTGACACAGTGGATAGAGTACTAGGCTTGAAGTCAGAAAGATTCATCTTCCAGAGTTCAAATCTGGCCCGAGACACTAGCTGTGCTTGGGCATGTCACTTAACCCTGTTTTCCTCAGTTCCTCATCTATAAAATGAGCTGCTGAAGGAAATGGCAAAATTACACCCGTATCTTTGTCAACAAAACCCCAAATTGGGTCAAGGAGAGTCAGACAAGAATGAAATGACCAAACAACAACCACAACAAAAAGGGGGATAATAACAACATCTGCTTCTCAGGGTTATTGTGAGGTTAAAATGAGATAATATTTGTAAAGCATTTTATAAACTTTAAAGCACCATGTAAATGATATTATTTATCAATTAATGCTTACTGATTGATCAGGACCTAGAGTCAGGAAGAGCTGAACTCAATTTCTGTCTCAAAGATACCCTTACTAACTTTGTGACATTGGGCAAGTCACTTAACCTCTTTTAGGTTCAGTTTACTCATCTATAAAAGGGGGACAATAACCATACTTGCTTCAGAGGACTACTCTGAAGAGCTAAAGAGATAAATGAAGTAAAGTCCTTTACAAACTTTAAAGCAACATACAAATGTCAATAATTATCATTCTTTACTCAACATAATTATTCATTTTTATTTGCTTATCAATTAAGCACCAGCATTGACTGCATCAGGCTTTCAATGTTGTCAGACACACCTAAGGACTTGAGGAGTACATCTGAGAATCAGTGTAGTATGGTAAATAGAATCCTATTGAAAGACCCGAATTTAAACCTCACCTTGAATACTAGCTCTATAATAGTCATTTAACTTTTATAATCCTTAGTCTCCTCACTTGTAAAAAGGATTTTAAAATGACTCTATTATCTACTCATAGGATAGTTGTAAGGATCTAATATTGTGTTGTATATAAAATGATATATACATATCAACTATTATTCTACATGCAGACTAATTAATTTGTGTAAGTGCATAGAGTTCACCTTAAAGCTAGGAAGACCTAGGTCCATCACTCATGTGCCACATACTGACTGCAATGTAGGTCAAGTCTCTTAACCTCTCAGTGCTCTAGGTGACTCTCTAAAAGTCTAATGCAGAGAATCTTCTGATTTGCATTGGTCAAGGGAATTTCTATACCCAGAAGTTCTTGATAACAGTAAAAACATAGTTCTAGTCTCAATTCCTATCCAAAGTCCCTTAAGGAACTTTGCAAGGAAACACTTTACTTTCCTCATTTGCATGGTTGGTCAGATTTGAAAGTTATATCGCAGTTGTTTACCAATTCTATAATTCAGAATTTTCCTGCACCTGGAACAACCAGACCAGGAGCTGGGCAGAACAGGCCCTACTGACCTGAATCAGTGAGCTGTGGCAATTACCAGACTTCTCAACCCATAAACACCAAAGACAACAGAGAAGGTTAGTGGGAAAAGCTGCAGGGGACAGAGTGAAAGGAGTTCACAGTTCAGCCACAACTCCAGGGTGGTACAGCTACAGAACTACAGCTTCAGTTGCCTCCTGCCCCAGGCCCACCTGATGGGAGGAATTAAATGGCAGATCGGAGCAAGAGTGTGGAGCTTGCTCAAAATCTGAGTTGAGGTCTGGGTTGGCAGTTCTTGGGGGAGGAGGAGTGCTGCTGTGGCAGAGCTTGCTGTATAGAAATAGCTCTGAAAACACCAATGCATCCTCTCAAGCTTGGAACAAAGTACTCTCTACTCTACAAGCAGTCATACTCCTAGGAAAAACTCAAGGGTCAAGTAGTTGGCTGGGAACACGGCCAGGCAGCAAAAACACACTCAGATTCAGTCTCAGACTTTGGAATCTTTCTTTGGTGACAAAGAAGACCAAAACATACAGCCAGAAGAAGTCAACAAAGTCCAAGAGCCTATATCATAAGTCTCCAATAAAAGCATGAACTAGTCTCAGGCCATGGAAGAGCTCAAAAAGTATTTGGAAAAGCAAGTTAGAGAAGAAGAGGAAAAATTGGGAAGAGACATAAGAAGGATGCAAGAAAACCATGAAAAACAAGTCAATGACTTGTTAAAGGAGACCCCAAAAATACTGAAGATAACAACACCTTAAAAATAGACTAACTCAGGAGGCGGAGCCAAGATGGCGACTGGAAAGCAGGGACTACCATGAGCTCCTCGCCAAGTCCCTCCAAAAACCTATAAAAAATGGCTCTGAACCAATTCTAGACCTGCAGAACCCACAAAATAGCATAGGGAAGCAGGGCTTTAGCCCAGGACAGCCTCGATGGTCTTTGGGTAAAGTCTATCTTGCAGGGAGCTGGGAGCGGAGGGGAGTGGAGCTGAGCAGAGCAGAGCAGAGCCCAGGACCCTGACCAACCAGACCGGGAGCCAGGTGGAGCATACCCTAGTGCCCTGAATCAGTGAGCTGCAGCGGTTACCAGACTTCTCAACCCATAAACACCAAAGACAACAGAGAAGGTTAGTGGGAAAAGCTGCAGGGGACAGAGTGAAAGGAGTTTGTGGTTCAGCCACCACTCCAGGGTGGTGAGCTACAGAACTACAGCTGCAGTTGCTTCTGGTCCCAGGCCCACCTGGTGGGAGGAATTAAATGGCAGATCAGAGCAGGAATGAAGAGCCTGCTGAAGATCTAAGTCCAGTCCGGGTAGGCGGTTCTTGGGGAAGGAGTGCTGGTGTGGCAGAGCTGGTGCATCCCCCCAGGCTTGGAACATAGAACTCTTTAGTCTACAAGCAGTCAAACCCTGCTGAAAAACTCAAGGGTCAAGTGAGTTGGCTGGGAACATGGCCAGGCAGCAAAAACGCACCCAGATTTAGTATCAGACTCTGGAATCCTTCTTGGGTGACGAAGAGGACCAAAACATACAGCCGGAAGAAGTCAGCAAAGTCAAAGAGCCTACATCAAAAGCCTCCAAGAAAAACATGAACTGGTCTCAGGCCATGGAAGAGCTCAAAAAAGGATTTAGAAAAGCAAGTTAGAGAAGTACAGGAAAAATTAGGAAGAGACATAAAAAGGATGTGAGAAAACCATTAAAAACAAGTCAATGACTTGCTAAAGGAGACCCAAAAATATACTGAAAAACATACTGAAGAAAACAACACCTT
>CM053625.1:204897567-204913760 GCA_028646595.1 Phalanger gymnotis
AATAGATGTTCAAAAACAAAAACAAAAAAGTTTTTGCATGCAACTAGAAAATAAGATACACAGGCAATGGGGCATAGAAATTTATCTTGCCCTACAAGAAAGAAAGAGAAAAGGGGATGGGAGGGGAGTGGGGTGACAGAAGGGAGGGCTGACTGGGGAACAGGACAACCAGAATATATGCCATCTTAGAGTGGGGGGGAGGGTAGAAACGGGGAGAAAATTTACAATTCAAACTCCTGTGAAAATCAATGCTGAAAACTAAATATATTAAATAATAAAAAAAAAATTTAAAAAATAGACTAACTCAAATGGCAAAAGATCTCCAAAAAGCCAATGAGGACAAGAATACCTTGAAAGGCAGATTTAGCCAAATGTAAAAGGAAGTCCAAAAGACCACTGAAGAAAACACTACCTTAAAAATTAGATTGGAGGAAGTGGAAGCTAGTGACTTGATGAGAAATCAAGATATTATTAAACAGAACCAAGGGAATGAAAAAATGAAAGACAATGTGAAATATCTCATTGGAAAAACCACTGACCTGGAAAATAGATCCAGGAGAGAGAATTTAAAAATTATTGGACTACCCGAAAGCCATGATCAAAAAAGAGCCTAGATATCATCTTTCAAGAAATTATCAAGGAGAACTGCCCTGATATTCTAAAGCCAGAGGGTAAAATAGAAATTGAAAGAATCCACTGATCATCCTCAAATAGATACCAAAAAGAAAACTCCTAGGAATATGGTAGCCAAATTCCAGTGCTCGCAGATCAAGGAGAAAATACTGCAAGCATCCAGAAAGAAACAATTTGAGTATTGTGGAAACACAATCAGGATAACCCAAGATCTAGCAGCTTCTACATTAAGAGATTGAAGGGCTTGGAATACGATATTCTGGAGGTCAATGGAGCTAGGATTGAAACCAAAAATCACCTACCCAGCAAAACTGAGTATCATGCTCCAAGGCAAAATATAGATTTTCAATAAAATAGAGAACTTTCAAGCTTTCTCAGTGAAAGGACCAGAGCCGAATAGAAAATTCGACTTTCAAACACAAGAGTCAAGAGAAGCCTGAAAAGGTAAACAAGAAAGAGAAATCACAAGGGACTTACTAAAGTTGAACTGCTTTGTTTACATTCCTACATGGAAAGGTGATGTGTATAATTCACAAGACCTCAGCATTAGGGTAGCTGAAGGGAACATGCATGCATGTGTACATATACATATACATATACATATACATATACATATACATATACGTATACATATACGTATACGTATACGTATACATATACGTATACATATACATATATATGTATAATATACATATACATATATATATATATATGCAGAGGGCACAGAGGCAGTTGAATATGAAAGGATGATACCTAAAAAAATGAAATAAAATTAAGGGATGAGAGAGGAATATATTGAGAGAGGGAGAAAGGGACAGATCGAATGGGGTAAATTATCTCACATAAAAGTGACAAGAAAAAGCAGTTCTGTAGGAAGGGAAGAGGAGACAGGTGAGGGGGAATGACTGAATCTTGCTCTGATCAGACTTGACCTGAGGAGGGAATAACATACACATTCAATTGGGTATGTTACCCCACAGGAAAGAAAGAGGAAGAAGATAAAAAGGGGGGATGATAGAAGGGAGGGCAGATGGGGGAGGAGGTTATCAAAAAGAAACACTTTCGAAAAGGGACAGGGTCAAGGGAGAAAATTCAATAAAGAGGGATAGGTTAGGAAGGAGCAAAATATAGTTAGTCTTTGACAACATTATCATTGTGGAAGGGTTTTACATAATGATACACATGTGGCCTATATTGAATTGCTTGACTTCTTAGGGAGGGTGAGTGGGGAGGGAAGAGGGGACAGAATTTGGGACTCAAAGTTTTAAAAACAGATGTTCAAAAAAAAGTTTTTGCATGCACCTGGGAAATAATATAGACAGGGAATGGGGCATAGAAATTTATCTTGCCCTACAAGAAAGAAAGGGAAAAGTGGATGGGAGGGGAGTGGGGTGACAGAAGGGAGGGCTGACTGGGGAACAGGGCAACCAGAATATATGCCGTCTTGGAGTGGGCAGGAGAGTAGAAATGGGGAGAAAAATTGTAATTCAAACTCTTGTGAAAATCAATGCTGAAAACTAAATATATTAAATAAATTAAATAAAAAATAAATTTTAAAAAAAGGAAAATAAGGGTTGACAAGGTAAATTAACTTTCCCATGTTTCTGCCAGAGCTAACATTTTATGGCTCCAGAATGTGAAATTCAACTATTAATGCCTTATTCTACTCTCCACAACTTTTGCAAAGGTGTCAAGACCCACTTAGGGGCTGGTTGACAAGTAGCTGAGCATGAGGCCAGATGCAAATGGGACCCAGAACAGTTCATAAGGATTTAGAGTAGAAGGGAACTTAAAGGTGACAGAGCATAAATCTGTTAGTCTATGGATGAAGAAACTTATGTTTGCAGAATTTGTGATTTGCCCAAGATCATATAAACAACAGGTATCAGAGACAAAATTTGAATCTAGGTACTCTAACTTCAAGTCCACTTTGACAGAGGAATCAAAAATGGGAACAGGGTAAATGAATGAAGAGTTGGGAAGACATCATTGGATAATATCATATACTTCATAAGTTTGTTTAGGAAGGTTTTAGTAGAAATTTAAATTCCTGGACTACCTGTTTCTATCAAAGATTCTGAACAGTGTGTGTGTGTATTTGTGTGTGTGTGTATGTGTGTGTGTGTGTGTGTGTGTTGTGATAGAACCCCTTGACAGTCTGATGAAACTTGTGAACTACTTCTCTGAATAATGTTTTCAATTAAATAAAATGAAATATATCAGATTACAAAGGAAGCCAATCATATTGAAATGCAATTATCTATTTATATCATATATACATATATGTATATATTTAATTTATGTTTATGGACCCCAGGTTAAGAACTCCTATAAAGTAATCATTTAAAAATGATCACTGTTGTTTTGATTACATTGAACAACATGGTTGCTTATGAGGACACTTCTTAGACAGTTATCCCTTCCACATTGAAAGGGGTTAGGGGCTCAGTGCCTGTGATCTAGAAAAATCATGTAAAATGATTAGGCCCTCCCTTCATACCAGAGAAGTCTGAATTATTATGGTATTAAAAGATAAAATACGTTGATTTTTTATAATACTATACATATATTTTATGCATTTCTAAATTTCTAAACTTTTTCTGTGTCATCTCCTGGCCTTTGTGTGGAATCTGTGGCTTCCGCAAAACTCTCAAAAAATTCCCATTTAATTTCTTAAGACAACCCATGATATATTGAAGCCACAATGGGGAAAGTCACGTTGTGGAAGAGATAACTGTATTTCTTTCACCTGTGTAAACGGAAAATATATCTGAACCCTTAGAGCTAAAAAGTTTCTCAAAATTCTTTGATCTGTGAGAACTTTGTAAGCTATTAGTTTATTTTTTTTTTAATGAACCAAAGAGGACATCCCAAGGAGTGGTTGAGCTTTGTCAGATCTTTGTTGGGTTGTCAGCGTTAGTACAAGGAAGACAAATACTGTTGTCAGCATTACTACAAGGCAAACAAATACCGTGAAGATATCCTGTGAGCTCAAGGGAGGATTCATTCATCTGAGTCAGATCATTTTGGGTGTGCGAAGTATGTAGGCTGTCACTAAAAGTCCTAAAAGCTTCAAAATTAGTTTTGTTCTGGGAATTCAGAGGTATTATTATTTTTAAAGGTACAAGCTCCTGCTATAACTAGCTCTTTCTGGCCCAGAACTGCTCCATCTGCTTTCCTAGAATGAGAACAACAGATGATACCAACGTCTTGGATTTAACACATGCCAAATAAGGCCACAGCTCATCAGCTGAAAAGTTAGTATTAATACTACCACCGATGATGATGATGATGATGATGATGATGATGATGATGATGAGATGATAATGATAAGAAAAAAGCTAGTTTTCATAGCACTTCAAAGAGAGACAGGCTGGAATAATGGATAGAAGTCATGAAGACTCAGGTTTGAGTCTTGAGACAAACATATGCTGGCTGTATAACCCCAGGGAAGGCATTTAACCTTTCAGTGCCCTATCAGGCAACTCTCTAAGATTCGATTATAAATTTAGAGAGAATTTGGTCATTTGCACTGGTAGAAGGAGTTTCCTCATATGGGAGATTTCTGTATCAATAAAATCATAGGTTTACGCACAAAAAAACAAACAAACAAACAAATGAATGAATGAGTGAATGAATGAATGAATAAATAAATGGATGAATAAGTGTATAAATAAACAAACAAACAGATTCTCAAATAAAATCCTACAAAATAACTTTAATGATCGCAGAGTGTCCTCCACACTGCAAGGTCAGTAAGGCAAAAATTCCCATTTTACAAATGAGGAAACTGAGGCCCAGAGAGGTGAAACAATTTGTCTAAAATCAGAAACCTAGAAAATGTCACAGCCCAAACTCAAAGAAGGAAAAGCATACCTTTATATTTTAAAGGCACTTTCAGTGCCTGATACTGACAATCTCATGAGGGTTAACTAGTGTTGCAAAAGTGGATAGTAGGATCTTAGAATTTAATGTTTGTATATCCCATAGAGATAATCTAGTCCTATTTGTTTTACATATATGGCAATTAAGGGCAGAAAGGGAAAATTACTTACCCAATTTGGCACAACTAGTAAAAGGTAGAGCCAGAATTCGGACCCATGTCTTCCTACTCCAAGACTGGTGTTCTATCTGTACCACACTGCCTACCAATGTTTAGTCAGATTAAGTGTTGGGAGTAGGAATGATATTTTACCTGAGCTCCAAGTATGGTGAGTTTGTTGCAGACATGGATGCCACAAGGACAGCTACATAATGTTTGTCTTTCAATACTTCCTGGTTCTATTGTACACAGTAATAGCAATATTATAAGGATGATCAACTATGAAATACTTAGTTCTGATAAAGACAATGATCCTTGACAATTCCAAAGGATTGATGACGAAAAATGCTATCCACCTCCAGAGAGAGAATCAATGAAATCTGAATGCAGATTGAAGTATACTATTTTTTTTACTTTCTTTATTTTTCTTGTTTTACTGTATTTGTGTTTTCTTTTACAACAAGGCTGATAAGGAAATACATTTCGCATGATTTCACATGTATAATTGATACCAAATTGCTTGCCTTCTTAAGTATTGAGGGGAAAAAAGTGGAACTCAATGAAAAAAGATTGCTAAAAAAACTTACATGTAATTGGGAAAGATTTAATAAAAAAATAATAATTAAAAAACTTCCTGGATCTCCAGAAAAAATTCATCTAGCAAATTGAGGAAGAGAGAAGAGATCGTTATTCCAAGACTTGCCTTTCAGTAAGTTCTAGCCACCTTAAAGTCTCTTTAAGGTCAATGGTTCCCATTGCTTCCCCCTCTTCTTACTTCACACTGTTTATAGTCAGTTATACTATTTGAAGCTTCCAATCATTGCTTGGTGTAATGGAAAAAGCAATGGATCTCATATCAGAAAACCCTATTTGAATCCTTGCTTTGCTATTTATTATTTTAGTGACTGGGGAAATTTCCTTACCTCTCTAGAGCTCAGTTTCTTCATCTGTAAAGTGAAGTCCCTTCTAGCTCAAAAGTTTATAATTCTTTGATTCCAAATCCTTGTGAGTAGAGATTGTTACATTCTATGTGCTTGTATTCCCAGTGCATGGCCCATAATGCTTAATAAATGCCTGTAACTTATATTAGAGTCTAATAGACCCTTCTAGAGTTTTGTCCTCTAGGGCTAAGCAGAACAAGTGACAAAGGTGGAATGAATCAAGTCTCTCTGATGCTTACAACCTCCATAAATTTGGGAAAGCCATTTAACTTCCCTATGCTTCAGTTTCCTCATTTATAAAATGAGGAAATTGCATTATATGGTCTCTGATGTCACTTCCAGAATTTGTTCTGTGATCCTAAGTCTAATTCCTTCCCTGCTAGAAAGTCCTTTAAATCAACCGTAATGCCCATATTTTCTCATGGCATAGAAAATAAAAAAAGAACAAGAACCATCCTATTTTATTTTCACTGTGTTGTATATGAGCATTGTTCTATCCACCCTAAGCAGGGGTTCTATCTCTTTTCATTCTCAATTTCTCCCTAATATAACTGCAAACCATCTCAAGCAAAAGTAAAACCCATTCTGTTGTCCTAATATCTCTAACAGCTTTAGCTCATTCTAAATTTTAGTACCCCTGCTTCATCATTAAGGAAGTGTGTCAAGCTTCTGTATCCCCTTCCTTTGTATATTATATTTTTTGTTTCCTGCTCTTGCTGTCATCTTCTGTAAATACCTTTTTAAAAAATCTACATCGAAGTAACTATGAATGAAGACACTATCGGCATCCAGAAAAAGAACTGATAAATCAAAGTATAAATAGGAGAATAATTTTACCCATATATGTATACACTCACATTTGTGTCTAATTATAGCCATTTCCAGGGCAGGAATGGAGGAGAGAAGAAAATAAAAGGAATAAAAAATTTTACATGATAACTTTATTATATATTTAAAAGTAATAGCAAGTTGTACATAATTGATTTGCAGTTTCATATGCAATCATCCTTTTTTACTGTTCTACTATGTTATGGAAATGCTTCTTCTATCTTTGAAAAGAGGAAATTGTCATTAAGGCAAGTGAAAACATGATTAGCTTCTCTGCTTCTGACACACATCTGAAAGGAGGAGATGGATTATGAGGTGACTGCTCCCTAGAGGCTGAGAGGGCACTAATAGAGAAGAGTGGGGAGACAACTTCATCATTCTGTTTCTGTCCTGTTCTGTACGACAGGGACCATATGAATACCAACAGTGTGGCAGTAGGAAAATCTAACTAAATTATGACAGTTTTGCCAGCAGAAGTCAGAAGAATCCTACAGGTGACAGCTGGAAGGGACCTTAGAGATTCTCTAGACTCAAGGCAGGTTAAAAAGTAGGGCGATACTAATGATGTTAGTATCGCACAATATAAAGAATCTTTGATTTAGAGTCAGAAGACATGAATGGATCCTTAGTTTCGCTACTTACTTCCTCTGTGATGTTGGATGTCACTCCCCTTCTCTGGACCTTAGTTTTCTGATTAATTAAATGAAGATGTTGGAGCAGACTAGGGATTCTTAACCTAAGGCCAAAGGATTGGAGTTCATTGACAGATTTCAAGGGATCTGTGAACTTAGATGGGGGAAAAACATACATCTTTATTTTTACTAATCTCTAAATGAAAATTTAGCATTTTCCTCCATTATTAAAAAAAAAAAACATTCTGAGAAAGGGTCCATGGGCTTTCCCAGATATCCAAAGGCATCCATAACACAGAAAATTCTAAGAATCCCTGAACCAGATGGTCACTAAAGTTCTTTCCTACTCCATAATTCAAACAATCCTAGGAAAGTCAAGAGATAAATTCTAGCTTCAGGGCCCTGGGTCAGGAATAGTGCAAAAGGAATAGGGGAATCAATTATATTTCAATGAAATTAAATTCACTACATTTTTATTAAATTCTTAGGATGGAAGCTAAGAATACAAAAATTAAGTAGTCCCAAGAGTTAACACTGTTGAAGCCAGAAGCCAAGGATGAAAGTATTTAGAAAAAGTAGGATTTAGCAATCATGAACATGTCAAAGGCCTCAAAGCAGAGGAAGGTCAAAGTATCAAAAAGGACCAATAATGAGAGCGTGTGGGGAGAGAAGGGGAAGAGTATGAACAGGATGAAAGGGAAAAAAAAACAGATAAAAGCTGAGATCAGACACTCCTCAGTGAAACATACCCTGGAATGGCCTCCTGAGCAGTACTCTCATAGCATAGATTTAGCTTTGGAAGGAATCTTAGACCCTTTAGCCCTTTAGTCCAAGCCTTTTATTTTACAGGTGAAGAAACTTGCTCAAGGTCAGATAGGTAGTAACAAAAGTAAGATTTGGACCCAAGTCCTCAAACTCTGAGTCCAACATGCTTTTCCATTGTATCACAATATGTCTCCTAGTTTTCTCTTACTGCTTAAAGGAACTACCTTGGCAAGGATTCAACAGGATTAGACACCAGATAACTGGGTAATTAAGTAAAAGGCATTTTTCTTTTGTCATTTAAAAGTGTAAGGTAAGGGTCAGTTGAGTAAATCAATCAAATTACTCCACAGCACATAAAATAAGTAATAAAATGCTTCATGCCTCAACCAGGCAGAAAAGGGTCTCCGCTGAATCAAATGTATGAAAGCATTCTAACTAACCGTGAAAAGACCCAGTTTAGAAGTCTCTGATGAGTCATTGGATGAGTATTTGGGTTGACAGAGGACACTTGGCCATGCCCTAGAAATCATCTATAAAATATATATAAATATATACATATAAATATAAATAAATATATATATAAATATATATATTAGAATATATATAAACTATATATTATATATAATATATATTATATATAAAATAAATTATAATATATATAAATAAATATATATTAAAAATATATAAATAAAATAGATCTCGGGGCATGGGCCCCGAGAGAAATTTTAAGTCAGGTACACGTCAGGCAGTAGAGGGGAGAGAAGGAATTGCCTTTGGAGAAGATATCATATTGGGGTGGAGAGGAGCAGGAGGCCTCAGCCTCCTTGCACCTAACCTCAATTAGGAGGTAGGGAAAAGTACACATATTCCTATTGGCATCCTAACAATGTCCCTGGAACAACTGAGGGCAATGCTTACATTGGGATATACGAAACAGAGATTCACAGCTCTGATAGTAGCTATGACAGTTATAATGATAGCCATAGTATGTTAAGGCTTGCCAAGCATTCTACAAATATTTAATTGCATTTTCACAACAATGATAGCTATAATAATAGCTGTAGTACGTTAAGTTTCACAAAGCAATTTATAAATATTTCATTTCATCTTCACAACAACCCAAGGAGGGAGAAGTTATTATTATCCTCATTTGCAGATGAGAAAAGTGAGACTAAGAAAGGTTAAATAGATAATAGGTTAAATAAAGGTTAAATAAACAAGCTAGTAAATGTCTTAGGCAGAATTTGAACTCAGGTCTTCCTAACTCCAAGGCCAGTGATTTATGCCGTGTGCCACACAGACGCCACAAAGAAGCACTATCAAGAGCCAAGAAGAAACTACACCATACATAAGGGGAATATCTTGAACATCCCAACAGACAAACTTTCAGAAGTCATATATGCTTTCTAAACTAGAGCTCACTTTCCCCTGGCTTCGTCATGTATTGGTAGGATATTTTGTTAGAGACCTTGGTGGGGGGGGGGGGAGGATGTTTTGTACCAGATGTTCTTACTATTCCAACTTTGTGAAGCACCTTTCTAAAACTTAATTGGGTCCAGCTGACATATTCAACTCACAATCATGGTGGAAAATACATCTGTGGGTGATTGTTACCTGTAACACTAAAAAGACACATCCCTTTCCTTCAGGAAAATCTGAATTCAAATTCAGCCTCAGACAATTAATAGTTATGTGATCCTAGGCAAGTCACTTACTTCTCTCTAAGTTTCCTCAACTTGGAAATGGGGATCATGATAGCAGCTATTTCACTGGGTTGCTATAAGGATCACCTGAGATGTTGATGTACTATACATGTATAGTACATAACACAGTTCCTGACAGGTTGTAGATTCTTACTAAATGTTGATTTCCTTTCCTTCTCCGTAGGTCATCAGGGCAAACCACAAAGTCCTCAGGGGACTTAGTAATCATGCTGTGGGAAACTGACTGATCTGTGCCAGAAAAAGTTGGGCATCATAGATACAAAGGCATGTTGGAAATTCAAAAATTAGGCTGAGAAGTTTTCAGAAGGAAATTTCTTGGTGTCTGTTTCCTGATTTAGGACTAAAAGACAGGCAAGGCAAAGGGGAGAGGGATATTTATCTACAGTCGCATTCAGCAATATCTGGTTCTGAATTCTCAAAAAAAAAAAAAGATTAAAGCCCTTTGACTTAGAGTTCTGACCGTTAAGCCACTCGAGGAAATAATTGAAAAATAAAAAAGGTTCTCTATACATCAAAATATTTATAGCAACACACTTCTTGTGGTAGCAAAGAAATGGAAAGAAAGTAGATCCAAGTAGGTGATACAATATATAGCGTGTTAAACTTAAAGTCTTAATATAATCTATATTAAAGTGCTTGTCTTCTAAAAGAGTTAGGAGGGAAAGGAAGGGAATTTGTAACTCAAAAATTATTTTAAAAATAAAATTGTTTCTACATGTCATTGAGAAAAATAAAATTTTTAAATTTAAAAGAAGAGTCTGATTCTAGTAGCTGCTAGATATTGCTTAGAAGTTTTTATATCTGTACTCTCATGCCTCTGCATTAGGGGTTCTTAACCTATCTTGCATCATAGATTTTGTCGACAATCTGTTGAAACCTATAGACGCCTTTCTCAGAGTGATGTTTAATGAATACAAGGAAATATATGAGATTATAAAAGAAATTAATTATGGTGAATTGACCTAAAGTTATATATTCTTTCCTATCCTAGTTCACAGAACCCCTGAAATCTATCCATGAACCCCAAATTAAATAATTTTGCCTTAAATGCCCAGTCTCCCCTGAACTAGTCAGACAGCGTCTGGAACAATATGTTCAGTCCTGGGCATCATATTTAGGAAGTATGTTGGCAAAGTAAAATGCATATAGAAAGGGTGCAACCATGAGTGAAAACTATGTCCTATAAGGAATGTTTTTTAAAAAATTGATATGGTATTGCAACAATTTGCTAGCAGCTGCTGTGGCTGTGTAAGATCAACAACAACTAGCACACAGAAGGCCACTGACACAGGTTCTTTCGATCTGCTTTACTAAGGAAAGCAACGTTAAGGCGTGAACAAGCTTACTTTTATCCAGCATACAAATATCATTCACTTAGCTCAGGAGGAAAAGCCAGCAACCTGAGCTTCAGAGCAAATACAGACACATTACAAACATTTATTAGAAACAGACCAAATCACAATTCATTGTTGTCAGGAAAGCATCAACATCTGGGTTCATAAGACGGGAGGCTCTTAAAGTAGCTGCCCAGAGTCCCATGCCACTCTTTCAGTGACTGAGAGACCCAAACAAACAACTCTGTTCTCTCTTTTTATACAGTCCTTAGCTATTATCCTATCTAATAGAACGTCATCTGATTGACCAGAACTTAGGCACATACCATTGGCTCTGGTCTTAGCAACTCCCCTTAGGGCCCTGGGGGCTTCACGCCCACATTGGCTTAGCACCTAGTAATTAGGGGTTTGGGGCCTACTTAGGAGCTATGATCTAATCAGATCTCCCTTCTTTGGCCCCACCTGGAGTCCCACCTGAAGCCTATTCAGATGGGTGGGGAAAGATCTTCTCATTTACTGATTGCCTTTACATATGGTCATAGAGACAAGAGAAAATCTAGAGAAGGTATATTCCCTATCTTCAAATATTAGAAAAGCCATCACAAATAAGAGGAAACAGACTACTTCTGGATTTTTATAGGACAGAGAACCTAGGGGTGGGAATAAATGTGGTACAGACTGTAGCCCAATGTGAGGAAGAACTTTCTAGTGAATAAGGCTTTCCGGTAGGGTAGTATGTCATCCTGGGAGGTTGGGAGCTCTCGTCACAGGAATTATAAAGCCCATAAGATATATTCTAGAATTCTATATTGGGATAGATTAGATTACCTCTTAGGCTTATCTGCCACTAAAAATATATAATTCTATGATTCAAATCAGTCTAGCACTGTAACAATAAGGCAATAATAACACGGTAGATGATAATTGTCAAAATGCCTATGTAGTTCTGTATTGCAAACTATACAAGACTCTCCACATAGAAGGTAGAAGTAAACCATTTATTCACACACCACAGAACCATATCCCAAAACCAAATGCTCAGTTCCCACAGCCAGTCAGTCCACTTCATCATAACAGCAAGGAACCCAAAACATTCAATACAGAATATCACAACATGGGGCCTCACCATCCCAAAACCTCTCCAACCCCCTGCTGGGGTCTTCCCCAAACAAACTCACAGTACAGCTAAGTCAACCTGTTCAGTTCTAACAATCACAAGGGTAGCCATTAACAGCTGCTAGTAACCATAACATCTTTCTCTCTCTCTCTCTCCATTTCCTGTGACATAACTTCCTTTTCCTGTCAGGAAGCTCTTCCCACCATGTAACTTAGGCTTCCTGTGACATTAGCAAGTCACACACGGCCTATTAATGGGTGGGAAAGATCTTCAAAGCCAAATTGCTACTACAAGCACCCTTCCCTCCCCTACTCTTGACTTGGAGGAAAGAGATGAGGGTAGTGATGAAAGACCCTCAGTCCTCCCATCTTCAGTGGTTCCTTCCACTTAGTTTGTGCAATTACTATATTATATACCATGCTTCTGTAAAATACTTCATCAGCCTCCAAGAATCCAAGCCCCTGTGGGACAGTATTTACCTGGAAATATTGGGCTCCACAAATAAGATCAGCATTGTGCCTGGGTCATCTTTGTATTATTTTTGCTCTGGTTAAGAAAGCATTGCGTAGGAATCAGAGGTGATCAAAAGCTATTGATTTACTCAAAGCAAGAAGAAAGGCTCATGCTCAAAAACTGACTTTGTGAGCTCTCAGGCCTGGCATGTACAGTGCTTGCTTTGACAGGAGAAATCACCAGACTCTCTTGGGTTTGGAAGGCATTAGGCATTTTATTAGATACCAGTCCTCTCTCGTTTGAACACCCAGTGTCAGTGTGCTTCTTCCTATTCCAATATGGTTCTTGGGAACCCAGTTTAGTAGTTGTTCCTTTCATAAATGATGAATGGAGTAGCAAATCAAAATTCTTACTGGGAAGGGAACACAAAGATGTAGGGATTTTAAAGGGAAAGGAATCTATGATACAAAATGGCAAAAGAAGATAACAAGACATCGCCAGAGTTTTCATATATAAGAGCTGATGCTGGCTATCTAATATCTTCTTTTATACCACAATCCACCTCTTGTCCACTTCCAGCACAAATGAAAATGTAGTCAGTGTCTATACTTCTTTAACTACAACTAGAGGAGTGATTGGTTCTCCCTTATTGGAAGTCTTCAAGCAGAAACTAAATGTCAATTTGTTAGATATGCAATAGTAGGGATTATTTTTGAGTATGGGCGAAACTACATAGCCATTGAGATCTCTTTCAATTCCAAAATTATGTGATTACTGGAATATGGGCTCAGAAGACAGGATTGGAAACACATAGAGTCTCCAAGATAGCTCAGAACCCTTTTATCCATAAGAATACTTGAAGATTATTCACTCTTATAAGCCATGAATATTTGATCTCATCATTTGCCTTGATCAAAAGATTTAGCTAGCAGTCCCTGGAGTTAAAACTCAAGGAGTTTTAATGGAGTAAAAACTAAATACAAGTCAATACGTACTTCACCAAAAAAATAGGCCATTTTCTTCTAGCTCTCTTCTCCCTTCCTCCACATTTCACATTACTTAGGCATCTCATTCAACCATGTCCTTTTTCATTATGGTCACAGATGAAGATGTGACCCTTCTTTTTCTTGCCAAGGCAAACCCCTCGGCGTTTGCCCTAAATCCCACCCCTTCCTAACTCTTCCAACAAATTGCCTGTACTATAAGTCCTCTTATTTTAATCTTCTCTACTGACTCCTTTCCACTACCTATAAACATTCCCATATCTCTATTATTTTTTTCAAAAAATCCTCAACTGATCTGACCACCCTCGTGGTTATATCCTATATTTGTTCAACATTTCTCAACCAAACTCCTTGAGAAAGCAGTCTACAATCAATATCTCCACTTCCTCTCCTCTCATTTCTAAAGCCTCTACAAACTAGCCTCCAACCTCATTTTTAACTAAAATATTTCTCTAAAGTTATCAGTGAAAACTAAATTGCCCAGTCTAATGGAATTTCCTAAATCCTTATACTTCTAAACGTATCTACAATCTGCAACATTGGTGATGACCTTTTCCTCCTAGATGCTCTCTTCTCTCTAGGTTTTCAATACTAGTTTCTCCTGGTTCTCTTTCTATCTGTCTGAATACTCTTCTTTCAATTTCTGTTACTGGTTCTTCATGCATGTCATACTCACTAACAGCAGATGGTCCCAAGGCTCTATCCTGGGTTCCATTCTATTTTTGCTCTATTCTATCTTACTTGGTCCTTCAAGTTGGGGGTTCCAAGGGAGAGTTGCAAAGAGATGAAAAGTTAAGGAACAGCCACTGTGGACAGTGGCATAGTATGGAGGAATAGAATGTTTGTATCACCTTAGTAATGTTCCAGTTGAGATTAAATGACACAAATTTGTAATGGGCCCAGTTAGCATGGTTTAGTGATTTTTCTCCAGCTCTTTTTAGCAGCATCTGATTGAAAGGAAGGAGCCAAATTGTGGAGTCTAAGGTTCTGAAGTGGCAAGACGTAATTGGTCATAGGATCAGAGGAAGATGATAATTGTCTTCATGTATTTGAAAGGCTGTCATATTGACTAAATTTGTTATGCTTGGCTCCAGGAGACAGAGACATCATGGATGTGAATCCTAAGCTCCTTTTAATTGTGGGCTTTTGTACACCCAGGTTTAAGACACTCTTTGGAACAGTATTTACTCAAAACCATAGCTCATGAGACTCTATCAGGTGCTTTTTTAACCAAAATAAGCCATAAAACATATTGATTCAAAGCAAAGGCATTTAATTAAATAGAGCAACAAGATTAATAACAAAAAAATCATACTCAGACCTAAAGGAGGATTGTCTCCCACAAATGTATAAATCATTGTCAGAAGAGGAAACATATATAGCCTAGAGAACTCAGTTTCCTTAGTTCATGTTGCTGTTGAAACATCCCTCTGTTTCTAAAGCTCTCATTTGATATTCTCCTACAAAACCACCAGTGTCACTTCCTAATATGCCTATTCCTTACACTACAACCGGCTATTTTTCCGTTGAATTACTATAGTTAGGTGTCCACTTCTCTGTGGGAAAGTAGATCTAGTGGTTTTTTATGAAATAGCCCATAGTCTTCAATTTATTCTATTTCTTTTTTGACTCAAACACAAAGACTTTTGCTATAAGCACAACAAAAGTACTTTTCCTCATTTTCAATAGCACCTCTCCCAGATTTCCCTGGTATTTAGGTTTTGTTGAATACTTTTCACCTCCCACCATGCTCCTGAAAACTAACACTATATAAATACAGGTGACCTTAGAGCTTAGCAAGTATGGAGGTACTTGGGTAAATGTTGTGGCTTTAGTAGCTCCTTCCTGCAACTACACCTAAATCGCTGCTCTACCTATTGGTGGAAGTTGGAAAGAGTCAAATTTAGACTTGATGCAAAGAAAATCTTCCTAACTATTAGAACTATCCCAAAATGGAAAGGACTGTATCAAGAGAGTGGGTTCCCACTCACTAAAGATCTTCAAACTAAGACTAGATGATCACTTAATAGGTATGTTGTAGAGGAAAGTATTATTCAGAAAGTTGATGGCCTTTGAGGTTTGTTAAAACTCTGAAATTCTCTGAGTCCGTGATTCTGTAAGCTCTAGAATAATAAAATTAAGAGTAGAAACAGATAGGACATATCATCTATTTCAAGTACTTTATTTTACAGATGTGGAAACTGAGACCCAGAGAAGGGAAGACTTGCTCCAGATCACACAGGTGGCAAAACAGAAACCATTTTCCCCCTTTACTTCTCTAGAGGTAAGGCTACTTGGCATTCAGTTTCCAAAATTTGCCTTTGTCATTCTTCTGGAACGTTTCTCCTTCATTCTATTTTTGGTGCTTCCTTCAGGCACTTGTTGTTCTCATGCTATGAAGGGAGAATGAAGAGTTCCTGCAATATTTTCCCCATCCTCAAAGATCATCCTTCCTAAGCATCTTCCCCCACCTAAAGGCTATTCACTTTCTATATATTCCACCCTTCAAAGAGTTTCCACATTTTCTGTTTCTTACTGTAGCTCCAGACTGTTCCTATTAAATATTTTACTTTGTAAGTCTGCTTCTTTTATTGAGTCGAAAGGCAAATCTATCTTTTGCATGCAATCTTTTTTTTTAATTTATTTTTAACATGTTTGGTTTTCAGCATTGATTTTCACAGGCGTTTGAATTACAAATTTTCTCCCCATTTCCTCCCCCC
>CM053625.1:204914260-204955837 GCA_028646595.1 Phalanger gymnotis
GTATGACTGCCTGTAGACTAACGAGTTCTATGTTCCACGCTTGGGCGGATGCGCTGCCTCACCAGCACTCCTCCTTCCCCAAGAGCCCCCTACCCACACTGGGCTTAAATCTTCAGCAGGCTGTTCACTCCTGCTCTGATCTGCCACTTAATTCCTCCCACCAGGTGGGCCTGGGGCCAGAAGCAACTGCAGCTGTAGTTCTAAAGCTGCCCCACCTCTGCTGCGGCCAAACCACAAACTCAGTCCCACAGCTTTTCCAACTAACCTTCTCTGTTGTCTTTGCTCTTTGTGGGTTGAGAGGTCTGGTAGATGCCACAGCTCAGTAATTCAGGACTGTAGGGCACTCTCCGCTCGGCTGCTGGTCTGGTCGGTCTGCGGTCGGTCCGTGCCACGCACTCTGGGCTCTTCTGGGCTCAGCTCCGCTCCTCTCGGCTGGGAGCTGGGAGCTCCGTGCGAGACAGACCTTACCCAGAGACCATCCAGCCTGTCCTGGGCTGAAGCCCTGCTTCCTTCTGCCACTTTGTGGGTTCTGCAGCTCTAGAATTGGTTCAGAGCCATTTTTTATAGGTTTTTGGAGGGACTTGGTGGGGAGCTCACGCCAGTCACTGCTTCCCAGCCGCCATCTTGGCCTGCATGCAATCTTAAACCCAGATTTATTAAACATGGTAATTAAACATAGCCACAAGATTGATCCAACATAAAACGTACAATGTGCTATTGCAACTAGAAGATGTTTTTCCTTTAAAATGCTAGAAACAGGATAAATAGATTTGGAGCTGGAAGAGAACTCAAAGGCTACCTGTTCCAACTTCTTCATTTTACAGATGAGAAAACTGAGAATCAGGGAGATTAAATGACTTGCCCATAGTCACAGAACTAGAATGTTTTACAAGCAAGATATGAATATAGGACATCAGATTCTAGAGTTGGCATCGTTTCTATTTGTGAGACTCCCCTTAGTTCATTTTAATATTTCTTGGTCAATATTTCAAGCCCATAACATATCCTTTTTCCAACAGTTAATACATTAAAACAGTTTCTTTTAGTTTTTAAACCCATATTTTTAAACTTATTGACAATTTTGTTTTCACACAAACTTAATTTCCATATGTATCCTTTCTCTTCTCTTACCTGGATGACTCATAGCAAAAAAGTGAAAGATAAAATGGGGGAGGGGGCAAAATAGTGCAACAAAATAAACAAATATACCTAGTGAGTCTGAGAGTGTATACAATATTCTGTACTCCTAGTCTCCCACTTCAGAAAAGAGGGAAGGTTGATTTTCTTATTTCTCATTTCCTCTTCTCCATCAAGTTTAGCCATTATAATTAGACAGTACACATTTTCCATTTTATGATTGTGCTTTCCAATTACATTGTTTCAGACATTGTGTATAATAATTTCCTATATCTGCTTACTAAAATTTGAACGAATTCATATAAATGAATCAATAAATATTTATTGAACACTAGCAATGTGCTAAGTGCTGAGTATACAAAATCACGCTTTCACTCTTCAAAATCTTTGTGACCTTGGGCAAGTCAGTTAACCACTCTGGGCTTCGGTTTCCTCATCTGTAAATGAGGAAGTTGGATGAAATGACTTCAGAGTTCTCTGCCAGTTCTATATCTATGATCCTAGGTATTGATTGCAATACTAGGCTCCAGTCCCAGCTCAACTCCTTACTCCCTGTGTAACTTTGGGCAAATCATTTCATTGCTCAGTTTGCATACCTATAAAATTAGGGTTTTGGGCAAGATCACATCTAAGAATCTAGTGTTGTGGAACCCTAAAAGGTGCTATTCACCTTGACAACTCCCTCATTTAATAGGTATGAAATCCTGTGACCCTCTCTAATCTGTTTTTTGGTCTATAAAACAGGAATAATCATATTTACCTATTTGCCTCTTAGAGGTGTTCTGAGAGTTGAAGAAGGTATTAAATTAAAGTACCCTAAAATACATGGTGTAAATATGAGGTACTATTCATTTTCTTCTTGTTGTTAGAGGAAACACCTGTCCTGACATTTGCTTTTCACTTTTTTTTTTCAGTCACGCCCCACTCTTCATGATCCCCATTTGGGGTTTTGTTAACAGAAACAGTGGAGTAGTTTGCCTTTTCCTGCCACTAGAGGTCACTCAATGATTACCAACTCTGCTACATTAGAAAATGAGTGGAGACCTTGAGCGAGTTGCTAAGTGCCTCAAGGAGATCTAGTACTTCAATGTCTGGGAAGGATATCACTGCAGGGCTACCTTGGGAAAAACCAAGAAAAATAAAATTCTGTGATTCTCTAATTCCCTCATTCTGTGGAGGAATCCATTCAGAAACCTGAAGATTCTTAGAGCCCCTGGCCCAGAGGCTCAACATCCTTAGCGTCCCTGAGATACCAAGGGAGAACTGGGCATTGGGGTAGAAAAGACTATTTTCATCAACATCATTGTCATCATCATTGTCATTTTCTTTTTCGTCATTATCGTTGTCATCAACCACTGCTCTTGTTTTTCACTTGTGTGTTAGTCGCATCCCACTCTTCACGACCCCATTTGTGGTTTTGTTGGCAAAATACTGGAGTAGTTTGCCATTTCCTGCCACTATCAGAAAGGAAGTGAGACAAGGTGGGAGAAAGGGAGGGAAGAAGGAAGGAAAGAAGGAAGAAAAACTTCACCTGGAGGCCAACCTCTTTGCTTGTGAGCCTTGTCTGGTCCTTGGATGACAAATACATACCCATCTTTGAGCTATACTTGGGAAAACCTGCCAAAATCTTCAAGAACGCAGGACTATTTCCATGCCATAGTGCATGTCAGAATGCTCTATGTGGAGAACGCTTTAGAAAACCAGATATGTCTCAAGACTTCCTGATAGTTTGGAAGACCTGAACTTTCAGTCTAAAGGTAGAGGTGGTAGAAGATGGGAATTGGTTGGTGTATGATGCTGGCTGAAGAACTGAGCTTCAGTGGAAAAAAATGTATCAGATTTGGAACCAATTCCAATTCTGCCCAATACTGTGTGACCTTGGGCAAGTCACTGCCTGATCAATAAATCAATTAATAAACACTTATTAAGCACTTACTATGTGCAAAGTGCTGGGGATACAAAAAGAGGTAAAAGACAGTCCCTGCCCTAAAGGAGGACATAATCAAATGGTTAAATGTAATGCTCCTTTTCAAACTTCAGCTTTCTCCTCTTTTAAAATGAGGAGTCTGAAGTAGGTGACCTGTAAGTTCCCTGTGATCTCTAAATCTGTGATCTATGATGCTTTGAAACCTTTTTTTTTACAGAGGTTCTCAAACTTTTATAGTATGAAGCGTCTTTTTTTGATGTCAACAATTTAACTGATCCCTCTCACATCCACATGTAGAATCATAGATTTAGAGTTAGATATGCACTATTTAATCACACTAATTGTTTATATCAACACAAAGTTATTGTGATTTCAGTAACATTTAAAGTACATTTGTAATTCACCATAATCAAATGATTTAAGAGTTAGAAAGGAAAAACTTCCTGATAATCAAAACTATCCAAAAGTGATAAGAACCCTTTTGGGAGGTATCGGTTTTCCCCTTGCTGGAAGTTCTCAGGTGGAGGCTAGATGATCATTTATCATAGATTATTTTGAGGGAATTCTTGGGCAAGTATGGGTTGGAGTATATGACCTAGAAGGTCCCTTATAACTCTGAAATTCCGTGATTCTGTAATTCCCTTCTTCTGTGGAGAAATCCACTCAGAAACCTGAAATTTCTTAGAGCCCCTGGCCCAGGGGTTCAACATCCTTAGTGTCATTTAGATAACAAGGGAGTACTGGACATCGGGTAGAAAAAACTGTCCTCGTTATCATTTTCTTCATCATCATCATTGTCATCATCATCATCTTTGTTGTCATTATCATTGTCATCAATGACTGTTCTAGTTCCCATTCTGTACTAAGGAAATGATAAAACATAAGATTTGGTGGTCCCTATCAATGATTTTTACAGTCAATTTCAGGAGAATAGTACATATCTATATGGAGACAAATACTGACAGAAATTAATTTAGACTAGGTATTAATATAGTACCTGGTACATATTAAGAACTCAGTGAATGCCTGTTTATTTTTCTTTCATTTGTAATCTATGTATTTTATTTTATGCTTTTGAAAATATTATTCTGAGGAGTTGTTAGGCTTCACCAGACTACCAAAGGATTCTCTGACACACAAAAGGTTAAGAACCCCTACGTATAAACTTTTTCTATTCCCATTAAAAGAGATTCAGTTGTCCTGAAAAAAAAAGATCCTGGGGTTTTAATTGACTCTGAGCTCAATGTGAATGAACAATATGATATGACAGTCTAACAAGATCTCAGACTCCATTAAAAATCTCAGCTTCCAGAAATAGGGCAGCGAGAATCCCACTGCACTTTGTATTCTATCCTCAACAGACTTCATCTGGTGGATTGTGTTCAGTTTGGGGCATGGCAGTTTAAGAAAGGCATTAATAAGTTGAAGAAATTCAAAGCAGGGCAACTAGCATGTTGAAGGGTCTTGTGTCCATGCCATTTGAGGAGCAATTGAAGGAATTGGGAATGCTTATCCTAAAGAAGAGAAAACTGGAAAGTGGGAAGAAGGGAGCAGGGTATGTCTTCAAGTATTTGAAAGACTGTCATGTGGAAAAAGGATTACATTTGTTCGATTTGGCCCCAGAGAGCAATGAAAGGATGAAAGTTGTAAAACATTCAATTTTGTGTTGATGTCCAGGGAAACTTCTAAATAATTAGGTCTCTCTAAATGTGTATTTGGTTGGTCTCAAGGAGTAGTGGGTTGCCCTTCCTTGTAGGTGTTCCAGTAAGCTGGATGACTACTTGTCCAATATGTTATAGTGGAGATTCCTTTAATGAATAGCTTGAACTGATGATTACTGAAGGAGTTCAGAAAAAAAAATCCTCAGGGTTGGTTTAACTAGGGAAGATTTTAGCCAGTCTGTGAAGATGATAGGAAGGCAATTCCAAGAAGGTGAAAAATCATGAGCAAAGATGCAAAAGTGGAAATTCATACTGCATGTTTGGAAACCATGAGTAGACAAGTCAAATGAAAAGGGTGGTGGCAAAAAGTAGGAGGAGAGAAGGTTGTAGGGGTCCTTAGAGGAAAAAAAAACTATTACATCAAATTGCTATGTAACTGTGAGCTGTTATTAACCACAAAGAGACTTCTATAAATTATTTCATCTAATAATCATAATATCCTTCATAGTTCAAGTGTTGTTGAGACCATTTTACAAATAAGGAAATAAGGACTTAGAGATGGTAAAAGACTTACCTAAGGTTACATAGCTAGTAAGGGGTAAAATAGGGACTCTAACCAAAATTCTATGATTCCAAGTTAATGGGTCATTCCTAACCCTTCTTCACCTACGTCATGCTTCATTGAAATCTTTTAACTCCTAAGTGTCTTTGCTAGGAAAGAGACCAAGTATACAGCCATGACTTATAACCATGACCAACACCGACTTAAGAGCAAGTAGCTATCAATCTATTTCCTTAGCTTTGTGGACCATTGACCAAACTCCTCCCTTTGTACAGGAATTAGAATGGCACTCTTTTGTGATAGGTCTAAAGCTACATGAGGTGAAAGACCTCATGTCACTGTGAATAATTTTTAATCCAGGTCATGGAAGACATGGTGTTCAAAGCCACTGATCCAGAAATTCCTTTTTCTGCATTTGGGAATGTTGTTGTTTTTCCTATTTCAGTTAGCATCAAATTGTTCACAATCTCCTTCTTCCAAGTACCAGTCATCCTAGGTCAATTTGTCTTGTCCATAACCTATAGAAACATAGAGTTTTTCCTCCTTGGAAGTGCCCAGAGGTCATCAATCCCTATGTGAGCCACCTCCCCTCCTGCCTTCCCATTTTACAGATGAGAAAACTAAGGCTCAAGGATACAAAGGGATCCATTCAAGTTCACACAAGTTCTATAAGCTAGCTAATAGAAAAAACCAAAACCAGAATAAAGGATTTCCATGGACACTAAACCACATTTATCTTGTGAAAACCCCTAGCTTCACTCAGGTTTCTCACAAATCCCTGAAGACACATAAGTTATCTTGTCCCTAAAAAATTCTGTAGAAGAGAGGCAGCATGCAGAGTGGTTAGAGAGTTGTCCTTGGAATCAATTCCAGTCTAGCTTGTGCTACATGTGGCCTTATGATAGTTTATAAGTAAGTAACCTCTGAATGTTCCAGGCAACTCTGTACAACTATAAAGCTTCAGAGAAGGTACAAATGTGCATAGAGAAAGGAAGTTTCTTACCAAGAATTCCCTACACAAACAAAATGAGGCCCAATAAAAACAAAAAACAAAGCTTCAAAGAGGAACATTATATAATCAGTCTTGTACCTCTTAGAGCCATGGAATGTTAGTACTGGATGGTCCCTTAGAGATAGAATCATATGATAAGTTTTGGTTGAACTAAATAACCTCTGAGGACCCTTTCAACTCTCAGAGTCTGATTTGAAGTCCAATCTCCAACATACCTGACGAGGCTGTGCTTGAAGATTTCCAATTAAAGGGAACCCATTTCTTATTAAAGCTGCCCATTACAGTTTTAGAGTTTTTATTTTTAGAATTTTTTCTGACACTGAACTTTGCAATGTACACATATTAGTCTTTGCTTTTCTGTCTGGGGCATTGTGTTTATATATTTGATTTGTTAAACTCAATAGTATAGTAGGACTCAATAATAAGACAAGTCCATTTAATCCTCTTCAATGTCACTTTCTCAGATTGGACTCACCATTCTAGCCTGTTGAGATCTCTTTGGATCTTGATTTGATCATCCAAAACGTTACGTATACTTTCTATAGTCACAGAGTCCTAGGTCATTAGAGCTAGAAGGGAGCTTGGAGACCACCGAATCGTATCAATCAATTAATGAATCATTATACAAATACTATGTGCCAGGCACTGTAGAAACAAAAACAAAAGTAAAATTGCTTCCTATTCTCAAGGAATTTAGAAGTCTGGTGGGTCTCGGAATAACATGTACATTTGTGGGGATCTACAACAGAAATGCAAAGTAGAGGCAAAATAATTTCGGGAAGAAGGTGCTTGGCCCTGGAGGGATCAATAAAGGCTTCTTGTAGGTGTAGCTTGAACTGAGTCTTGAAGGAAACTAAGGATTCTGACAGAGGGAATGAATTCTAGCTATGAGAAGAAAGACAGTTCAGAGAGAGAGAGATGAAACGTGGAGCATCATGTGTGAAGAACATACTAGAAGGCTAGTTTGGCTAGACTTTAGTTGTGTGTGATGGGGAATAATGTTCAACAGAGTTGCAAAGGTACATTGGAGCCAAATTGTGAAGTGTTTAAAATGCCAAACAGAGGAGTTTAAATTTGATCTTTGATTTAAAAGGAAGTTTATTGGGCAGCTATGTGGCAAAGTGGAAAGAGTATTGGGCCTATAGTCAGGAAGACTCATCTTTGTGAGTTCAAATCTGACCTCAGACACTTACTAGCTGTGTGACCCTGTGCAAGTCACTTAACCCTATTTGTCTCAGTTTCCTCATCTATAAAATGAGTAGGAAATGGAAATGGCAAACCACTCAAGTATCTTTGCCAAGAAACCCTAAATGGCATCACAAAGAGTTGGACGTGAGTGAACAACAAACAAATTATTGGGGGGCAGGGGAGTTGACATGATTACATTGCACTTTAGGAAAATCAGCTTGGCAGATGAGTGGAGAATGGATTGGTGAGGAGAGAGATTTAAGCCAGGGAAACCATTTATGAATCTGGTGCAATAGTTCAAGGTGAAAGGCAATAGGGCCTTGATGAGGCTTGAGGCAGTGTGAATGGGAAGAATTTATATTGATGTCTTTTTTTCATACGTCTATAATTTCCCTTTAACAGCTCTCCCAACCTGCCATTGAATCCTACAAGGAAGCAAAGAAAGCAAAAATCAGTTGACAGAATGATTATGTCTGACAATATATGCCCTCATTCCACAACGGTAGCTCTCTATCTCTCTATTGAAAGGAGAGAGCCCCAGTGGTTTTACAAATGATGCAGCTGATAAGGAAGTGGAATGATTGGTTTAAGGTCACATGATTAGGAAATAAAAGAGTTATGGATGAGAATCCAGGTCTTCTGACTCTAAATCCTGTGTGCTTTTCATTATGTTGTACTGCCCTCTTTATTCTGTTGTAGTTTAAAGGCAATTCCTGTGGTTCAAAATTTTTTTTTAACAATTATTAACAAAATACCTCAAAGTTGTATATTGTTTTTTTTTAAAAAAACACTTTCCAGCAATGACCTCATTGTGCATTTATGATATTACTATGCATTCGGTGGGGTGGATTTTATTGTCCTTATATTACATGTGGTCAAATTAAAACAGAGTGGTTTAGTAATTTGGCCAAGCTACTCTAGCCAGGCAGTAGAGAAACTGGGATTAGAATCCAGATCGACTGACTCAGCCAATATTGTTGCCAGTAGGTGGCAGTATAATTGCTCCCACCTCAGTGGCCAAGGGCTGGGAAGACAAGACACAAGTCTTGTGTCAAAACTTCTGTTATTTTCCTCCCCTCCTTATGGCACAGTTGAGGAGGAAACTGAGGCTCTGATTCTAGAGCATGTCATAGAGTAACACCACCTTTATTTGGACTTGTTGGTGCAGTGGGGTGGGATCAGAACTGTTTCATTTAATTGATTTTTTTTCCAGGTGAATGAAGAGTACCACTTTTAGCACCAAAGAGCTATTTAAAATAAAGAAAGAAAAATTTTAAATAACATTTTTGGATAAAAATCTTTCTAAAGTGTGTCACGGAATTTCAGAGTTGGAAGGGATCTCAGCAGCCACCAAGTACAACCCAAACATGAAAAAGCATCCTATCCACAATAAGTATCCACCCACCTTTCCTTAAAACTCTCCAGTGAGGGCAAAATCATTATCTCCAAAGGCAGCCTATTCCACTTTTGAAAAGCATTTATTTTTAGGATGTTTTTCTTGACATTAAGCCTAAATTTGCTTTTTTTCAACTTCCACCCATTGTCCCTGGTTCTGCCTTATGGGGCCAAACAAAACAAATCTAGGTATCTCTCCCACATGACAGCCCTTCAGACAAGTGCCTGACACATAGTAGGCACTTAATAAATGCTTATCGACTGACTGATTGGTATTCTGAGTCTTTTCTTCTCTAGCTTAAACCTCCCTAGTTCTTTAGCTGATTCTCACATAGCATGGTCTCAAAGCCCTTCATCATCCTCATTTCCCTCCTCTGTACAGTCCCTGGTTTATCAGGGACTGCTAAAATGTGGTTCATAGCACTGAACACAATGCTCAAGATTTGGTTCTAATCACAGTAGACTATCTCAGCTAAGAGATGCTGAACTTTGGCTTCAGAGCTCAGAGTCATCATTAAGAACACTCCACGGGGAGCAGTGGAAAGCATGCCAAATCTGAAGACTGAGGCCCAGAGAATAATTTGCTTAAGAGCACACAGGTAATAAGAAATAGAGATGGAATTTAAACTCAGATCTTCTCTTTTCTCCTCAAAAAAATTAAGAGTACATTTATAGAGTCTTCAAAGTTCTATAGTTTAAATCTTATGATTTTGCACAGATTAGATTCTATATAATTCAACATTTTTGGAGCATCTACTGTGTGCAGAGTAGTCAATCCACAAGCATTCATTAAGTGCTATAAGACTATGCTAAGTGCTGGGCCCAGGAAGAAAGAAAAAAACATTGTCCCTGCCTTCATTTGAATGAGGAGGCTACATGTAAATAACCAGCTATGTATTGTGGGAGATAATCTGAGCATGAAAGGCCTTACTTGAGGGTCAGTAGGAGGGGGAAAGGTCCACTGTAGAACATGGGATTTGAGCTGAGTCTCGAAGGAAGGCAGGGAAACTAAGAGTAAAAGAGTTTTATAATCATGGAGGACAACCCTTGCAAATGTATGGAGGCAGGAGATGACATATTTTGTTCAAAGAACTTCAAATAGGCCATTGAAGATAGACATAAGAATTCAAGAAGAGGAATAAAGTATAAGAAGACAGGAAGTGTAGAAAGGGGCCAGGTTATAAGTTTTAAACGTCAAGACGTAGAAATATAAAGAGTGGTGGATGAGTGGGACTTTGTCCTAGGTGCCAATCTCTGAATGGGGAAGAAGATGTTCTTTCTTCTTCCCATTAGCTGTAATGCCAGCTATGTAATTGGTTCTGCTTCCTTTTTCAACTCTGGGTTGCCACTGCCTAAATGGGTGGCCAAAAGTTATGAACTCCTCTTCTGGGGGCATTTTCCCGTTGTGGTAGATTGTCCCTTGCCTGTCAACCTCCACTACTTACCTGCAGAAGCAATGCTGCTCCACACCACACCCCTCTCTCTCAATCTCCATAGTCAACTGTTTGAAAATAAGATTTGTGCCTCATGCCTCTCTTACCATCTCTAGCAAATTCCTCCCTCTTGTTCCTCTAATCTCTGTGATTTAGAATCACCTTCTGTGTAAGCAGAGCTCCTCTCCCCTGCCACCATTCTCCATGTGCTCATATTTATCTAGCTCAGTCCTAACCCTTCCTAATCCATATCTTCCTCTGTCCCTCCCCCCGGCCCCTTATAACCTTTGAAACTCTCCTATGTTGTTAACCAACTTTTTTTGTCTTAAACCTGTTTACTTCACATTGCTTCCACATTCTGGTCCTCATTGAAACATTACTTTCTCCTGAAGATGCCAGATCCTTTCCATCCCTCTCCAAAGCTGGGTGTTTCTTCTCTCAGAAAGCCAGGAGATAGAGGTGGCATACTCCTTGCTCTGCAATGACACTTTTAGACCCTACCTCTGCCACTTTCACTCAATAGCCCCCTCTTCTCCTTTAAAATTAATTCCATTCTACACAGATATTTGGTAGTCTTATGTATGTACTGTCTTCCCACCATGTCTTGCTCCCCACCATGATAATGTCAATACCAGACTCATAGTTTTATTTTATAGGCCAATGCTTTCTGGCTTCTAATATCTTGTCTTCCCAGGTTCTCCCATCTCCTTAACTACCATGATTTCTGGCCCCAGGCTATGTCAACCCCACACAAGAACGGTCAGAAATTAGACCCCTTTTACCTATCCCTACCTAGGTGGTACAGCAGATAAAGTGCTACGCCTGAAGTCAAGAAGACTCATCTTCCTAAGATCAAATCTGGCGTAAGACACTTACTAGCTGCGTAGCCCCGGAAAAGTCACTCGATCCTGTTTGCCCTAGTTTCCTCGTCTGTAAATGAGCAGCAGAAGGAAATGGCAAACCACTCTAATGTCTTTGTCAAGAAAACCTCAGATGGAGTCACAAAGAGTTGCACTTGACTGAAAAACAACTGAACACACACAATTAAAGGAGAAATGCACTATTAACAATTTGAGGATTAGGGGAAAACTCTGAGGAAGTGGAGATACTTCAACTGACCTTTGAAAGATGATAAGAATTCTGAAAGACAGAAGGGAAAAGGAATGAGTTACAGACATAGAGGAGATCCTGTGTGAAAACAAGCTTGGAGATCAGATACTCCAAGTTAATTAATAGCTACGAGGGTGGTAGAATATACAACATGTGAAAATAAGGAATGTTTTAAAAGTCTATGAAGGGAAACGAAGCCAGATTGTGGAAGGTTTTAAATATGTGAATGAAGAATTCATGCTTTATTTTTGAGGTAGTAAAGAGTCTTTAAAGAATTTTGAGCAAGATCGTGACATAACTACAAGACCTGTGCCTTAGGAAGACTGTCATCAGATTATTGAGATAGAATTAAAGAAGGCAGAGACTAGAAGTGGAGACTATATATTTATAACAATAATCCAGGACAGAGATGATGTGGTATGAATTAGCATAGTGGCCATGGGAGTGAAGAGAAAGAGATATCTTGAGAAATGTTGTACTAATATTCATAAGTCAAATGATTGTGTATGGGGGATGAGGGAGAGGGAAAACTCTTGACATAAAGATTTTTCTTTTTGTAATTGGGAAGATAGTATTACCCTGGACAGAAACAAGGAAGCTTGAAGAAGGAGAGGTTTTAGTAAGGACATTTAATTTTATTTTGGATTTGTTGAGTTTAAGATGCCAATAGGACATCCAAGTTGAGATATAGGCAGGAGCTGGAGGTGTGAAACTGGAATTCAGGTGAGAGATTTGGGCTACCTTTATAGATTTGACAGACATTTGTATAGAGATGATACCCACATGGGAATGGATGAGATCACCAAGATAAAAAGTATAGAGAAAAAAGAGAAGAGGACTCAGGAGAGAACCTTGGAAGACACCCACACTTGGAATTCAAGAAATGGATGGTGATGCCCTGAAGGAGATGAAGCAGGGATAGTCACACATGTAGAAATAAACAAGGAAATAGAAGCATCATGGAAGCCAAAGGAAGAGAGAGTATATAAGAAGAAGAGGTGGTTAACAGAATAAGAAGCTGCAGAGAAGTCAAGGAGAATAAATAAGTAAAAGAGATTTTAGATTAACAGTTGAGATACAATTGGTCAGCTCTTTGAAAGTGGTGGATTCTCTTTGAGACTTTAAATTTCAGGGAAATATGAAGTGAGACCCAAGAAAATAGAGCCAATGAATTTACATAACTGGTTCTAGACATTTTGCTGAGAAAAAAGCATGAGAGATAAGGCAATAGTTTCAAAAAGGGGCAAGGTTAAGGGAAAGTTTTTAAAGGACTTTAGGAAACCTGGGGATGTTTGTAGACAAAGGGAAAAGCCAAGTGAAAGGGAGAGGAGATGAGAAGATGAGAGGGAGAAGAAATACTGGAAAAAGCAAGTCCTATAGCACAAGAAGAGCTGAGATCAAGTACATAAATAGAAGGAATATTCTTAGAATAAGGAAAGGCCACAACTTCCATCAGAAAATGGAACACTTTAGAGAAAGAAAAAATGGAACAAAGGAGAAAAATGTTGTAGGTGACGTAGTTTGATGTTGAGATATGGAGTAAGGGAGCAGAGAGACATCAAAGGATGACCTCTTTTCTAAATAAAGAACCCTAGGTTCTCAAGGAAAAGGATGGTTACTCTATTGCTAAATGGGGGCCTGAGTAAAAGGGGATCTTCTGAACTGATTCAAGTATGTGGGGTTATTTATACTAACATTCAGTGGACTCAAAACTACTGTTCTTTGTAGGGCCTTGTGGCAATTTGAATGTCATTCCACTAGAATATAAGTTCCTGAAGGCAGGAATGTCTTCAAATTTACCTTTGTATCTGTAGCACCAATATATTATTTTGTTTGGTTTTTATTTAATTTTTTTAATGGACCTGTAATTCACTCATGTAGGAAACTCCTGGTGAGGAAATTGGTATTGTTCACTGATATATAATTGTTCTCCATCTTATAGTCTTAAAGACATGTACAGGTTAAGCAACATTACTGGGTTACACAGAAAGTGTGTAAGTGTAAGAATCAAGACAAACACAGGTCATCCTGGCCTTGAGACAGGCTCTTTATCTAGTACAGTATGGCTACCTCTCCCCTTACATGATCTTTTCTTGCAATCAGGTTGTTTGTTGACTGTTATTTCTTTTAGCTACCCATGTGCTAGCTTCTAGTACTCTTCTTTCTGTCCCTCCTCCAACCCCTTTTTGAATGCCAATGATACAAAGACACTGGATGACCAAGAATGATACGTAGAGTAAATAAAAGGCAGCTAAGTAGTACAGTGGATGGAGTCTTGGTCTTGGAACCATGATAACCTGAGTTCAAATACAGCCTCAGTTGCTTACTTGCTATGTAACTGTAAACAAGTCACTTAACAACTACCTGATTAAGTTTCTTCATGTGTAAAATGGAGATAATAGCACCTCCTAGGGTTGTTGTGAGAATAAAATTAAGCAACATTTGCAAAGTACTTTGCGAACCTTAAAGTGCTATATAAATTCTGGCTTTAATTATTGATAAAAATGGATCTCTGAGAAGGGCTTTCAGATGAATAGAGAGCATTGCCTTTAGAATACAGATTTTGTGAGACTGTAGTGGTTACTCAGAGGTGTCTTTAATTTCCTTTATGGTTCTTGGCAGGGTAATGCATAGCTGAAGTAGCTAGATGAATGACCTTTTGGATAACTAAAGTATTACTATGCTTGATTCTTAGGAAAGTGCTAGAAGACATTCACAGATATAACCACGTGGAAGAGGAGTGTCATTATGAGACATTGAAAATGGTAGTCTTTTTGAGGCATTAGCTGGGGAGCCTTGTGGATCAGGGGAAAAATTAGTACCTTAACTCAACTTTCCCATTGCAGTTTAAGGATTATCAGGTACTTTCTTCACACAACCCCATATGGTTGAAAATGGCAAGTCGTGTTATATTCATTGTTCGTATGAGGAAACAGGTTCAAAGAAACAAAGTGACTTACCTATGGTCACATAGCTAGGAAGTATTGGAACCATTAGGTAGGATGGTTCTAGTTTAGCCTCATATCATCCATAGATTCCATTGCTGCAAGTTGGCAGCCCCCTCTATTGTTTCCCTATGTTTTTACCAGCTTGGTCAATATTTAGACAGCTGGGAAACAGGATTACTCTTGTAGAATGCTGGGACTGTGTATTTAGTGTATTCTAAATAGCACTATGACCAGGATGTAGATAAACACAAAATTAATTGATTTGTCAACCAGCCATATGGAAATCTGCTAGTGAAGGGGAAGATGCCAGAGAAGAGTCACTTCAAAGAGAATTCAAAGCCCGTGGTCCTTGTCCAAGCTGGTATCCATTTAACAATGCCTCCATTCCATTTTTCCCAACTTTCAGCCATAAGTACCTTTCCCCTTGAATGAATAATTAATTAATCAATGAAAAGCATTTATGAATGCTTCCTGTGTGCCAAATACTATTCTAAGCTCTGGGGACACAAATAGGAGACGAGGCCTAGCCTCTGTCCTCAAGGATGTTAACAAATATAGGTGAGGAGTGGCCAGAAAGTGGCATTTTGCTTTGGAAAGTTGTAGGGATGGTGAGTGAAATAGTAGAGTCATACAACTTTCTTATTACCAACAGTATCAGTGACTTGATTGATTGCAAAACTCGAAAATAGTTGAGGGTAGAGGATACCACTGCAGGGTGGCTGTCAAAATGACAAGTATATGTGACAAGGGCCACCTAGATTGGGAGTATCAATAGCTATGCCTACTTTCCCAATTATATAATATTTTTATGAGAATAAACTATACATACATAAAAGACATCCCACATATCCAGTCCTTTGCCAAATCTTGTTGCTAACTTTCACATATTTCATATATATCTCCTTCTCTCTACTCTGACATGAATCTACTTCATGGCCTGATTTGTTCCCACTTGAATTATTGTAATAGCTTCCTAATTGGGCTTCTGTCCCCAAGTCTCTCTCCATATTCCTATCCATTCTCTATTCAGACGCCAAAGTGATTTCTTGCAAGTGTAAATCTGATCAGGTCACTCTCATATTCTATAAACTCCAGTGCTCCCCATTGCCTCTAGAATAAAATTTAAAGTCTTCTGTTTGGCACCTAAGGCTCTTTATAACCTAACCCCTTCTGACCTTTCTAGTCTTCTTAAACTTGACTTCCACAAACTCTATAATCCAACTAAGATAGGCTATATGCTGGCTGTTATTCATGTAAAATGTTCCATCTGCCGGCTCTGAGCTTCTGCACTGGCTCACCCCTATGCTGAGAACGCTGTGCTCCTCTCACCTCTATCTCTTAGTTTTCCTGGCTTCCTTTAAAACTCAGTTCAAATTCTACCTTCTTCTAGAAGCTTTTCCAGGTCTCCCCCTGCTAGGACCTTCCCTTTGAGATTACCTCTTATTTTCCCTGCATATATTTTATATGCACCTAGTTACCTATGTGTTATCACCCCCACAGGAATGTGAGCTCTTTGAAGACAGAGAATATTTTGGTCTTTATCTGTCTTCTCAGCGCTTAGCCCAGTTTCTAGCACATGTCAAGTACTTAATAAATGCTTGTTGACTGACAGATATTCCTGATGAGGATGTTAGAATAGAAAGGGCAATGCAACCAGTTTCAAAAGTAGTATTATATTACAGCTCACATCTTAACTATCTGACAATGACTGAAAGGTACAGAGAATAAAAAATTTCACTGTTCTTATTATCTATTGACAGTTTAAAAGCTTTTGCTTCTTTTTTTGCTGTTGTTACATTTTAAATTTCAAACTATCTCTCTCCCTCCCTCCCTCTCCACCCCACACTAGAGAAAGCCACCATTTCACACACACACACACACACACACACACACACACACACACACACGCTGTGTGTGTTCCATAACAAAAAAAATTTTGATTAAAAAGAGCAAAATACTACCTGAAAGACTTACATGTTTCCAGTGTATACACCAAAATTAGACTTTGAAAAATATAGCTAAGTTCTGGTTAATGCAAATAATGAATCCCCTGAAAGAGTTGCATTTATTCAAATTTGTACTATATAAAGTTATAATTATGTAAAATATGGTAATTTGTTCCATTCTGATGGAAATATGCAGTGGGAAATTATACAACCACTTCAGAGGATTCATTATTTTTCACAGTAGTTGGGAACTAACTGTAATAAATTTGTTCACTGAAGCTATGATAATTCATCTTAACGACAACAACAATAATCAAGGTCTCCCATACTGTTAGAGGATGGTATGTGAATTAGGCAGGCTCCTAATGGCAATGAACAGCCCTAGAAAAGATGTGGAAATAATGAAAGGTCAAAGAAGAAAAGAATAAAAACTTAGAGGCCCCCTTTCACACCCCTATCCCCACTCTGTTGCTCCCAAGGATCTTTGACATCCTAGAGTACTTATCCCTAAGACACAGTCACCCATGGATCCAAGAGTTCATAGTTTTATGTGTTCTTAGAAACTGGAGAAAACTCAGAGATGTTCTAGTCTTGGATATTATGAGTTAGAAACTATTGCCTAGCCAACTAGCGCTTCAAGAATACTGTCTATAATATCTCTGACATCTGATTTCCAGCCCCTTTGTGGACACTACAGTAACAGAGAACTTTCTACTGCCTCCCACCCTCTAGGATAGTTCATGCCATTTTTGCATGACTTTATTCACTACAAAATTATCACAAAAGTATAAGTCTGTGTTTAACTCCATCATTTTATAGATAAAGAAACGGAGGTGGGTAGAAATGAATTGACTGGCCCAAGGTCACACAGTGAGTCAGAAATGGAAAAAGATAGAAATAAAGTGTAAATGGGAGCAGAAATGGAAATGGAGTCACGATTTTTTGATGACCTGGTGACACAACTGGTCTTTTAAAAGGTTTTCCCTGGGTAGGAGCCAATCCAAGTGGAGCTGGCCCAAGCCCTGCAAATAAGAACAGGAAAGCATATCCCTCTTGTTTCCGACTGTCCATGGCATAATCAGAATTTCCATTTCCATAGCAGCTTATGGTTTTCTAACCACTCCTTCTCTACCTCAACAACTCCATAAGGAAGGTTGTGTTAAGTCTATTCGTTTCCATTTTCCACATGAGGAAGCTGAAATTTAGAGGAGTGAAGTAATTTACCTAGTCATGAACTTGGTAAGCAGCAAAGTGATTACTCAAACCTGTCTCTTGAATTCATGCCTAGTGGTCTTGTTTTTTTCCCAGTCTCTCTACAGTTCAAGGAGACCTGGAATTTGTTTCAAGAGGATCCCATCTTTTACTCTTCTCCATCACAAGAAAATTGAGAAAATCTTTTCATCAATCTGAAAACTGGGTGCCAACTCCCACATTTGTACACTAACCAGACTGTGTCAAAAGAAGTACTATTGAAAACCCTCAAACTAAGTAAAACAGGGTAGTGTGGGGCAATTTAGTCAGTCCAATTCAATTAAATTCAACAAATATTTATTAAGTAACTATGTAGGACCTAGGGATGTCCTCCTCTCATCACAAATTGGACCCTAGGAAAAGCTACCCTATAATAGAATGGACTTTTTTAAATCTATACCTACTCAAAAACATAACTCTTGTGACTCCACTATGTAGTTACTTTAAAAAATGGTCCAGAGAACACAACTACTTCAAAGCAAATGCATTTAATGAAATTACATAATAAAAAGGTCATAATAGAAGACTCCCACCCCATAAACCATGCTCTCCTATAAATAATACAACTTAAAATTGGAAGACTGTACCTATATAGGGATCATATGTTAGAATTAAAAACATAGAGTACACGTGGCCAGTGAACACAAGTGGAGGGGCAACTCATGATTCCAACACAGTACCATATTGCTATTACTGGGTCTGCTATGGTGTCTTCTCCAAGCATAGTATTCTGCTGCTAGGTCTTGGAGTGACTGCTGGGATTGGCTGGGTACATCACCTTAGCTGTTGTTTCTGACTACTTCTGAGTTTTAGTTCTTTAGAGACACCTGCTGGCCATCTCAGTTTCAGTTAGCTAGAGTGTGTGATAGCTGGATCTCCTTTTCGTTTTGGGCACATCACCAAGCTACTTAGTTAGTAATCTCACTCCACTAACAAAACCCAGAGAGTGTCACTAGCATAATGTTGTCTTTTCCTCTCCACTCCTATGTTCGGACAGAGATTAGAGTTCCCATTTCCAAACAATTATTTCACATAAGGTTAAATTCCAGAGAACTCTTTCATTTAAAGTTAGCTTTCTTAGGATAAGTCAGATTTAAAAAAGTAAACTAAGAAGGCAATTTCATTGTTCTTCACCCACCCGGCCTGTACTCATGCCTGTATTACGTATTTATGTCAAAAGCAAAACCCTGCTGTGTTGATGTGTATTTTGGCCAGTGGAAAGAAATCATTGTCTCCCTACACGTACTATGTACAAGGCATTATGTGGGACATTGGGGTTACAGAAGTCCAAATGGCCCCTTTGTTAAGGATTTTATATTTTTCTTGGGTGGTTGGATACAATGTACTGATAGATTGTCCTTTTTGGCATAGTATGTAATGTTGTGGAGCAGGAAGGGGAAGGAAAGAATGAAGGAAAGGAGGAAAGAAGAAAGGAAGAAAGAAAGAAAGGAAAGAAGAAAGGAAGGAAGGAAGAAAGGAAGAAAGGAAGGAAGGAAGGAAGGAAGGAAGGAAGGAAGGAAGGAAGGAAGGAAGGAAGGAAGGAAGAAGATGCCAGTTGGCATCTCCATCAGTTACTTCATTAAATGATAGCTGCGGGGCTAATCTGAAAACAGGGGCCATGGGTATTTTCAAGGATCTTGTCTGTAAGGGACTGAGGTGAGGTGGTGATCACGGTAATGGCAGTGATTTGACTCATCTGTCTGTCTACCAGAGTGTTTATTTCTTATATGAATAACAAATATAATAACTGCATTTGTTCGGTGACTTACTATTTATAAAGTACTTTGCTATACATTTCTACATTTGTGAGAGAGACAGAGCAAGGATCATTATCCCCATTTTAGAGATGAGGAAGTTGAGGCCCAGAGGGGGGAAGAATCTTGCCCAATGGTCACACAGTGAGCAAGTAGAAAATCTGGGCCTAGAATCCAAGCTCCTTGATTCTTACTTCTGGGTTGTCTGTGGGGTTTTTTTTTCCTACCATTCAGGAGAACTAATAAATTATGTCTGAAAATGCCAGGCTCTTCTCTGCTCCATGAGCCCATGTACTTAAGACTCCCTTGTTCCTGTGTCACTTGTATCTTGCAGCTTGGTGGTTACCGTGGCAGGCAGAGTTTGTCTCACTATCGTGAGAGATCCCTCTGAGGAGGGGAGGGCGATTATGGAATTTCCCTTAACAGGGGTTTGGGTCCTTATAGCCAGCATCTTCATTGGCCCTGAATTCAAGGATGGTAACATTGAAGGTAGCTAACCACACCATCAAAAGGGTGGTTTGCCAAAGTAGGTATTAGGAGTCAGTTTTGTCATCACCTGAAAAATAGCATCAAACTGTTGTTTCCATCACAACTGCTACCGAGTCACCTTTTTGAGGACAAAAAAATACTTGTTTTAAAAGGCAAGAACAGGGGGAAGCTAGGTGGCACAGTCAATACAGCACCGGCCCTAGAGTGAGGAGGACCTGAGTTCCTCAGACACTTGACACTTACTAGCTGTGTGACCTTGGGCAAGTCACTTAACCTTAATTGCCTTGCCTTCCCCCCTCCAAAAAAAGGCAAGAATAGACATCTGTGGTGGTGGTCCATATCTGTAGTCACTGGTGCTGGAGAGGATTTAGGATGGGCGTCTACATGAGGTTGGGAATTCTGAGCTTCATTAGGGTTAAAGCTGATTGGACGTGCACACTGATCCACCACTAATGGAGTAAGTTCTCTGGTAATAGAGGGCCATTGACAGAGAGGCAAACCAGTCCAAGTTAGACAAATGAAACATTTCAAAGATTCTTTGCCGATCCGTATTAGAATAGGCTCAAATGACTGATGCACTTCTGGCCTGAGCGAGATAGGGAGACCTAGTCTCAAAACAAAGCAAAAAATAAGATGGCATTCTCCCTGATAGGATGCCAGCAAAAGGCTAATCGGGAGACAGATGGGGATCATAGGCCTATGACAATGAGATGCTGAGCTAACAGCTGGGAAAGGTCACCAGAGGAACATCAAAGACCAGAAAAAACATCAAAGGAGAAGTTCAAAAAAAAGTTATAAACCCATAAATGGAGTCTTCCCTTTTATTCCTAACTCTGTCCCCTTGGGTACCAGTTGAAGCTCTATAAATAGAGCTCTCTTCCCTAGTGGACTACACTTGGGTTTGTCTGTGTCTTCTCTTTTTGACCCTTGCAGACCAGCCAAACCTTCGGGATGAAAGCTTTCTGCCTTCTCTTTGCTTTGTTCTTTGTAGGTGTTCAGACCCTGAATAGTGATGAAGTCGAACAAACTGATGATTTCCCCCTTCTGGATGGAGAGGTGAAGCAGGCTAACTTCTGGAGGCCTTTCAGACCTGGGAAAAGAAATGAGACAGGTAAGAGAGAACATTCCACAGTGGTCTAGGGGTTTCAATTTAGTATTTCCCAAAGTGGTGATTAGACTTTTCTGTCTGCAATTTGGGAGGCATTCTGGGGAAATACAGTCCAATGTAGTATTTTCTCAAATGGTGTCTCTGGCCCTCTAATGGAATTAGGAGGTGTCAGGTACAAAATCTGAACTCATTATTTTCTGCTTAAAGCTTCTACTTCCAAACTTCCCTATTACTATTGAGGGCACCAGCATCTCGACAGGCCCCTCAAGCTAGGTATCATCCTCAGCTCCTCACTATCCCTTAACCCTTATATTCAGTCTGTTGCCAAGGCCTGTTGATTTCACCCTTGTAAGAGCACTCTAATACAGCCCCTAGTGTAGGCCTTTATTTCCTCTTGCTTGGATTATTGTAATAGATTTCTGCTTGGTCTACCTGCCACAAATCTTTCTTCACTCCAGTCCATCTTCCACTCAGCTACCAAAGAAATTTTTCTGGGAAAAAAATTTTCTGGAAAAGCACATCTGACCATGTCACCTCAACCCTACTCAAAAAACTCTGGTGGCTCCCTATCAACTTCAGAAAGAAATACAAAATACACCATTTAGCTTTTGAAGCCTTTCACAACAGAGCACCATCCCCTGACACAGACATGCTTCACCTTTCCAGTATTCTCATGTCTTATCTGCTCCTCGCTGAACTGCCTACCTTCACACCAATGACACCAGCCTCCTTTCTAGTCCTCAAACAAGATACTCCATCTCCCAGCTCCAAATATTTTTACTGACTATCCCCTATACCTGGAAGATTCTCTCTCCTCCTCATATCTGCCTCCTAGCTTCCTTGGCTTTTTTAAGACACAGGTTAAACACCACCTTCTACAGGAAGTCTTTCCCAATCAATCTCTTGTCATTCTAGTGCATTCCTTCTATAAATTTATCTTGTATATAACTTGTTTGTACATAGCTGCTCACAGCTCATCTCACCTATTTGACTGTGATCTCCTTCAGGGCAAAGACTATCTTTTGCCTTTCCTTGTATCTCCAGCACTTGACACAGTGCCTGAGACAACACTGGGCGCTGAGTAAATGTTTATTAACTGACTGTTGGTGTTGAAGACAAGAACTATATATTGTATTAGAGTTGTAGGTCATCATAAAGTAGAAGCCTGGACAACAAATGAAGGAACTAGAAGGGAATTCTTTGGTGGGAAAATAGAGAAGGGCAGACATAGAACTGAACAAATTCAATTTGGTTTAAGTAAATTCAACAACTACCTCTGGGGTACCCACCATGTACAAGGTAATTTGAAGTAAAGACTTCAGGCAAGGTCAGGTATAGTGACTTGGGAGAATTTTTATTATAAGATAGCCTGCTTAAAAATGCTTTTGTTAGTCTGAATTTTTGTTGGGATATTTTCAGAATCAGAGGGATTTAGAATCAGCTTTCTCACTGGCTAGAACCAAGCTGAGCCCTTCCTCCCCATTCAGCCATGCCAATCATTCCCTTAATAATTACTCAAATTTTTATGGCGATTTAAGGTTTGCAAAGAGTTGTACATTATGTCATTTGATCCCCACAAAAACCTTACGAGGTAAGTGCTATAATTATCTCCATTTCACAGGCATGGACAGGATTTGGCATAGTGGATAGAGTGCTGCCCTCAAGGCCGGGTAGACCTTGATTTAAATCCCGCCTCTGACACGCATTGACTGTCTGACGCTGGATAAGTGACCTTACCTCTCAGTGCTCTAAGAATCTCTCTAAAGTTATAAATTGCAGAGAAGGTACCACTTTGCATTGGGAGTTTCTTTTCCTGGAAGTTCCATGTATCAATAAAATCACCATTCTGCTCCCAGCACTATAAATCGAAGCCGAGAGAATTTAAATGACTTGCCCAAAGTGATGTAGCAATCCTAAGATAGGATTTAATTCAAGTCTATCTTGACTTAATATCCAGGGCTTTTTACTCCACAGAACTATTCTGTCTCTTAAAAGGGAGGGTCCTGCTTTCAATGACTTTGGACATTGGGAGTTTCAGAGAAGGCCATTCTTAGCCTGGCTTAGCATGGCAGCCCTTCCAAACCAATCAGAAATCTTTCCAGGTTGGTTTTCTTTCCCAGATTTCTTCTTTTCTCTGTGTGGAGAAATGTAGCTGAGAGTGAACTGAGCTGTGTGAAGTAGGTTATCTTGAGTCATAGACCCAGGATAGGCCAGTCCTTCCCTGGGGGAGCCCTCATGCTATGTAGTATTTAATCATAGACCAATGTATCTGCTAAATGACCAATGTCCCCTAAAGGATACTGGAGGGATTGGCAGGACCCTCTTCAGGCTAATCTCAGGGCCTGACCAGCTCTGAATTCTCAACTGCCCAGACTAGACCTACACAGACTACTAGAACTTTTGGGGCTGAAAAAGAGAATGTCTGAAAAAAAAACATGTTTCCATTCAATTTTTTTCCTGCTCTTCCCAAATCTCAGGCTATCCTTATTCTTGTCTGTGACCTTGTGTTTGGCTCCCTCTTTGATCCCAACTATATACATGGACACTTTGCTTGGGGGAAGACAAAGTAAGAGGTGGTTTCTCAAGATGTGGCTGTGGAAAAACTCAGTTCGTTTCAATTCAACAAGAGAAGAGTCAACAGTAACAGCAAGCAAACATAAGGCTTTAAGAGGTCACTGAATAGATCTGATATGCTGCGACTTCAAGGAGTTTGTCCCTGGAATATCTCACCCTGTGCCATTCACTTGAGTTAATTGCAAAGGACAGGAGGAGAGAGAGCAGATGGACAACATCTGCTGCAGGAAGCTGTAGAAACTTCTCTGTTGGCAATTAAAGTAGCAAGGGTAGAAAGGAAAGTATCTTTAACAGACTCTAAAGGAGACAGGTATCAGGTGGTATAGTGGCAGTTGTGCTGAGGTGGGGGGGCAGGACACTTGGGTTCTAGTCTGTGCCCTATGACTTCCTTCTTGTAAGGTCATGAGCAGGTCCCTTCTCCACTTGGGCTTTAGTTTTCTCTTTTGTAAAATGAAGAGATTAGGACAGACTATCTTTAGGGTCTCTTTCAGCCCTGACAGTCTATGAAGCTACAGAAGGCAGGTGGCACAGTGGGTAGAGCGCTGGGCCTAGAGTCAGGAAGACCTGAGTACCAATCCTGCCTCAGTCCTTGGGCAAGGTGCTTCACCTCTCTCTACCAGAGTTTCCTCAACTATAAAATGGGGCTGATAATAGCAGGGTTACTACCTCACAGGGCTATTGTGAGAATCAAATGGAATATTTGGAAAGCACTTGGCACAGCATATGATACATAGTAAGTATTATACAAATTCATCTTAATTTATTTCTTGTAGAGGCAATAGTGTTGTTCTGAGGATAACAAGGAAGGGGAAAATAAGGTGGATATGTAGCCAAAGGCAGATGGGTGGTTGTAATGTTAATGGAATAGGAAGATCTTCCCTGTCCATTAGTAGGCCTATGTGACCACATGTGTTCAGTCATAGATGTTTTGCTGCTTTGAACTCTGGCCCAGCTGTGATGCATCCTGAGTCACACAAAGCCCTTGGGGGAGGAACTTGCGTAAGGAAGAGCTTACTTAGATTAGGCTTGCTTGTAGGAAGGCTCTCAAACCTTTTAGTAGTAAGCTAATTAGGCACTGAGTCGCAGGGTTATGATGCCTTCTGGCTCTGAGCCTATTAGCCAAAAGAGTATATATACTCTGAGATGAGATTTTGCTTTGGATGTTCGCTTATGAGAAGGACCTTTTGATTACCTGGACAGGACTCTGAGTAGCCATTTGTTCTGCACCCCTCAAATATTCAGATGTATCTGTGCTCCCTTCAATCCACTGGTGTATGTAGGTGGTTGTATTACCTTTTTCAAACAGTGGGAGCCCTGTCTGTTGGTCTTCGTGCTAATTTCTCTGCTTGTATTTTCTCCGCTTGTATTTTTTCCACATTCAGGTGCTGACCTCTCCCCTGAACTAGTGAATATAATTAAAGTAAGATTGCTGACCCCTTTAAAAAACTATCTTTCCTTTAAAAACAGATCAAAGAACCTGTGTTAGCAGGCTGTCCCGGGTATGCTAGGGTGCTTGCTGATACAGTGGTACAGTGGATAAAGTACTGGACTTGGCATCAGAAATATCTGAATTTGAATCTTGCTTTGGGCAAGCTGTGCTAGCCTGGGCAAGTCACTCAACCATTTGTCAGCCTCAATTTGTTCATCTGTTCAATGGAAATGACAATATCCCCTACATAACAGGGTTGCTGTGAACATCAAGTAAGATAACACATATAAAGTGCTTTACAAAGGTTAAGCCCTGTATAGATACTATCTATAACAGCCTGAAGGAATCCAGGAATGAGAACTCAGAGATGGAATTTTAAAAGGATGGTCTAGGCCTCAAGCACAGGATAAGTCAAGAAGTCTGTCTTAAGGGAGGGATGAGGTAGATCAAGAAGGTATAGGGAGGACTACCAAAAATTGTGGGTACAGCGTAGAAGATCTTGAACTTTAAAAAGATGACCAGGACTCCAATCTTAGCTTTGATATTGATTACCTGTATGACCTTAACTTTTCTAAACCTCAATTTCCTGATCTGTCAAAGGAGGAAGCTGAATAAGGCACCCCATTAGACCTGTTCTAGCTTTTTATCTGTGGTCTTGTGAATGCAATAAGAAATCAGCACATTAGTAGGCAAGTAAAAGCCCAAATCAAAGTGAGCCTGGGAGGAGGCTGTAGTAGAAACTCACCTTTAAATACCACTGGGCTGTATCAGAGTTTAGCAGGATGGCTGGTGACACTGGCCCTTCAAGAAAAGGCTTATTGCTGCTTTTATTTGAAGCTGTGGTGGTGGCCCACCAGTCAGAGCTGGTAATGAGCTAAAGGGCCATTGGCTCACACAACCAGGAAGGGTCTTCACAGGACTTAGGAAACCAAGTAAGTCTTAACAATATCCAGGGTTGGCTAAAAATAATTTTTGAATGCACAGAAAATATTCAAATAAATGTTTCCATGTGGTGTCTGTTTTTGGAAATGCTCTGGCTCATTGGGGTTGTATTTGCAGGTCAATCCAAGGAGGAAATAGAAGCTCGTTGTCAACAAAAAAATGGCGTCTGCCGAGGGCGGTACTGCAGAAGAAACGAAAGATTGGTAGATCTCTGTGGCTTCTTGAAATTATGCTGCAGTCCAAAAAATAATACAGCTGAATACTTTTAGGAAACGTTATTCATGAAGAAATTGATCTCTTAACTTGTAATCAGCCTCTTTTCAATAAAGAATGTGAATACATCTGTAGAACTAAATATGTTCTCAATCCTACTGATTAAGAAGAATAAAGAATAAAGTTGCCATTACTATACCAGAGTTGCATATTTTTTAGCCTGATGTCAGAGAACAAAACATGTTCTTTACAGCATGTTCTAGGATCATGAGACATGAACAATATGGGCTCTGAAGTAGCAGAAAATACTGAATTTACTTTTCGGCTCAGAAGGGTAGTCAGATGCCCTCCCCCTCATTAAGGCCTACAGAGGGCTTCAGCAAGCAGGATTATGGCCACTTGGGCTCTTACCTTCAGATTGTAGGATGGAATTCAATATATATAACACAATTCCACCAACAGTTCTTAAGCTCTCGTTATTTGTCAGACACTGTGGAAGGCAATGGGGATTCAAAGACAAGCACAAAAGCATCTCTAGCTTTAAGGAGAAGGAGGACAGATCTCTCCTGGGAGGAGAGATCAATAAGAACCCTATCATAAGATTATAGATTTAGAGCTGGAAGAACCCTCAGAGATCATCTGGTCCAAATCCCTCATTTATAGAGAAGGAAACCTAAGCCCAGAGAGAAGTGACTTTCCTAATATCATAATGGTGGGAAAGTGGCAGAGGCTAGGTTTGAACTTCAGTTGTCTGGCTCCAGAGCTCATGTTCCTTCCACTGCACTACTTGCTTCTTTCATAGGCTCACTGGAGTATTTAGAATTAGAAGTAGAAAGGACCTCAGAGGTCAATTTGAAGTAGGTAAGAATAATTCATAATTTCTGGAGCAAAAAAAAAATATGTACTATCCCTTTAATCCTTACATTTAAAAAAATTTAACAAACACAAGAATTTCTGAGGCAAGAATTTATAGGTGAAGTGAGGAGGGTCAGGACTTTTTGCCATTTCACAAATGAGTAGTATGAAATCCAGAGAAAGTTACCACATCCAAGAGGCATAATCATACAGAACTATGTTTCCCAAACTGGGAACAGCAGGGGATACCAAGAAATAGTTTACATTTTCAAGAGAAACACAGTGGAGGAACATAGTACTCCTCTAAGTACTAAAACTCAGCCAATTCTAATTACATTCATGACTTCTTATTTTTAAGAGGCTCAGTTTTCGACAATTTCTGTGGAAAAAAAACAAGTAACATATTGAAATAAATGAAGAATGCAAAACAAGGGTGGCAGTGTCCAATGTGAGACAAAAGTTTGAGAAGCTGTGCAATACCCAGCAGAAATACACATCACACTAGGAAGTCACTAAAGTTACTTAAGAATGAAATAAAAATATTTTTTGATTTCTGTGTATCATTTTTTTTCAAATGGCTTCTAGTTGTTAGCAAATAAATATTTGGCAAGTTGTTTGGATGTAATTACTTAATAACCAGAATGATTAGGTATTTCCCTTGGTATAAGTGTGCCACAAAAAAATTACTGAGACACTGAAGACTCCGTAAACTGAGAGAATTTGAGAACCTCTCAAAGAGAAATAGCTCTGTACTTATGGCTGAGACTTGAACCAAGGTCTTATGACTCCACTTCCCAGCTGCGATTTGAGATAAGTCACTTAATCCCCCTGAGGCTTCTTTTCCTCATCTGTAAAATGGAAATAATAAGGCTGCATGTCCCACATCACAGAATTGTTGGAAGAAAATCACTTTTAAAGTATAAATAACTCTGGAAACGTGAGCTTATTATTCAATTCAATAATTTTATTGGCTTTTATACGTGTAAGGTACCAGAGGCAAACGGATCATTGAAGAAAGGTTTGACCTCAGGTTTCCCATCTATCCATAGCTATAGGAATTAAACTGTCTTGTTTCAAGTGTCCATACCTAAGAGAGAGGCCATTCCAGAGACTGCTATAATCAAAAACCTTTCTCCCTTTGGCTCTTATAGCAGCTAAAATTCCACATTGGAGAGTCATTCCCTTGACTCATAAAGGCTTCAGCTTTCCAGCATCTTCCACTGACAGGCAAATTTCCTGAGAATGATGGGGTAGGACACCTTTAGCCATCACCTTGATAGAAGTGAGCTCACAGTTAGCTGAGCGTAAGGATGTCCTGAGGAGGCAAGACCCAAGAAACATAGGTTTCCTGAGAAAAGAAACAAAAGGGTGAAGAGAGGGTAAGAAGAAGACCCAGAAGGAAATCGTGATCTATTTCACACTATAGAGAGCTGGCCCTGATGTTTCCCCACACAAATATTGGCAGGATCTCTGTGTTTTGTTCCCCCATCCTAAACTTCCATGTTTTCACTGCTAGGCTAGGGAAAGGTGAACTCCAATGGCCATGTACTTCTCTTTCAAGGAGAATGGAAGTTGTCACGGAAACAAATGAAATTCTCTCTGGCCTACAACTGCAAGAAGGCTTTAGGAACTAAAGTTTAGGAACGTGTTTCTGGAAGGGAGTTTGAAAGGACACTAGTAAAAAAAAAAGATGAGAGAGAAAGAGGCAATGGCTGCTATAGCTGGGGCACTCCATGGCCTGGATCACACTCTGTTGGGATGTGTTAACTACTGACACTTTCCTCCCATTTGCTGCACCTGACTCAGGATACTGGTAGCTCTCTGAGATATTTACCCATCTATGTGGAGCTTCCCAAAAGTAATTAGAAGTTCTGGCAATCTCCTCAATGAAATTGTTTTCTCTGAATTCTTAACAAAGGCATAGAAGAAGCCTAGATGGCCTACTTAGCAGATTTTCAGCTGACACCAAGTTAGACATGATGGTCAGGATCTCAAGAGATGTCATTAAGCTAGGTTAAAGGTCATAATCTAAGAAAATGACATTTAAAAGACAAATTTAAATGCCCATATTCCAAAAATTAAACTATAAAAATATAGGACGAGAGAGACATAACTAGACAATTGTATATGTGAATAAGATCTAAGGGTCTCAGGTGAATGCAAGAGCAAAATGAGTCTACATGGCAATCAGAAAAAAAGCCAACACTATCTCGGGTTACTTTAGGAAAGGCATAGTTTACAAAAGGTGATAGTCCCACTGTGTTGTACCGTGCTTAGACTAAATCTAGAGAATTTTAAGTTGTACAGATCACACTTTAGTGTGAGTCATGGCCTAATTCTCAAGGTAATAGACATACATAGGTAGATCAGATCTGATAATTTGTTTGTAAAGTATCACTTTCTCTTTTGTTGATTACATAGCTCATTGCTAGTTTTCTACTGATGTGGGTAAAGGGGGGTTTCAGCTCGAACACTCAAAATAGCAACTCAAATATTATGTACTAGGCAGAATTTATTTCACATCAAGAAAATGTAAAAACATATATGACTTACAAGTACAAATCAGGAAATTCAGGAGACAAATGAAGTAACTACAAAAGCTCAAAAATAATCAATACAATTCTTTCCCCTCTACAGGAATTACTACTAAGCACCATGGGAGTACAGCTCACAATCGCTCTAGGATTTCTTCCTTCCTTCAGGAAGAAAAAAATTCAGGGTTGTCAGCATCATAAGCTTATATTTTCTGCCTCCTAGAATATCATATTCTGAGCTCTCCACTCCTTCCCATGGCTGCTAGATGGTGTGTAATCCTGACTGTCTCCTTAATACTTGAATTTTTCCTTATGTCTGATTGCAGTATTTTTTCTTTTACCTGGGAGCTCTTTTTTTGGCTACAATGTTTCTGGGGGTTCTCATTTAGGGTCTATCTTAGGTGGTGACTGGTGGGTTCTTTACCAATTTCCACTTCATCTTCTGGTACACTTGCCAAAAAGACTATTTTATGGACAACTCACACAAGGCAAGCACTCACGTGGTGGCCAAAAAAAGTGATACAAAGACACTCTCAAGGTCTCTCTTAAAAACTCTGGAATTGATTATGTAACATGGGAGGCACTGGCACAGGATCATCCAGTATGGCATGCCCTCAGAGAAGGTGCTATGCTCTATGAGCAAAGCAGAATTGAAGTATCTCAAAAGAAAAGCAAAATGTGCAAATTTAGAGACTCCACCCATAATGTTCACATGGATTATTTGTGCCCAACCCTTGTTAGAGCATTCCAAGCTTGTATTGGTCTGATTAGCCACAGTCTAACACAATGTAATTTGACTGTAACATAGTGATGTCATTTTGGTCCTCTTGGAGAACAAACCAACTCATCTTCTGGTTTTAAGAGAACTGGGCAGCTTTCTTTTCAAAGATTTCTTGGGAAATGCAAATCAAAACAACTCTTAGGTAAAACATCTCTCCTGTCAGATTGGCTGGAGAGGATGTAGGAAAATTGGAACAATTAATGCATTGTCAGTGGAGTTGTGAACTGATCCAGTCATTCTGGACACCAATTTGGAACTATGCCCAAAGGGCTATAAAAATGTGCATACCCTTTGAACCAGCACTACCACTTCTAGGGCTTTATATCCATCCCAAAGAGATTACACGAGTGGGAAAGGGACCTGTATGTACAAAAATATTTATAGCAGCTCTTCTTGTGGTGGCAAAGAATTGGAAATCAAGGGGATGCCCATCAATTGGGGAATGGCTGAACAAGTTGTGGTATATGAATGTAATGGAATCTATTGTGCCATAAGAAATGGGGAAGATATGGACTTCATAATAACCTGGAAGGACCTACATGATATGATGCTGAGTGAGAGGAGCAGAACCAGGAGAAAATCATACACAATTACAGATACACGGTATCTGTGATGACTAACTTTGATAGACTTGGCTCTCTTCAGAAATATAAGGCTCAAAGATAGGTCCAAAGGACTAATGATGGAAAAAGCTAGCTACATTCGGAAAAAGAACTGTGGAGTCTGAATACAGATTGAGGCAAAAGATTTGCTCTCTTTTTTCTCTTCTTTTTTTGGTTTTGTTTCTTCTTTCTCATGATTCATTCCATTGGTCATAATTCTTCTCTGCAACTTGACTATTGTGTAAATAAGTTTAATGTGAAGATTTATATAGAATCTATATTGGATTGCATGCCATCTTGGGGAGTAGCGGGGAGGGGAGAGAAAAGAAGAAAATTTGAAACTCAAGAACATGTAGAACTAAGTGTTACAAACTAAAGATAAAAAAAATCTAATTAAAAATATTTCTTGGTATAGGATGTCTAAGTTCTCTCTTTTCCTTTTGGTTATGAGTTTTAGGTAGTCTGATGATTTCTAATTTTTTTTCTCCATCCATTTCCTAGGTCAGGTGTTTTTGACATGAGATACTTTATATTTATTTCCTAATTTTTAGTCTTTTGACTTTGCTTTAATATTTCTTGTTGGTTTGGATCAATTCTAAATTTCAGAGAGTTTATTAAATGGATAAGGTTTTGTATATCTCGTACCAAGACTTTATTTCCCTTTCCAATTTTTTTCTTCCATAGCTCTTGTTTGCTTTCTAATTTTTTTCCTCTAGTATTCTCATTTCATTTAAATTTTTTAAAACTTTTTAAAGGCTCTCCCTGAACTGTGGTGCTCCATGTGTTTCTGTCCAGATCTAGGCCTTAGTATCCACACACATCTCTTTCTATTTCTCTATGTCAATCAACCTCAGTAGGAAAAAATGACTTTCTGTGACTTTCTTAAAATTCTCCAAGAGTTCCTAAATCTCTGAAAGGAGTTTTATTATGAGTCAGGAGATCAGCTTTATTCTTCCTGACACTTCACTAGGAGTGCTTTACTTCACTGTCTGACTTTCTGATGCTTCATGTCCTATATCCCTTCACCCAACTACCACCTAGTTTTGACACCTCATGAAAGGGAACCACACTTTGGAGCTGCTAGACATTTCAGTTGTTAGGTCATTTTTCAGTCATGCCTAATTCTTCATGACCTCATTTGGATTTTTTGTTGGAAAAGATACTAGAGCAGCTTACCATTTCCTTCTCCAGCTCATTTTACACATGAGGAAACTGAGGCATACTGCATTAAATAACTTGCCCAAGGTCACATAGCTAGTAAGTGTCTGGGACCAGGTTTGAACTCTGGAAGATGCGTCTTCTTGCCCCCAGGACCAGAACTCTATCCACCGTGCCACCTAACTGCTAGACATGAAGTTCCTCAAAATACTGGTGTTGCTCCTTCATCCCATTAAGAAATACGTTCAAATTTATTGTATTGCTTGGGTGCTGGGATTCCCCTTCATAGGAAATATACTTAGGACAGCTAAACTGGCAACCCACTTCCTATCAAGACCCACACTATCCCAATAATGTACTATAATATCAGGGTGAATACAAAATCTAGGTGTCTTATTTATCCAGGTGATGGATTTAGTTTTTCTCATCACTGGGGACCAGGTGTGTGTCCTTCTCTCTAGACAAAAGGTCAGTTGCCTTTCCTCTCAATAGAACACTGGATCCCTGAACTTCTGAGCTGAGTACTGCCCAAGAAATCTGCCTTCTTTGCTAGAACGCTGGATTCCAGGTGGGGAGGCCGTCTAGGAAATTCTCTCTGTAACTGCCATTTGTCCCTCTGTCATTGCCTTTCCAGCTATTCTTGATATTCTGTTTACTATTGCCCCAGTCGTGATCATTTCTTGTGTGGGGAAAATTCATTTTCATATCTCTGGTCTCTTACTCATACTAATAAAAGGGAAAAGAAAAGTGAGGCAATAACTTGGGGTCTGGGATTTCTCCTCTTGGGTCTTTTGGGCAATCTCCTCATTTTAGAGAGGAGAAAACTGAGATTCTGAGAAAGTAATTGACTTGTCTAAGGACACATAGAGCAGAGCCAAGAGGATTTGAAAACAGGATTGTTGAGGATGAATTTTTCCCACCACACTCAGCAACCTAGCCCTAAAGGACAGAAGGAACAATGGATGGAAATTACAAAGTATATTTAGTCTTAATGGAAGAGAAATCAAAGTATGTTTTCGTAATGTCAAGGTTCTTTTTCATAGATATCTACTGTGTAGTCAATCCTCTTGATATTAAATGGAAGCAAATCTACTTCCAGTAAAAAGATAAATAAGTAAAGAGTAGTAAGAAAGATCTGTTCTTTGAGACCTATAATGTTTCCCTATAATATTATAATTTCCTATAATGTTATAATTTTTCCTACAATGTTATAGGGAAAGATTGAGAGTTAGCCTGAGTGACCACATGACAGAGGGGAAGCATTAGATTGAAAAGTTTTAATACCGATCTTGGGGAATCCCATTCAAGTCGGTTATCCCTTTTAGGCAAGGGTGTGCTAGTAAATGTTTAACAGCCAGTTCTTCAAAAAAAAAAGTACACAGGACATCCTTTTGAGTTTAATCTGCAGAGCACCAACCTTGGAGTCAGGAGGCCCTGAGTTCAAATCTAGCCTCAGACCCTTGCCACTTACTAGCTGTGTGACCCTGGGCAAGTCACTTAACCCCAACTGCCTTGCCAAAAAAAGTTTAATCTATATTGTTAATTTTTTCCATTACTTTCTGAAGTCTAGAAAATAAATCAGGGATTGATTTGTAGTTCTCAACTTCAGAGTTGTAATTGCTCATACAGAAAATTTAACAATTGGTTGCCATGAGCCTTGGCTCCAGTATACTCTGGCTTTAGAAAAACTTTTGCCTTCACTGTACTTTGATAGACAGACAACTCATGTGCTAGAAAGAACAATGAAACAGGATTCAGAGGATTGGGGTCTGGTTTTTGCTCTTTCACCTTAGGCAAGTTATTTCATCTTTCTGAGACTTGGTTTCCTCATTTTGAAAATGAGATTAATAATCCCTACTCTCTCTCTCCCCCATGGCTTGTTATGAGGAAGTAAATAAGCTCATACGTTCATAGATTCAAAATCTAGAGGTAGGTGAGACCTCAGAAATTATCTAGTCCAATCTCCCATTTTACAGATGAGGAAAAGGAAGTACAGAGGGCATAAGAGATTTATCATGGTCCAAAAATGAGTAAGTGACCATGCTGGTATATAAAAACAAACTTTTCTGACTCCATAGTAAATCCTCTTTCCATCACAATATCATGTTAATAAATTTAAGTTGAACAGTAAAATATAAAATCTGACACAAACATGAGAGACTAGTTCTGTTTTTCTTTTGGGAGAGTGCCATTTTGAGTTTGTGGGTGATCAAGTTCACAACATAAAAGAAAAGATTTTAAGAAAAAAAGATGAGTTCCAGGAATGAGTTTGCCCAATAGGAGGGAGAATAAATATGGGTCCAACATTTGCTGTTTGAATGTTGCAGACAGAACATTGTGCTTGGAGTCTAAAAATCCAGTAGAGGGAATGGGAAGTTTGGGAGGAAATAGGGAGCTCGCTAATGTTGCTGAATGGCATCTGAAAGGGAGGAATGTGAAATAAAGTTGAGTTTAAATCCTACCTCTGAAATTACTAGCTGTGTGCCCAGAAGTACATTATTTAACCTTTCCAGGTCTCAGTTTTCTTTTCTGAAAATTGGAGGTGATATGATGCAGTGAAAGAGCAATGAGAAGGCAACCCTTGCAATCCCCATTGTGCCAAGCAAAACCCACATGATTTTGTACCCTTGGACCTCATTTTCCTTTTCTATCAAATTGTGAATCAGAATGGATGATGTCTATATTCCGTAATCCTACTTTTATGACCATCCTCACCAGCTTCTTGTGAGAAAAGGACATTCAATACCATAGAAATGGGAATTTGTATGAGTTTATTAAAGACAAAACAAGTGTCAGATATTATCTTTACCCAAAGGATTAGGGAAAGGACCGCTGACCAGAGGAGCCAAAATCTCTAAGGGAGAAAAAATGAGTCAATAACCCACCGAGAGACCTAGTGACCTTCAGAAGTGACAGAACTTCTAGAAAATGGCTTGTGCAGTCACCACACAGACACAAGTCTCAAAGGATTTTGTTTTAATTGCATGCATAGGGTTCAGAAGAGTGGATGTTTAATTAGTAGATTCCCACAGACAGCCAGAAAGCTCTGTGTTGTTCATTGCTCTCAGAGCTTAGGGAAGGCAGCAAATGTATCCTGAGGAATTCTGTAGGCAGCGACCTCTCTGCAATGCCTTGGCGCAGGTTCTTCTGCAGGAACAGCGTTGGTAGGTTAGCTTTCTGTTTTGCCCTGTGCAGAAAGAAGATTGGAAGAGTTTGTCTTTGTCACCTTGGAACACAGCTCAGCTACTCAAAATGTAGCCCCATGCTTGCTGCTAAAGGTGCCTAATCATAACTCATGATGCAAAGAGGGAGTGTGGTGTAGTAGATGGAGCCCAGATGTTGACCAGCTTTGTGAACTTGCTTAAGTCACTTAGTCTCTGTAAGTCCCAAGTTCTTCATCTTGAAAATGATGGATTTGGCATAGATGACCTTTAAGGTCCTTTCTAGCTCTAAATCAGTCATCTCTGATTAATAAATGAATGATAATTGACTGATTACTCCAATAGCCTACTTTCCAGACAACTGAAAGGCCAAGATAATAACACTGAAAACTCACCTCCCAGTTGATATTTTCCAAAGCCCTTATCTCCCAACATCTCTTCATGAACCCAGACAGAAGTTGCCTCACTGGCCTGACCCCTATCCACTGTTCTCCTTCTGTAATCTTCTCTAGGATATATAGGATGATGTCAGACAGGCTTCTCTGAAGGTCAGAGTTAGGGTTAGAATACCAAAGGCCTACCAATTCCTTGGTTATCATGGCATTGAGGGAAGTTGTCCTATAGGAATAGGAATAGTAGGTACTCCTAAGAATAGGAATTAGAAGACTTTCAGAGCTCAATGGGCTGGGTCTTGGCAAAGCAAACCTAGGACGGGAAGGGATGTCTGAGGCCATGTAATTCAACTCCCTCATTCTATAGATGAGGAAACTGGAGTATAGTGGGATTTAGTGATTGGCCCAAGCTCTCCCAGGTCTTAAATCTTAAGACACAGTGGTCAAGAAACAGTAAAGAGACTTTGCAGGTAGGAATGAGGATGTTGAGGAGAGGGATCTGAACCAGCACACAACTAGAGGGTGGGACCAATCAGGATATCTGTGTAGAGCCTTCCCCGGGCGGGCGGTAGTGGTAGAGGTGGAGAGAAGCAGGTCAACTGGATCAGGGAATTCTCCACATTGGAGAACCTGCTGAAAGCACTGTTTACATCACTATCGATGAAGTCAGAAAACCTTGACCCTAGTCCGGATGTTTACTATCTTTTTTTTTTACTTCAGGCAAGTAATTTAACTTCCTGAATCTCTATGGGACTCAATTTCCTCATCTAAATGGCTTTAAAGGTCCCTTCCAGCTCCAGAGATATAAACTTGTGAACAGAGAACAAGACTATCCACATCCAAATGCAGAGTCTGAGGAATGCTAGTAGTGCTTGGGGGAGGATTATTTCCTGTCTTACCTCGCAGTAAAGTAGGGTCACTTTCTCATTGTTCATCTCTTTATTTCATGCACTGAGTCTACCTTGTCCTACCACATGCTCTGTCTCTCCTCTTTCTCTCTCTGCGTTTCTTTACCTCTCTCCATCTCTATCTCTCTCTTTTCACTCCCAACCTTCATTTCTCTTTCTACTTTCCACTTTTTCCTCTAAAGAAATAATGTGAATGAACAATGATGGTCTTTACCCAAAGGCTTTAATTTTTCTCGTTTAGTACAAGGTTTATAATCCAGTGGAAAAAAATCATCTGGACCCTATGCAAAACATTCAAGATGAGGTAAACATGAAGGCCATCACTTTTGGCTCTTGTTTTTGCCCAAATTCTGCAAGGTAACTCTGCCATGATGTCCTCTTACCTGATCTGGAGCTGGCCAGGAGGAAGTCTTGAGGGGCATCCTCATTCAGAGTCAATTGGTCAGCCTCCTCCCCAGCCACTTCTGCCTCCATCTCTCTTCCAGGTTCCACTTCTTCCCCCTGAGGACTGAGACCTGGATCTTCTTCTGCTGGTTCCTCAGCTATGGCATTGGCAGCGAAGAAGATAAGGCTGAAGAGGAGGCAGAGGGACCTCATGGTTGTAGTTAGCCTGGGCTTTTGTGTCACTGAGTCGACAGCAGGTACTGAAGTTGTCTCCACAGTGATGATGGAGAGGACCAATGACTATATTTATACAGGTCCTTTAGGAGCAGGGCACTGGCTCAGATGTTGATATGGAGCGATGATTGAGGCTTCTCCCTTTAATGTTCCTCAGATCTGTTCTCTTTGATCCTCGTAGTCCATCTGGACTCCAATGAATGAACTTGTAAAAAATTACTCATTCTCCATCTGACTAACTCCTTATCTCCAGGTACAACCATATCTATGGGCTCTTTGTGCTTCCTCTCTGAGACAGAGATGTTGCCTCTCTTACCTTTCTTCCTGAATCCCACATGGTACCCATTGTAACCAAGATTTCTACCCTGCTTTTAGTCTGGGGTCTAATATGCTAGAAATCACCACTATAGTATTCCCCAGAGGGGCTAGGAGAGACTGAGGAAAGAGTACTAAATAAGGGGTCAGACAGTCCTGAGCTGTTAACACTGGCCAGGGTACTATTCAAACTGGGGAGCTGCCTGCCTGGGGCCTCCACATTTCCATCACAGCAACCAAGACTATTGGGAACAAAGAAGTTGGAGAGTAGACCTAGAAAGTCGGGGTGAATGTGCCTCCAGGTGGATTGATCAGGGACCCAACTGTGGACAAAAAGAAAAACAATATTTAGAACTTTGGAGGATAGCATCTGAGATCCCTGGGCACTTCCTTCCCAGATGCTTTTCATCTCCTTGCTGACTGCTTTTATCTTCTAAACAGTTTTCACTGTCTTGGACACTGCTTTTAAGTGAAGGTGGGATGATAATAAGTGTTTAATACATGGTTTAATTGTTGGAACCTTCAGGGTCAGAGTGTACCAGAGGCTGGGCTGGAGCAGATCACATTTCTTCATTTTGGAGGCTAGAGACCTTGAGTAAATCCTTCAAGTTGCCCTGGGCTTTAGTTGACTTAGATGAAAAGGGAAGATTGTTATACTTGCTGGTCTGCCTTGAAGAGTACCATGAGGACTAAACAAAGTAATTGACTATCAGTTATTTTTGACAAGTACAAAGCACTGTGTGTAAGGAACTCAAGCTGCACCAGCCTAGTCCTCTTGGAGGCATTTGGGCTGGCTACCTGTGCTTGGTGAAGTACCAGGTCAGGCCCAGTGCCACAGGCTTGGGAGCCTGATCCCCGTGGGGAGTGCACATCAGGTCAAGGCTTCTTCAGAGCCTGATGGAGTGTCCCTTGAGGCTTTGCCTGGGATTCTAAAATGACCAAGTCTGTCTCTGTACTTCCACATGACTCTCCTCCACATAGTAATGGTGAGGAATATAATGGATAGAGGTCTACACTTAGAGTCAGGAAAACCTGAGTTCAAAATCTGCTTCACAAATGCACTAGCTCTGTGCCCTTGAGCAAACTACATCTTCTCTAAGACTCAGTTTCTTTATTTTTAAAGTGGAAATAACAATACTACCTACTTCCCAGGGTAGTCATAAGTAGCAAATGAGATAATATCTGGGCAATCCTTTGCAAACTTTAAGATTCTCTCTAGATGTTAGCTACTATTATTATTCCCACCTTTTTCAAGTTGTTCTCTTTGACAACCTGCAGAGTCCTCAACTCCTCCCTTCCATGTTACCAAATTCTACCAGCCATTCACCATTCAGATCATGTCTTACCTCCTTGCTCATCCCTGCGAACTTTAGCCCTACTTGGTCTCACCTTTCTCTAGTCTTACTGCAGGACTGATAGTCTGAATTCCACCACTCACTCCACACAAAACTTCTGTCTTCTTCAGTTCACTTGATTTTCTCTGTTGGTCATGTTTCCTGACTAGATTAAGGCATTGTTGAGGACAGAGACCATGCCCCTCAGTGTACCTAGCATGGAACAGGCCACAGAAAGGTGTTCAGGTATTTGTCTTTCAGGGGGTATGCTTCAGAGACATAGTTAGCGCAGGACGTTCAGGGACCAACCTTCCTGACTCTATTTAGGGTCCTCAGAAAATTCTGTGTGCTTTTGACCACATTTGACTCCAGGGTAGCTTTGGCTTGCAGTAACTTACCTAGGAGTGATCCATGGTCTCTCAAATCTTTTTCCTGTACAATTTAAAGAGGTTATCTACACCACAACTATACATTGTCTTTCTCTAAGTCACCCTTTGACAACAAAATTGTTGAGTTTTGGAGGGGGGAGTTAGGGGATGCCTGAGAGGATAATCTCAATTTACCCATTTTATCATAGTGGAAGCAGCATCAGACTTAGGAATCAGGAGCCCTAGGTTTGAGCTCTAACTTGTCCCTTTTAGCACTATGGGAGCTTGTTCTCATTTTATCTCTCCCAGTTTGAGTGTCTTCACCTGTGAAGGAAAAAAGGATTAGAACAACGATGAAATTGAAGATGTTTACCTGAAGAAGAAGAAAAGACATAGGGAAAGGATCATAATATCTGATCAACGGAAGATTTAGGGATCCCTATACCAAAAGGTGACATGAATGGATTTCATTTTAGGAGATTCAACTTGACAACTATGAGGAGGATGAATTGAAAAGAGGAAGGAGGAAAAGAGGAATTGATGAATTGAAAAGAAGAATCTATGAAACTAGTTGGAAATTATAGTAGCCCAGGGGAGAGATGATAAAGTCCTAAATGAGAACTAGGTTATTAAGAGAAGGGGATAGATATGAAAGATATAGTGGAATGAGAATGATGACTCAGTTACTGACTGGCTATGTGACTGAGGAAAAGAGAACAATCAAGGATGATTTCAAAGGTGTAAACCCAAGTATATGGAAGGATGGTGGTGTCATCCACCAAAATAAATAAGTCTGGAGAAGGTATGGTTTTGGCAGAAAATTTTAAAAGTTCCATTTGGGAGATGTTTGGTTTGAACTGCCTGTGGCACACCCAGGGAGAAGTATCCAATGTGCTACTGGTAATATAGGGATGAAGTTCAGGACAGAGATATACACACTGGATTCATAGAGTTGGGAGTCATCCATTATCATTTCTTTAGAGAGATGATCACAAGAGAGCCCGCGACAACCTTGAGAAATGCTCACATTTCATGGTGGGAGAAGGATTGTATAGAAAAAAAAGGCTCTCTGAGAAGTCCTGGGGCATTAGATATACAGAAGTAAACTAAAAAGCAAAGACACAAAGAGAGAAGTGAGGGCAAAGTTAAGGAGGGGAGGATGCCCAACAATGTCAACTCATCTAGAATGAGCACTGAGGAAAGGCCCTTTGTTCAGACATTAAAAGATGATTGCTAACCTCGGAGAGCATGGTTTGAGTTGGCAGGTCTGGTAGGAAGCCAGACTCTGAAGGACTGAGAGGAGAATGAGAAGTATGAACTTTAATAAACCACTTTTTTTAAGACAGGGAAGAGAGGAGTGGTTTTAGGTAGCAGGAAAAGAGACGGTGTATAAAAAAAAAGGTGAAAGATGGGGGCAGAGCCAAGATGGCGGCTGGAAAGCAGGGACTAGCGTGAGCTCCCTGGCAAATCCCTCCAAAAGCCTATAAAAAATGGCTTTGAACCAGTTCTAGAACTGCAGAACCCACAGAGTAGCAGAGGGAAGCAGAGCTCTAGCCCAGGACAGCCTGGATAGTTTCTGGGTAAGGTCTATCCTGCAGGAAGCTGGGAGTGGAGGGGAGTGGAGCTGAGCAGAGCAGAGTCCAGCATGGGCAGCACTGACCAACTAGACCAGGATGGAGGCAGAGGGTGCCTTAGGGCCCTGAATCAGTGAGCTACAGCAGTTACCAGACTTCTCAACCCACAAACTCAAAGACAACAGAGTAGGTTAGTGGGAAAAGCTGCTGAGGACAGGGAGTTTGTGGTTGGGCCACCTCCCTGGGGGCAGCAGAGGTGGGGCAGCTACAGAATTACAGCTGCAGTTGCTTCTGGCCCCAGGCCCACCTGGTGGGAGGAATTAAGTGGCAGATCAGAGCAGGAGTGAAGAGCCTCCTGAATATCTAAGTCCAGTCAGGGTTGGGGGTTCTTTGGGAAGGAGGAGTGCTGGTGAGGCAGAGCTGGCGCATCCCCCCACGTGTGGAACATAGAACTCTTTAGTCCACAAGCAGTCATACCCTGCTGAAAAACTCAAGGGTCAAGTAAGTTGTCTGGGAACATGGCCAGGCAGGCAAAACGCACCCAGATTCAGTGTCAGACTTTGGAGTACTTCTTTGGTGACAAAGAAGACCAAAACATACAGCCAGAAGAAGTCAGCAAAGTCAAAGAGCCTACATCAAAAGCCTCCAAGAAAAACATAAATTGGTCTCAGGCCGTGGAAGAGCTCAATAAGGATTTAGAAAAGAAATTTAGAGAAGTAGATGAAAAATTGGGAAGAGAAAAGAGAAGGATGAGAGAAAACCATGAAAAACAAGTCAATGACTTGCTAAAGGAGACCCAAAAATATACTGAAAAATATACTGAAGAAAAAAACACCTTAAAAAATAGACTAACTCAAATGGCAAAAGAACTCCAAAAAGCCAATGAGGAGAAGAATGC
>CM053625.1:204956337-204978931 GCA_028646595.1 Phalanger gymnotis
TAATCAAAAACAAACACTTTCAAAAAGGGACAGGGTCAAGGGAGAAAATTCAATAAAAGTGGATAGATTAGGAAGAAGCAAAATATAGTAAGTCAGTCACAACATGAGTATTGTGGAAGGGTTATACATAGTGATACGCATGCGGCCCATGTTGAATTGCTGGACTTCTTAGGGAGGGTGGGTGGGAAGGAAAGAGGGGAGAGAATTTGGAACTCAAAGTTTTAAAAAATAGATGTTCAAAAACATAAACAAAAAAGTTTTTGCAGGCAACAAGAAAATAAGATACACAGGCAATGCGGCATAGAAATTTATCTTGCCCTACAAGAAAGGAAGGGAAAAGGGGATGGGAGGATAGTGGGGTGACAGATGGGAGGGCAGAGTGGGGAACAGAGCAACCGGAATACATGCCATCTTGGATTGGGGGGGAGGGTAGAAATGGGGAGAAAATTTCTAATTCACGCTCCTGTGAAAATCAATGCTGAAAACTGAATATAATAAATAAAACTTATAAAAAAAAGAACAATGGAAATAATAAAAAAAGGTGAAAGAACAAATTGGACTGATTGAATAGGCAAGTTTTCAGAGGGAGCAGGAGAGCGAGAGCACAAGCAAAGGGTTTGGCTTTGGCAAACTTTCTCTTAGTTCTGTCCTCCGAAACCAGAAAGAAAAATCTATTCGTTCTTCCATGAATGAATAAAAAATCATTTATTAATCGTATTGGCCTAAGTTCTGGGGTAACAAATGGAAAAACAAAGATGGTTTCTGCTCTTAAGGAGCTCACATTCTAAGGAAAGCATCAATACTTATAGATACAAACCATATAATTAAGTGTTCTTCAGGATGAGGAAGCAAAATGGATTGTAATGCAGAGTTCATTTAATTTCCACTAATAAAATCAGATGTTCCTTAACCATTTGACAGCCCCAAGCACTTTGATAGAGGACTTTTTTTTCTAGGTCTCCAATAGCTGGGGTTTCTGAGGAATAGAGGGCCCCAAGACAATTTTTCAAATACTTGAAGTCAGCTATCATGTAGATTAAGCTGTCTCCTGTTTTCTCATCTAAATACCATAATTCCTTCAACTAATCCTCATATAACTTGTTATCAAGGACTTGATGATCGTGCCCTGTATAACTGTCATTTTGTCTATGTCCTTCCTCTAAGATGGTAATCAGAAACGAACACAATATTACTTGTGTGAGTAATACTTCACTTGCATGAAATTGAGATTCAATTAAGTTTTGAAAAAAATCTAGCAATGCCAAGTCTTCCATGGATGGCAATAACTTAAAGGAAATTACCTGGAGTTTTTCTGTCTAATCCGAAGGATTCCCCAGATCTGCCCTGTCTATGGAGGAGGCAAATAGTCAGGCAGATGGGAAACAGGCACAAAGTAAATAAATGAGATTATGGCACACATGTGGATGGATCTAAGAGATCAAAAGAACATCAAAGCAAGTTTTGGAGAAAATGGGTGACATCAGACCCACCTGTCCCCATGAATTCATAGGCTTTCCCTGCTTTGTGGGTTGCAGGCTCTGATCCTGTTCCCAGAACTTTAGCATAAATAAGGGATCAGTTTTTCCCTGCTCTGTAGAGACAAGCAGGCTGCTACTATTTCATTAGTGATTTTGTAGCACCAGGAACCCTCAGGCCATGAAGACCTTCTTTCTTCTCATAGCTGTTGTCTTCTTGACCATCCAGGTCCAAGCTCAGACAAATGAAGAAGAGATGCTGACTCCAGAGGAGGCTGTGGCTGAACTCCCTTCCATGGAAGCAGAGGGCTCTGGTATAATGGCTTCAGGTGAGAAAAGGATGCTGGCATAGAATGGGAAGAGCACCAGCCTGAGGGACAGGAAACTTAGGTTCTGGTCCTAAGTGGGTCACCAAGAATCTACTGGATTTTCTCCTAGTCCTCTCCTCATTCTGGGTTTTATTTTCTTGTTCTTGTCAAGTGAGGGGGCTAAGTAAATTATTTCTAAGGTCTTTTCCAGCTTTGGAATTCTTTCTATGGCCTATATTGTAAAACGTGCCAGAGCTACACTAAGGTCAGACTGATGTCTATGGTAGGCTGCCTCCTAATCCATGCAAAAAGCCAAAAGGAAAAAGAAACAGCTCCATGTTATGAAGGAAATTCTTAGGCTATAGAGTTGGAGTTGGGATATTTAAGAGAAGAAAAAAGCACAAGTGAGTATGGGTCAGAAGTACAGGTAAGGTTGGGTCAGTTGGGTTTTGACTGAGAACGACAAGAACATGGGTTGTTTGCATGAAGCAAAAGTCAAAGAAGAAGACTTGGGTCACAGTCAGAAGTCATAAAGGTCATTGAGGTATGGTGGGATACCATGGCACTACTGGCAAGCAAAGTCACTGGACCAGAGTAACGACCCCGATTCAAGCTCTTCTCTGATATTATTGGCCAAGTGACCTTGGGCAAATAATTTCTTAGTTCTTTCCCCCCCTGTTGTTGGGCCTGGAGGTACAGCTGAAATGGGTGGCACATCACAGAATAATGTAGATGCTTCATATTGTAAAGCACATCTGTGCTTAAACTTTGGTATCTAGCACACTAAAAAGTACATCTGGGTCACAAAGTTGGAGAGTAATATGGAAGAAGAAAGGAAAGGGCTGGAATGGGGTCAGCTGGTAAAGTGTTTTAAGTGTCAGACATAGTTCATGTTTGATCCTAGACATAGGGATGCCATAATAGGAAGCCCCAGGAGCTTATAAGTGGGAGGTAGAGGGTAGCATGATCATACTTGCATGTTAGGAAAACCACAAACATCTGAGTGGAGGATAAATTGAAGTAGTGTAATGTTAAGAAGGGACTTTTTTACTGTTTTCTCTTTTGGAATGCTAAGGTAATCAAGTATCTTTGAGTCTTGCCTTTCAAACGTAATGGCAAGCAAAGTGGGACTTTTTGCTGTTTTTTGTTTGAGCGCTTCTCAGCACTGAGGTAATCAAATGCTTTTGATGAGTCTTGCTTTTGTTTCTTTGATTGAATCAGGAGTCTTTGATGACATGCTTAAGAAACAAGAAAGCCTAGGTTACACGGGTTTGAATTGCATGATGGTGACACCCTCTGACCCTGAGAAGGTTATGTAAAATCTGAGATTGGCATTTTGTTTTGGGGCTCTCTCACTCACTGGAAGAATGTCTTGTGATTTGACCAGACTAGACTTTAAGTAGCCTTCAGGGAGTCCCCAGCTTTGAAAAACCCAAATGTTGCTTCTTTCTCTGGTAACTTTATGTATTGCTTGGACAGACAGCTAGAAGCCTGTCTGCGGATTTGTGTTATTTTGCTCCATTTGTATAATTTCTACTTGTAATTTCTGTTTGTGTTTTCCCTGAAGTTCAGATCAAAGAACTTGCGCTAGCAGCCCTCTTGTGTGCTCTTATTGTTAGTCTTTCACCTCCACAGCAGCTGCTAGCAACATTGTTGTTACAAATGGGGGAGAGCTGAGGCAGGGAAACCAATTAAGAGGCTATTATAATAATCTAGGCAATGATAGCCTGGCCTGGGTATGGTGGTTATGAAAATAGAGAGGAGACATAGATATATTACAGAGATAAAACGTCAAGATCTGGGAACTGACTAGATACATGAGGAGAGTGAGAGCAAAGAGTAAAAAATGACACAGATTTGAATCTGTGACTAGTAGAACAAGAGTGTCCTCACAATAAGAATAGGGAGGATCAGAAGAGAAATGGATTTGGGAGAAAGAATAATGAGTTCTGCTTTTGACATGTGAAGTTTGAAATGCCTATGGGACGTCCAGCTCAAAGTAGTCAGTTTGTGATACAAGACTAGAGCTCAGGCCTCCATAGATAGATCTGGGAGTCATTTGCATAGAAATGTTATTTGAGCCTAAAGGAGTTGATGAGACTGATTTTGTGTCTGAGTGTAAAACTTGTAATGCTGTTATTAGAAAGGACTTGAATCGTTCCCTTCTAGTGCAACCCCTGGAATCATACAGGAGGAAACTGATGCCCAAAGATGGGAAATTCTTCGCTCCAAGTCACACAATTGAGGACTCTCAGGGCTGACTGTAGAACCTTAGCCACTTGTTTTAATTCTCGACTTGGAGCCTTTGCACCTGCTATTGCATGTCAGGCAAAGGATGCGTTGGATTGGAGGAGAACCCTCTTTTAACGACCTTTGCCACACAATTTTGTTGCCGAGTATGAAATGTGTTGTGCATTAACTGCCAGTATGGTCATGGTATTATGTGGGAGCACTCAGGGTGGGGGGGATTGGTGGAGGGTGAGTATCAGTATGATAAATATCCAGGCTTCTCTTGGATTGGTAAGAGGAAAACAGAGGAGAAGACAATGTTCTCACTGTGGGAGGTCCTTTGGACTTCCAATGATGCTCATTGACTATCTTACTTTTTTTTCAGATCCTCGGCAAAGAAAAGTCATTTTCTGTTCCTGTAGAAAGTTCTGCATTGGATTGGAAAGAAATTCTGGGACATGCCGGATTTCGGGTGTATATTACCGACTGTGCTGTAGATAACTCAAAGAACTTTATGAACCACTTCAAGTGTCTAATACAGAATCACTATTAATCCTTGTAATCCCCTTTCTATAGTCCAAATATAATTCTAGCATCAAGTTCATGATGTGAGCCTGGCTCTTTCACCTCTATGTGTGTGGATTCTCCTTTTGACTATTTCTCTATAATTACCTACAAAGGTGTGCCAATTAAGAGAGTGAACAGGAGCTCATATGGTGAGTGATACTCTAGGTTTGTCTCTTATTTCACACAGGGTGCTGGAATTTACGAATAAAGGATGTCCCCCAACCATTCATACACACCTGCCCCTAAGTTCTCTTAGCCTATAAATTACGCATCTTCCTAGTTTACTATCTAGTCATTGTGTTACTGCACCCACCCCCACTTTCCTCCATGAAGCCCAGTGGAGGAGAGGAGAGTAGTGCAAGACATGGGACACCTGTTGTAACCAAGTTCACCTGCCTCCACTTCAAGTAAGGCCCTGGAATTTCCAAATAAAGGATAAACAACACCCCACCCACTTCCACCCCCATGTAATTCACTCTATTCTCTCAACCTACAGATGAAATATCTTCTTAGTTTACTATTCAGTCACTGGATTTCTGCTCATTCCTATCATACGTCCCATCCCCCACATAAAGCAAAGTGAGAATGGAATAGTAAAATATAACTAGACCATGCATCCCCTCTGATAACCACACTTACATGCTTAAGTAAGGGAGCACTGACCACATTTGAATAAGCAACATTCTGAAAGGACTCCAGCACCTACCATGCTGGTCAATGTTTCTTATTAGTCATTTCAACCAAGGACCATGTCTCTAAGGATCATGCCTGACCACTGGATGACCAAAACCACTGATTAGAGTCTCCACTGGAGGTTATTTGTGGGTACATCTGTTCTTTTATTCAGTGTGTGTGTGTGTGTGTGTGTATGTGTGTGTGTGATCATCTCCATGGAATAATAGTAGTAGCTAGTATGAATATGGTGCTTTATAAATATCTTATATCTTATATGATCCTTACAACATTAGGTCAGGAGAGAGGGTAGGTGCTTTATTATCCCCATTTTTACAAAAGATACAAACACAGTAAGTCATTTGGCCAGCTTTACATAGTTGCTTAATATCTAAAGTTAGATTTGAACTCAGTTCTTCCTGATTTGTGGTCCTACACACTATATACTGTGCCACCTACCTGCTTATATGTGGAAGGTGCTAGTAGAATTATAAATGTAAATGAGAAATGACCTTTTGTCCTCAAGGAGTTCACAATGCATTTGGATTAATATAGCATAAAATTTATCAACGAGCCTTTATTGAATACTTACTGTTGTGCTGGACACTATACTAAGCATTTGGGATTTAACGGAAAAGCAAAAACAAGCCCTACTCTCCAGGAATTTATATTCTAATAGAGGAGACAATGTCTTCTAAATCAGAACATAGAAGATAAATATGGAATAGATGGAAGGTAATCTTAGGGTTGATGGCTCTACTACCTGGGGGAGAGGGCTGATGATTAGAAAAAACCTACTGGAGGAGATAAAGTTTAGGCTCAGTCTTAAGGAAAGCCAGGGGGTTTAAGGTTTGGAGGTTAGAATGGGCAACATTCCAAACATGGGAAATGACTAATACAAAGGAGCAGAGACAGATCAATGTAAGAAAGAGCAGGAAGGCAGAGGTCGCTAGATTGTAAAGTGTGGAAGGTGTTAAAAGATTGGAAATGTAGCAAGCAACCTGGTTGTTAAAGACATTAAAATTGCCAAACGAAGGAGTTTAAATTTGATCCTGGAGTTTGCTAGGACCCCCGGGGTCCACGTTGGACGATGATATCCACAGAGCTACACTTTAGGAAAGTCATTTTGGCAACTGAGTGGAAAATTAGTGGGAGTAGGGAGAGGCATGAGGCAGAGAAGCCAATTAAGAGGCTACTGCATTGTCTAGTTGAGAGATGGTATGGGTCTGAACTAGGTGGTTGCTGTGTGAGTGGCAAGAAGGGGCGACTCAGTTTGAAGAATGGGCAGACATGTAGCATGAGAGCCAAGAGAGGGTAATATCATGAAAATATAGAGTAGAAAGAGTGTACAGGATCAGAAGTTTGCAGAGAGGTCAAGAAGAATGAGGGTCAAGAAAAGATCATTAGATTTGGAAATTCAGAGATAATCGGTAATTTTGCAAAGTCTCCAAGAAGGATGGAAGCAACATATTCAAAGCTACAGAGGAAAACTCATTCATCTCTTAATTAATCTGAGCTTAGCTGAAATAATGCCTAACAGGTCCCAAACTTCTTGGATCCAGACTGTTTGAGAGGGACTTTAAAGAATACCTTGTAGAAACCACCCCACCCTTTAAAAAATTGTATAGCAAGTATCAGAGCAGGAGCTAGACATGAGGTCTCCTGATTCCTAGGCCAGTGAGCTTGGGTAAGAAGGGTGTTAGAATTTGACTACCCCAGTGGACATAGCAGTGCTTCTAGAGCAGCAGTTCCTGATCTCATGATTCAGGATAAAAAGCTGAGCAGAAAGGCATGGAGGAAGCTGCTACATAGGCACCCCTGAGATGTTCTAAATATACTCTGGCTCCAAGCTAGCTCTGCCTCTTCTCTTTTAAGCATGGACATTTGAAATGCAAGGAATGCACAATTTAGAGTAAAGGCAAAGGTCCCATCAATAAAAGCCTGGTTCCCCCACCTCCCTGAAGTGCCCCTGTCACTGTCCCTCTCCCAAGCCGGATCTTGTTGAGCAGAGTTCTGGAGAAGCATTTCCCCCTCCCTAGAGCAGCCTGGTCCTGGTCCCAGAAGCCCTGAAGCTCCCTTCCTAGCTCATAGAGTAGCCTCTCTACTTTCAAACGAGTCTTCCTATGGACTATTCCCCCCACCCTCACTCCCCAAATCATCACCCCAGGTTTCATGGCCATGAACCAGTTGCTTTTTTTTCTCCTCTTCTGAAAGGCCGACTCTCCCATCCTCCACCTCCCCCATTATGAGGTTGGGGTGGAGATAGGGGATTGTCAGGGCAGAGATTGCCACAAAGCCAACTCCTTTTCTTCTCAGCTGCCTGACACCTGTGCAGCTTCCTCTATCTGGTAGAGTCACATAATCCCAATTCTACTTTCAACATCCTGTCACTCCATCCCCATCCCAATACAGCTCTACTCTGCCTTCTTCCTTAGAATGTGCAGCTGTTGTACTCACTCTCTCCTCATCAATTGTTTTCCCTCCCCGGGCTAATTTCTTGCCCTTCAGCAAATATTCCCTGTAGGGCAAAACTCCAATTACCCTGTTCTGGTTTGGGCTTCTGATGCTGCCCCTCAAAGAACTATTAGAAAAGGTAAATTGAACTGGAACTAGAAGAGGGACCTGAGACTAAGGGCTATATTGGTCCAAGGGAAGGAGGATTTCTGGATGAGGTATCATGGAAGGCGACTTCATGAAGAAGATGACATGTGAACTGGTTCTTAAAGAATGAGAAGGAAATGGACACTTGGATCTGTAGGAAAGGTCATCATGGGCAGAGGAAACAGTACGGACAGACAGAGATAGGAAAGCCCTGGAGCAGCATAGCATAATGAGCAAAGCGCAGGACGCATACAACAGAGTCATGTCTAAAGGAGGTGGAATATATTTTCCAGAACACCCTGACCTACAAAGCTATCAATAACTAGGCCTCCATTTCCTATAAAGCCATGCGCCTGATGGCTCAGGTGATTGTGTCATGGGAAGATGATAGTAGGATTTGTGCCTGACACTTTGCAGAGAGATTTCACAAATTCTATTTCATTTGACCTTCACAACAAGCCTGAGATGGAAGTGATATTCTTATCCCCATTCTACAGCTGAGGAAGCTAAGGCAAACAGAGATTAAATGACTTCCCCAGGGTCACAGGGCTAGTGTCTGAGGCTTGATTTGAACTCAGGGCTTCCTGACTCTAGACAGCCTGGAGGCCACATGTGGCCACAGGTTCCACACCCCTGCTCTAGGCCCAGCACTCTATCCTCCATGCCAACAGCGGCTTCTAACAGGATCACAGAATCACAGGATTATAGATTTAGACCTGGAGGGACCTTAACTCATTAGATCCTCACTACCACCCTGAGAGGCAGTTGCTATTACTATTCCTTTTCTACAGATGAGGAAGCTGAGGCAAATAGGGGTTAATGACTTGCCTAGGGTCCCATTAGTAGTAAGTGCCTGAAGCTGGATTTCAATTTGTGTCTTTCTGACTCCAGGCCCCAGTCCTTCCCTCTGTCACTTTTGTTTTGAAAGTCTTCTTCGTTACATTTCCAGAGAGGAATCCTTGCAAACTGAAATCACCAGTGATTGTTCAGGCCAGTGGCCTTAATTTTTAGTCTGCATCAACCTTGACTTCCCCGTGTTTGTTGACCTTCTTGATCACTGCCCTCTTTCTGGATACTCTCTCCTTGAACTTTCATAACACTGCTCTGTTGTTTGTCTTCCCATCTTCCCTATCATTTGCCGGTCCCTCTCCTATTCCTATAGGTACTTTGGGCCTCTGTCCCAGGGTCCTCTCCTCTTTTCTGTCTATACTCTCTTGGTGACGGTAGTTCTTATGGATTACACTACCACATTGACTCCCAAAGCTATCTCTCCAACCCTCATTTGTCTCTGGTGCTTCAGTCACATTTTTTACTATTTCCTTGCTATCTGCACCTGGACGTTCTATTCAACACAGAATTCGTTATCTTACCTCTTATCCTCATTCTCTATTTTTGTCAAAGTCACCACAATCTTTCTGGTGACCATGATTTCCAAACTGGAAGTAATTTCACCTCCCCAATCCCAAATCCCCATAAATAAACAGTTGCTAAATCTTTCACTGCTATGTTTTCAGCATCTCATGTCTGCAGCCCCTCCTTTCTAGTCAACCCCTAGCTAGATACTAAATATCTTTCACCTGGACTATGGCAGCAGCCTCCCAAGTGGTCTCAAGGCATTCAGTCTCTTGTTTATTGAATCCTTCCTCTTAATATTTACAATGGAGGTCTGATTATGTGACTTTTCTGCTCAGGAAGTTTCAGTAGCTGTTACCCTTTACCTTTAGACCAAGTCCAAACTCTTCTATTTGGCACTGAAAGCCCTTAACAGCCCAGCTCCAGCCTATGTTTCCAGACAGATTCCCTCTAACTCACTCTCGTGTTTTCTCTACTCCAGGCTGTCTAGCCGGCCTATTTACTATGTCCAGCTCCAGCCCCTGTGTCTTTGAACTGCTTGTTTATTCCCCATCCCTAGGCTGTTCTCCCTCTTCATCTATCTCCTGAACATCTGTCTCCCTTCAAGGTTCAGCTCAAGGATGTCTTTCAAAGAGCCTTTCTTGATTACCTCAGGTGTTCATGCCCTTCCCTACTCTCAGTCATTACATATTTATTTCCTTTATTTATTTGTGAATGCACTATACCTCCATAATGGAACAGAAGCTTCTGGAGGGCATGGACTATCTCACTTTTGTCTTTATATCTCTAACACTTAGTATACTACCTGACACATAGCAGGTGCTTCATAAATGCTAGCGTTGTAACTCAGGATTTCTTTGAGCCTCAGTTTCTGCTTTTATCAAACTGAAGTTTGGATCAAATCATCTTTGAAGACCCTCCCAGCCCCCAGCCCTAGGATCCTATTTGCATTTGCCTCCATCACAGATATGTCGTGAAGTGCTTCATAAACCTTCAACACCAAAGAAATATGCACTTGTATGAGCATATGAAAAGATACATAAAATAACAGCTATTTTCTTTTTTAAAGCAGAGAGTAAGGATTGATAACGTGCTCAGAAAAACATATATATGTGTATATATATATAGAGAGAGAATATATAAATAAATAAAATACAAATAAACAAATAAACAAGATGGCTCCAAGAGGGGCAAACATGAACCACAGCAGCCTTCATTTCCCTCCCCTCCCCTCTCTTCTTCTTCCCTTTCCTATCCTTCATAGGTCTATGTTTAACTTAAGAACCCGCCTGCACAATTACATCACAGACACGGATCTTAATGCTAACAAGGACAGTGTTTAATGACAATATGGCAGAGAAGAGTTAACTGTTAGTGAGCAGACAATAGCTGGCAGCTGGTGGGCAATCATCTACATCTGCAGCAAAGGAGTTTGCTGCCGCAGGAGCCCCATCGACTTTCGGCATACCCACAACGATGTTGGCAGAAACAACTGCAGGCAGTTAGCCCCCTGGTCCGACCTATAGGGAGAGATTTTCAGTTACTTTACACTATCATGGGATACTTCTAAGCAGCACTGGAATCTGACTCACATGATTGCCCCCTCCACCCCATTGCCAAAGGCATATCATCCCAACAGCACAATCACAGGACTAAATGGGGTGGATCCAGATAATGGCGATGGGGGTGAGGGTGATGCTGAAAACAAAGATGGGCTCACATTCACATCTCTATAGGGCTTTACAGTATTTACCCTCTCCTTCCAATGCCGCTAGAGGAACCCAGGTGGAAACTCCCTCCACCACCTTGCTTCTCTTGATTTTCTCCCTTTCTTAACCCTTTCTTGGGATATATAGAATGATCCTAGTCCTCCTGAAGACCAAGGTTATGGATAGACTACAATAGGCCTGGCAAAGTGCCTGGTTTTCAACCTGCTAAGAGAGCTCCTACAGTGGTGAGATTGCTGGAGAAGGCCTCCTGCGTGTGAAGCACGGAGGGCTTTTGGAGCTGAATGGCCAAGTCTAAAACCAAGTGCACCAGAACACGGATTTCCTAACTCCAAGTTCAGCTCTTTCTCTACTGCACTTTGCCACTCCTGATGAAGGGTTGCCACACGTTTAATACATTTGGAAGTGACTAAGAAAAAACCAGGTAAGGATCACTGCACTCAACCATTGGGGAGAAAGGTTGGAAGCCCTGGGATAAAGCAGCACATGCCAGTCCTTTTCTCAGAAAGTCTTGGGTAGGAGAACATTTAGAGCTTTGGGTGATTATCCTAAAGAAAAGAAGCTACTGGCAAGCAGCTTAATATTACCTGGGGTGCAAGTGGAGGGTTGGGGCTCAGGTGGTCAAGAAACTGTGAAGTACTCTGGGGTCAGGTTAGAAGATAGCTGAGAGAGGGAGACCCTACTCAGCACACACCCTGACTTTGCCACAAAGCAGATGACCATGTAGACCTGATCCCTTCCTAAGTGGGTATCATCTGAGTGAGTGACCTGAAAACTAATTACCCAGGACCATTACCTCACCTGAGAATCTGCTACAAGCTCTGCTCCCAGAGCAAGAGGCACCTTTTACTACCAAATGTAGAGGCTGTTGGAAGCTGGTAGGGTTTGGTCCCTATAGTACTAAATTTAGGACTTATCGCCTTCTGTCTGGCCCTGAAGAAATAGGGTTACTAGCTTGCTTCCTGACAGGGACCTCAGAAAGGTCACTTAGAAGATATCTCCTTTCCCCAACTCTTAACCAGCATCTTACTTCATCCTTTCCTTGCTTTCTCTTGAAGCCCACAAATAAACAGGCAGGAGGAATCTTTGCAAAAAGGGTTCAACTTTTCTCTTAAAGCGTGAGATTTGCTATCCAGGAAAGAAAAACTATAATTGTGGACTAAGCATAGAGAAAGGGGTAGAGTTACAAATCACCATTCCACGGTGGTGTTCAGCCTCTCAGCCTAGATGAATGTTAGGCATCATGATACAGTGGAAAGAATCCTGTTTGTGGAGTCAGAGGTCCTCAATTTAAATCCCACCTGTGTACAGGTCACAATCCCTGGGAGCAATTTCCTCATCTGTAAAATGAGGGGATTGGATTTGACCGAAAGTCCCTTCTAGTTCTAAATCAATGATCCTGTGTAAGAATACCTTACAAACCTGTTCTCTTCACTTTCTTAAACTTGATCATCCCCGTGTCGAAAATCTCCCAACCTGCCCTAGATGCAATATCCTCTTACCAAAAGTATGACTTGGCAGGAAGAATTTTTGTGGACCATCAGAATTCGCTTTCACTTGAGTCTGTTTTGCATCTTCAGCCTGAGAATTGAGTCCTGTGTCTTCTGCTGGCTTCTCAGCCTCAGCCTGGGCAGCCAAGAAAAGAAGTACAAAAAGGAGACAGAGGGACTTCATGTTTGCAGCTTGGCTGGACTTTTGTTGTCACCGAAGTTCAGCAGGTACTGAGGTTCTCCGAACACTGCAGACAAAAAGAGTCCGTGGTTCTATTTATAGAGGATCCTCAACCTCAGATTCTCAAAGAGGAGGGAGTCCTGTCCCTTTGAAGTTCCTTTGATCTGTTCCCACTAGCCTTCTTGGTCTAACTGGGCTTTACTCAGGATGTATGTGTGATAATACCTCTTACTTCCCATTTGTCTGATTCCTTATCTCAATATGGAGGCACTTCTGTGGGCTCTTTGTTCTCTCTAAGCTGGACACAGGTGCATCCTCTTTTCATGAAATTTATAGTGCATTAGGTCAAACTTTTGGTCAAATGCCATGTTAACTAGTGAGAGGGCTTGTAGCATGTCCTGGAGGGTATTGTTGGGGAAGCAGAAAAATTATAATAGCTAGCTAGCATTTATTTAGCAATTGGATATTTCAGAGTGCTTTGCATATATTTCGTTTGATTATAACAACAAATTTGTGATGTAGGTGAAATTATTCCTCCCAATATATAGATGAGGAAGAAGCTGAGGTCACATAGCTACTAAGTTTCTGAGTCAGAATTTGAAATCAGGTCTTGCCAGTTCTGAGTCCCACACTAGGACCCTGAGCTCTAGGCCTGCGTAAAAGGCTAGTGATTTTCCTTAAGTCTCTGAATCTCCCCTATGTCAATTTACTCAACTGTGAAAGTGTGTATAGTTTTGCCTGTCAGTCCATCTGACATGGGGAGGTAGTAGAAAATGGGCTGCGGAGATTAAATAAGGTAATGGTTGTGAAACATTTTGGCAAGTGTAAATTATTATGCAAATAGAATCGGAGCCATCTCTGTCAATCTGTTTCACTTTCTACTGTGTTTCAGGCTAGTTAGCCCATGAGGTCCTTTCCACTTCGGTAAAAGGAGGTAATTTCTAAGATCCCTGCTAGCAGTAACATTCTAAGATTCAGCTCTAAGATTCTGAGCTTGTTGACTCAGAAGCTAGATTTTATTAGCTGACCTGGGAAGCATCAGGCTCTGGTTAACTGAATTACACTGTGTAACCACAGGCAGTTTTTAAAAATTCAGCCAATGTTACTCCCTATTACATCCCTAGAGAGAGGAACTGTGACATAATTAAAATAGTATTACCCTCAGAGGGAAGACAGTCTAGATTCAAGTTGAATCTCCAAGATTTATGAGCTGTGACTATAGCAGAGTCATTTGACATCTCTGGGCCTAAGACAAATGTTAAAGATTTTAAGTTAGAAATAGTTTGTGATCTGCATTTGTGGAAGGACACCTACACTAGGGAAACTATAAGTCCTTTATAAACTGATCTACATGCATGGTGACAGTGCAAACTATGGGAAGTCATAGTCAAAAATAAACACAGTCCATACTCTAAAGGAGCTTGTGTTCTTCTAAGGAATATGATAGGTAAATAGGTAATTACACACAGAAATAATTTTAGGAGAAAACAGTCAATTGGTCAGTCAATAAGCATTTATTAAGCATCTATGAGGTATCAGGCACGGTACTAAACTCTGGGAGTACAAAAAGGACAAAAATATAGTCCCTACTCTCAAGAAGCTCACAATCTAATTGAGGAGGCAACATTCAAAGACCTATGTACAAACAGGCTACATACAGGATATATAGGAAATAATTAGTCAAAAAAAATCAATCCAGGACCTGGTCAAAAAAATCAATCTAAAGGCAATTTAAGAGGGAAGGTATAAGTAGCTGGGATTATAGAGAGGGAAGAGGAAAGGGCTCCTGCAGAAGGTAGGATTTGAGCTGAATGTTGAGGGAAGCAGACCTAAGGGGACAGAGCATTCCAGGAAAGATGGGACAGTTAGTGCAAAGGCACCAAGATGATAAATGGAGTATTTTGTTCTAGCAAATGCAAGTAGGCCAGTGTAGCTGGTCATACAGCAATGGTGGCATAAGAAGGTATAAGAAGACTGGAAAAGTCATCAGAAACCAACTTATGAAAGACTTTACATGTCAAACAGAAAACTTTATATTTGAATATGTCATGATAAACTCAGAATACATCCATGGCAAGAAATCAACCACATATCTATGAATTATTTTTCTATTTATATATCTAGTCTCAAAGTTAGTTAAGCAGGAGGCTGTTTTATTGATTATTATAGTCTTATAATATTGACTACTATGTTCATTGAGCATAGAATTTTAGGGCTAACAGGGATTTTAGCAAGCAATACGGCATTCTGGGAGAACACTGGGCTTGGAATCAGGAGACCTAGCTTTGAATCCTAATTGGAACATTTCCTAGTAGTGTAACCCAACAAGAATCATTTTGACTTTCAATACAACATTTTTTTTTGGCCTGTAAAGAGTTATAGAAATATGATGTATTAACTAATACAACTCCTTCATCAAACAGAGGATAACACTGAAGTTCAGAGAAAAATGACTTGTCCAAGATCACAGGACTAGTTAGGGGCAGAACTCAGTTTAGAACCCAGGTCTCAACTCTTTGTACTTCACCAAGGGGCCTCCCTTTATTGTGGGTATCAGTAAAGAACAACATATGTGAATAAGTGAATTTCCCTAGCCTGTCAGGGAAATAGATTGATCATTGAGCTTATCTAACACTTACGTGGCAAACATCCTCTGATCCAAACCATGTCTTATATGGGACATCAGGAGAATTTAGAGAGTGCCAAATTTCAGGGGGTTAACAGTATTTGCAATCCTTTAGTGGGGTGAAAACAATGTGGCTTAGTACCAGTTAATAAGAATAAAAAGTTGAAATAGAAAGTTAGCTGTTGGTACCCCTTTCCCTGCTCTACCATGGTTCACAAGTTGTCCTCCTCCTCTTCCTCCTCCTCCTCGAATATTGGCCCTTATGCTAACCAGTGCCTCCAACTATCACCCTACTGTCATTTGTTCCAGAAGCTATGATAATTCCCAGCTAGGGTGCAAGTGACCAAGATAAAAGTCTGTGTTTAAGCCTGTTGAATAGAAGTGTGAATAAACATACAATTAATGGATTTTATTTTTATTACTCTAAAGACATGGAAAACCAGAAGAATTAGTTCTGATCTGGTGCAGGATTGCTTTGGTCTGTTCAGATTAGGCTTGAGTTAATGACTATAATTTTTTAATGATATAGAATGGTGTAGGGAGATAGCACAGTGGAAAGAGCATGAGCTCTTAAGTGAGAGGACCTGGTTTAGATCTCACCTCTGATGCTTATTACCTATGTGACCTCTTTGGTCAAGTAACAACCTCCTTATGCCTCACTTTCCTTCCCTGTAAAGTGGTTGGCCTATCTAGGAGCTTATGATCTACATTTGGGGAGGGTCAATCTGGACATTTTCAGAGTCAGCAAAGATCTGTAGCAGGGAAGAACAGTCACAAAGTTCTATATCCCCAAACATATCACAAACAGAACCAAAGAGGTTTGTTGTTTTATTTATCCTGCTTTGTTTATCTTACCTTGACATTTAAAAATAGGATAACTGGTAGAAAAGGTTGATACCAATATAAAATATCTTGACTCTTTAGTGTCCCTAAAGAGTCCTTTGTGCCTTGACAGGCTTGACCTGACCATCCTACAAATAGCTTTGCAGGTTAATTTACCTATGAAGAATAAATTTTAAAATGCCAAGTAATGTATGATGAGGAAAATTAACTGGCTGCAATAAACAGCTCCAGTTTACCGCCTCTGAAATTCTGTAACACTTTGGCCAATCATAGAATCATGGATCAAAAGCTGGAGGATAACTCAGAGGTCATTTGATCCAACTCCTGTTACAGATGGGTTTGGTATGGAAGTCTATGAGACAGAGAACAGGAGGACTAAACTCTACAGTGAGTCTGCCTCCCTTTCTCTAGCTAAAGCGTTCTTCAATTTTCTTATGTTCCCAACTTAAGAAATCAGAAGAATGACTATGGTAGGATGATAATAATAGTCTTTCAGGACTTTTGTAGACACATGATTTTATCCTATGAAGGATCCCTCAGTGGATGGAGTGATTTCCTAAGTTGTGGAGGTCAAAAAAGTTCACTCCTTCAGGGGCTGTTAATGAGCCTCTCAGATCTTGCTGAAACTAGTCCTTTCTTTGCTAACCTGAAAGTGCTGTATAAATACTATTAATAATGATGATAATATTGTCAAAATACTTCAGAATTCTAATAAAGCACTCTATAATGATAAATTATATGTATATATACATATAATATATGCATGCGTATATATATATATATGTAAACATATGCATATATACACATATGTGTGTGTATCCCATACTCTAGCCTATGTGGATACCTGTTTGTCTAACATTTCCCATGCCTTGCCTCCTCCTTTGTTCATTATATTTTCTCTGAAATATCCTCCCTCCCATCTCTGCCTCTCAAGAGGCTTCCAGACCCTGTTCAGATCTACCTCCCATAAGAAAACTTTCCAAGGTCTCCTCAATTTATATCAGTCCATAGCATTATTGATTTAGAACTAGAAAGAGTCTTGGAAGTTATCTAATCTACTCCTATCATTTTATAGATAAGGAAACTGAGGCTCAATAAAGTTAGGAAACTTGCCCAAGGCCACACAGACAGAGTCAGAATTTAAACCCAAGCCCTCCACCTATAAATCCAGCATATTTTGCATTGCCCTACATTGGTCTTTTCTTCCCTTGAACCTGCATAACACTATATCTGCACTGATTTTAAGTTTGCCCTTAATACCTTTGGTCCGTACTATGACTGGTGGATGTACTTGTCCCATTTCCCTTACTAAACAGTGAGGGATGATGCAGTTTCTTCGTTCTTGATGACTCACCCACAGTGCTTGGCATAGGACTCAGACATAGTAAACACAAATATTTTTTGGAATTGAATTGCAATAAATATCCCCTTTACACATAATTTTTTATAATTTGAAAAGGGCTTTCATACTTGTTATCTCATTTGAATCTCATAGCATCTATAAATTATAAACAAGAGGTATAGTGACTTACTCGAAAATAAATGGCTGATAATTGAAAAGCTTAGATAATGGATTGGGGTGGGGGGAAGTCTTGAAATGTTCTTCAAATAGCCATGATCTTTGTTTTTCTTGTCCCAGCAAATGGAATTGCTTTCACCAAAGGGCATTACTGTTCCAACTTGGGAAGCATCTGTCTTCTACCTGGACCAAACTGTATCCCTTATGAGCAACCTGATGTCATATGTTTCCTTTATGAATCTTATACATGCAGTCAAACCTTGTGAACAGTTCTTGCTAGAATTTCCTAGAAGAGGTGATCTTTATTGGGAACCAGTCAAAACTTTGTTGCTCTCCCTTGAATAAAAACAAGACATCAGAGCTCTTGTTTGTGACAAATGGTACTGGGTTCAACAGGAATGAGTTTTAGAATAAGGAAAGGGTTGGGGGTCTGACGGAATAGGATAGAACTTGAGTTTTAATCCTGTGTCATTTACTTAGCAGATGTGGGAGTCTGGGCAAGTCATTTAACCTCTCTCCCCCTCAGTTTCCGCGTTTGTAAAATAAGGCGGTCAGGCATGATGGTTTCTATGGCCTATCCCAACTCTCTGTCCATGAACTTATCATCTATAAAATGGGGATAACACCACCTGCCTTCCAAGGTTGTGCTGATGATAAAAACCAGATGATATACGTAAAGTACTATGTCAATACCTTAAGGTATTAAATAAATGTTAGCTGCTATTTCTACTGCTACAACAATAATTACTACTATTACTACTACCACTCCATGATTAGAGGAGATGGAAGATATCTTTCTTCTGTCCCATACACAGAATCATAGCATAGGTACTACAGACTGTCAGCCTGAGGGTAGACAAAGAGTGAATTGCACTTTGAAAGAGCAGTGGCCCAGGAAGTTCCACTGGCCAATTTGAGGAAGGGACCAATGAAGGTTGTGAGAGGCAGGAAATTACAGGTTTAGATTTCCAACGTAAATATAAAAGATTCTCTGGCCCCCAGCTCATTCCCTCACTAAAGCTAGTTCTGCTTACTGCTCCATAGGTGGCTCATGCTGGTCTACATTTGCAGACTAGTCCAATCCCCAGGCTATAAGCATTTGGAAGAGCACTTGGCCTCAAAAGTGGCTGGTTCAATATCAAGCTCTGGTGTTCTTGCCAGCGTCCATAATTGCTACCCATTCTTCTTGCCTGGATCCTTAGATCCACTGTTCTCAGATCTCACTGTTAGATCTCACCTTAGATCTCACTGTTCTTTGGCCTTAGGTTTGTAAAGAAATTCTGTAATTAGGAAAAATAAAATGCTATTAAGTGAGAATAAAAAATAAGTGAATTTTAAAAAGAATTTAAAATAATAATAATACATAAATTCTCCCTGGCAGAAAGGGGACCAGAACTTGAAGCTTTACCAGTGCCATACAGAGGCAGGACTTAATTCTCATTTTATTTTTATTTGATCTATCCTTGCTGGCATAAGCCTCTTGGACTGACTAGCCCACTTCCATCTAGCTCACCTGAGGGGCAGCTAGGTAGAGAAGTGGATAGACCACCGGACCTGGAGTCAGGAAGAGCTGTATTCAAATCAAGCGTCAGACACATACTACCTGTGTGACCGTGGACAATTCACTTAACTTCTGATTGCCTCTGTTTCCTCATTAGTTAAGTGGGTAAAATGATAGCACCTATACCCTGGGTTGTCATGAAGCTCAAATAAGATGATATTTGCAAAGCACTTTACAGCATGCCTGGCACATGGTAAGCACTAAGTAAATGTTAGTTACTGTTTATTATTATTATTATTATTATTATTACCCAAAAGGAAAACACAAAAATAAGGACAGATCACATGATTGTGGAAATTCACACCTCTGACTTACAACCTTGATGTCCTTGGTTTCTTTATCAACAATCTGTACATTATGAAAACCACTTCTCAGCTAACTGCTTCCCTTCTAGTCTTTAGGTCTCTCTTGCTGGAGAGAAATCTGCTCCTATTCTATATTCTTTTTTTGAACTTCTGAGATTTTTTATTTTCAGTTTACAACACTCAGTTCCACATAATTTTGAGTTGCAGATTTTCTTTCACCCCTCTCCCCTCCATCCCCAAGACAGCATGGAATCCAATATATCTTCTACATATAACTTCACATTGAACTTATTTACACAATAGTCAAGTTCTAAAAAAGAATTATGACCAATGGAATGAATCATGAGAAAGAAGAAACAAAACCAAAAAAAAGTTTTTAAAAAAGAGAGAAAAAACAAAGAAAAAAAGACGAGCATAAAGTGTGCCTCAATCTGCATTCATAATCCATACTTCTTTCTCTGGGTGTAAACAGTTCTCTCCATCATGAGTCCTTTGGAGTTGTCTTTGCACCTTGTATTGCTGAGAAGACAAAAGTCTATCAGCATTAGTCATCACAGAATCCATATATCTGTGGTTGTATATATTGTTTTTCTGGTTCTGCTCCGCTCGCTTAGCATTATATCATGTAGGTTTTTCCAGGTTATTATGAAGTCCATATCATCCCCATTTCTTATAGCACAATACTATTCTATTACCTTCATATACCATAACTTGTTCAGCCATTCCCCAATTGATGGGCATTCCGATTCTTGATTTCCAATTCTTTGCTACTACAAAAAAAGAGCTGCTATAAATATTTTTGTAAATATGAGTCCTTTTCTGACTTGTGTGATCTCTTTGGGATACAACCCTAGAAGTGGTATTGCTGGATCAAAGGGTATGCACATTTTTATACCCTTTGAAGATGGTTCCAAATTGCTCTCCAGAATGGCTGGATCAGTTCACAACTCCACCAGCAATGTAACAATGTTCCAATTTTCCCATATCCTCTCCAGAATTTATCATTTTCCTGTTCTGTCATGTTAGCCAATCTGACAGGAGAGATGTGTTACCTAAGAGTGGTTTTGATTTGGATTTCTCTAATCAATAGTGATTCTGAGCATTTTTTTTTATTTGCCTATAGATATCTTTAATTTCTTCCTCTGAAAACTGCCTATTCATATCCTTTGACCATTTCTCAGTTGGGGAATGACTTGTATTCCTGTAAATTTGGCATGAGGCCTTTATCAGAGATACTAGTTGTAAAGATTTTCTCCAAATTTTCTGCTTCCCTCCTAATCTTTGTTGCATTGGCTTTTTTATACAAAAACATTTCAATTTAACATAACCAAAATTATCTATTTTGCATTTTGTAATGCTCTCTTTCTCTTTTTGGGTCATGAATTCTTTGCTTTTCCATAAATCTGATAGGTAAACTATTCCTTGCTCTCCCAAATTGCTTATAGTATCAGCCTTTATTCCTAAATCATGAACCCATTTTGACTTTATTTTGGTATATGGTATAAGATATTGGTCTATGCCCAGTTTCTGCCTTACCATTTTCTAATTTTTCCAGAAGTTTTTGTGAAATAGTGAATTCTTAGCCCAGAAGCTGGATTCTTTGGCTTTATCAAAGAGTAGATTGCTATAGTTGTTGACTACTGTGTCTTGTATACCTATCCTATTCCACTGATCCATCACTTTGCTTTTTAGCCAGTCCCAAGTAGTTTTTATGACTGCTGCTTTATAATACAGTTTAATATCTGGTATGGCTAGGCCACCTTCCCTAGCAGTTCTTTTCATTAATTCCCTTGATATTCTAGAGCTTTGTTCTTCCAGATGAATTTTGTTATTATTATCCATTTTTGGTAGTTCTTTTGGTATGACACCAAATAGATAAATTAACTTAGGTAAATTTGTCATTTTTATTATATTAGCTTGGCCTAACCATGAGCAACTGATATTTTCCATTTATTTAGATCTGACTTTATTTGTGTGAAAAGTGTTTCATAGTTATGTTCATATAGGCCCTGAGTTTGTCTTGGCAGATAGAATCCCAAATATTTTGTAGTGTCTATAGTAACTTTGAATGGAATTTTTCTTTCCATCTCTTGCTGTTGGGCTTTGTTAGTACAATATAGGAATGCTGAGGATTTATGTGGGTTTATTTTATATCCTGCAACTTTGCTAAAGTTGTTTATTATTTCAAGTAGTCTTTTACTTGATTCTCTAGGAATCTCTAAGTGAATCATCATATCATCTGCAAAAAGTGATAATTTGGTTTCTTCTTTGCCTATCCTAATTCCTTCAATTTCTTTTTTTTTCTCTTATTGCTGCAGTTAACATTCCTAGTACCAAATTGAATAGTAGGGGTGATAATGGACATCCTTGTTTCACCCCAGATCTTACTGGGAATGTATTTAGCTTATCTCCATTACAAATAATGCTTGCTGATGGTTTTAGGTAGATGCTATTTATAATTTTAAGGAAGGCTCCATCTATTCCTATGCTTTCTAGTGTTTTTAATAGGAATGGGTGTTGTATTTTGTCAAAGGCTTTTTCTGTATCTATTGAGATGATCATATGGTTTCTGCTAGTTTTGTTGTTGATGTGATCAATTATGCTGATAGTTTTCCTAATATTGAACTCGCATTGCATTCCTGGAATAAATCCTACCTGGTCATAGTGTATTATTCTAGTGATAAATTTCTGCAGTCTTTTTGCTAGTATTTTACTTAAAATTTTTGCATCAATATTCATTAGGAAAATTGGTCTATAATTTTCTTTCTCTGTTTTGACTCTTCCTGGTTTGGGTATTAGTACCATATTTGTGTCATAAAAAGAATTTGGTAGGACTCCTTCTTCACCTACTTTCCCAAATAGTCTATAAAGGATAGGAATTAATTGTTCTTTAAAAGTTTGATAAAATTCGGGGAAGACAGGCCAAGATGGCAGCTGAGAAGCAGTGACTGGCGTGAGCTCCCCACCAAGTTCCTCCAAAAACCTATAAAACAATGGCTCTGAACCAATTCTAGAGCTGCAGAACCCACAAAGTGGCAGAGGGAAGCAGGGCCCCACCCCAGGACAGCCTGGATGGTCTCTGGGTAAGGTCGGTCCCACACGGACCTCCCAGCCCCCAGCCGAGGGGAGCGGAGCTG
>CM053625.1:204979431-205012028 GCA_028646595.1 Phalanger gymnotis
AAACAAACACTTTTGAAAAGAGACAGGGTCAAGGGAGAAAACTCAATAAAGGGGGATAGGTTAGGAAGAAGCAAAATATAGTTAGTCTTTCACAACATGAGTATTGTGGAAGGGTTATACATAATGATATGCATGGGGCCCATGTTGAATTGCTTGACTTCTTAGGGAGGGTGGATGGGAAGGGAACAGGGGAGAGAGGGGGATGGGAGGGGAATGGGGCGACGGAGGGGAGGGCAGACTGGGGAACAGGGCAACCAGAATGTACGCCATCTTGGAGTGTGGGGGGGAGGAAATGGGGAGAAAATTTGTAATTCAAACGCCTGTGAAAATCAATGCTGAAAACCAAACATGTCAAAAATAAATTTAAAAAAAAAAGTTTGATAAAATTCACATATAAAAGCATCTGGCCCTGGAGATTTTTCCTAAGGAGTTCGTTGATGGCTTGCTCAATTTCTTTTTCTGAGATGGGGTTATTTAGGAATTTTACTTCCTCTTCTGTTAACCTGGGCAATTTACATTTTTGTAGCTATTCGTCCATATCCCTAAGGTTATCAAATTTGTAGGCATACAACTGGGCAAAATAATTCCTAATTATTGTTTTTATTTCCTCTTCATTGGAGGTGAACTCACCCTTTTCATTTTTGATACTGGTAATTTGATTTTCTTTTTTTAATCAAATTGAGCAAAGGTATCGATTTTATTGTTTTTTTCGTAAAACCAGATCTTTGTTTTATTTATTCATTCAATAGTTTTCTTGATTTCAGTTTCATTGATCTCTCCTTTGATTTTCAATATTTCCAATTTGGTATTTAATTGGGGATTTTCAATTTGTTCTTTTTTCTAGCTTTTTTAGTTGCATGCCCAATTCATTGATCTCCTTTTTCTCTGTAAGAATTTAGAGATCTAAAACTTCCCCTAAGAACTGCTTTTGCTGCATCCCATACGTTTTGGTATGTTGTCTCATTATTGTCATTCTCTTGAATGAAGGTATTGTTTCTCTTATTTCTTCTTCGGCCCACTCATTCTTTAGAATTAGATTATTTAGTTTCCAATTAATTTTTAGCTTATTTTTACATGGTTCTTTATTACAAATAATTTTCATTGCATCATGATCTGAAAAGTATGCTTTGACTACTTCTGCCTTTCTGCACTGTATTGTGAGGTTTTTATGCCCCAGTACATGGTCTATTTTTGAGTATATGCCAGGTACTACTGAGAAAAAAGTATATAACTTTTTATCCCCATTCTGTTCACCTCCTTAACTTCTTTCTTATTTATTTTGAGGTTAGATTTATCAGAGAGGGGGAGGTTGAGGTCTCCCATTATTATAACTTTGCTGTCTATTTCTTCCTGTAACTCCTTTAACCTTTCTAAGAATTTGCATACCATGACAATTGGTGCATATATGTTAAACAATGATATTGCTTCATTGTTTATGGTGCCTTTTAGTAGGATGTAGTGTCCTTCCTTATCTCTTTTAATTAGATCTCTCTTTACTTTTCCTTTGTCTGAGATTAGAATTGCTACCCCTGCTTTTTTTACTTTAGCTGAAGTGCAATATATTTTACTCTAGCCTTTTACCTTTACCCCATGTGTATCCCCCTGTTTCAAATGTGTTTCTTGTAAACAGCTTATTGTAGGATTATGGTTTTAAATCCATTCTGCTATCTGCTTCTGTTTAATGGGAGAGTTCATCGCATTCACATTCACAGTTATAATTACTATCCGTGTCTTTTTCTCCATCCTATTTCCTCCTGTTTATGCTTTTATTTCTCACTTTCTCCTTCCACTCCTCAACAAAGTTTTCCTTTTGATGGCTGCCTTCCTCAGTTTATCCTCTCTTTTGATTCCCCTCCCTTATCTTACCATTTTCCACTTGCTACTTATTCCCTCCCTTCTGACCACCCCCCTCCCTTTATTTTCCCCTTTCCTCTCCTACTGCCTGTAGGACAAGTTAGATTTCTATACTTATCAGAGTATGTTATTCCCTTCTTGAACCAGATCAGATGACAATAAAGCTCAAATACTGCTCTTCTCCCTCGCTTCTTTCCCTCTACTATAATGTGTTTTGTGCCTCTTCATTTGATGTAATTTACCCTTCTCTACTACCTCCTTACCTCTTCTCCCAGAACCCTCCCTTTACATCTCTTAATCATGTCTTTTATCCTTATATCAGCTATTTTATACAGACATCTACGGTCTATATGTATCCCTTTCAATTGTCGTAATAACTGTCCTATTCTCTCTATATGTAACATATATCGGATGATATAATCCTATATAAAGATCATTCCCTTACAAGAATCAATGGTCCTTGGCTTTTTTTCATTTTCTTCTTCATGTTGGTTAGCTTTTTCCTGGCTTTACAGTGGATTTCTGCTTTTGGGGCTCAGGGATTTCTGCCTCAGGTTTCTTGTTCTGGGGACTGTGAGTCTGGTTACTGGCCTTGTGTATAATAGCCTTCAGTTTCCTGAGTTGTGGGGAGGGGACTGGCTTCCTGAAGTCTCCTTTTCCCCTGGGGCTGCTCTCCAGCACTGTTGCTCCTCAGCAATGGTCTCAGCTGTTTGTTGTCTGTGCTGGTGTCTGCCACTTCCTCTGGCTGTGCAAAGGTACATCTGGGCTCCTGGTGTTGACCCTTGCTGGCTCTGCCTCTCTGGGAATCTGGAACTCCCACTGCTGGGCCCCTGAAGCCCCACTTCTGTCTCTTCTATTCCAGAATTTTTCCTGAGCAATTCTCTGGGTCAGGGAAAGGGAGATTAGAGCCCTTTACCTGGCCATTATGTCTCCTGGAAGTTCAAGAAGGCTTGTTTCAAACCTTTGGGCTGCAAGCCTCAGGAGCAGATGTCTCACAGCCAGAGGTGTTGCATTGCTGCCTCTCGTTGCTTCAACAGATTCCCATCCTGTGTTAAGAGGCCTGGAGATCTCTGCTGGTTTAGAGCACCCAGCTTTCTCCCAGCCTGGATTACTGGCTGGTTTCCGCAGCTGCTTCCGCTTTGGTGCTGTCTGGTGCAGCTCCGCAAGCCAAGTGCTCTCTCAGCCTACGGATCCATCCTGTCAACCTTTCGAGTCTCCTGGCTTCGAAATTTGCCCCACTCAGACTGCTAGTGGCTTCTCACTCTCTCAAATCTGCTCAGATTCACTTTTTTAGAGGTATCTGACAGAACTTGTGAGAGAGCTCCAGTAAGATGCTGCTTTCACATGGCCATCTTGGCTCCGCCAACTCCTCTTCTATTTTCAAACTGATGAAACACTAACAAGTTCTCTGACTTCAAACTTATCTCTACAGGAATGCTGAGAATTTGTTAGGCTTATTATAGTGACACTGAACATTTTCAAGCAAATACTGAATGATAACTTGGTGGGAATATTGAAGAGAAGATTCTTGGTCAGTAATGGATTGGACTGGATAGCTTCACTGGTCCCTTCCGTATGTGAGATTCTGTGGTGATGAGGTATTAGATGAGGACTTTAACTGAAAAACAGGACACTAATGTTAAAGGGAGATAGGGAGTGAATCAGGATTGCAAGTGTGTCTCTCTGGAAGTCTACCACCCAATGCCTATCTCTTTTTCATTTCCAAGCTGACATACCTGTTAGCCCCTCTCTATTTGCAAAATTGAGCCTGCCTAATAACAGTTGAGTCCAGTGTAAAAGTCTAAACTTTTCCTAGCTATACCTCAGATTCATGCCCTGAAAGGAAAATGTTTACTCAAACTCACTCACAAGTACAGTAAAAAATTAAGACTATTTGGCTCCCTTCTTCTCTCCTCCTCATCTCACATCACTCGGATGTCTTTCCCCACTAGCTCTTTCACTCCTGTCTCTCCTGAAGAAGTAGCCCTACTCTTTGCCAAGGAAAACCCCTCTAAATACATCCTGGATCCCATCTCCTCCAGTTTTCTCCAGAAGATTACTCTCTATCATCCCTATGCTATCTCTGATCTCCAATCTCTTTCTAGCTATAGGCTTCTTTCTTGCTGCCTATAAATATACCTGTGTATCCCCCATCCATTAAAAAAAATCCTGGACCCAATCAAACCTGCTAGCTACAGTACTCCATCTCTCTTCTCCTCAACCAAACTCCTCGAGAAAGCTATTCAAATGACTCTGGAAGACAAAGTGAGGTTGGTGACTTTGCACAGCCCTCCCTCACTCAAATCAAAGTAAATTGCAAGTCGTGTCATCATCTCCTTGATGTCATGGTCTTCTTCAAAATGAAGGACAAACCACAACAAACTAGGGCTCTCTACTTCCTCTCTTCTAATTATATTTCTAAAACCACCGCAATCTAACTTATGACCTCATCACTCAATTGAAACTGATCTTGCCAAAGCCATGAATGATCTCTTAATTGCCAAATATCATGATCTTTTTACAATTTCTTCCTTCTTAATCTTTCTGCAGCCTTTGACACTACTAATCACCTTCTTCTCCTAGAAACTCTCTCCTATCTAGGTGTTCACAGCACTACTCACTCTTAGTTCTTTCCTTACCAGTCTGACTACTTTTTCTCAGTCTCTTTTGCTAGATCTTTATCCATGTTGTGCCCACTAACTGTAGTTATCTTCCAAGGGTCTACCTGGGCCTTCTCTTTTCCTTCTATTTGGTTTCATCAGTTCCCTTGGTGTCAGTGATTATCTTTATGCAAATGATTTGCAAATCTAGATAACTGTCCCTAAACTTTCTGATGATTGTTCATCTTCCATTACCAGCTACCTTTTGGACATCTTGAACTGGATGTCCTGTGCATATCTCAGACTCAACATATGCAATACAGAATTCATTATCTTTCCCTCAAACCCCTTCCATCTTCCTAATTTTCCTATTACTTGGTGGGTTACTACAATCCCCTAGTAACCTGGTATATTGGAAATTAAGGTGGGACTTTTTTTACTGTTTTAGAATGCTAAATTAAGTGTCTTTGATGGAGCCTTACTAGGTGCAAAGCCCCAGGCCCAAACCCCTAATTACTAGCTGCTAAGCCTATGTGGGTGTGAAGCCCCCAGGCCCCTAAGTGGAGTCCCTAAGACCACAGCCAATAGTATGCACCTAAGTTCTGGTCACTCAGATGACGTTTGATGATGTCCAAAAGACTGTATATGAGAGAAAAGTGTTATTTGCTTGGGGCTCTCACTCTTGGAGGAGTGTTGATGTAGAGATTCTGGGGAGCTGTAGTTAAGGCCCTCCAGCTTGTAAACACAGATGTTGATGCCTTCTTGGTAACTATGAATTGTATTTGGTCTGTTCATAATGTATCTTTGTAATTTGTATTTGCTCTGAAGTTCAGGGTGCTGAATTTTCCCTTGAATTAAGTGAATTATATATGTTTATGTCGGATTAAAGTAAGATTGCTAACCCCTTAACGTTATTTTCCTTAGTAAAGCAGATCAAAAGAACCTGTGCTGGCAGCATCCTTGTTGGGCTTGTGTTGGTCTTTCACCCCCACAGCAGCTGCTAGCTGAATTGTTGCAACAAATGGTGTAGTTGGGTAGAAGCTGCAGACTAAAAGGAAAGTATGGCGTTTTGGGGTACTGAGATGGTGGTTGAATGTTTCCCATTTATTGGATTGCTCTTTGTACTTGGTACAACAAAGTACTTTGTACTTGCTATGGTTCTATGGAGCCCCAGGAACAACAAAGCCCTAAAGGAAAATAGGCCAGTGAAAGTGACAAGAATGGTTTGCCAAGAGCAGGGGCCCTGGGAGATAATCCCTCCTTCCCTCTCCCCATCATACTAGCAGAGGTTTGGGGGAGGGTTGGATGGCCAGAGGAGGGCTTGGGTTGATAAGCCTGGCCCCAGAGGACTGTATTGGAAGAGTGAATGTTTTGAGATCGTATTGTATGTGTGTGTTGGGAAGCAAAATGGGCTCTTAGCACTCAGTTCAACCAAGTGCCCTTGAAGAGTTTGGCTTTTGTTTCCTTGGATTAATTCAGCATGTTTCATTTAGTCTTACTAAGTGCTAAGCCCCAGGCTCTAACCCCTATTAGGTGCTAAACCTTCCAGGGTCCTAAGGGGCAGTGGTAACTCAAGAGCCAATCATAGGCACCTAAGTTCTGGTCATTCAGATGATGTTTGACGATGTCCAAAATGCTATAAGAAGAGAAGACAGATCCATTTGTGCAGGGCTCTCACTCCTGCTGGTGAGCTGATGCAGAGACTCCGGGCAGCTGTAGCGAAGAGCCCTCCAGCTCATAACCCAGATGTTGGGACTTTGTTAAACTCTGGTAACTATATATTGGGATTTGAGTCTGTCTGTTGATGTTTGTACTTTCTTTGTATTTTACTCTGAAATTCAGGGTGTGGGTTTTTTTCCCCTGAACTAAGTGAGTGATATTTGTATGCTGGATTAAAGTAAGCTTGTCAACCCCTTAATGCTGCTTTCCTTAGTGAAGCAGATCAAAAGAAACTGTGCTGGCAGCATCCTTGCTGTTGGGCTTGTGTTGGTCTTTCACCCCCACAACAGCTGCTAGCCAGATTGTTGAAACAATATGGAGTTTTGAAACAGGAGCAGAGGACTGCCTTCCTACAGACTTCAGAGAAAAAGCAGAGAATGACCTTTACGCAGATTTGGTGAGAGCAGCTGAGGAGGAGAGAGAAGAAGCAGTAGATGGTGGCAAGGAAAACTGCCTATGTGAGAAGTTTGGAAAGGTGAGAGTTGTGAGCTGCCTGCATCAGGATTCCAGCAGAAGCCAAGAGGAGCCAGCTGGAGTTGGAGGACCAGGAACCCAGGAGCTTGGAGTTCTGCCCTGGAGCAAGATGGAAACTTTGCAGCAAGGTGCTGAGTGTGCTTTTTTGCTGCCTTCCCCAGACAGAGCAGAGAACTTTTAGGTGAGTGAAAAGGTGGAGAATCACCTACATTGCAATCGAGATTCCGGCAGAAGTTGGCCATCCAACCCTCCCCCAAGCCTGGGCTTGTTGCCCCACAGCATTTGCTCCAGCCTGTTTCCTCCAGAGTGCTAGTATGATTGGGAGAGGGGAGGAGGGATTATCTTCCAGGGCCCCTGCTCTGGGCCCCCTGGAAACCACTCCCATCACTTCCACTGGCTTGTTTTCCTTCAGGTCTTTGTTGTTCCTGGGGCTCCAAAGAACCATAGCCACCCCAAGTACAAAGAGCAATCCAATAACTGGGAAACATTCAACCACCATCTCAGTACCCCAAAACGCCATACTTACCTTTTAATCTACAATCCTACCCAACTACACCATTTGTTGCAACAATTCAGCTAGCAGCTGCTGTGGGGGGTGAAAGCCAACACAAGCCCAACAACAAGGATGCTGCCAGCACAGGACCTTTTGATCTGCTTTACTAATGAAAGTAACATTAAGGGGTTAACAATCCTACTTTAATCCAACATACAAATATCATTCACTTAATTCAGGGGGAAAAGCCAGCACCCTGAACTTCAGAGCAAATATAAACAAATTACAAACATACATTATAAACAGACTAAATACAATTCATAGTTACCAAGAAGGCATCAACATCTGGGTTCACAAGCTGGAAGGCTCTTAACTACAGCTGCACAGAGTCTCCACATCAACACTCTTCCAAGAGTGAGAGCTCCCAGCAAATAGCTCTGTTCTCTCTTTCTGTACAGTCTCTGGACATCATCAAACGTCATCTGAGAGACCAGAACTTAGGTGCATACTATTGGCTGTGGTCTTAGCAATTCCCCTTAGAACCCTGGGGGCTTCACACCCACATAGGCTTAGCAGCTAGTAATTAGCGGTTAGGGCCTGGGGCTTTGCACTTAGTAGTAAAAGGAGGTGGGCCTGGGGTTTAGCACCTAGTAAGACTCAATCAAAGAGAATTAATTAATTTAGCATTCTAAAACAGTAATAAAGTCCCACCTCTTAATGTTAACTTTGACTCCTCACTTGTACTCACCTTGAATAGCTAAGCTATTCTAAGTCTTGCTGTTTCAACCTTTACAATATCTCTCATACATAGATCTCTTCTCTCCACTCACATAGTCACCATCTTGGTGAAGGCTCTTACCACTTCATACCTGGGCTCTTATCACTTCATACCTGGAGTATTGCAATATTGACTCCAAGGTGGTGGTTGTCCCAGAGCTCAGTGCATGCCAGTAGGGAGATCGTACAACTGGTCATAAACATATTACACAGGAGACCCTTCACTGGGACTGGGTGCAGGACCCCATTGCATTGTCCACACACACTTCTGAGTCATAGTTCCAGAGCAAAGAGTAGCACTAGCATCTGTGGCCACAGGAGAGTGTAGACCTGGTCATAGTTCTGGGGCAGAGAAGAATGCTTGTGGTCACACACAAGGGAGTAGAGGCTTTAATCTCAGTTCCAGGGAAGAAGAGCACTAATGCTTGTAGCTATAAAAGAGCAGGGACCCCAAACATAGTCCCAGGGCCAAAAGGAGCATTAGCATTTGTGGCTACAAAGGAACAAGGACCCTTCCTAAATAAAAATCAGAGCACAGTCCAGGAGAGCTGTGACCACACCTTTCCTTGGATTATACCACCTTGGAAGCACAAAAAACTTCTTATTCTTGTTGTTGTTATTCAATCATTTTAGTTATGCCTGACTCTTCACAGCCCCACTTGGGGTTTTCTTGGCAGAGATACTGGAGTGTTTTGCCATTTACAATTCCAACTAAAAACTTATAGCCTGCCCCCCACCCCAGAAGTGAAAACAGCAGCACATAAAAAAACTCAAGCTTGAGACAAGCTTCCCTTCTGTGAGAACAGATGCCATATTTAACAGAGTTAAAAGTCAAGAAATAGACTGAAAAATGAGTACACAACAAAAAAAAAGAATCTGATCATGAAAACCTACTGTGGTGATGGGCAAGATTAAGATGAACTCAGAAAGAGACAAGGAATTCAGAATGACCACAAGCAAAGCCTCAAAGAATAAAATGAAAATTGGACCCAAGCTCAACCAAAATTCCTGGAAGAGCTCAAAAAGGATTTTGAAAATCAAATAAGTGAGGTAGAGGGAAAATATGGGCAAAAAATGAAAATGATGAAAGAAAATTATGAAAATAGAGTCAACAGTTTGGTAAAAGAGGCACAAAAAAATACTTGGAAAAAATAACACTTTAAAAACAGAATTGACCAAATGGCAAAAGAGACTTCAAAATCCACTGACAAAACTACTTTAAAATGCAGAATCGGACAAATCAAAAAGAAGTACAAAAGCTCACTGAAGAAAATAATACCTTTAAATCAGAATTGGGCAAATAGAAGCTGATGACTTCGTTTGACATCAAGAAGCAATAAAACAAAATTAAAAAAAAGAAAAATAGAAGAAAATGTGAAATATCACATTAGAAAAACAACTGACCTAGAAAATATATCTAGGAGAGATGATTTTAGAATTACTGAACTCCTTAAATGCCATGAGAGAGCCTAGTATCATGTTTCAAGAATTTATCAATCAAAACTGCCCTGATATTCTAGCACCAGAAGATAAAATAGAAATGGAGAAAATCTACTGATCACTATCTGAAAGAGATCCCAAAATGAAAACTCCTAGGAAAATTATGGCCCAATTCTAGAGCTCCCAGATCAAAAATGCCTTAAGCAGCAAGAAAGAAATTATTCAAATACCATAGAGCAATAGTCAGGATCACACAAGATTTGGCGGCTTCCATATTAAAGGAGCAAACGGTTTGAAATATGATATTCCAGAAGGCAAAGGAGCTAGGATTACAACCAACAACAAACGACCCAGCAAAACTGAGTACAATCCTTCAGGAGAAAAAAATGAAAATTTAATGAGAGGACTTTCAAGAATTACTAATGAAAAGACCAGAACTGAATAGTAAATTTGACTTCCAAATACAAGAATCAAGAAAATCATAAAAAAATAAAGAAATATCATTAAGAAGTAAATGAAATTAAACTACTTATATTTCTATGGGGGGAAGATGATATTTGTAACTCTTAAGAGAGCTTTATAAGTATTAGAACTGCTAGAAGTATACATAGAAAAAGGGTATGAGTTGACTATGATGTGATGATCTAAAAAATAAATTAAGGAATAAGAAAGCAAAATGCACTAAAAGGAAAGGAAAAGGAAGAACAGAGAAAAGAAAAAATGAAGAAAATGAAAAAAGTATGCTTCAATATGCATTGACACCATCAGTTTCTTGTTTTTGCAACATGGCTAATATGGAAATATCTTTTGCATGATTTCACATGTTTAATTGATATCACACTTCTTGCTTTCACAATTGATGTGGGAGGGTGAGACGGAGGAAGAAAATTCAGAACTCAAAAAAAATTAAATGAATGTTAAGAATAAATAATTTTTTAAAAAGATTAATTAAAAAAACAGTTATGAGGGAAATGGCTTCCCTTCTGAATCCCTAAAAAATATACACCTAGATCAGAGATACTTAAGGAGTACAGGTAGACACAATTCTAGTCAGATATTCCTTTTTAAAATGGGAGAAAAGAGTATTCAGCCTTGTGGTACTCCTGGGATCTTCTTTCCACCCAATCCTCCACCTACCTTGTTGGCAGTACAAGCATGATCTTTGGCTCTCGTCCCCTCTTCATAAAAGGGATGGATTTCAGAAATATCTTTCCCTATCCATGTCACCATGACAAAATTCCATATTCCGTGACTTTGTCCCCAAATGAATTCCTTTCAGGAACTCAGATTTAGAGCTATTAGGAACTTTAAAAGGATTAAATCTAAACCTTTCCTTGTCCAGATGAGGAAACTGAGTCAAAGAGCATTTAACTGGTATGCCTGGGATCACAATGTGAGTATCTGAAGTAGGAACTGAATCCAAGTTGTCCTGACTCCAAATCCTGAATCCTTTCCCTTATGTATCAACATCTTTGCCTTTCAACATCATTCCACCCTGTTGTCCAGAGATGGAATTCTTACTGTTACTATTGGTTGGCCCATAACACAAAGAGGACTTGTCGTGGACTCAAAAGACCTGAGTTTCAATTCTGGTTATTCCACTTGCCATTTTATATAAGACTAATGATATTTAGAGAGATATTGTCTCCTCCAAAGGGAGAGAATAACAAAATCTCAAAGTTGGAATGGATCTCAGAAGCCAAAGTCCATCTCTGAGCAACCATCTCATTTTGGCATTAACTCTGGGTCCTCAAAGACTATGCTAATGGAATATTTTGTTTTTATTGCTGTTCATTCCTCATGACCCCACTTGAGGTTTTCTTGGCAAAGACACTGAAGCGGTTTACCATTTCCTTCTCTAGCTCATTTTACAGATAAAGAAACTGAGGCAAATAGGGTTAAATGACTTGCCCGGGGTCATACAGCTAGAAAGAATCTGAGGCCAAATTTGAACTCAGGTCTTATTGACTTCAGACCTAAAGCTCTATCCATTGTGCTGCCTAGTTTCCCTAAAGCATTGACAAGTTCTGCTAAACAGGAAATTTTTTGAGTAACCCAGACAATTAATTAATATCATATATACAAACCACCATCTAATTACATTTAGAAGTCTTCATCTGATTGTTGGTTACAGTCAGTGACATACTTGTGGTGTGGGAACCAGAATTTTGCCCCAGAGTGTCCAAATTTACGTGGCTTTGACAGCACTTTCAGTCCTTCAGGGGCATAAAAACAACAAACTAATGAATTAAAAGTGAAAATGAAAAAGTAGAGGGGAGGGGAAGGTAGAGGATAGAGTTATATCTCCTCTCCCCCTCTCTGCTTCCCCATTCCTGGGTCAAACAACCCCCTACCCCCACCACCATCACCCACACACACACACACATGCAGGGTAGGGAGTTAAAGAAGTTGTATCATGAATTTATTTATGAGGAAGTATGGGCAAGAAGAGATTAAAATGGTTCTCATTTGTTGCCTGGTAACATATTTATGCCCTTGGGGAGAAATACAGTTTAACATTGTTAAAGCTCTCTTTGCCCAGTGTCCTTGGCCCTCACCTGACTGAGTTTTTTTGCAGGATAGGCCTTAGCTAGTCCACTAAACTCTAATTCCTAGAATCCTGTGCGAATTAACCCTTCCGGAGGAAGGTCCGGAAATGCACGGATTATGACACCAAGGGCAGGTTATTTTTCCAGTTTCTCCAGCCTACCTATTTCAGCAGTGGCCTCACTCTCTCCTTAAGCTGACAGGTAAGTGAGTATTATTTCTGGGTCAGACTGTGTCCACTTGAATGGGGTGCAACTGGCCTGGGGGCCATAGATAGCTATCTCAAAGTAATTTGTCCTAACACTAGTCAACTCAAAACACCCTCCTTTCCCACAAACCTTACTGGTTCTGGGCCCTGAAAACCAATGATTAACTGTAGCCCAGTCTGTATCCTCCTTTCCACCCCAAACTCACCAATGACTAAATACCTCTGATTGCTGTTTAGTACCAGGAACTGTGTCCAGGTCATCTGGCCTTTGCAATGTAGTGCAGCTGAAAGAACTCTTCACTAAAAGATCTGGATTCAAATCCTGACTTTTACTGCCTGTGTTTCTTTGAGTGACCACTGTTTCTCTTCTTCATTTGTGAGGAAATGAGAAGGATGGTCTTGATTAACTCTGAAGTTCTAAATCTGTGATCCATTTGATTGGGAATCCACGAAAAGTAGGGGACAAAGTCCATGAGTCCATCTCTTAGGCTTACTAGGCCCAACATTATTGTATAACACCAATAGTAAGACCTTTGGCTTCAAACACTGAATTTCCCTGCTTAGTCTTACCTTCCCACTGCTTTGCTCTATATTTTTATATTTTTGTTTTATTTTTTGAATGATTTTTATTTCATTACATATTTTCCAATTACATGTAAAAAAAAGGTTTAACAACCTTTTTTTAAAAAAATTTTGAGTTGCAAATTCTCTTCCTTCCTGTCCCTCTCCTCCCCATGAAAAGTCAAGCAACTTTATTTCAATTATACATGTGAGGTCATACAAAATATATTTCAATATTAGCCATGTTGCAAAGGAAAACACAAACAAAATAAAACGTTACAAATAAAGATAGTAAAAAGAAGTATATTTCAATTTACATTCAGTGTTTATCAATTTTCTCCCTAGAAATGTATAGAATTTTTTATCATGGATCCTATGAAATTGTCTTAGATCATTATCTTGCTCAGAGTAGCTAAATCTTTCCCAGTTGATCATCCTTACAATATCACTGTAATTATGTACAATATTCTCCTGGTTCTCTATTCACTTCACTTTGTATCAGTTCATAAAAGTCTTCCAAGATTTTTTTTGGAGAGTCCTGCTCATCAATTCTTATAGTACAATAGTATTCCATCAAAATCATGCACCACTACTTACTCAAACATTCCCCAATTGATGAGCATCCCTTCAATTTCCAATTATTTTCTACCACAAAAAACAGCTGCTGTAAGTATTTTTGAACAAAGAGGTCCTTTTCCCTTTTCTTTTATCTCTGGGATATAAACCTAGTGGGGGTATTGCTGGGTTGAAGGGCATGCACAATTTTATAGACCTTTGGGAATAGTTCTAAATTGATTGTACTAGTTGTGAACTAGTGCATTAGTGTCCCAGTTTTTCCACATCTCCTACAACATTTGTCATTTTCCTTTTCTATCATGTTAGCCAATATTACAAGTGCAAAGTAGTATCTCAAAGTTGCTTTAATTTTCATTTCTTAGTAATGACAGAGGATTTTTTCATGTGAGTATGGATAGCTTCGATTTCTTTGTCTGAAAATTGCTTCTTTATATACTTTGACTATTTATCAAATACAGAATGGCTCTTATTTTTACAAATTTGTCTCAGTTCCCTATGCATTTGAGAAATGAGGCCTTTATCGGAGAAACACTGCAATTTGTTTGTCCAATTTTCTGTTTTCTTTCTAATTTTGGCTGCATTAGTTTTGTTTGTGCAAAAGCTTTGTAATTTCACGTAATCAAAATTATCTATTTTACTTCCCATATTCCCCTTTAGCTCTTGTTTGGTCATAAACTCTTCCCTTTTCCATAGATCAGACAGGTACATTTTCCCATGTTCCCCTAATTATAATAACACCCTCTATGTTTAAATCATCTATCAATTTGACCTTATCTTTGTATATATTGTGAGATGTTGGTCTATACCTAGTTTCTGCCAAACTACTTTCTAGTTTTCCCAGCAATTGTTATCAAGCGCTGCATTCTTACCCCCCAAGCTTGGATCTTTGTGTTTTTCAAATGCTAGATAATTGTGGTCCTTTACTACCACATATTGTGCATTGAACCTATTCTACTGGTCCACCACTCTATTTCTGAGCCAAGACTAGATTGTTTGATCATTACTGCTTTGTAACATAGTTTAAGATTTGGTACTCTTAGACCACCTTCCTTCACATTTTTTTCATTGATTCCCTTCATATTTTAGACCTTTTGTTATTTCTTAACGGATATTACTATTTTACTTACTATTTTTCTAGCTCTATAAAATAATCATTTGGTAGTTTGGTTGGTACAGCACTGAATAAGCAAATTCATTTAAGTAGAATTATCATTTTATTATATTGGCTCATCCTACCCATGAGCATTAAAATTTTTCCAATTGTTGAGATCTGTCTTAATTTGCATGAAAAGTATTTTACAGTTCTGTTTATATAATCCCTGGTTTTGTCTTGGTAGGTGGACTTCCAAACAGTTTACATTGTCTAGAGTTATTTTAGATGGAATTTCTCCTTCAATCTCTTCCTACTACACTTTGTTAGTAATATACAGGAATGATGATGATTTATATGGACTTATTTTATATCTTACAACTTTACTGAAGTTGTTAATTGTCTCAACTCATTTTTTTAGTTGATTCCCTAGGATTCTCTAAATATAAGCCATCATATTATTTGCTGAGTGATAGTTTTGTTTCCTCATTGCCTATTTTTTTTCCATTAATTTTTTTTCGAACTGCTATAGCTATCGTTTTCAATATAACATTGACTATAGTGGTGGTAATAGACATACTTACTTCGCATTTGATCTTATCGATAAGGCTTCAAGTTTATCCCTATTACAGATCATGATTATTCTTGATTTTAGATAGATATTATTTATCATTTTAAGATAGGCTCCATTGATTCCTGTTTTCTAGTGTTGTTAATAGGAATGAGTGTTGTATTTTGTCAAAGCCATTTTCTGTATCTATTGATATATTATTTTTGTTACTGTTATTGATGTGGTCAATTATACTGATAGTTTTCCCAATATTGAACCAGCTCTGCAATCCTGGTATAAATCTTACCTAGTCATAGTGTAATGTAGTGTAATATAGGATCTTTGTGATATACTACTCTAATCTCCTAGTATTTTAATTTAAAATTTTTCATCAATATCCATTAAGAAATTGGTCTATAGTTTTCTTCCTCTGCTTTTGCTCTCCCTGTATAGGTATCAAAACCATATTTGTGTTATGAAAGGAATTTGGTAGGACTACTTCTTTGCCTATTTTTTCACATAGTTTATGTAGTATTGAGATTAAGTATTCCTTAAATGTTTGGTAGAATTTCCTTGTGAATCCATCTGATCCTGTGGATTTTTTTCTTATGGAGTTCATTTACAGCTTTTTCTATATCTTTTTCTAAGACAGAATTATTTAAGTTTCTACTTCCTCTTCTTGTAATTTGGGAAGTTTATATTTTTGTAAATATTAATCCATTTCACTTAGATTCTCAGTTTTACTGGAATATAATTGGGCAAAATAACTTCAAATGATGGCTTTCATTTTATTTTCATTAGTGATAAATTCACCCTTTTCATTTCTGATGCTAGTAATTTGGTTCTCTTTCTTTTTTTAATCAGATTAACTAATGCTTTATCTACTTTATTTTTTTATTAAACCAGCTCCTAGTTTTATTTGTTAGTTTGATTTTTTTTTACTTTCAGTTGTATTAGTCAGTCTCTCCTTTGATTTTCAAGATTGTCATTTTGCTGTTTAATTGGTGATTTTTATCTTGTTCTTTTTCTAGTTTTTGGTTGTTTTATTGTTGTTGTTCCATGCCCAATTCATTGATCTGTTCTTTTTCTCTTTTATTGATTTAAGCATTTATAGATATAAATTTCCCCCTTAGTACTGCTTTGGCTGCATCCCACAAATTTTGAAATGTGGTCTCATTGTTGTCATTTTCTTTAATGGCAAGCAATATGATATCAATTACATATGTGAAATCATGCAAATCCTATTTTCACATTAGCTGTATTTAAAAAAACACAAAAATAAAAAAACGAGGAAATTATACTCAGAGTTCATCAGTTCTCTCTCTAAAGGTGGATGGCATTCTTTAATCATAATCTTTCGGAATTGTCTTAGATCACTGCACTGATCCAAGTAGCCAAGTCTTTCGCAGTTGATCATCATTACAACATTGTTGTTACTATGCACAATGATCTCCTGGTTCTTCTCATTTCTCTTTGAATCAGTTCATATAGGTCCTGTCATGTTTTTCTTTTCTTTCTGAAACCACCCTCTTCATAATTTCCCACAGCACAACTGTACTCCATCACAATCATACATCACAACTTGTTCAGACATCCACCAATTGATAAGCATCGCCTCAATTTCCAATTCTTTGCCACCATAAAAAGAGCTGCTAAAATATTTTTATACGAAGAGGTCCTTTTCCTTTTTGTTTGATCTCATTTGAGTACAGATCTAGTAGTGGCATTGCTGAGTCAAAGGCTATGCATAGATTTATAGCCTTTTTGGGCTATAAACTATAATCAAGAGCGGTTGGACCACTACTCCACAAATATTTCATTAATGTATATATTTTTCCCTCATTCCCACCAGTATTTGTCATTCCTGATGAGTATGAGATAGTATATCAGTGTTGTTTAATTTGTCTTTCTGTAATCAATAGTGATTTAAAGCATTTTTTGTTATGATAATTGATAGCTCTTCTGAAAATCGCCCATTTATATCCTTTGACAATTTATCAGTTGGGGAATGGTTTTTATTTTCAACAATTTGTTTCAGTTCTATATTCAGTAAATATTTGAGAAATAAGGCCTTTATCAGAGCAATTTGCTGTAAAAAATTTTGATATTACTTCATTGCCTCCGATACCTTTTAGAAACATTTCCCTGCTTATTCCTTTTAATTAGGTCTATTTCTGCTTTTGCTTTGTCTAAGATCATGATTGCTACCCTTGCCTCTCCCTGCCCTTTTTTTTTAGCTCAGCTGAAGCATGTTAGATTATGCTCCAGCACCTTACTTTAACTTTTTGTGTCTCTCTCTATTTCAGGTGTATTTCTTATAAACAACATATTGTTGGATTCTGATTTCTAATCCATTCTGCTATCTGCTTCGATTTTATGGGTGAGTTCATCCCCACATTCATAGTTATTATTACTAACTGTATATTTACCTCCATCCTATTTTCTTCAGTGTATCCTTCTCTCTCTCTTTTTACCCTGTCCCGCTTCTGAAGTCTGTTTTAATTCTGACCATTGCCTTCTTTTGTCTGCCTGCCCTTTTTTCACCTCCACACTTTCTTTTATTCTCTTCCCTTCCTACTTCCCTATGGGGCAAGGTAGATTTATATTGCCAATCGACAACGTAGATAAATTTTTCCTTCTTTGAATCAATTTAGATATGAGTGAGATTCAAGCAATTGCTTTCCCCCCCACACCATTTTCTCCTCTACTTAAAAGCTCTTCTTTGAGTAATTCTTTTATGTAAAATAATTTTCCCCATTTTCCTTTCCCTTCCCTCTTCTCCCAGGGCATCCCTCTTTCTCACCAATCCATTTTTTATATCATCCCAACATAATTGCACCCTCACGCTACAAAGAATCCTTCTAACTACCCTAATGATGATGAAATTCTTAGAAGATACATGTATCATTTTTCCATAAGGAAAGTTAAATGGTATAACCCTGAGTCCCTTATGATTTCCCTTTCATGTTTACTTTTATGTTTCTCTTGATTCTTGTATCCAAAAGTATGATTTTATATTCTTATTTATAGCTCTAATCTTTTCATCAGTAATTCTTGCAAATCCTCTATTTCATTAAGTATCCTTTTTTCTTGAAGAATTTTACTTAGTTTTGCTAGTAGTTTATTCTTGCTTGTAATCCTAGCTCCTTTGCCTACCAGAATATCATATTCCACGCCCTCTGCCTCTATATTGTGGAAGCTGCTAAATCCTATGTAATTCTGACTGTTGCTCCATGGTATTTGAATGGTTTCTTTTCTTGTTGCTTAAGGTATTTTCTTTTTGATCTGGGAGCTCTGGAATTGGGTTATAAAATTCCTGGGAGTTTTCATTTTGGAATTTCTTTCAGGCAGTAAAAGGTATGTTCTTTCCATTTCTATTTTATCCTCTGGTTCTAGGATATCAGGGCAGTTTTCCTTGATATTTTTTTCTTGAAATATGATGTCTAAGGTCTTTTTTTTTAATCATGGCTTCAGATAATCCAGTAATTCTTAAATTATCTCTCTTCGATTTATTTTTCAGGTCACTTGTTTTTCCAACGAAGTTAGTTTACATATTCTTCCATTTTTTTTTCATTCTTTTCTTTGTTTTATTATTTCTTGATTTCTCATGGAAACATTAGCTTCCACTTGCCTAATTCTGCTTTTTAGGGAGTTCTTTTCTTCAGTGAATTTTTGTACATCTTTTTTCCATTTGGCCAATTCTGCTTTTTCAAGGTGTTATTTTCTTCACTTATTTTTGTACCTCTTTTAACACATCTTTAATTCTCTTTTCATAATTTTCTGCCTTTGCTATCATTTTTTTACCTAATTTTTCCTCTAAAATTCTTATTTGATTGTGAAAATCATTTTTTTATTCCTTCTAGCAATTCTTGTTGGACTTATGTCCAATTCACTTTTTTTTTGGTTTGAGACTTTGCTTATGATTATTTTGACTTCATGGTCTTCTTTTGGTGTTTGTCTTGATCTCCCTTGTCACCATAGTAGCTTTTTTATGGTCAGATCCTTTTTTATTGTTTGCTCATTTTTCCACCCTGTTTCTTGAGTTGGAACTTTATGTTAATGTTGGGCTCTGTTCTCAGGGATGGGAGGGATATGAGGGGCTCTGTCTCAAGCTTCAGACTTTTTTGAACTGCTGTTTTCAGAGTTAGTTCTGAACATTTAGAAGTTTTCAGTGCTTCCAAGGAGGTGTGATCTGAAGAGAGGTGTGGTCCCTGCTCTCTTGGTCTGTACTCTGGTCCTTACCCAAGAAGGAACCCTGATCCCTTAGAATTGCAATCTGTACTGTCCCTGAGGGCTTCCACTTCCTCTTGACTGAAAGTACTTCTCTTTGCCCTTGCACTATGACCCAGAGGTGTATATAGGCAATGGAGTTGCCAAACAGTACATGGTCCTGCATCTAGTAGTAGCATAGGAGTATACTGTATTCTCTTTCTGACCCAGTTGCCAGGCCCCTTACCATCTTTGACTTGAGAGGAACTGAAGCTGCTACTGTTTCCATTTCCACCACCTAGTCCCACCCCTCATGTTTCATCCACATGGGCTCCAGACCAGCCTCCTCCCCCATGTCACAGATCTCTCTTTCCAAATTCTTATGTGTTTTAGGTTGGAAGAATGCCTTACTCTGATATTTTGTCGGTTCTGCCAGTACAAAATTCTGTTTGAGGCATTATTTTAAAATTGTTTGGAGGGGGATATTGGGAGAGATCAACTATCTCTACTCTACTGTCTTGGCTCTACTCCCAGAAGTCAGTTATGCTCTATAGACATACAGATGTGAGCAATAGTTCATCTAGGCTATAGAAGACTAGCTTTAGGGAGAATTCAAATCAGTCTGTATTCATTAAATATTCACTATAGGGAAAGGAATAACGGTACGAGAGAAAACATTGCACTTGGACTTGGAGGATGCGTTTGATTTCTGGTTCTTTTTCTTACTAATTGTGTGTTGGGCAAATCACTTTTCTTTTCTGGGACTCAGTTCCTCCTCTATAAAATCTAGGGGTTGGATTTGGAGCTCACAAAGGTCTATTTCCAGGATGAGTCCTGTAACCCCACAAATACAATGCTCTGGAGGAAAAAGAAATACAAGACATAGGTCTTCTTTGTCCTAAAAGAGCTTACGATTTACAATAAAACCCAAGTAAGAATATTACAAGCGTGGCCCCCAGGTAAGAATACAAGTGTATGACTCCCCATTCAAAAACTCTGTAAGGTCATTCCCACAACTGATACTACCATAAGCACCAGATTCCTCCAGGTAGAAACACAACACGTTCACAGGAAACTACAGTACTCCAAGGGGGAGTCAAAGCATTACAAGGAGCAGAGACAGGGAACCTTCCATTCATCCACTGTCTATCAATGAAGCTGTTCCTCCTTTGCTCCCAAACTCTGAACTCTTCTTTATCTTTTGGTCCTGGTGATACTGAATCCCCGGCTGCCTACAAATGTTACCCTTCTCTTCCTGTCCCTGACATCCTATTCTCTCATCTTGATCCTCATCCATCTCAACCTAAACTCTTCTATGATCCTCTCCAGCTCTTTCTGCCTCTTCTCTTTTGCTCTCTGGAATTCCTATTCCATAATGAACAAACTACCCCTCCTTTGAAACACCTTCATTTTGTGCTTCTTCCATTTTCTGACAATCACAAATGCCAGATGACACTATATCCTTTTCAGCATACCAGGACACCAGTGTATATTCTCTCATACTGTTGCTTCCCCTACAACACATTGGATTTGCTAAAGTGAAGTCAGACTACTCTTTGCTTCCCACTGCTAAATTCTAACTCTCCCTCTACCACTTTCACTAAACAACTTTTCCTCTTTTAAGGTGTGCTCTACTCAGGAGTGTACTGGAGCCAGATTGAACCAGCTCCCAAGAACTGATTGTTAAATTTTCAGTGTGAGCATTTACACCTCAGAAATAGGTAAATGCTACAAATCAGGGCTTAATTTATTGTTTTGTTGATTGTCTAGATTTAAGAAAGTGATAGAGAAAAATGTCAATAATGTAGATTAAATTTAAAATTGTGTTGTGTGTACTTTTTTTTGAAAACCCAATTGTTAAATATTTATCAACTCACACCTCACTCTACCCAAAGATATCACACAGTCCAGATCCTGGTAACATTATCTACCATCTCCCAGATCATTCTCTCCTTTCTCGAGGTTCTTATGCTCTTCTCAACCTTAGCTCATGCCCTTATATGAAGGGAATTGAACGTGTTATTATTCCTTCAAATACTATAAAATCTCAACTCTTCCGTTTAACTCCCACGATAGATTCCTCTGCTCTATCTAAACCATATCCAGTGGTCACAGCTTTGTTGCTGTCATCATTCACAAGTGGGCCACTTACATGATCAAGAACTCTTATATTTTGCAATTTGATTACAATCTCTTGTCATTCAGTCTCTCCCCATACATTATACCTCCTAAACCTATTTCTCATCCTCACCTTGACCTCCAAGCCTTTGATTTCTCAGTACTTTTCTAGGACATCATCTAAGCTCTGGTTTCTCTTTCTTCTCTTCCAAACTTTAAATCTAGTCAGTTTAGCTTCATGTTATCTGATATCAACTGGGCATTATTTGAATCTATCACACTCCCCACAGCATTTGTTCCAAACCTCTACTCAGGTCTCCCATACCACCTCCTCCCATGGCCCTTTCAGCTGAGAGTATTATCTCATATTTCTTTTTTTTAATATTTAATTTTTTATTTTTAGTTTACAACACTCAGTTCCACAGGAACTCTTTTTGTATCTCCTGGCACCTAGTTGGTACTTAACAAATGTTTATTGATTGACCGTATAATATATATTATTGTGTGACCCTGGGCAAATCACTTAACCTCTGTTTGCCTCAGTTTCCTTATCTATAAAATGGGGATAATAATAGCATCTTCTCCCTAGAGTTATTGTGAGGATCAAATAGGATGATAATTATAAAGTGCTTAGCACAGTAGCTGGCACATAGTAAGCACTATATAAATATTAGCTATTATCAGTAGTGGTGTGGTAGAAGTAGTAATAGTAGTAGTAGTAGTAGTATATGCAACAAGCCTTCATAACTGATTACACACACACACACACACACACATATGCACTGAAGGAACTCAATTGATTCTGTATCATTTTGTATGAATATTCAAGGCACACTTCTTTGTCGCTTTGCCTGTGTTCTAAGTTGAGAAGTTCAGTTTCCCTGCTGATCACTATTCTATTCTTTCCTCAAGGAAATAGCTATCCTAGAGGGATTCAGGTGGACACCAGGGTGTCTGGTCCACTATCTCTAACCTTGCAAGGGGGCTCAAACAATGAACATTTCTTAGTCACAGCAGTTCAGCTACCTCTCTTAGTTACTTAAAAGAAAACTTGTTATCCCTCATACCTTCAGCTGCTAAAAAAAATTCCACAACATCTGTTTGCTATCTTTGAAGGCCCACAGGCTGACTTGGTACATTTCCACAAGATATACTGTCCATCTTTGCCTGTCCTTATACAATTACAGAGGGTCTTATCTCCCTCCTAAGAGCTAGGCAGTCTGCTATCTCTAGTTCACTATCAATAGCGTCAGGATGCAGATGGGTCCCCAAAATCAACCATTCCTCTAAGACAGAGAAAGGGGTTGCTAGCCCCACCTGAGTGCCAGCCAATTTTTCTTAACGTAACCACTCATGTTGTCCTCACCTCTACAATGATGCCAACCCAATCGTATTATTTTTCTCACCTATCCAGTTCTGTTCTTTGTTCTTTGCTTATAAAAAGCAGCTGCATCTTTTCCTCAAGGTCATTGGCCTAAATGAGGCCTAACTGATTTATTTTGTTACTTAAAATGGTGTATTTCACAGTGATACTTTAAATTGTATTCCCTGAGGACACAAATGTCTATAAACTAATCATTAAATCTTGGGGGGGGGGTTGTTTTTGTTCTTACTTCAGAAAAGAAATTACCTTCTGTCTTATCTGAAGAATTTGGTGTTCTTTTTATGTGGATCTTTTCTTACTGCTCTTAGAATGTGATATCATTTATGCCCTTCTTACAAAATAAGTTTAAAAACAAATAAATTATAATTTTATATATGTTATATATAATAGCTAATAATGACAATAGCTAACATTTTATAGCACCTACTATGTGCCAGCTCAAAAGAGAGACCAGCAAATTCACAGACATCTCTACTCCAAATGTTCACATGTACTATTTGTACCCAAACTGTGGTAGAGCCTTCTGAGCTCTGATCAGCTACAATTGGTCTGATATGCCACAGTTGTACACGCTGTACCTTGACCCCCACATAATGATGTCATGTTGTTTGGTCCTCTTTAAGCACAAAGAACAACTACGAAGTATTAGACGCTGCACTAAGTGCTTTACAATTATTATCTCATTTGACACTCACAACAATCCTGGGATGACGCGCTATTTTTAATCTCCATTTTACAGATGAGGAAACTGAGGCAGCTAGTGGTTAAGCGACTCGCCCAGGGTCACAAGTTACTGTCTGAGGGCAGATTTGAACCTAGGTCTTTCTCAATACAAGTTCAGCACTCTATCTACTTTGCCATCTACCTGCCTTATGTATGAGCCTGATATTATATTTATATACATGTATATATATAAAACTGATAAAAATAATATATAATAAATATCTTTGTGTAGTTATATATTCTTATGTATGTTATATCATGTATAATTTTATAGAATTATGAATAAATCTGTCATTTTCTTACCTTACAGAAGTTGCAGTAAAGACTCTTCTTTCTCTTAACCTTTTTATACCTATAGTAAAAATTTGTTGAATATGAAAACAAGAAAATATCATTTCCTGAATTCCATTTCATGTAGAATGAATTTCAATGGTGCACAGATCAAAAATTATAGATCAGCTGAAGCAACTGGAGGAAGTATACTTAAAAGAAACCACTTACTTCTATAAGGAGCTTGAAGCCTTCCCTCACTAGGCTACAGATAGGTAGTGAATTTCGAAACATGGCATGTGTTTCCACTTGGTACCAGAAAGACAGAACATGCTATGAGAAAAACAGAGATCAGAGAAGAGGAAGTGCTGCCCCATGCTTATCACTTTCGACTTCTCTTACTTTCTCAGAAATAGTAGCTCTTATCCACTTAATTTCCATATGAACTCTTGTTAATTGCTTGCCACCAACATGGTCCTTTGCCAACTTGAGTAAAACTTCAACTTAAAAGTGAAAGTAGCCTTTTCAAGCTTCAATACTGACTGCATGGGAATATAAATATCTTGACACAGAAAAGGAAGGCATGACTAAGTGTTGAATGTGGACAAGGCACTTAGCCAAGTGGAAATATATAATTTAGAGCTCCATATTTCTACTTTTGACTAATAATCCTTCAAATACTAAAGAATATCACTACATTTTTCACTGAAAACAGATTGCAATATATAAAGACAGGGGCTTGGCTGTGAACAGTGATACTACCAGAATTTTTGGTCATTTCACTCATTCGTTTATACACAAAGTTCTAACATCTGCCTTCCATGTGTCACAACCTGCTATGTGTGCCAAGTTGGGACTCCCCCCATCATTGCTCTCCCTACCACTTTGCCTATGAGCTTCCTCTCTTTCTATCAAAGTCCAAACCATCTCTTCATATCCTACTCCCACCTATTACCTCCCTTCTTTCTCCAAAATTACCAATCACAGCTAGATATATGAGAGTGAAAAATTATTCTCTGAAGACCAACCATTGCCACACTAATCAATGCTAACAAATTAAAATTAGTAAACAGTAATAAATTATTCAGTTTTATAATCATAAAACTTCATTTGAAGAAAATTTATGTTTAGATTTTAAATGTACTATTATCTATATTTCGTTATATTTTTATTTATTCTGTTAAATACTTCCCAATTATATTTTAATCTGGTTCAGGCTGGAACCCATTGTGAACCACATGCAGCCCATGGGCCACATGTTTGATGTATCTGGTCCAGTCAAACTGACCCTCTTATTATTCTCTACAAATGATTCTTCATTTCTGTTCTCTGTACTTTTATACTGGCTTTCATCCATTCCTGTGATATACTTTCTCTTTATCCCTCCATCTTTAATTCCCTAGCTTCCTTCAAAATTGAGCTCATGTGCCACAATATACAGGAAGCATTTCCTAATTCATTCAGCTTTCAGAGACTTTCCCATTACCTTGCAACAATTTTCAATATATTATATGTGTTTATATTTTCTCTCCTGATAGAAGGTAAACCCCTACAGATCAAGAAAGTGTTTATTTTGTCTGTGTATCTACAGTGTCTAGCATGTAACAGGCACTTAACAAATGCTTGCTGATTTTTGAATTGATGAATTGATTGAAATTTCATCTTTAAAAAACTCTCTGGAGAATGAATATTGACATCTTCTGAAGAATATCTGCATAACTGAGTTTTCTGAACAGCTGAGAGTTTATTACATTAAGCACCAAAACCATTTTTGTTATAAGCACATTGCATGCAAAATGTGCTAAACATGTGGCTTTTTTGATTTATCTTTTCATGTTCTTCTTATGCACTATAGACAGAATGTAATTTAACCCCCTTTTTTGAGGGCTCAGGGATATCATTATGAACAATGATTGTCTTTTGCTTTAATAAATTCAAGAGTCAATGAGGTACATGTTACCTTGACACTGAATCTTTATTTTTGTCTGTTTTTTATAGATTTCTATCTCCTCCATCACTGTCAGACTGCCAGAATCTGCTTCATGTTGTTTTCTGCGTGCTTGCCTGTAGAAGCCCCTTTCCCCTATTTAAGATAACTGCTTTTTAATCTGCTGTGGGCTTACTAATCAAATAGCTATGTTTGTTAGTACTATGTGTAAAATAAGAGTAAATGGACTCTGAGCAAGATCCCGAAAGGCTCTACAAGAAAAAGATTGATGAGTCTTAGTGATTGGACCACTAAGTAAATCTGCGTGATTTGGGGCAATAGTTTGGAGAAGTACCCAATCAATCAGTCAACAATCTGGTCAATTAACTTGTCTTCATTAAGCATAAGTGGAGATACAAAGACATAAATAGAACTGTCCCTGTCCTCTGGGAGCTTACATGTATACAAATATATGCACACATATAAGTATATACAAATTAAGCATGTGCAAAATAACACAAATACAAGATAATTTATTTGGTGAGATAGCACTAGCAGCTGGGAAGATCAAGTCAGGCTTTATGGAAGAGGAATTATATGAACTGAGCTTTGAAGGCAGCTAGAAATTCTCAGAGGCACAAATTTAAGTTAAGTAAGGTGCTGTTAAAGTCTAATATATGTCTCTGCAGTCTCATCCTTCTCGACACTTGCCCCTCTGGAGCTTGTGGGAGGGAACACACAGCCTTGGCTCTATGATCTGCTGACGTGGAACATAAGGCAGACCCAGTGTTGCAGTTTCTACTTTACTCCTGGTTACAGCCCTGGGCAGATTGCTGGGGGTAACCAAAGGGAAGGACTGGGGCCCTGAGAAAGAACACTAAGCCCTATTGCATTGCCCCACTTGTGGTAAGAAGGATTCAATGAGGGGAATTGCAGGGAGGGAGTTTGGGGAGTTGGGTACTTTGAGGTAGTGATTACCCATCGTGGAGAAAGGAGAAGGGAAACACAGGAAAGGATATAACGTGATCATTTTTCCAAACTATTATCAAAATGGTTATTGCCATTTTTATGAGGGAGGCAATCTACTTGGCCAGCACTCATAATGCTATAAAGTTGTAGCATAAGGATGGACACAGTATGCTCATTCTTTGTTGAACTAATAAATATTTGTTAATGTATTGTTTTGCACACCAACTGTGAGCAAATTACTTCATTAAGTAATGCTCCAATATAGCTTCTCACCTCAAGAATCTTACAGTCTATTGGAGGGAAGAAAAGATGCAAAGATGAAGTAGTAAATACCAAGTATATATGAAATAAATCCAGAGTGATTTCAAGAGCTCTAAGAACTGTGGGGTGAGGGGAGGAAGAAGCGTCTTGTGGAAGACATTGTACATGAAGGGAAGTAGAGATTCCAAAGGTGAATAGAGAGGATTCCGAGCAGCTGAAAGAACTTTTATGCGAACATGGGGCAGGATGTCATGTATGTGGGATAGCAAAAAGACTATTTTTTTCTGAAAGTGAGGTTGTATAACGGCAAGTAATGTGAAATCAGTCTAGAAAACAGGTTGGAATCAGCTTATGAGGGGTTTTAAATTACAAACATAAGCGTTTGAACCTTATCCTACAAGTAAAAGGGAGTCATTGGAGCTTTTTATGAGAGAGTTGCGTGGTCCTAACTATGCTTTTGACATTAATTTAGCAGCTGCGCAGTGGATAGATTGGAAAGGGGGGAAATTGATAAAAGAAGATGAGTGAGGAGGCTTCTGCAAGTGGTGACGTGGATCCTTCACAGATTTAGGAAAATTAAGAGAAGAGAGGGCTATAGGGGGAAAGGTTATGAGTTCTCTTTTGGACATGTTGAGTTTCAGATACCTATAGAAGAGCAATCAATCAATAAAAGTTTATTAAGCACCTACTATATAGCAGAGACTGTGATAATGGCTAGGGATGCAAAAGAGGTAAAAGACAGTGCCTGTCCTGAAGTAGCTGCCAAGAAGTTTATATTTTGAGACTCAAGTGAAAGAAGAAAGATGAAAGATGGATAGATAGATCTGGGAGTCATTTACAATAGAGATTATATTTTGACCTACGGGAACCAATGAGATCACCAAGAGAGTATATGGGGAAAATAGGGCCTAAGACAGAGCATATATTCACAGGGGGAGGATATAGATGATGATCCAGCAAAAGAGACTGAGGAGTGAGTGGTCAAGCAAGCAGGAGGAGAACCAGGAGAGATTAATGTCATTAAAACCCAGTCTCAGGGTATCAGACAGAGTATCCAAGACAAGAGGGTGGTAAATATTATTTTATGCTGCAGAAAAGTCATGCAAATTGAGGAGTGAGTGAAGGCCTTTGGACTTATTAGTTAAGAGAACGTTCGTAACCTTAGAACAGTTTCAGCGGAGAGGTGGAGTTGGAAGCTAGATTGAATTAATAAATGTTTATTGGATTAGATTGAATTAAATTCAATGGTTTAAGAAAAAAAATTCTATGGAAGTTGAATTTTTAATTTATAGCTCCGTGGCAGTCAAAAAGTGAATAATGGTCTTGTGAGTCAAGAGAACCTTGGTGGGAGGCTGTGTTGTGTATTTTCACAAACTCTCCCTGCATGACTATGAGATAGTCATGAGGCATTGAACAGAACAATTCCCTTCTAAGGAAGACTCTTGGAGTTCTACTTAGTTACAGAATGTTCTCTGAAGCTACTGGTTCTGTGTTTTGAATTAAGGCTACAGAGCAGAAGAATATCTGGGGGAGCATCTCACCAGTAGAAGAGCTTCAAACTTTTAAGGATTAACACTCCTTTATCAAAGTTGCAGCCAAGAATTTTTATGTCTGTGGTTCATACCATAAAGCATGCCCAGAATAGGCAACATAGAGCAAGATCTCAGTAGAAAGTCTGAGGAGAGTGGATTGGGATAATGGGATAATTGCCAACTGACAGCTTCCTAGTTTAACTAGTTATTCTTGTTACTTAGGTATTAAGTTCTTTTGCTTCTGTGATGGTGAAGAACTTCAAGTGCTGTAAATGTCTTCTGTCCTCTCTATTCATTAACCTGAAACAAAGGCCCAGTCATGCCACCCTAGTCATGGCTCTGTCTTACAGATACCAGACCAATGACATCTCTGTTTCTACCCATCTTCTATTGCTCTAGTATTTCATGAGAAAAAAAAACGGGAAACTTTTGAGATCTCCTGACTATGAACATAAATTGAAGAGTAGAAAGGAAATAACCAACTCCTCTCAAGCCAACATTCACTGAGTTCATTTGTTCACTTGAGGCTTCAAAGAGGAATAGCAGTGAATTCTGGCATGGCAGAAAATAGAAAACCTCTTGAATCTATTTTTGTCCTAGTTATATTGAATGCATGATCTAGTTTTCACCTATGCCTATTTGTAACTGGGTACATGATGGATAGGAAGTGAGTGACTTCCCTAATTACACCTTGTTACTTCAATGTACCTATGATCTTACTGTTATGGGGACTCTGTCCACTATGAATATTGTACCATATTCCTTGCATCTTATCTTGTTTGAGGCTTGTCTATGTCTTCCCTATTGTGCTTCTTGCCTAATGATGCTACTTAGAGGATTGCTGTATCAAGTGATCTCTGTGCTTCTATCTATCAAGAAGTTTTATATTCTTAATATATACAAAGGAGCCATTAAAGTGCATTTTTCTCCTTCTGGGTCAAATGCCTATTGTAATAATCAATAAACCATAAAAACCAAAGGATCTTGTATCATTCTTCAGTCAATTGTAGGACTGAAGATGCGGACTTGCTATAGAAAACTGTTGGTGAAAACCTACCTGTCCCCTGGTTAATTCAAAGATTGCTGAATTGAGAGTCAGAGGATATAGGTTCAATCCTAGCCTTGCCACTTACTAGCAGGGTGACCTTGGGACCTAGGACTCATCTTACTGAATTGTAGAGTGAAAGAGTTAGATTAAATGGATATGAGAAAGTTATATGAATTATTTAAAAGACCAATTTCAGTGAAATGATGGTGATAAAGTCTACTATGGAAAATTCAATTGAGAGTAAACTGAAGCGATAAATTTCTGAAACTTGGATTTGGAGAAGAATTAGATGGAGTTAGACTAGGATATACTGATGGTTGGAGAATAAAAGAGTTCTGAAAATACTGAGTTTGATACTGAAAAATGTATAACCAAATGGAATGAATAAGAAATAATAAGGACTATGAAAGACTACCACAAACTTCCAGGGACTGAGTAGAAAAAAAAAGAAAAATGAGGGTCTTTACATATTTGAGAGGTGGTACAGCCTAGGTGGTGCACTTGATAGAGCACAAAGTCTGAAGTTCAGAAGCTCTGAAGTCAAATCCAGCTTCAGACACTTACTAGCAAGTCATTCACCCTATTTACCTTGGTTTCTCATCTGTAAGATGAGACACACTAGAAAAGGAAACAGCAAACCACTCTAGTATCTTTGCCAAGAAAGCCACATGGACAAATTCATGGGGTCAAAAAGAGTTAGACATGACTGAACAACTCAACAACAACAGCAACATCACAGAGGAAAATCAGTTAACCGGTTTTTCGGGGCTGCATTTAGGATCATGTAGTTGTTTCAGATACAAACTTTTCTCAAAGTCTTTCCAGTTATGTCTGTTTTGTTTAATATAAAATAAAATCTTCATTGATATACACACATGCACACACACAAACACACACACACACACACACACACACACACACACACACACTCTGGAATCTTCCCTTTTTTTTGAACAATCTTGAAAATCAATCCAAGTGCTTTCAAAATTGTATCACCTTCAATATGGATTTTTTTTTTTTTTCTGTAGGTGCTTGGCCATCTACAGTAGTTCTTCCTGACTTCATTTTCTGCTGTAACATTACTAATTCCTTCCATTAGATATTAAGATTGGAAAACGGTGGTCATAGGATCATAGAATTAGTGCTGAAGAAGTCACAGAGGCCATCTAGGGTAATTCTCTCACTTTACAGATATGGAAACTAAGACATAGATAGATAAGTAATGTACTCAAGGTCATACATAGGGAATGACAGAGGATGGATTGTAATTCATATACAGCATTTACTTTACTCTACCACACTGGTTTTAGATTCCAAATATGGTGATTCTATTCTCCTCAATGATGAGAGCAGTTCACAATAGAAATATTGGCAAATTTATTCTATTTCATGTCTATTTTTTTGTTCCTCTGGTTTTATTCATAAACATTCTTGAGACTTACTGGCATTACTAGGTTTCATGCCAAGGTTGCTACATACACACATTCACCATCATTGCTTTACCGTGTTTTGTGACACAATATTATTCATGATTATCCATATTTTTCCTCCACTAAGAAATTATCTAAACCAGTTTTGACCTTGGTTGCCATTTTTCCCTTTGGCAAGTAGATCATGTGTTTGCTTGGCTAAAGTAAGGGATTTTCTGGCTGTTTCACCTTGTTTTGGCCTGGGATGAAAGTCATAAAAACAGCTGTGCAAGAACCTTGACTCCCAGTAGCTTCAGCATCCTAGATACTCACATAAGTGCTTGTGTTGTATCCTGAGCAGAGAAGGGCTGGAATCTTCCAAGACCATGGAGAGCTAACACCTCACCCAAGCTACCTGGCCTAGCCTAAGTGGTACCAAAAAAGGTGCTACACTTAAGATGGGAGAACTTCTGTGATATGATAGTAATGTCACCCTCTCCTTCACATATCATCAGTCTCAGGGGCCATGGTTACATGTATTTTCTTTTAAAATACAGTGATATCAATCTCAAGAATACAGTAGTCATCAATGGTAATAACTTCTACATCAATCATTACAGGCATTTTGCATACCAGCATATGCATCTATCAACTTTTAAAAGAGCTAGGTGGCTGAAGGACATTTCACCTCCTGACTGTGCCTTTTCACTGGCTGTTCCTCATGCCTGGGATACTTTCCATACTCATGTATAGGTTCTGGCTTCCTTCAAGACTCAGTTCTAGACATCTTCTGAAATAGTTCTTTCCCGATCTTCTATGTTCTCATTGCTATTTTCTTCCTCTTGAAATTACTGCACATTTATATTTTGTATATCTTTTATATACATATATGGCTGTTTGCTAGTTATCTCCCCCGTTAGAATGTAAGTTCCTTGAGGGAAGAGACTTTTTTTCTTTATATCCCAGAACAATGACATATACACATGCACACACACATGCACATGCACAAATATACATACCCATATATATATACACACATACACATATGTGCATACACACACATGTACTTTTTGAGCACATCTTGAAAGGATAAAAGAGGTTTCCACCCCATCCTATTGCAATATTGGGAGGTGCATGAGTATGCTACATATGGTACACATTTTCAGAATTTTTCAATATATTGGTCAATTTATTGATTTTTTCTCCTTTTTATCTTTTTGTCTTAAAATATTCATAATGATAATAATATTGTCTTAAAGTATTATTTTGTTATATGGGATAGCTCTCTGAGAACAGAAGAGGAAATACTAGGGGAAATTTTGGTGATATAAAAATAACAAAAGACATTAATAATAAGTATTTTAAAATAAATGCTTGTTGACTAACTCTAAAAAAAATGGTGATAATCAAGGTTAATAGATTTAGCTTTTTCTACTCCCCATTTTTCAGCTTTAATGGCTTCTTTGGTCAGGGTGAGCTGTTATATTTTCATTCAGTCTCTTCTCCTCATTGTTAGCCATTCTTCTAATTTAGTGTCTGTTTGTTTGTTTTTTTCTCTCTTTGCACTGATATGTCAATGATCTAAATATGCACAGAAAACATATTCAGAAGATGCAATGGTGATGGTTAACAAGTTTCCATTCCATTATGATGGAGTATATTTTAAAAGTTTTTGTGATGATGTTTGGTGCTGTATCTTATAACAAGGGGTAGAGTGTGTTGTTAAGCAAAATTGTCTCCTTAGCATGGCTTTTGTTTCTTTTGAGTGGAAGTACTTTCAGCTGTTAAGTGCTAAGCCTCAGGCCCAAAGCCCTATCAGGTGAGAAACCTGTGTGGGTGTAGATTAATGACTTAAGAG
>CM053625.1:205012128-205034365 GCA_028646595.1 Phalanger gymnotis
CTTTTGTTCTTTGTCTTGGTTTAACTTCTTAGTTCTGTCTCCTTTAGGCTTGAGCACCCTACACTCTCCGGTGACTGCCTAAGCATGTAGTATTCTTGGAATTCCTGCCAGCTGGCTAAAGAACTGGCCTCTGAAATGGGACTCTTGGGGCAGGGACAGCTCTACGTCCAATTTCAGCAGGAAGAAGTCATGGAAAATGAGATCCTCGCCCCTTATTTGGGCCCCAATCGTTCGAATGGCGGTGAATGATGATAGTGTTCTGTCTACTTATTTTGTATTATCCTGGCTGTATTGTTTTTGTTGTTATGGAATTATTGACACCCCTTTTTTGTGTAATTAGATGGATAATAGGTCAATGTATGTTCTAGGATACATCTTGGCTCTGCCCTGATGGTAGGGAAGTCTTAAGGGTCCTCTTTTTCCCTTTTAGGCATAATCCTGAGTAGAAGCTAGAATGTGAGAGAAGATCCCAAGGACTTTTGCTTGCTATACACAAAACTTGAGAATTGGAAAGGACCTTCGTAGCTACCCAATCTGTCCTATCAAATAAGACTCCTTTCCACAACCTACCTGATATGTGGTTGTCTAGTCTCTGTTTAAAGGCTTCTTAGGAATAGATAACCAGCTTGTTTTAATTTTAATTAACTCCAATTTTTAGAAAGTTTTCCATGATATCAAGCTTAAATCTGTTCCTTTCCACCTCTTGCTCCTAGTTTTTTTTTCTTTTGAGGCTAAGACAAAAAAAGTTTAATCCCTCTCACCTGTGATGGCCCTTCAACTTCTTAGTCAGTTATCATGTGCTCACTAAATCTTTTCTCCTCCAGGCTAAACATCCTCAGGTCCTTCAAGTAATTGTTGTGTAATATGATCTCAATGTCCTTCATTACTATCCTCTAGACATTTCCAGCTTATCAATGTCTTTTCTAAAAGTGCCTAGAACTGAACGCAATATTCCCAAAGTGTTTTGAAGAGGACAGAGTACAATGGCAATATCGTCTCCCTAGTTTGAGACTCTATGCCTCTTATGCATCATTATCTTAATCGTTTTTGTTTGGCATGTCATATAACGTTGACCCACACTGAGCTTGCAATCCATTAAAACCTCCAAGATCTTTTTTGGAGAAACCATTACATTGCCATGCTTCCCTATTTTGTACTTGCAAAGTCAATTTCTAACTCAACTTGACATTCATATTTATCAAATTTATCCTAATAGATGTGGTCCTAAATTCTAGCCAATGAGACGCTGACTGTATCTAGGATCTAGTATGTTAGCTCTCTCTCCAAATTTTGTTTTACGTGCACATTCAATAAATATTCTTTCTGTACCTTTATTCAAGTCATTGATAAAAATGCTAAGCATTACAGGACCAAGGACAAATCCCTAGGACATATCCCTACAGACACCACTCCCTCCTTGAGGTTGACAGAGAAGAATTAATGCTGACTCTTTGGTTCCATCCAATTCTAAATCCACTTACCTGTATGATCTTGTAGACCAGTGGTGTCAAACTCAAATAGAAACAAGGGCCACTAATCCATACATAAGGGTCTCTGTGGGCCACATGTTGACCTAATTTTAAAATAAAATATTCCTTCCATTGTATTTTCATTCATTTTGTTAAATATTTCCCAATTACATTTTAATCTAGTTCAAGCTGCACTCTGGAGTGTTGTGGGCTGTGTGTTTGACACCTCTTATCTGGCCCACGTATCTCTGTCCCCACCTAGAGGTAGCTAGGTGGCACAGTGGATAGAATGCTGGGCCTAGGGTCAGGAAGACATAAATTTAAGCTGGCCTCAGACATTTACTAGCTGTGTGACCCTGCACAAGTCATTTAATTTCTGCTTCAGTTTCCTCAACTGTAAATTGGGGATCATAATAGTACCTAATTTGCAAAGGAGTTGTGAGGATCAGATGAGATATATCTGTAAAGTGCTTAGCACAGTGCCTAGAACATACTGGTCGTTGTAGTTTGACATCACTATATTAGAGCCAAGTTACAGCGTGTCTGATTGTGGCTGATCAGACTAATACGAGCTCGAAGTGCTCTGCCACAGGGTTGGGCACGAATAGTCCCTGTGAACATTTGGGGTAGACTCTCTAAATTTGTGCATCTTGTGCTTCTTTTGAAGTACTTCAATTCTTTGCCTTCTTTGATGCGGGTACACCCTGCTGGGCAGTCCTTTGTCAGCCTCTCCCATGTCACACAATCAATTCCAAAGTTCTTAAGAGAAGAACTGGTACATATTAGTGCTTAATAAATGCTTGTTTCCTTCATACCTAGTAAATTTCTACATATAGAAATTCTATACATTACCATTTCTTCCCTTCCCAAGCTTTTGAGGGGGAATAAGGACCTTCCAACTCTCCAGGAGAAATTGTTTCCCTTTCCCACCCACACAACCACTTAAATGGAAGAAAGGTTCTCACTCTCCCCACATCTGAACCTGAGGACATGTTAATGGCTCATTGAGAGTTGAACATCAATTTGCTTTTATTCAGCCAAGAATAAGCACAGCTTCTAGGACTCTGTCAGGTCTCCCTTCCCAGGATTCTTCTGTGCAGGTGCTTCTCAGTTTTTCCTTTTGCAGCAAACAGTAAATTCTCGGCAGGGTCCCCTGAAAGGCACACATCCTGGTGTTCCTCGTTTTAGGCAGACTCCCCCCCGGACATAACAGGGCCTCTCATAAGAGAACCCCCTAGCGCTCCCTGCACAAAGAAAAAGAGGCTCAGCTAGTGTTTGAAGTTGAAACCAGTCCTGGGGAGGCTAGAAGATCCCTTGATTCAGCTGGAGCTTCTTACTGAGGGCCATATGTATGATGCACCACTTTCCCCAAGGAAACCCATTATCAGCAACAGACTATGGTGGCTATAGTTGCTTGGTCATAGCAGGGAGGCAGGCCTGGGAGAGTCATAGCAGGGCTAGAGCTGGATACTGTCACTGGTTGCAGTAGTGGTGGATCAGGCAATACTGGCTACATGGAAGAGGACAGGGGTTGGGAAGCCAGGCAGAGCATCTGCAAATGGCATAAGAATATGAGTCATGAATCTATTTTTAATACAGTCCGTCTTAGGGTAAGCAAGCACATGATAGGGTCAGCACAGATTGTTGGGTATTAGATTTAGAGCTAGAAAGGGACTCATAGTTCGTTTAATCCATTTATTGACCAGAAAGCTAAGGCCCAGAGAGGAAAGTGACTTGTTTAAGGATACGCATATATGCATATATATGTGTATGTATGTGTGTATGTGTGCATGTGTATATGCACATACATATAAAATGCACATACATGTGTACATACACACAATACAAATATCTGTTTGACATATATACACACATATAGATATGCATGCATAAACACATACATATACATATATACACACATACATATACACACATACACATATACATACACATACATAAACACATGAAGGAATCAGAGCAAGCTAGGTTTCAGAAACCAGAAAGACATTGTAGCAAGAAGGGATTAAGCAAGAGAACAGCCCAAAGACCAAACGTGATGCAGTCTAGGCCAAGGGACCAGGAAGTAAATAAGCAGGAGTGGGGCAATAAAACTGGCTCACCGAGGAAGGCCATTTTCAGTCCTACATTTCAGGTTGACCTATCATTCCCATGTTATAGGAACCAAGCCCAAAAGATCTATATCCTACAAAAGGGGGTGGGCAGTATAAATTCCTGGCAAAGGTAGTCAGTGTATGGGTAGAGGAGTGTCAGCATTTTGCAAGGAAATCTTAACAGCCTTCATATACTACTTAGCACTTCATCTCCCTTTGACACACTAATACCCTTTGTAAGACTACTCCTATAATTTAGGAGCAAGGGAAGGAGAGGCAAAATTTGACTCCTTTCCCAGGTCACATAAAAGCTACTGAGGGAAGGCAATCTAATAAAGTGGAAAAGAACCCAACTTTGAGATCAGAGGACATGGATTAAAATCCTAGTTAATTACTTATTGGTTGTGCAAATATGTACAAGTCACTCCCTCTCTTTATACTTGAGCTTTCCCATCTGTAAAAAGAAGATTGAATTAGATGTGTCTAAAGTCCCTTCTAGTTCTAAATCCATGAGCTTATTAGGATCAGAAATCATAGGCTCACTCTAGAGGCATAAGGGGAGATTGGGGCCACAGTCTGGGAAGTCGTGTTATTTTTCACAGGTATTAATGGCACCCATGTTTATTAGACTGAACCACCAAGCTGTGCCCTATTGAAGGTTAAAATAATGGGAATGTCTTGCTTATTTATTCATCTATTTAAAGGTTCATAGGATCATAGCTCTGAAGTTGGAAGGCACCAGACTGGCCTCAGACGAAATCTTCTCCAACCCCTCCCCCCAGTTTTACAGATGTGGAATTTGAGGCTCTGGGCTGTTTTGAGATCTAGAATGAGATAAGATCATAGATATTACCAAGAAGGCAACATGGTACAGTAGAAAGACCACTAGCTCGGTAGTCAGAGGTCCTAGATTCAAATCCCATCTTGGATGCTTATTATCAACGCGACCTTGGGTAAATCAATTACTCGAGTCTCAATTTCATCAACTGTAAAATTGTGGGGGATGGAGTGGACTAGAGGACTTCTAAAGTTCCTTCTGGTGGGCATTCTACAAAGGAGAAACCCCAGGCCCACAAAGTGAAAGTGACTTGTCCAAGTTGCCAAGGAATTAAATACTAGGATCAGAATTAGATTACCATTCTTCTGGTTCTAATCCAATGCTCCCACCATTAATACTGTTGTTGATTTGTTACTTATTCATTTTGGTTGCAACCTCCCTTCCCCAACAAAGCAGCAGTTTTATATTTGTTCTCCTCAGTATATTGTCATATAAATGTATATATGTATATGTTGTCATATATACGCATATATGTATATTGTCATACACACATGTGTGCATATATGTGTACACTCATATACACACATGTATATGTATACACATATACATAGACACATAATTACTTCAAAAACTGTTCTTCATAAAGGGAGTGAGACCACACAGATGGGTTGTCCTTGCTCACTCAGTCTGTTAGTCAAGAAAACATTGGTTGCTTAAGCCAATTTTGTCTCAGAGGCTATATGACCTTTTATATGGGATAAAAATAGTAAGAGCCTTGAGTCTTCCCATTAGAAGATAGACTGATCATATGCAGTGGACAAAGGTACCTCCAGGAGTCCAAGGACCTGCATATGCTTAAGTCTTCCTTTCTGCAGGAGGAGCCAAAGGGGAGGAGAGTCCTGTTCCTTGCTACTTTTCCATTGTCCCTTCTAGTCTCCTTTCTAACCTACTCAATAGAATTCTCAAGCCTGCAAAATAGGGAAGCTGTACCCAATTAAATACTCAAATCTTTGAATAAATAAACTCAAATTATCCAACCAATTAAAAAGGGATCAGACCTGTTACGTAGATATAACCAGTGGTAGGTTGAGTGAACTTTTCCCACTTTTCAATCATTCGTTTGGGATCAGTGAAGACATAACCTTGACACTCCTTTATATCAACTTTCCATGTCAACTATCATGTGGGAGTGATAGGCCCAGTGGGGAAAATGGTGGCCCAATCAGTGCAGGACTCTCATCAGGTACTTTACCTGGCACTGTCTGGAAAAGGGTGAATAAAGCAGTGAAGAGTAGGAATAAAATTCTCATGGTGGAAGATGGGTTTAGACCCCAGGTCCTAAAAGGAAGAGGAAAGGCCGATAAGGTCAAGGTTATTCAACAGGAGAGGTTACAAGGCCAGAACAGACTATTAACCGTCCTCCCATCCCCCCCCCAACCCGCCCCATTCTTTCCCTGCACATTCCAGAGGGAAAAGTAAAAAACCACCAAGGCAATCTGTCTCATTCTTTCCAAGACTTCATTTTTCCAATTAGAAAGAATGTATATGGGTACCACTCATCTTCTCTGAAGTTCCTCTTCCTCCTAACCTAAACCTGTTGCTACCACTTTCTACAAATCAAGCTTATGGCTGAAAGTAGAGGCAGGAGACTTTGGAGGGCCTTCCAGGGAAAAGTCAGGTCAGAGTAGCATCATCCTCATGGGCTATGAGTACATAGGGATGTTAGGGCAGGATTTAAATTAGAGTGACTACATTACCTCTTTTGATCTTAGTATTTCCCCTATATTTTCTCTTCATATTTGGCCAAGAGGTCAGTTAAGGCTTCCAGTAATTCAGGATTCAGCAAGGATCTACTATCTGATTAGTAATGCTAAAATTCTATACAAGCTCCTCTTACCCGCAAACAGCCTAGACAAAGTGACTGGAATGTTTGTGAAGATTAACTAAGTGATGCAATGTATAGAGCTTCAGGGCTGAAGTCAGGAAGCCCTATGTTCAAATCTGGCCTCAGATACTTTTTAGCTGTGTGACCCAGGTCAAGTCCCTTACTTGCTGTATGCCTTATTTTCCTCAGTTGTAAAGTGAGGATAATGATACCATCTACCTTGCAGGATTGTTGTGAGGATCAAATGAGATTAATATTTGTAAAGCGTTTAGCACAGTACCAAACATATAGTAGGCTTAATAAATGTTTCCTTCCTTCCTTTCTTGAAGAAGTCCCATAGCTGACAGCTGAAGAAAATGCCTGGAAGTGCTTTTGATGTCAATCAGCCTAGATCCTTTCATATCATTACCTAAGTAATTGTCCAAATGTATTGCTCTGATCATATATTCAACTAACTCAAAAACTTTTGGTAGTTCCCCAAAGACAGCCAAATAAATCAAAACACCTGGTCTTGGGAGAAAAAAATGGAAACTGTCTGAAGAGACTGCTGTGGGTGCACAGAAATTCTACCAACAAATTTGTATTTTTCAAAGATATATTGAATGGCTTGGTACTGCAAGAATAAGGTCAAGAATTCCAGAGTACAGAAAAATCCAAAACTGGCAAGGAAAGCTAAAGACAACAAAAGGGAATCCTTTTTAGTTAACTTAGGGAAAAGAGAAAGATTAAAGAAAGAACAAAGCTGCTGTTTTAGATAGAGAGATGATACCTGAAAACAGAAAGAAAATAGAGCTGTTCAACTCTAATTTTGCAGTTTTTTTTGTTTTTGCCAAGGAAAGTTGAACAGGAAAGGGAAGAATAAAACTGCCAATAGAGGGTTGATAAGCAAAATAAATATGAAGACAGTAGGCTTTACCTGCCCTGATAAATTCAATTCCCCTTGGCCAGATGAATTACATCCTTGTTACGGAAAGAGCTGATAAATATGCTGAGCTACTATCTATGATACTTGAAGGATATCAAAAAGAAGGAAGAATACTACAGTTTTGGAGAAATATAGACATTCTAATTTCCAAAATTAAAAGAGAATAGAAGTCTGAAAACTATAGTCAGAGAGCTTGCCAATGATTCCTGGGAAACTTCTAAAATGTATTGTTAGAAATGGCTATTGAGCATCTAGAAAAGGAAGCACTAATTACAAAGAGCCAACAAAACTTCATCAACAGGAGTTGCCAGATATCCATTCAATCATTCAATAAGTACCTACTGTGTGCTGCACTAGATGCTGAGGACTCAAAGAAAAAAAATAATATCTGACTCCGGGGGGCTTACATTTTTATTGTTTTTTTTTTAAACAGTGCTACTAAACTGCCAAACCAGGGGCATATCATAACTACAGTTTACCTAGATTTTAGTAAAGAGTTTGACAAGTGCCTTATCCTATTCTGGTAGAAAATATGGAGAACTATGTCCAGATAGTACAGTTCGATTGATTTATTACTCTAATTGTTCATGATTTTACGTCACCTTAGCAGCAGGTTTCCAGTGGAACGCCGCAGGGAACCATTCTTGCTCCACTGCAACTTAATATTATTATCAATGGCATAGATAAAGGCACAGGTGGCATCCTTGAAAGATTTTCAGATGAAACAAAACCAGGAGGGATAGTTCTCACATTGTATGCCAGAGTCAGGATTTAAAAAGATCATGCCAGGCTAGAACATTGGACCCAATCAAATATAATGAAATCTAATAGGGATAAACATAAAATCAACCTCCATGTATCATCACCTGACCATCTATCCTAACCTTGTATTTGTCATCTGCCTTGCTGTGCAGCTCCTGCCTGGATCACCTTAAGGAATTTTACCCCAGGTGACAATTAATTCACCTCTGGATCCAACATTCTAGGGCATTCTGTCAAATAGTGAACTAGCCAGTTCAAGCACATATGTTTGTGTGTCTGTGTTTACTATCTGTTTGTATTTATTGTCTTGTCTTGTATTTATATTTATATATGTATTATTGTATCTATATGTTGTGTGATTATTGTCAGCTTCAGATCCAAGATAATGTTACAATCTGGTCTGACCATCCACCCAGCTCATTTCCTTATCACTTTCACTGCTGCTATGTGCATTCTCTTTCCCTTTTTGCCACTCTCAATGAAGACCACCTTTCTACCTCTTGCTCTGGGGATAGTAATGAATTCAGTACTATCATTGCTTACAGAGATTCCTCTTTGTCTTGATTCACCATCTCTAGGACTTCACAAACCAAAACATGCTTTCCTCGACAACACTCATATGTGCTTTCTCCTCTACTAGAATGTAAGCTTCTTGAAGGCAGGTACTGCCGTGTTTATATATTTATAACTCCAGTACTTAGCATAGAGCTTGGCAACTTGTAAGAACCTATTTTTTAATTCTGCCTCCCTCTTTTCTTCACCTTCCCCTTCTCCCTCTCCTTACCCCTTTCCAAATTATATTCAATAGTACAAAGATAGGGAAGCTTGGTTGGCATTAGTTTGTCTGAAAAAAATCTGGAGCTTCTAGTGGACTTCAAATTCAATGTAAATCAATGTTTTGGTATGGCAACCAAAAACCCCAAACTAAACCAAACCAAACCAAAACCATAATACTAGTAGAGTCTTGTCCTGCATTAAAAGAATTCTAGTTCCCCAAAATAAGGAACTGCTAGTCTCTTCCCTGACTAGACTAGATTTAGAGTATTGTATTCAGTTCTGGGCACCGCAAATTAGGAAAGACATTGAGAAGGTGGGAGACATGTAGGAGAGGGCAACTAGGAAGATGGAGGACTCTGAGTTCATGTTACGTTAGCACTAATTGGAGGAACTGAAGGTGTTTACACCAGAGAAGGGGTTGCATCAAAAGGTGGTAGAGATGTGTGTGTGTGGGTCTGTCTCCTTGAACATCTTCAAGCAGAATCTTTGTTTGTTTGTTTCTTAGGCCTATTATTAGAGTGGGAGTTTCCAATAATATCTGAGGAAAGATGAGAGTGGAGGGACTGGAGACTTGGTAGTTTTTTGCAAGCATTGTCTTTTGCAAGTAGATTAGATCTGTCCTGTTTGACCCTAGAAGTTAGAACCAAGAGCAAGGATGGAAGTTGCAAGGGGGCAGATTTGAGCTTGCTGTCAAGAAAAACCTTCATACAATTAGAGCTGTAAGAAAGTAGAATGGGCTATGTCAGTAGAATGGGCTCTCTCAGTTATTGTGAGTTTCACTTTTTTTGGAGGTTTTCAGGCAAAGGTTGGATAGCCATTTTGCAGAGTCTTTTTTGGGTGGTGGGTGCAATTTTGAATAGATGATCACGGAGGTTCCTTCTAACTCTGGAACTCTGTAATTCTGATTCTATCATGAAGGCCTTCCACAATTTGGTTCCAACCTATCATACAATTTTCCTTAATTTACTCTACATTCCAGAAAAATCAAAGCCAGGCTTCTTACTTTATGCCTTTCCTCCTCTCTCCTTTTCCTGCCTTCGTTTATGCTGTCCTCCATTACTGGGATAAATCTGACCCTTTTCCATCACCTATAGATATCCATCTCATCTTTTATAAGTCAGCTCAGGCGCCATGTACACTATGAAGCTTTCCATGATTCTTCCACCTCTCACCTTCTAAGTTAAAATGGTAGTCTATGTATTTAAGAGGCAGTCAGTGAAATATTTTTTTGCATTTATTGAAAGCTTGCTCAAAATAATTTTATATTCTACTTACGGAATGTTCATGATGTCCAAATACTATAATAATCTGTGATTTAAGTGACTTGTTGCTATATTTGTATAGCTAGCAAGTTTCAGAGGCAAGATTTGAACCTAGGTCTTTCAGACTAAATTTAAAACTCCATCTACAGCATCATTCTTAATGTTTATGACAATTATGGTTGATGTTTTGTTTACCTGTTAATAAAGAGTTATATTTTTATTTAAAAGGAATATCTGAGAGGGAAATGATGCTATCCTCTGAGTTAGCAATGCTGAAGAACTCTGACTTTTTGAACTTTGAAGTTCATGATTAAGACACCATAATCCATTTGGTGGGAAAGGACTAAGGAATGAATATCAGTCTGAGGAAAGCTAACCTTACAAACCTAAGCTTCACCAAGCCCGTGTCACCTTTGGTAAACCCTTATCACTCTATCCTAGTGACTGATTCTCCACCTGTGTGTGGAAGAAACTGTATTAAACATACACTAAGATGTCCAGAAGCATATTTGTTGGGAATTGTTCAGAGAATCCTAGCATTGAAATAGAACGGAGAGATCATCTAGTCCAAGTCCTTACCCAAAGCATAAGAAAGAATCTCAGTCTAGGGTCAGGGAGTTCACTACTTATCAAAACAGCCTATTTCATTTTTCTATAGCTCTAAATATTAATGAAATTATTTTTCCTTATATTGGGTCCGAATCTTTCTCTTTGCAATTTTTACTCATTGATACTAGTTCTGGCCTCTTCTCCATGACAGCCCTTTACATACTTGAAGAAAACTATCATGTCTTCACCTAAATCTTGTCTTCTCTAGGCTCAATACCTCCAGTTCCTTCACTCTGTCCTGTAGGTATGCTTAGAGTGTGGGTTGGGTAAGTTAGCATAGCCTAGAGTGTCCCGAGGGCAAAGTGAAAGACTAATAGTAATGCTTCACACCCAGCCACACATGGCCCATCCAATTTGTCATGATCCTTCAGAAAAAGGTCATGCTCTTAGGTGAATGCAAATAGAAGCTTCAAAGAAGATATGTTAACGTAAATGAAAGGAATTACAACAGCATTCACTCATTTGTAGGTCAGAATCTTGGCAATCTTTACCCTCTAGAACATTTCCATGACTTAGAATTAAACAAAAAAGGCCTCTAAATGGCCAACAAAGCTGCCATGATAGGCTTATGCTAAAACCCATTTATTTACCTCTATTGAGAAGCCCCACTCAGGCCTTTAGTTCTGAATCTATTTATTCTTTATACAATATTCTAATAAACTGAGTTTTCTTGTCCATAGAAGGTTAGGAACTGCACATGAGAAGGTCCACTGACAGCAGCAAGAAATTACTGTTTAATTCCATATCAAGGGACACCAACCATGCATACATGACAGATGACAATTTGGTAGAGATGAAAGAGACAGCAAAACGATAGACAGCATAAATAAGAATTCAAACCAGAAGTCTGGGGGCACCTTGGGTATTGGAGTAAACTGCCTTACATACTTCAATAGGATGTAAGCAGTAATTAATGCCAAAAGTGATAGCCTATAGTCAGCACTAAGAGGGAAAATTAAATCTAGTCTCCTCTGTTCAAGAAGATATTGAACTGAATGTTACAATTATCATGGTTTTACCCAAATGTTTCTTGACACTAGGAAGATATTGCTGGAGCAGACATGACACTGGGAGATCTTATATGTTAATGTGTGACAGTGGGTTGCTCTATATTGGCAAGTAGATAATGGATGGAATCAGGAAGAGCTGAGTACGAATCCTACCTCATACACTTATTAGCTGCGTGACCCCAAGCAAGGGATTTAATTTCTTTCAGCCTTATCTGTAATATGGAAGCACATGAGATAATAACTATACAGTTCTTTGCAAACCTTAAAGGCTTATTAAAGTATTAGATATTTTATTGTTGTTGTTATTACTATTATGCAGTTGCAACAGTCACAGTCACCAGAATTGAGTCTCCAGTGTCTTTGCAATATGCATTAGACTCTCCATGGAGGTAGAAAAATGAAATCTGGATGGTACCAAGATGCTCACCACAGGTAATTTAGTTCTTCCACTTAAAGACAGATTAGAAGCACAGGTGGCCCATCGTGATCTAGGCATCTCTGACTCCAAGACTCTCCACCATAGGGCAATCTGTGATTTGACTACATTGTAACTTCAGTGCATTCTGGCTTTTCTCCCTTTTGGTGCCAATAAAGCAACTCCCTCAGTTGTCAGGTTGTCTTCCACTCTCCCTTTGAGGCAATGGATAGAGCATTTATCCTGAAACCAAGAATTTGAGATTTGAGTTTTGGCTCTGACTCTAACTTGCCTTGAGCCTCTGTTCCCTGTTCTATAAAAGGGACATAATCATCCTTGCCTGTGAAGTAAGTCATAGTGGACCAAAATTCCATTGTGGAAGTCAGCCCAAGAGGGATGAGAAACTTTCAGGAATCAAATTCTGAAGAGATAAAGGAAAACATTTCTGAAGAAGAAAAACAGAAAATGTCTGAAGAAATCAATGAGAATGCAGAGGGAACTCATCAACCAAGAGATATATATTTTTTAAGAGATATATATTTTTTAAAAGATATATGCACAGATGTTTATTTATTTTTGTTTTTAATAGTAATTTATTTTTTACCCAATTACATGTCAAGACAATTTTTAGCATTCATTTTTACAAGATTTTGAGTTCCAAATTTTTCTCCCTCCCTCCCCTTTTTCTAAAATGGCTGGCAATTTGATATAGGTTATACGTGTGAATCATGTAAAACATATTTCTGTATTAGTCACAGTTGTGAAAAAAGAAACAGATCAAAAGGAAAAAAATCACAGAAAGTATTAAATAAGTGCAAAAAATATGCCTCAATCAACCTTCAGAGTCCATCAATTTTTTTATCTGGATGTGGATAGCATTTCCTTTGTAAGTCCTTTGTACTCATCTTGGATCATTGTGTTGCTGAGAAGAGCTGAGTCATTCATAGTTGATCATCACACGATGTTGCTGATACTATGTACAATGTTTTCCTGGTTCTGCTCATTTCACTTTGTATCAGTTCATACAAATCTTTCCAGGTTTTTCTGAAATCTGGCTGCTCATTACTTCTTACTGCACAATAGTATTCCATTACATTCATATACCACAGTCCATTTAACCATTCTGCAATTGATGGGCATCCCCTCAATTTCCAATATTTTGCTACTACAAAAAGACTGCTACAAATATTTTTGCACGTGTAGGTGCTTCCCTTTTAATGATCTTTTTGGGATACAGACATAGTAGTAGTATTGCTGGATTAAAGGGTATGCACAGTTTGGGCATAGGTCAAAATTGCTCTCCAGAATGGTTGGAACAGTTTACAACTTCACCAACAATGCATTAGCGTCCCAATTTTCCCACATCTTCTCTAATATTTGTCATTTTCCTTTTCTTCAATCTTAGACAACTTGATAGGTGTGAGGTGGTTGTTCTAATTTGCATTTCTGTAATCAATGGTGATTTAGAGCATTTTTTCATATGGCTATAGATAGCTTTGATTTCCTCCTCTGAAAACTGCTTGTTCATATCCTTTGACCATTTGTCAATTGGGGAATGGCTTATATTTTTATAATTTTGACTCAGTTTCTATATATTTATAATAGTTCTTTTGAGCCTCTTTATATTGTGGGGGCCTAGGGACAGGTTTTGACCCAATGTGGTCTAGCTACTCTTGAGAATGTGCAGAAAGGCATGTGGAGATCCAGCTATATCTTGGTAAGCCTCCTAGGCCTATGCAGGGCAAGATCATACAAGAAAAGGGGTTGTGGGTCCAGAACTGCCCTCGCAGCTATGATCCACATGGGAAAGAACAGAAATGTTTTGGTATGGGTATCTTCATGGGAATGATCAGGAATATTGCAACATAGTGAGCATGATGTATCTAAGCTACACGGGCTACGTGAGACACGTGGCAGGATGTCCCAGTAAAGTATCAAAGATGTTCCAGTAAAGTAACAAAGCAATGCATTAGGTACAGAAGCATTAGGTAATGGTTAAGAAACAGTACAAAAGTCTGTTGCTTGCTTGAATAAAGTTGAGTTCTGATTCAGACTCTGCCCGACTCGTGTCATTCCTCTACGGAGCGTGTGAAGCTGGTGGTTGGCTTCATTTTGGCACCCAACGTGCCCCCCTCCAAGCAGTGAGGGGCAGTCTTTCCCTGGGGGAAGGCTGGTAACTTGACTCAGTTTCTCTATATTTATAATAGTTCTTTTGAGCCTCTTCATATGAAATTACTCTATTCTACCTCTCCATTTCTTCACCCAGTGTACTCTTCTTTCTCATCCCTCAATTGTTATTTTATGTCATTCCCTTAAATTCATCTTATACCTGTACCCTCTGTCTGTGAATATTCCTTCTAGCTCTAGTATTAGTGATGCAATTTTTAAGAATTACAAGTTTCATCTTAAAGAGTTTAGCTCTGCTGAATCCCTCAGGTTTCCTTTTCCTGTTTTATCTGTTTATGCTTCTCTTGATTGTTAATATTGGAGATCAAATTTTTGGTTTTCTCCTTATGAAAGTTTGAAATCCTTCAAATTCATTGAATGACCATTTTCCCCCTTGATGTATTATGCTTAATTTCACCAATTTCACCAAGTAAGTTTCTTTTTTGCAGGCATAGCTCCTTTGCCTTCTGGAATCTCATGTTCCATGACTTCTGACCTTTTGAATTTGTTTGATTGATTCTTGATATCTCATAGAGGGATTGGCTTCCACTTGTCCAATTCTAACTTTTAAGAGTTATTTTAAGAGTTCCTTTTCCATTTGGGCACTTTTTATGGAGTTGTTTTCAGTGGACTTTTGTATCTTCTTTTCCATTTGGTCATTTCTGCTTTTTAAGCAGTTATTTTATTTTTCCAAGCTGTTGACTCTTCACAATTCTCCTATATCACTCCAAGTTCTTTCCCCAATTTTTCTTCTACCTCTCATATGATTTTTAAGCTTCTTTTGGAGCTCTTCCATGAGTTCTTTCTGGACTTGAGACTACTTCCTGTTTTTCTTTGGGGTTTTGATCATAGGTGTTTTGACATTGTTGTCCTCTTCTGAGTTTATGTCTTGATCTTCTCTGTCACCATAATAACTTTCTATGGTCAGAAATTTTTTTGTTGCTTTTTGCTTTTTTTGGGGGGGGGGATATTTCCTCTTTTAAATTTGAGCTCTGCTGCCAGGGTGGAAGGGCACTGCCTCAGGCTTCTAGTGCCAGGGGCTGCACTGATGTTCCCTGGAGACCCACAGGGGAACCTCATGTCTGGCGCTGTGCTGAGGAGGTAGGGTGGGGTATGGCTGGCCCTGCTGGAAGATGTAGGGGTCTGGCTACCTGATGCTGAACTTGGGTCCTAGTACTCATGTCTGGGGTACACTGAGGCTGGGTGGGATGTTTCTGCATTTTCTGGGACTATACTGGAGCACATCGTGGTCTCGCTGCTAATGGTTGCCTATTTGCCCAGGGCTACACTGAAGCACTTACTTGGTGGTTCTCAGAGCTGGAGTCTGCCTGGTGTCCTGGCTATGTTGAGGCACATAGAGGGTCTTGGTGTTGGTATTTGCCTGCTCCACTGCACTGGGGCTCAGGATCTACCACACTGGTTTGCTGAGGTGGGGCTAGCTGCTGGCTTGCTGGGGTGCTTCCTGTCCTGGACTGTGTTCCCCTTTTACCCAAATGAGACAGAGCTTTCCTTTCAATCTTTCAAGTTTGTTGAGCTCAAAAATTCTTTTACTCCATCTTTTTGCTCTTCTACTATTCCAGGATTTGTTTTGAGTTGCTATTTTATGGTTGTTTGGAGATGAATATGGGACAGTTATGGTGATTTACTGTTTACTCCACCATCTTGTCTCCCAGAAGTCTCACAAAGAATTATTTAATATTAAATTCTAAGAAATAAACAGAAGGTAGAAACAAGAGCAGGTGATAGAGGGTGAATGCAAGAATAGGACAGTACTATAAGATATCATTAGGAATGCTAAAGTACAGAATGGATTTAGGCTAGGGAGGGAAGCTAGGGATACAAAATAAGGCTGTGGAGGTTTTTAAAATTTTTTTAGATGAATTTATTTATTTTTAGTTTTCAATATTCATTTCCACAACATTTTGAGTTACAAATTTTCTCCCCATCTCTTCCCTCCCACAACCCCAAGATGACATCCATTCTGATTAGCTCTTTCCCCGATCTTCTCTCCTTTCTATCACCCCTTCCATCCCCTTCCCCTTTACTTTCTTGTAGGACAAGATAGATTTCTATACCCCATTGCCTGTGTATCTTATTTCCCAGTTGCATGTAAAAACAATTTTTAACATTTGTTTTTAAAACTTTGAGTTCCAAATTCTCTCCCTTCTGCCCTCCCCACCCATCCTCATTGAGAAGGCAAGCAACTAAATATAGGTTATACATGTTTTGTTATGCAAAACACTTCCATAATAGTCATATTGTGAAAGACTAGCTATATTTCCCTCCATCTTGTCCTGCCCCCCATTTATTCTATTTTCTCCTCCAACTACCCCTCCCTTCTATCATCCTCCCATTCCCTTCCCCCCTAATTTCTTGGAGGGTAAGATACCCAATTGAGTGTGTATTTTATTCCATCCTTAAGCCAAATCTGATGGCTTATTCCATTTCATCTACCCTTCACCTATAACAGCTTTTTCTTGCCTCTTTTATATGAGATAATTTACTCTATTCTATCTTTCCCTTTCGCTTTCTCCCAATATAGTCCTCTCTCACCCCTTAATTTTATTTTTTTACATATCATCCCTTCATAATCAACTCACCCTGTGCCCTCTGTCTATATATATGTACATTCCCTTCAACTACCCTAATATTGAGAAAGCTCTCATGAGTTTTGCCACTGACCTGCTAAGTTTTCTTTGGTGTTTGTGGGTTAAGATGTCTGGACACACCACAGCTGCCAGTGATTCAGTGCTCTGAGGCTTGCTCCACCTGGTCTATTCTGGCCCAGTCTGTGCCAGCATGGCCCACACTGGGCTGTGCTCCACTCCCAGCCCCATATGATAGAAATTCCTGTCAACCTTCCAGGTTGTCTTGAGCTTTGTCTGTCATATTCTGGGTTCTGTAGCTTTAGAATTTGTTTAGAGTCCCTTTTTACATTAATATGGAGGCATTTAGGGGAGAGCTCAAGCAAGTCCCTGCTTTTATTCCGCCATTTTGGCTCCAGCCCCTGGATTGATCAGCTGTGAAGGCTTTAAAGGAGATATTGGGAATAAAAGAGCCTCAAAGAAGAGATATAAGTGCTTTTTGGGGAGCATGGGAATAAAACTGACAGCAGAAGGGAAAAATGCTCTTCTCCACCAAAGTGAATTGCCTTTGGTCTAGAAATAACAGAACAAAAAGAGTTAACAGAGAGTTGATACCTAAGACATGTAAGGAAATAGTATGAGACCACCTAGTAGCCCCTGATGAATTCAAGTCACCTGGGCCAGGTAAACAACATCTTCAGGGACTGAAGAAAATAGCAAATGTGATTGTTGAGCCATTAGCAAAGACACTGAAAAATGGTGAACAACAGAAGAGGTGCAACAAGACAGGAGAGGGACAACTGTTCTGATTTTTAAAAAACGAAGGGAGAGAAGAAAGCATATAAATAATAGTAATAGTGAGACTGACTAAAAATTTCTAGAGAAATAGATCATTAAAGAAATGGTTAGTGATCATATATTAAAAGAAGGGACAGTGACAAAGAACCAGTCTGACTTCATAAAAACAGATGATGCAGTGGATATAGTGCATAACTTGAAGTCAATAGGCCCTGAGTTCAAACCCTGCTTAAGCCATGTATTTGCTGTTTGACCCTTGCAGGTCACTTACACTGAACCTCAATCTCCTTATCTGTAAAATGAGGAAGTAGGACTTGATGGCCACCAAGGTCCCTTCTAGCTCTATTTCTATGATCCTATGAAAACAGTATACCAGACAAACCTTATTTCCTTTTTACAGTTTCTAAATTCATAGATGAGGGAGATGCTGTGGATATAGCTTACCTATACTTTAGAGAAGAATTAAGTACCTCATATAATTCTTGTGGAGAAGATAGATAAGTGAATTGGACAAAAAAATAATTATATGGGTTCAGAACTGGTTGAATGGCTGAATGCAAAGAATAGGCAATGGTTTAAATGTCAGCTTGGCCAGAGGTCTCTAGTTCAGAGTCCCCAGGGAGCTATGCTCAGTTAATCTTGTGCTGTTTAACATTCTGATGAATGGCTAAGATAAAGGCACAGATGGCATGCTCATCAAATTTGCAGATACATAAAACTGTGAAGGATAGTCACATTGGATGAGAGAGTCAGGATCAAAAAGATCTTTACAATCTAGAACATTGGGTTGAATAGTAAGAGATTAGAATTTATTGCAGTAGGGAAATGACATAAGTATATGCCTTAGGGAAAAATCACTTTGGCAGCTGAATAGAGGAAGGATTGGAGTGGAGAGAAGCTTGAGTTAGGGAGACCAATTAGAAGATTGTCACAATAATTCAGGTCAAAGGTGATGAAGCTATTGCAATAATTCAGGTCAAAGGTGATGGATTCTGAACTAGTGTGACAGATATTTGAGTGGAAAGAGTTCTCTTTCGAGCTTGTTGAGTTTGAAATACATACAGGACATCCTATTCAAACTTACAAAAGGCTACTGGCAAGGGGGGATTTGAGCTCAGGAGAGAGAATCGGGTCAGATATACATAGATTTAGAAGGTGATTTAGAGAAGCAACTTTTAGTTTTGAATGTTGTTTCTAAAGTTATTTTGTCTAAAATATTATCTATTTCTCGGCTAATTTTTAAGATGTCCTTTTTGTGCTTATTTTGGATTAATTTGTTGATTTTTCTAGTTTTAAAATCATATACCCTGTATATCAATCCTCTCTTTCCTTCTGTTTATTAACATATTTTCAGTTATAATTTTTCCTCTTGGGACTGCTTTAGGTGAATCCCAGAAATATCGTTTTTGTTGTCTCAGCAGTATGATGATTTTTCACAGTTATTCTCTTTGACCCATTCATTATTCAGGATGCTATTATCAACTCTCCATTTAGATCTGCATCTTTTGCTTGTGTTCTTTTTCTTATTATTTCTTCTTATTATACTAAGGTCTGTTTCTGAAGAGTTTATTATTTTTGCCTTTTTACATTTAGTTATAATTTTTCTGTGCCATAGCGTAGGCTCTATTTTTATACAGGAACCATCTGACGTTGAGAAAAATATATGCTCTTTAATGTTCGTGTTCAAAACACAGCATAAGTCTGATAGCTCAAAATTCCCAAACAATATAATCACTTCAACAGTTTCCTTTAAGCCTGTGTTAGATATGCCAGGGTCAAAGACAGGAACTTTAAAGTCTCCTGTAATTATTGTGTTACTATGTATGCTTATGGTTATAAGTATAATGAAAAGAGAACTGACTCTGGAGTCAGAGGATCTGGGTACAAATCCTGCTCTTTTCACTTACTATCTGTTTGACCTTCAGTTTCCAGTTTGAGCTCAGTTTTTTATCTTTAAAATAGGAGAGTTGGACTAGATGACTCCACCTTAATCCAAAGTTATGATTTTATGATTTATTTTTATCTCACTCAATTTTGTCCTTTATGAATGTAGATATTATGACAGTTGGTTAATTTCTTTAGTATTAATATTAGTTCATTGTTTGGGTTTCCCTTATGCATAATATAGTGTTCTAGTTTCTATCTGCTTGGGTACTGGACTTGTATTGAGGTTTTTTTTGATATTTTTCATTTTTCATTCTTCTTATATTCCCCACTAATGTCTCTCTTTGGCTTCTCTTCCACTGTTACACAAACTGTACAGCTAGACCGCAGAACTGCCTCAGCCTCTACACATAAGGGGATATGAGAATTGATTAGCCCAAGTTCTGGTCCTGAATAACTTTCAGAAGAGGACAGACCTCATGTAATTTTTCTGGTCCCTTTTCTGTCAGGCTACTCTTCTTGTCCCTATCTCACCCCCATTCCAGTCCATGGCTCTGAGTGATGACGAATGTGCCAACACATTCTCACTCTGCCCAATTTCAATGCCTCCATACACTCTACTTTCTTCCACACAGCTGGGCACAATCATTGTCTACCATTTTTGTGAAGTGGGGTGGAAGGTCTTCGTCAGTCCTTGCTAGCTATAACTCTATATCTCTCCATTGTGTGACTAACCTCCTTAAGAAGGCCGTGTGCAATAGGAGCCTCTGCTTCCTTTCTTCTCACTCTCATCCTAACTCTCTGCAGCCTGGCTTCTTGCCTCATCGTTCAGCTGAAACTGTTCTCTCCAAAGTTATCAATGATCTTTTCATTGCCAAATCTAATGGCTTTTTTCAGTCTTCATCCTTGATTTTTCTGCAAACTTTGATACTATTGATTATTCTCATCTCCTCAATATTTCAACATATAGTATAGCACTGGGCTTGAGTCAGGAATACCTGAGTTCAAATCCATCTTCGAACACTTACTAGTTGTGAGACCCTGAGCAAAGTCAACATGTTTAAAAATGAAGTCATTAGATTTCCCACCCCTCTCTTACCAGCACGAGGAAGAGAGAGGTGGATCCTTCAAGTTCTAAAAAGACAGAGTTTCATATGATACATATTTAGCTCATAAAGAAAACCTTCACCCCAAATACTGAGACAAAATTGTGCTAAGCAGCATTAATAAAACTATTTGCAGTTCCTCTCATTATACAGTAAAGTATCTATACAATTTTTATGCCCAACAGTCAATCAATAAGCATTTATTAAGTATCTACTTTGTGCCAGGTACTTGTTATGTTAATGAAAATGGGAAGATCTTTCCTATTCAGTAATAGGCCCATGTGACCTGCTTGAGTCACGTGGAAGCCTGAGTCACATGGAACCTGTGATAGGAGGAGCTTGCTGAATGGGCGGAGCAGAAAGGGCTGGAGCAGGAAGTGAGACAGAGCAGTCACAGCTGGGAAAGAGAGAGCAGGCAGATGAACTGAACAAGCTTGAGTGAGAGAGGGAGTGATTTTGCTTAAGGGAGTTGTTTTGTGGGGAGGCCTGATGGAGGGAAGGCTTGGGGATGGTGGTGCCCTCTGCATTGATAATGTGTATAGATTTCTTTGTTTCTATGATGGATTTGGCTTTCTGGTGTTGGGATTTAACTTTCTGGTGTTTGAATAAATGTTTTGGTTTCATCTTCCATAGAGAGTCTGTTACATTTTGTGATTCAGAACTATGCCAGCATATTCATAGCAGCTGCAGCCGATGTGGGCATCATATTGGTGCTACAGTACTACATGTTATAGGCTATTGGGATACAAAGACAAAAATGAACCAACGCCTACCCTCAAGAATCTTACATTTTATTGTTGGAAACCTCTGTACTGGGAAATAGCATTTCAATATTGTCTCTTTGTTAAGGTATTGGAGACATTATAAGAAGATCACTTAAACTTGAATTTCCAAACCCTAGGTCTTGAGGCAATTCTCAGATACATACTAATGTGTATTTTAGAGAAAAAAAGGGAAAGGTTGAAGATAGTTCATTTAAAATTCTGTATTTAGCTTGGCAGAAAGATACTTTAATTTCAAGCATCAAGGAAGCTTGGGATCTACTCAGGTGCAGTGCCAATCCTGACACTTGCTAGACAAATATCTAGTATTTCAGCTATGATAGAGGTCAAACTGTTCTTTCTGTGGGGGAAGATGATAAAATAAATTTGAAAACTGGGTCCCTAATTAAGAAACAAAAGGGGCCAAAGGCTTATACAAAATTTTCAGTTTCCTGTCTACATACCATGAATACTTTCTTGAAGAGGAGAGTCAGAAGGCACTTGATATAGTAAGCACCTGTGTTGTTAAGCAAAATTGTCTCCTTAGCATGGCTTTTGTTTCTTTTGAGTGGAAGTACTTTCAGCTGTTAAGTGCTAAGCCCCAGGCCCAAAGCCCTATCAGGTGAGAAACCTGTGTGGGTGTAGATTAATGACTTAAGAGGGGCCAACTCGGGAACCAATGGTCTCTGGTCGTTGAGGCAGGGCTTGAGAACACCAGTGGCTCGGCTGCGAGGAAAGGCAAGCCAAGAGACAACTATCGCGGAAGCAGAAGCTGCTGCGGAAGCCGGAAGCTGCGGAAGCCAGAAGCTGCAGAGGCAGGAAGCTGTGGAGGCAGGAAGCTGCGGAAGCAGAACTGACCCGTGTGTAGACCCAGGAGTGTGAGCAAGAACTTGAGGCCAGTAAAAATGATTTGGCTAAATACTATCTTGTTTTT
>CM053625.1:205034865-205072519 GCA_028646595.1 Phalanger gymnotis
GAACGGTGCCCGACTTGATGCTAGCTCAAAGTCTCCTCACATGCTGGCTGAAGGGCTTTTTGCCATGACTTAGCAGCTTTCTAGGCACATCCTCAGTAGGGTAATACCGAGGCATTTTTTGAATCTTTACCACACGGGTTCCTCCATTCTTATCACCACTAACTGGCTTTGAGATAGTAGCAGGCACCTTCTCTTTCTTTTTCCTTTCAATTCTGGTTTTTGGTGCAGCATATTTCCACTTGTACATGGCTCTCCGGGAATACATTGCAGACCTGGAGTATCTACCAATCCCTCAGGCCAGGACTGGGTTCCAACTGCAATGCTTTCGAGGCTTTTTCACCACCTTTTCAGCCACATCTTCCTTTTTGTTCTCTTTTTTTTCTTTTTTGACCTTCTTTTCCTTTGGTTTTTTTGGGGGGCTTTTTGTCTGCCACCTTGAGAGAAGGGAAAGAGGTATAATTCTTCTTTATAACATGAATAATGTGAAAATATGTTTAATGTGAATGTAGAACCTATGTCAGATTGCAAGCTGTCATGGAGAGGGGAGAGGGGAGAGCAGGGGAGAAAATTTATAACTCAAAAGTTTGTGGAACTGAATGTTGTAAACTAAAAAAATAACTAATTATTAAAGACCATGCCTTAAACCCAATTCGCTCTGGCTCTTGTTGATTGGCCACCAATAGGTCCCGGCCCAAGCACCACTTAGTGGTCATTTTGGGGGTCCTAATGGCTCAGAGTGAGTGTAAATAGTAATTGTTTCTGTTTTGGCCAGAAATCCTGAGATCTTTCCTTCTCATTTGATTTTTTTTTTTTTAGTAAAGGGGTATAAAGCCAATCAGTAAGTGAAAGATCTTTCCCCAGCCCATTGAATAGGCCTCCGGTGGGGCCAACAAAGAAAGGCCTGATTAGAGACAGGCCCACACCCTTTCACTAATTACATCTGAGACCCCAGGCTAGTTAGCAAACTAGCTGCTAGTTTGTGAGAGGCTTGAAGCCCTCAAGGCCCTAAGGGAGTTGGTAAGACCAGAGCCAATGGTTTGTGTGCTGAGTTCTAGTCAATCAGATGACAGCTAGGACTAGGACTGTATAAAAAGAGAGACTAGAACTGGGAGCAGCAGAACTGGGAGCAGTAGAGCAGAGAGCAGCAGGATTCAGAAGCAGACATTAAGAAGACTTTGAGGCAGCAGACACAAAGCCAGCATGAAGAGAGAAACTGCAGAGCAGAGAGTGCTGAACAAGAGAGAGTTGCAGAGGTCAAGGAACTCAGAGTCAAAAGAGCTGCAGGAGAGAGTGCTAAGCAGAGAGTTAGGATTTGTGAGTGACTTTTTATAAGAAGGCCCTAGCAGCAGCTAGGGAATGGGGGGAAGTTACAGTATGGCTTGGTTCCTTGCTATAATATTTTGTTATAATTTCCTTGTTACTACAGTGAGGTGGGCTTACCAATTTTGGCATATTATTGCTACTATATCAAATTGGAGGCACTGGTCCTTGGATTTGATTCTCTGAAGTCTAAATAAATATTATACTTCCCCTGGCTTCTACCTAGAGAATTCCTTAAACTTCGAAATTCCGAATCAATCAGACATGTCCACGGCCCTCTTCGAGGTCATGGATTTTGCCTTACTCCTATAAGGTGCCATCCCTTGTCTCACTTCTTAGCCCTAATCACTGAATGGGTGTGCCTCAGTCAAAGTGAGAACTCAGAAAGACCTTAGCTTAAAAAGGCCAAGGTGTCCCATTCTACCCAGAGCTGTCTCCGGTAATCCTGATCTATATCTTGCCACTGGACCCAGATGACTCCAGAGGAGAAAGTGAGGCTGGTGACTTTGCACAGCTCTCCTTCACTTAAATCCAATTCACTTGCAAGTCATGGCATCATTTTCCTGATATCATGGTCCTCTTTGAGAATGAAGGACAAACAACAACAACACAGAATGTACATATTAGGTTTATGAATCTTTTTCTGGGCATGCTTAATGGTTGAGCCTTTCACCCCATTGCAGAGCCAACACGACTGCACCTCTTGGCATGCTGCATTATGGAAAAAAAAAGTCTTTTAACTGGATGCTCTGCTGGAACTGAATATGCATACAAAAGGTCCAAACCAACTATCTTTTCCTCTGTTTTTTGGTGGTTTTTGAGTGAGGAAGACTGCTATGAGCTGCTGAGTGGGGGTGTTTGCTACAGATTCATGGCACTCATGTTCCTTTTGTGTTTCTTCTTTCCTAATCTTCGGTAAAAGAGTATTCTGAGATGAGGATACCTAGGTAATCAGTAAAATCAAGAGATCCTCAAAGCCATCCAAGATACCATTGACAACTAGATTCCTAGAGTCAGTAACTGCAGCAGCTGAACTCAGTAAAGTACCGGGGCAGCAACTGAGAGTCCTGTTTGATCCATCCTAGCAGTAGATTGCCTTCCATTCAAGACACTGAGGCAAGGAAAGAAAAAGCTTAGCTAAGCAAGAAAGAAATTTGCCCATCACTCATGGCATTTCCCAAAGAAAACTTAGTGAGAACTCTTCCAAGGGAGGAAAAAGGATTCTAGGGCTAGAAGTTGTGAGCCCTATGTGTTCTCTACACATGTGCCTCACTGCCTGGTATCTTACATTAAACTCCCCAGGGATCTTGTGCATATGTATGAGAAGAATGTACCCCCAGAGTTTGGGAAGATTGTTTTGCAATTACTATTCTCTCTATATGTTCTCAGTAAATACTCTTTTGCAAAAGCTATTTGATGTTGATTAATTGATTGATATTGGGGAAATGGGTGCCTGAGAGAGGCAGTAAAAGAAATTCCAGTCTCTAGGGGTTTGGTGATGATGATACCTACAGGAATACCCAGAAAAACCCTGAGAAGAACCCAGAGAACCCAGAGATGCCCTCTAAGGATCTTGTCCACCTGGGCAAATGGACATTTGAGCAGAAGCCCAGAGGAGGCACTATTATACACTTATAGCAGTACATATTGTCTCCCCTGATAAAATATAAATTCCTTGAGAGGTTGTTTCCTTTTTCTTTGTATCCTCAGTATCTAGCAGAGTACCTAACATGTTGTTTGATGATATATTACTTAGAGCTAATTACTCCTCACTGGAAGCCTTTAGGAAGCTGAATTACTGACTATGGTTGACCAAAAGTATTAGGATTAGAGCAAAAGTATCCTTGGTTTAGGTCTTTAAATTTTAAAATTTTGTTCCATAAAGTTTGGAGATGATGAGTATTTGTATCTGCAAATTCTAAAGTATTACACAAAGAGTAGTAGCCATTATTGTTATCTCATTCTCACCTTTTTAAATTGGGTTCAGATAGAAAACTTCAGGGACAAGTCACTCTACTGATTTTTCCTTATGTTAAAGACTTGCATAAGTAGATAAAATAACTGCTTTTTACAGATAAATAAAAATACTAGAATGTAAGACCATCCTCTGTCAGCTCACTGAAAATTCTTGGCATAACTCTAGTACTAAACAGGAGAAAAAGGATGATGACAGCAATTATCAGTCTCTTATTTACATCTTGTTAGAATTCTACTAGAAACAGCTTTGGGACAAAATCTTATGCTAATATTATCCTTTTTAAAAACAGAATTCTTTTTTAAAAGGATTTGACTTCCCAAACATAAAAAAGAGAAAGAACATTTCCATGCACAAATTAGAACAGAAAAAGTGGATTATTTGGTGGGGTGGAGCAGGGAGGAGAATAACGGGGAGAAAATTTGGAACTCAAAAACTTGTGGAACTGAGTGTTGTAAACTAAAAATAAAAAATAAATTAAAAAAAAGAAAAAGTGAATTACATGTGACACTATAATTCCCTAAATATGTATAGCTTATTTTAAATATATGCACATCTATGACATGTGTATAAATGTATGTTTATGTATATATGTAGGTGCACATATGTGCATGCATTGTCCCAAAAATCTTAATGTCGTTTTAAACTATTAAATCTTAACATTTTAAAATATTAAATTTTAAACTAGACTAAGACTTTTGGAACACAATGTATAATATATATGATGTTATTTTCAAAGATGTTCATCTTATTTGTATTTCCTTCAGAACTTCTATTATTCTTTCACATTTAATATTCTACAGACAATGATAATAGACAAAATACCTACTTTTGGTAGTTAATTTAGCCTTTGTGTTAGGATGTGAGCACATCTTGGTAGACTCACTGAAAGCATCCTTAGAACAATACCATTAGTAGACGGGATGACAGTCATCATATCTGCCTCATCCTATTCTTACATGATTTTGATTTCTCCTGCCAAGTCCCTATATTTTGAAAACACCTCATGCTACACAGTTTGAAGGATATGAATGTTTGGTGTGGTAAAATGTATTTAAAGTGCTGTTAAGTAGAACAGTAGAATAATGAGAGAAATTGTAGGCAACATTTCAGACTGTGAAAATGCTCCAATTCTAATGTTTATTGGTTGAGTCCTCAAAGTTATTTAAAGGTCTTTATTTGGGAATTATCATCTGTCACTCCATGAAAAATAGTGATATTCTAACTATCAGGTCATATCTTGATAGGTTTTCAGTAGGCATTTTTTGGGTAGGTATGGGTTTTTGTTAGGGTGCTTTCCCAATCTCTTTTGGTGGATTTTTTTTTCAGTTTCGAATGTGTACATTCAGACTAGTACTTTGTAGGTCTTAATCACTTTAAATATTTTCTTGCCATTAAGCTTTCATTTTAGGATGCCCAAATAGCCCCTTATGTGACTAATGAAGAATATAGTTTCTCTCAAATGGAAGATTTGGAAGACTGAAAGATCGTGGGAGGCAGCAGCTGTGTGGGACTCAAAACCTGGCAACTTTTGACCTCCAAAGAAACAGATAAGAAAGGGTGCTACTACACCGAACAAATATAATCATAAGTCGTTGGAATCTTGTCTAGTTCATTGACCACTTATGGAATGAACTATCTGAACAGAATTCATTGCCTCACAGGGACTGAAAGACCTTATCTCTTCTTCATTTCCTTCCTCACCTTTGCCTTGTCCTGCTTGGCCAACGATTGCCATTAAATCTCCTTCATTTGTTATCTGTGTTTTTATAATGACTTTAGTCTGCAGATAAAGATAAGCAGATTTTGAACAACTGTTTGCTGTGAATGAGTGAACTACACCATAGGGAAGGACAAAGGGGAAGGTCTGGACAAAGAGCCCTAGTATCGACCACAGTCTATATAATAAAGCTTTCCTTTTCTCTCTGGAGACCCAAAGAGTGTCTCCATTAGTCTCTTGACATATTCAACCACAATTTTTTCTTTAATAATGTTATCCTTGAATATACCTTCTCCAGAAGACAAAGGGATTTACAAATATGACTTTCAGTCATTGGTTCAATTCGACTTCATAGTTCGAGGTAGATACTTTCAATCTTTTCTTGGTACACAGGAAGAAGTTTATATGATTGAGTACAAATTACATTTCAAAATCGCTCAATTTACAGGCTATTTAATGTAGTTTTGGTGGAGCCATTATCCTTTGACATCACCTGTGTACATTAAGTGATTAATGAGATATTATAGGTCTACTCCCTATTTAACTTGCAAGTCATACGTAGTTCTATTCAGGAGAGATGATAATGGATTTAAAGTAGAGAACAATAATGGGTTTAAACTATCTTCCTGTGAAATGCCTATCAATTTTTCTTGGCATTATCATGTTTTAAACAGGGAAGGGTTTTCCCAAGGAAATTAGTAACTCTATCTTTGTCACTGTACTTGGTCATAATTTCTATGTTTTCATTATGTAAGTGATGAGCATGGAACCTGAGTTAACAGATTGGCAGATTGGGGCAATGCAAATGATAGGCAATTTCAAGAAGTTTGTTCAATAATTACTAAATTCATAATAACTTGTTCACTCCAACTTTGCCATATCTTTTTTTTCTGTTAATAATAATAGTTAGCATTTATGTAGTACCTACTATGTCCCAGGCACTGTGCTAAGCATTTTACAGGTATTATCTCATTTGATCCTCACAACACCTAGAAGGTAGGTGGCATTATTATTCTCATCTTGAGAATACATGGCCTGTAAGCATCTGAGGATGGACTTGAATTCAAATCTTCCTGACTCTAGGCCTGGCACTCTGTTGCTGCATCACGTAGTTACCCCATGTTGTTTTTGAAGCGTTAATGGAATTTTTAACGATAAAAGAGTGAACGCTACACATTAAGTACATAATCATGAAATCAGCACATATTTGGATGTCATACATGAAGTTTTCTATTAAGAAAGGAGGCATTGGACTTGTGCCTCCACGGAAGCTAGTAAAATGATCTGCTAGTAAGACACATGCCACTAGGAAGTGTGTGAACCAATAACAAGGGGTCTCACCCAGCCCTATTAATCTTCAGTTTTTCAGTATTCTCCCATTCATTACATTAAAAGTATATACGCTTTCCACCTTTCCTTTAATATGCCTTACATTTTCATTACATCAAACTTTTTGCAATTGAGTTGATGACTGGAAGTTTTCTACATCTTCCTTCTTCAGGGGTTCTCCCTCTTCTGATTTCCTTGCTTCTCTCAGCCTCTGTCAACAAGTGTTTGAGTGAATGCTGAATTTATTATTTTGTTCTTTGAGATGCTCTGACAATTTGTACCACCAAAGCCTTTGACATTTGTTTTCAATTTATGATTAAGAGAATCTAGAATTTCTGAAATGCTATGTTTCCCAGATTCTTTTCTTCACATTTCTTGTTGTTGTCATTGTTGCCTTTATTTAGGCAACATGATATTTGTATTTTCTACCCAACAAACCATGTAGACATTGATATCTTCGAAAGCTTTTTTTAAAGTTGCTTCTGCCATAACAGCATATGATGTTTATTCTTAGGATTTCCCATGATAGCTCCACCTATTGTACAACTGTTGATACAGCATCAATAGCCACTGCTTCTGCTATTATAACCAAGTCCTGAAATGGCTTACAAATATTCTGCCAAACACTGGGGAAGAATGCATTCATTCTTGATGGCTGTATTAAGTGAAAGGTTTTTTTTTAAGTACTGCATTCTGGTATAGAAGCTCTACTAGTTTTATTCTTGTCATCAAGCTCAAAAACGGCTTTTTAAAATTCCAATCTAAATGTCTAGCTATCTCCTTTTCAAAATCACTTCATAAATTAGTGCTGTTTTTATCATTCTTTACATTTTTAGGTTGTGTTTTTGGAGTTTGCATTAAAGGAAGACTTTTGATGACCTCAGGTACTTTAGCTTTTCTCTTTCTAGATTTTAGTAACTTCTCAATTTCAACTAAATCTGGGCTTAGATAATATTAAGTCATTTTCTTACAATTGCCCTGTACTGGTTGGCAATGCATTATTGCATGACTTGGAGCTGAGAATATTATGGACAAAAAGCAATGGGAAACCTTTGCCTGAAACTAGGAAGATCTATTTCCAGTTTTTTCACAATACAGGACTAGTGCATAATGAAAGTATTTATAGCCTAACTTCATTCCATGTACACATCTGGTTTGTTCATCATTGGCATCATCTGCACTGAAACATTTCCAGAAGGTAGGTAGAATGTGGGGCCTTGAAGTTAAAAAAGCTGAGTTCAAATCCTGTCTCAGATCCTTACTAGCTGTATGATCATGGGAAATATTAAAACCTCTTTCAGCCTCAGTTTCTTCATATGTAAAATGAAGGTAATAACAGCACCTAAATTCCAGGATCAAATATTTGTAAAATGCTTGGCAAACATGTATAGATATAGCTATAGATATAGATACAGATACAGATACAGATATAGATGATATAGATATAGATATAGACATAGATGTAGATGTAGACATAGGTATAGACATAGATATAGATATATGTGTGTATGTACAGTGTTATATGAATATTAACCATTATTATTATTATTTCTGATTTATTCCAGTTTATCTTGCCTTCTTATGGTATCAGAACATGAAGTGACACTCACTCTACTATAATCCATGCCAATCATGACAGTTTAATGTAGAACCAAACTTCCAAGTAGAACCATATCTGTCCATTTCTTTGAATTAGTTTCATCACACTAAACAAGGTGCTAACCCGATCTTAATGATATTTCCAGAGCCTGGCTCTCCAGCATTTCAATGTTCTAGTCAAGCTTTGAAAGCTACCCTAATGGTTTCAGGAAATGTGAAGTCCCTACTATATCATCCCAGTTGGGATATTCATACTTTAGCATTCTCCTCCCTCTAAGTATGGACAATAAATTAGATTTGTCATACTTAGGGGGTTCTGTCAGGCCTTCACAAATTCTCTAATGATCTTGGAGTTCATGAATTCCCACCATTTGTTACCATGGCAAATATCATCCAAATATTCCCCTACTTTCCTTACCCCCAATCCTCCATGTTATGGATGATGCATTTACCTCCTACTTTTTTCTTTCTTCTCCTCTCATTCTTATCTTTTTTTTGATTAAGAGTTGTTATTATAAATTATTAAAATAGCATGTTGCTCTACTAAATCGAAAATATTTTTATAGCCAGCAAAAAAAAAAGTAGAATGGCATCTTGTGTTCTTCATGCCCTTTAGCCAATTGCATGTTCTGCTATAGAATGCTATTCATTGAAAGCTTGTATGTTCCTTTGTAATATCTTCAGAGTTGCCCTCAATACATACTTAGATTGTTTTCATAAATATTTTGTAGAGATAAGAAAATAGTTACTTCAACTGAGTGGCTCAGTAGATAGGGCACTGAGTATGGAGTCAGTAAGACTAGAGCTCAAATCAGGCTTCAGACCCTTGCTTGCTGTGTGAAATCACACAGAAAGTCACTTAACTTCCATTTGCCTCAGTTTCCTCAACTATAAAATGGGAATATTAATAGCACCTACATCACAGCATCGTGATGATCAAATGAGATAATATATGTAAAACGTTTAATGCAGTACCTGGCACATAATAGGAACTACGTAAATTCTAGCTTATATTGTTGTTGTTATATTTTTTTATTTTCTGCATTATTAGCATCCATGATTTTTTCACATCATTTATTATCATCCCCTCTTCTGAATATCTTGAAAATTTATCCTTTGGTGCCCTTAGAACTGTTACCCCAAAATGTACCTACTCTATACTTGGTCTAGTCCAGTTGCTTTTGTTCTCTTTGTTTCCTTTGGTGGCATATCTATGTCCTCATATTACATATTGGGAACTATTTTATGGTAGCTCCATTGTTACTGATAAAGAAAAGCATATGTTATAGACATCTATACTGGTCTTTCTCAGTTTTCATCTATTTGTTGTAGTTCTAGTTTCACACAAATGTTCTTAGGATCATCTGGTTTAATTGGGTTTCTAATCAAGCTTTCTATAAGCTTGTTGGTTTTTTTTCTCCATTATTTCTTTCCCTATTGTAAGGCAGTACTATTCAGAACCTTCTCACTATCCTTCTCCACAAGATTCTAGAAATAAATTTATATTCTAAATTAGTATTAATTGCAGCTTCCATACCTATTTATTTGCCAGTGAATTTGAATATTTCCTGAATGAGATAACTCCTAAATTATCTTGGCTTCCTCATTGGGATGATTGATTTATATCAGTTTAAATGATTTTTAGGAAATGCTGATAGTGTCAGTGACTATTCCTTTATCTGTTTCCCATTTTGCAAACATTAACAACTTGTTTAAATAGATCATGTCAGAACCATTTTAGTTGCAAGCCATATTTTCTTATTTTTATTTTTTCTTAATCCTATAAATTTTTATATTAATTCTCACAAGCCAAAAAGTTTGACTGTACAATAAAAAGTTGATTTGGAAATTACTATCAGCAACCAGTCACCACTCATCTGTTAAGATAATAATCATTATTGTGAGGGGCATGGGAATAAGCATTTATTGAGTGACTGCTATGCACCGGGCACTGTGCTAAGTGCTTTATAAATATTATTTCATTTGATCCCCACACTCCTGGGAAACTGGAACTGTTATCTACATTTTGCAGTTGAAGAAACTGTGGCACACAGAGGTTAAGAGCTTTGCCCAAGGTCACACAGCCAATGAGTGTCTGAGGCCGGATTTTAACTGAGGTCCTCCCGACTCCAGGCTTAGCACTCCATCCATTTTGCCACCAAACTATTGTTTGATGTTTACTGTGTGTCTGGTGCCTGCTTACTCTCTTCATGAAGAAAATACTCTTTTTTGTTTTGTTTTTGTTTTTTTTGTTTTGCTTTGTTTTTGGAGGGGGGAAGGCAAGGCAGTTGGGGTTAAGTGAGAGAAAATATTCTTGATAAATAAACATGAGGCTTCCACAAGGGCAATTTAGATTAATATTTCAGCCTTATGGTGTCTTCAATTTAGATTCTTGTTCAATATCTGTGGAAAAACGTCAACTCAGTGATCATATCATGCTGTCAAGCTGCTTAGAGTTAGATAAGCTGCTCTATTAGATGGTTGAGTGCTAAGATTCTAGGGTTCTTCACTTTCCCCTTGCCTGTGCTGCCATCTTGTGCCCATAGCCTCCACATGGCTTCAATGCCCTACCCTAAGCACCAGTGTTTGAGACTTTACTAAGAGAAGAATGATTGTCATCTCCCTGTTGTTTACCTCATGATACCTGAGCTATTGTTTGGATTAAGTCACTGGGAAAGACTAAAAAGACTATTTGGGCAAATATCATTTTAACCAGAATATGAATTCCTCATCCCTACACTTGGCAATGATCTGATTGGTATCAAAGTTGCAACAGTCTAAAAGGCAAAGGACTCAGCATATAGTATAGGCTCTGTCAATAATTTGTCTTGTGAAGATGGTGGCTAGAAAGCAGGGACTTGCATGAGCTCCCCATCAGGTCCTTCCAAACACCTATAAAAAATGGCTGTGAACAAATTCTAGAACTGCAGAACCAATGAAATAGCAGAGGGAAGCAGGGCTCCAGCTCCGGACAGCCTGGATGGTCACAGGGTAAGGTCTATCACATGGAACTGGGAGCAGAGTGGAGCAGAGCCCAGCGTGAGCTTCGCCTGAACCAACCAGACCAGGAGCCAGGCGGAACAGGCCCTAACACCCTGAATCAGTGAGCCATGGCAGTTCCAGACTTCTCAACCCACAAACACCAAAGACAACAGAGAAGGTTAGTGAGAAAAGCTGCTGGTACAGAGTGAAAGGAGATTGCAGTTTGGCCACCATTTGGGGGGAAGTGGAGGTGAGGCAGCTCTGAGGCTGCTTACAGAGCTACAGCTGCAGTTGCTTCCACCTGGTGGGAGGAATTAGGTGGTGGATCTGAGCAGGAGTGCAGAGCCAGCTTAGATCTAAGAAAGGTCTGGGTCGGCAGTTTTTGGGGGAGGAATAGTGCTGGTGTGGCAGAGCTTGCTGTGTGGAAATAGCTCTGAAAACAACAGCACATCCCCTCAAGCTTGGTTCAAAGTACTCTCTACTCTACAAGCAGTAATACCCCAATGAAAAACTCAAGGGTCAAGCAAGTTGGCTGGGAACATGGCCATGCAGCAAAAATGGTCTCAGATTCAGACTCAGACTTTGGATCTTTCTTTGGTGACAAAGAAGACCAAAACATACATCCAGAAGAAGTCAACAAAGTCAAAGAGCCTACATCAAAAGCCTCCAAGAAAAACATGAACTGGTCTCAGGACATGGAAGAGCTCAAAAAGGATTTGGAAAAGCAAGTTAGAGAAGTAGAGGAAAAATTGGGAAGAGAAATGAGAATGATGCAAGAAAACCATGAAAAACAAGTCAATAACTGGCTAAAGGAGACCCAAAAAAATACTGAAGAAAGCAACACTTTAAAAAATAAACTAACTCAAATGGCAAAAGAGCTCCAAAAAGCCAATGTGGAGAAGAATGCCTTGAAAGGCAGAATTAGCCAAATGGAAAACGATGTCCAAAAGACCACTGAAGAAAATACTACCTTAAAAATTAGATTGGGGCAAGTGGAAGCTAGTGACTTTATGAGAAATCAAGATATTATAAAACAGAACCAAAGGAATGAAAAAATGGAAGACAATGTGAAATATCTCATTGGAAAAACCACTGACCTGGAAAATAGATCCAGGAGAGATAATTTAAAAATTATTGCACTAACTGAAAGCCATGATCAAAAAAGAGCCTAGATAACATCTTTTAAGAAATTATCAAGGAGAACTGCCCTGTTATTCTAGAGTCAGAGGGTAAAATAGAAATTGAAAGAGTCCACTGATTACCTCCTGAAAAAGATCCCAAAATGAAAACTCCTAGGAATATTGTTGCCAAATTCCAGAGCTCCCAGATCAAGGAGAAAATACTGCAAGCTGTCAGAAAGAAACAATTTGAGTATTTTGGAGCTGTCTTAGAACCTTGCATTGTTGAGAAGAGCCAAGTCTATCAAAGTTAGTCATCACAGAAGCAATGTCTCTGTGGTTGTGTACAACATTCTCCTGGTTCTTTTCCCTTCACTAATCATCAAATTATATGAGTCTCTCCAGTTTCTTATGAAGTCTATCTGCACCTCATTTCTCATAACACAGTAGTATTCCATTATATTCATATACCACAATTTGCATAGCTATTTCCCAATAGATGAGCATCCCCTTGATTTCCAATTATTTGCCACCACAAAAAGAGCTGCTATAATTTTTTTTGTACATACGGGTCCTTTTCCCACTTGTATGATCTCTTTGGGATACAGTCCTAGAAGTTGTATTGCTGGGTCAAAGGGTATGCACAGTTTTATAGCATTTTGGCCATACTTCCAAATTGCTTTCAAGAATGGCTGGATCATTTCACAACTCCACCAACAAAGCAACAGTGTTCCAATTTTCCCACATCTTCTCCAGCATTTATCATTTTCATGTTTTGACATGCTAGCCAATCTGACAAGAAAGATGTGGTACATGAGAGTTGTTTTGATTTGCATTTCTCTAAATAATAATGATTTAGAGCATTTTTTCCTATGACTATAGATATCTTTAATTTTTTCCTCTGAAAACTGCCTATTCATATCAATTGTGGAATGACTTGTATTCTTATAAATTTGACTCAGTTCCCTACATATTTTAGAGATGAGGCCTTTGTCAGAGATACTGGGTTATAAAAATTCTTTTTGGGTTTGGTTTTTTTCCCATGTGATACCCTAGATGAATTGTCCTCCCAACCCTCCTGGGAAGTAGCTTGAAATAGTCCTGATACCATCCATAGCAAGAAAGAGAGGAATTCTAGGAGTGGAGTCACTCCCTTTTTAAAGCTCTGCTGAATAACTGGTTCTTCCTGCTTAGTGGCCAATAAGAGAATTGCTTTTATTTAAAAAAAAAAATGCTCCTCTCAAAGAGCAAGCCCTTAGCTTTGAGTCATACATGGCCAGAAGCAGAAAGGAGGTTCTGAGCATGTTCTATTTTACTTCTGCTTACATTGAGAAGGTAGATTGGAATGTTTTAAGGTGTTTCCAGGCTGAGGCAGAATCCTTTGCTCAGGGGGCAACTTTGGGTTCTCCCCATTGTTACATGTCCTAGAGGTTCTAGGCTTTCATAAGAGTCATTCAGTTCTCCAGGTTACCTACAATTTGCCCATAATTCTCTCTCATCAGCACTTAATTTATGTTTTCTCACCACATAGTAACTACAAGTCTCTAAGTATCCCTGTTGGTGTCAGTGCAATGCAGAGGAAAAGCAGTCCTACTTGAGGATAGGAAAGATGTTCTAGAACCAAGAAGGTCCCAAGAATTCCTGCTTTTGTAGTGACTGTAATCAGCACACATATTTAAGATACAATAATCTTCTCAGCTTCCTTGTTAGTGTCCCAAATCCCCCGCTTGCTCCTGCTGCTTCTCTATAATAGAATGTAATCTTGTGGGAAGGAATTATTTTGTTTTTTTTTTATTTTGTAGCCTCAGCATTTTGCCTAGAACACAGTAGGAACTTAATTAACAATTGTTTTGTTAGCTAACAAGTTTGTAATGCACTTTAAAAATATTCTATCATTTAATCCTCATAACAATCCTGAGAGGGAAGTGTCATTATTATCACCTTTTTATATACAAGGAAACTGAGACAAACAGAGGTTAAGTGACTTGTCCAAGGTCACACAGCTAAGTGACTGAGGCAGGATTTGAACACCTGTCTTCCTGACTCAGGCTCAGTGCTCTAGTTTCTGTGCCACCTAGCTGCCTAGTTGTTAAATTGAATTAGAACCAATTCCATGTGATTCTAAAAAACAGTGAATACTGATAGCAGTTAGAGGAAAGCAATTTCTGCTCAATATACTTGGAATCAGAAGACCAGGATCCAAATCCTTCTCTCTCATTTCATGCTTCATGACTTAGGGCAATTTTCATCTCTCTGAGCTTTGGTTTCCTCCTCTGGAAAAAAGAAGGCTGGAAAAGAAGACCTCTAACATTCTTTGGTTCTATGGTTCTAAGACATTTTTATCTTTCTTTAAAGGCTTAGCTTAGGTGCCTCTTCAACTCCTCTCATTCCCTAACCTCCACTGATCTCTTCTGGCTCTCTCTTCCTCCTCGAATTCTTCTTTTTTTCTGTGCAAACCCTACTTTCTATAATGAGTATATGCCATATTCTTGATATTGGAATGGTAGCTTTTTGAAGACTAAGACTGTCATTCTTTATCTTTGTATCTCCCGTGTAGTACTTACATATAGTAAGCAGTCAATCAATCAATAAGCATTTATTAAATGCTTACTGTGTGCTAGGCACTGAGCTAAGATTGGGGATACAAAAAAGGGGCAGAGGATAGTCTATGCCCTCAAGAAGCTTATAATCTAACAGGAGAGAGAGCACCCAAACAAATATATATGCAGGATAAATGGGAAATAATTAACAGAGGACAGACATTAGAATTATGGCAGCTATGTAGTAGTGGATAGAGCACTTGGCCCGGAATCAGGAAGATCTGACCTTTGGCCTTAGATTTGGCCTTAGATACTTATTAGCTATGTGAACCTGGGCAAGTTGCTTACCCCCTATTTGCCTCAGTTCCTCATCTGTGAAATGGGAACACATTGGAGAAGGAATTGGCAAACCATTCCAGTATCTTTGCCAAAAAATAACCCATGGACCATGGAGTCCTGTAGAGTCAGACATGCCTGAACAACAACAAAAAAATAAGATACTAGAATTAAGAGAAGTGGAGGAAGGATTCCTGTAGAAGGTGAGAGGTTAATTAGAACTTGAAGGAAACTGAGTGGGTTCAATAGTCAGTGTGGAAGAGAGAGAGTATTCCAGGCATGAAAATGGCCATCTTTTTCATGGACCAGACAGGAGGCCAGTGTTATTGGATCAAAGCGTACTTGTCAGCAAATAAAATCTAAGGAAAGGGAGGAGGGAGCTAGGTTATAAAAAGCTTTAAAGGTCAAACAGAGCACTTTGTATTTGCTCCTGGACAATAGGAAGACACTGCAGTTTACTGAGTCGGGGAGAGATGGGGTGTGACATGATCAGTCCTGCACTTTAGGAAAATAACTTTAATGGTTGAGTGGAGGATGGATTGGAATAGGGACAGACATGAGGCAGGCAGACTCATCAGTAGGCTATTACAATAAACGTAATGAGTTCTGTTTTGGAAATATTGAGTTCAAGATTTCTACTGGACAGTCAGTTTGAGATGTCTGAAGGACAACTGGAAATGTGAGATTGGAGGTCAGCAAAGAGATTGGGACAGGAAAGGTAGATTTGAGAATATTACTATAGAGATGGTACTTAAGTCTTTTGGAAATGATAAGAGATCACCAAATGAAGTAGTATAGAGGGAGAAGAGGACCCAGGAGAGAATTTTAAATGACAACTATAGTAAGAAGTCAGGATCTGGAGGAGGATCCAGCAAAGAAGATAGAGAAGGGGTGGTCAGATAGGTAGGTGAACCAGGAGCGAGTGGTATCCTAAAAGCCTAGAAAGAAGAGAGTATATAAAAGGCAAGAATGATCAACAGTGTGAAATGCTGTCAAGAGGTCAAGGAAAATGAGGATTAGAAAAGGCCATTGGATTTGGCAACTAGGAGATGTTTAGTTATTTTGCTAACCTGGAATGCTATATTAGTTACTTTGACTAATGTGGAAATATGTTTTGCATGACTACACATGTATAACCTATATCAAATTGTTTGCCTTCTTAGTGAATGGGAAGATGAGGGGAGGGAGGAAAAGAATTTAGAACTTAAAATTTAAAAATATATATCAAAAGCTTTTATGTGTAATTGGAAAAAATATTTTTTTTAAAATAAAAAAGAAACTTAGAGAATTGCCTAAAGGACTGAGAGTTTAAATAACTTTCCCAGTGTCATATACCCAGAATGTGTCAGAGGCAAAACTTAAACCCAAATATTCTTGGCCTCAAGGCCAATTCTCTGTTCACTATGCCAATAATTGATGTCTTTCAATAAATATTTGGTAGATTGTATTAAATTCTTGTCTAAACCTGCTCCTTCCAACTTTCCTATCTCTGCTGATTTCACTCCCTTCCTCTCAAGCTTAATATCTCAGAACCAGTTTTACTTTTCCATCTTTCTCACTTTTACCCCCACATTATCAGCCAATCACCAAGTCTCATCATCCCTACCTCCACAATATCCTTTTTATGCATCCTCTGTCTCTATTCACAATAACGCCGCACTGTTTTGGGCCCTCATCCTTACTCACCTAGACTATCTAGAATGGTTAGTAGACTATTGTAAGCCTCCTAACTGTTCTTCTTACCTGTAGTCTATCTGCACCCATAGTATAGCTCCAGTCCCATCCTTCACATTGCTGAGTTATGCAAATCAGTCTCCATTACCTCCATGTATCCTTTCCTGACTCTATCCCAATCAGGTAAAAGAAATCTCTTAAAATTTTTCACATGGCTTTGCTCAGATCTCTCCTTTACACATATCTTACTCACCCCTTCTAAAACAGTTAATCATGCAAGTTTTTCCCTGCTATTAGATATTAAATTACTTGAGAGAATGCCAAAGTCCACCTCTAATGGCAAATTGTAGCATAAAGGTTGGTAATGGGACCTCAAAGGCCATGCCAGTAGGAATGAAAACTTTGGTAAGTTCTACCAAGTTTAGAATATGGCACTACTGTTTCCAAGAAACAGCAAGGTCCTATGTTAAATGTTAAGAGTCAAGGCTTTAAAAATTGAATTAATTTGAACTGCATTATGTAGGCACTCTTGGAAAACTATAAGCTGAAAGAGATGCCAAGAATCTGTCTTCTCTCTCTCTCGTATTTCTTTAACATGTCATTGACTCTGCTAACTAATAAGAGATACTCCCAAAGGAGGCTATCAGAAAACTCAAGGACTCCAGAAAGAATCCTCCAAAAATGAGAAGGAAATGCCTATTTGTTGAATATCAAGTTCTCAGTTTGTTTAATGTCATTTTTCCCTGTGATTTTGGTCTGGGGAAAGCGCCAATAATTAGATTAACCAAAAGTCAGAATCAGGGTGCTACCTATCCTTGTAAGGTGCTTCAGGCTAGAAGAGCTATTTGTTATTGGCATCTGTCTTCATAATTGTGACCCTGGATGAGATTGGTTATGTTGGAATAATACAGCAACAGACATTTATATGAAACTTTAAGGTTTATGACACTATATATATATATATATACATACATACATATAGTTTCATAATTTTGATAACTGTTTTTCTTCTATCACTGTTACTTTCAGTGACCCTACCAAATAAAATATTCCTTTATAACAAAAAGCAGCTAAACAAAACAAACTACAACATATGTCATAGACCTTGTATTGAGAGCTCATTCAATGTTCCACACCCAGCATTCTCCGCATTCCTCTTGAGAGAAGGAGAATGTTTCATCATCGGTACTCTGGAATCAAGATCTGTCATCACATTGCTGTGAATTCTGATGCCTTTTAGCGTTGTTTTCTTTTATATTGTTATTGTTTAATTTGTTCTCTTGGTTCTGCTTTCTAAGTTCTACATCAGTTCATGTAAGTCTCATGTTTCTTAGAATATTCATAATTTCTTACAGCATAGTAGTATTCTACTCCATGTATATGCCAAATACTTTTCATCATTTCCCAATCAATGGATACCCTCTTTTATTCTTCAGATTTTTGCTACCACAAAGTGTTGCCAGGTCTTATTTTATCTTCACCACAACCCAAATGAATAGGTAATACAACCTGATAAAGAAACCTATCAGAACCTCAATTGTATGCCGTGCCTTGGGGTCATATGGCTAGGAAATTGTAACCCCAAATCTTTTCCTTCTGAAATGCAAATGCATTAAACTAGTACTATTAGCAATAAACACGAATCATTTGTTGAAAAAGTTTTCATTTTCAGAGTCCTGAGATTTAGCATGAGAGCGTGGAATGGATGTTGTGCAGGTGGGTGGAGTAGGGCTGTTGGGGCTTACAGAGTCACTAGGGAGTGTATCAATATCATGCTGTCAGAGCATCCATTATAAGATTGTCAAAGTACGCTTCAAGATTTGATTCAATGACCAGACACCAGGAACCAACTTTGTTGTATAATGACCATGGATATGTGTATCCTTTTGAAATGCCCAGCAATAGCAACATCATAAAACGACTCTCCTTCTAGAGATTTCGAGGTAGGTAGTCTATCCACGAAGGCTGAAGCCTGCTAATTCTCTCTATTGAGAACTCCTCATCCTTCCAATTGGTAACTATGGGTGTGGATGGTGTGTGTGTGTGTGTGTGTGTGTGTGTGTGTGTGTGTGTGTGTGTGTGTACTGTGTGTGTATGCAAATTGGTTAAGAAGGGGGTTATTATGCATGTTTAGACTAATTTTTTTTAACAAAACTATGTTAATTATTCAATTTGGGGGCAAGGCAGAGTATTTATTTCTATTCTTTTCCCTGCAAAGTGGAATCAAATACATAATTATAGATTGTAAATTCTCCTCCTAGAGGTGAATGCCATCCATTTACATTTCAGGAGAATTGGAGAATATATCTAATTCAGAAAGAGTAATGAGTAAGAGGGCTTTTTCTTAAACATTTACTAAATTGCAAGGAAAGTGCTTCTAGCTCTCCACAGTTGAGTAAAGTGAAAATAACACTGTATTTGGAGTCTGGGGACCTAGTTTTGACTCTTGACTTTACTATTAACTTCCCTGTGTGACCTGGTCATTTTACTTCTCTGACTCAGTTTCCTTGTTTGAATAATGAGGTGATTAGGCTAGGTGATTTCTAGACTGTTTCTGGTCTAAATTCTACGATCCTATGTAATAAACACTGAATTAGGTCACTGTAAGTGTGAATGTTTCCTTATGATACCGTACCAAAGGAGAAGGCATGTTGATGGTGTTCTATCAGCAATTAGATACTCTCCTCTCTGCTACCCACATAGCTGCTGCTTAGTTATATGTTTATTGATTGTAGAAAGGAAGATTAAGGGAAGGGATCCAGAGGTTACATTTGAGGTGGCATTTGAGCTAGGCCCAAAAGAATGGGTACTGGCAGAATGATAGAGAAAGGGAATGTAAGCCTGACTTAGAATTGTTAGGGGCACATATAAGGATGAAAATTGTGAGAGAGGTCAGATATGCACTCTGAATTTGGTTGAGACTCCATATAGATGCTTTAGGGGCATACAAAGACCTATGCACCCTCAGATTAATCTATACACCAAACTCTGATGTCTGAAGCAAACACCATCGATAGTGGGAAAAATTTCTAAGGAGCCAGCACCTCTGAGCCAAGAATAGTAGTTAAATTTTAGAAGCAAAACATGGCCCCATCTCAAAGAAGTTAGCAAAATGGGTTTCTCAGGGTTAATTCCCCTGTACCTAAATGTGATGTGTGACTAGAGGGAGGGTAACATATTAGCAGCCAATCACATTGTAGAATCATAATTTGGAAGCAGTAGGGACTTCAAGATAGTTGTGTTGAACTACATTAATTTTAAAAAGAAGAAAAATGAGACAGAGAGGGCAAGCAACTTATGCAAGATATGGCTAATAACTGATAAAGTCAAGACCAGATTTCAGGGCCTCGCACTCCCACACCAATATTCTCTTCATGATATCACACTCTCACTACAGAATAGATTAGTATCTTTATGTTAACTAATAATAATAGCTAGCATATAAATTTATACATAGACATATTTGTCTTCAAAACATTTTGAATATGTTTTCCCATTTGATTCTCACATCAATCCCATGAGGTATATATTATTATTATCCCCATAAAGTTGAGGGTGAGAGTTAAAGTGACTTGTCCGGCTCATATAGCTAGTGTCCGAGGCAGGATTTGAACTCTTCTTCCTGACTCCAATTCCAACACACTATCCACTGCTCATTTCCAAGAAAATGAGAAGCTGAACAACTCAGTAATAGTAATAGCTAAGGCAATGTGGCAAAGCAATGGTCTGTCAAGATAGGTTGTACAAAGGACACTTACATTTCGCTCTCTTCACAACTGGACCTGTCCTTTAGGAATCCATCTCTGGAATAATATTTTACCTCCTCCTGCTTATGTAATTCATTAAGTCAGGATAGAAATGTTGGGAGTTCCTTGATTATACCCTAGTGGTATGGAATGCTAGTTTCAAATGATTTTATTGGTTGATTACTTATATCTCACTTCTTTCCATTAAGGGTATTGAAAACCCTGCAGCTCCCAGATCAGCCAGGTTTCACTTGACAGTCAGTACGGCCATAGGCTCTGAGAAACTTCCTGTATGGTTAATGTTCCCCATTCAGAAACAAGTGGAGATGGGGAAAGGAAAAAGTCCAGCTGGACTGATGGAATAGAGATAATCATACCAAAAGAAAAAAGTCCACTTGATTCAATTAAGGTAGAAAGGAACTGGCTATTAATACATTGCCTAAAGTATTTATCTATGGTTTTATATTTTTCAGAGAACATTCACATCCTTCATCTCATTTTTTCCTTTCTAGGACTTTGAGTATTATTCTACCCATTTTATGTATGAGGTCACTGAGGTTCAGGAACTTTCCTGAAGTCATTCAATTAGTAAACAGTGGAGCCAGAGTAAGAATCTTAGGATCATAGAGTTAGAACTGAAAAGAGACTTCAGAGATAACCTAATTTAATGTCTCTCGTTTTTTAGATGTAAGTCCTATAAATCTAAAGTGGAAAAAAAAATTAGGAACCATTAAGCCCAACTTCCTTATTTGGAGATGAGGAAACTGACATTCAGAGAGGATATATGACTTGCCTAAGATCACAGAGCTAGTAAATACAAGAGCTATAATTTGAACTCAGGTAGGTGCTACAGAGGTGGATAGAACACCAGACCTAGAGTTTGGAAGACCTGAATTCAAATCCAGCTTCAGACATTTAATAGCTATGTGACCCTGAGCAAGTCATTTAACCTCTGTCTCCCTCCATTTCCTCATCTGTATAATGGGGATAATAAAAGCACCTACCTGCCAGGGTAGTTGTGAGGATCAAATGAGATAGGGTTGTAAAGTGATAAGCACAGTGTCTGGCACAAATGTATCTATCTATCTATTCATCTATCTACCTATTCATTCATTTATGCATCTCTCTATAGATAGATAGATACATAGAGCAGATAGATAGATAGATAGATAGATAGATAGATAGATAGATAGATAGATAGATAGATAGATATAGAAATAGATATACATACAAAAAGAGAGTACCAAAAATGTTTCTAGATATAGCTATATGTTCATTCCCTTCCCCCTCTGACTCCAAACTCAGGATTCTTTCCCCTACACCATATTGCTCTTCATTCTTTTAGCCTTCTGCTAGACTGCCAGACCACATGTTTGAATTGACTGAATTATTCTACTTTTTATCCTAGCTATTTCTCTTGAAAAGACTACATGTAGGCTCTAGATTCTGTAGCACAGAATTGTATAAACATTCCCTCTACTTGCCTCTGTCTGTCTGTCTGTCTGTCTCTGTCTCTGTCCCCATCTACCAGTCTCTGTCTCTGTCTATGTGTGTGTCTGTCTCTCTTTCTCCCTCTTTCCCCTCTTCTCTCTCTTTCTTCCATTTCCTCTTCTCGGTCTCTATCTCTCCATCTCTTTTTCTTTCCTCTTCTCTCCTCTCTGTCTCTCCCTTTCCTCTTTTCTCTGTCTGTTTCCTTCTTTTTCTGCCACTCTCTTTCCTCTCTGTCTCTCCCACTCTCCTTTTCTCTATCTGTCTTTCTCTGTGTCTCTCTCTGACTCTGTCTTTCTCTTTGTCCCTCTTTGTCTCCATCTCACTCTCTGTCTCTGTCTCTTTCTCTGTCCATCTCTCTGTGTATCTCTCTCATAAATTCCTTGAGTGAAAGGAGTTATAGATGTAGGGCTAGAAGGAATCTTAGAAGAAATCTAGTCCAGTCCCTTAATTTTGCAGAGGAGGAACTGAGGTTCAGTGGGTACTTTCCCCAAGGCAAAAGAGGTAGCAAATGACAGACAAGTCCTCTGACTCCAAATCCCATGTTCTCCTTACTGTAGTCTACAGAGCTCATCCCTTCCATTCCTCTGCCTCTACAAGCAGAGCGACAATTAAGCCTCCTGTCTCTTTTGTGTATAAATACTGTAAAGTAATCATCTTCTTCAAACTTGTTTAGCCTTAGATTCCCAGTCAGCAATATCCCAGCCCAACAGTCCAGAACAGGCCCATTGTGCCCACTTGAATACTTCATGCTGAGACTTCAATTGAATTTCATTTAACCCAGAAAAGGAGCGATCAGCAACTCTGCTCCATATTGCAGGTAAATAGATACTTCACGGAACACTCTCCAGATCTATCTTTCTCATCCTCATGCTGAACAGGCCCTTCCACTTATAAGTTTCTATCTTTTTGGATCTGACTTTGAAAGATCAGACTTTTGAACAACATTTTTGTTAGGAGTTCAAATGTCTCTCTTGGCAGAGTTTTTTTCTGTACCTGAGGATAACCCCTCACTTTATTCTTTCTCTTCTCCCACTCCTGGATGCCTCATCTGCTAGAAAAAGTCATAAAACCATGCTGGCCATGACAATACAAATAGATGTTTTCCAGCTTTAGCTATATGGCCTGAGTCTAAACTGTTCTCTTGGGTTCCAGTTTTGCCGGATGACTCAATTGCTCCTCAGACTGAACCTTAGAGGTAGAAATAATCTTAGTGGTTACTTGTGGCTAATGGGTATGAGCACAGAGAAGTACATACATAATAGAGATGGGCTTCAGAGGACCTATCTGCACCAGGGCTGGGGAAGAAAAGGTATTGAAGCTAAGTTTTCACTGTATTCAGGGCTAGCAAATGACTATCTAACTGATCCATCTTTTATGAGGTTCACAGTGCAATGTTTGGGAGAATGTGAAAGTGAATGGCCAAGTGAAGTTCTAGGGACTATGATGGTCTGAATTGCTCCATATCTCTATCTTTGTAGTGTCAAGTCAATACATATTTATTAAGTGCCTACTCTCTGTGTGTATGTGTATATATATACATATATATAATATATATATATACACACATGCATATGTATAGATGGATAGATAGATAGATGTCACATATATACACATACATCTTGACAAGATAGTAACAAATTGATCTATGTGTCTCCTTCTGTATTTCTTTTTTTTCATTGATTATTTTTAAATGTTTTATTGATGCTCTGTTTTTGCATCTTTATCACTACCCAATAACACATCCCTTCTCCAAAGATCTGCTTTGTAGCTAAAATGTGTTGCCAAGCAAATAAATAAATAAATAAATAAATAAATAAATGCCTTGGCTATGTCCTAGAATGTATGTTTGTCTCTACCTCTAGTCCATCATTTCTCTAACAAAAGAAGGGAGGCTCTCCATTTTTTCTATTCCCACTGTTACAACTCCCCATACTTTTACAATAGCTCCTTAACTGTTCTCTCTGCCTCCAGCCTCTCCCTTATTTAATCCTTTAATCCATTTTCGACACTGCCAACAGATTTATTTTCCTAAACCACAATTTTGGTCATGCCACCTTTTTCCCCACCCACCTATCCTGCCTACTCAAATAGTTTCAGTGCTTTTCCATTAGTTACTAAATAAACTACAGATTCCTTAGTGTGGCATTTAACCCCCTCCTTACTCCTACCTCCAATCCTGGTCCCAACTAACTTTTGTAGGTTTAAGTGTCATGGATTTCTGACACAAACAGATTCTGACACAATTCAGAAGCCATTTCTTAAGTGCAACAACTTTTTATGACTGTTTTTTGTTCATAGCCTTTCCTTTTCCTAGTATAGAGGTTCCCAAACTTATTTGGCCTACTGCTCCCTTCAAAAAAAACAGCATCCCCCTGGAAATCTACTTTCTTTAACCCTTTAATATTTTTTTTTAAATTTGCATCATTTCAAAAAAATACAAAATATTTTTAAGTGGTCCATCTCAAATTTAATAATTTATTGTAAATTTGTGGGGCTTTTTACTGCATTGAAACTTTGATGACACAATATTGCGTCATGTAACCACATAATATCATATTGTAAACAAGTCATTACATGCACATATTCCTGCTGATGCATGCTAGACTTCCTGACAATGGGAGACATGCTCACCAACCAACACTTGCTTGTAATGTTGAGGGATAAAAGAAACCCAGGGTTGTAGGAATCCCAAACCAAAGTTCCCAGGGCAAGGTTACCTGGAATGAATTCACGATCTCAAGCATTCTTCAAGTCAGGTTGGCAAAGATTTATTATGCTTTACAGCGAGCAAGAGTTCTTGAGGAACCTGCATCCTTAGAGGGGTGCAGGGAGAGCTTTTGTAAGAGATTTAGGGGTGAAACATATCAATTAGGTGTTTTGGGGTGGGATTAGGGAGTGGTTAAGGGGTGGTCAGTTCTTAAAGGGACATGCACTTTTAGTATCTACTGCAAGGGTGTATTACTCAGAGTTCACTAGGAAATAACCCAAGAGGGGGACACTAGAGGTGTGGTTTTAACTGTGAAATGTCACTAAGTTAACTGGCAGTCACAGCTAGCAAGCAATCTCTATGTAGCTTCTCATCTAATGTCTTGTTAGACAAAATACTATTTCTAAGATACATATTAGAAAGGTCAGTAAGTAGCAAATATGGTCATGATTCAGTGTACAGTCAATTATCAGTGCACAGGGAGTAGATAGGCACAGCTGCTTACTGAGGAAGGGGCTGAGCTGGGACATGCTGCCCTTTAGCTAGAGAGAAACTGCTAGGGCCAGAATGTGTTTAAGTACTAGGGTTCAGGCACAGGCACCCAAGCAGAGGCTGTTAGAGTTAGGGTCCAAGCACAAGCACCCCATCACTCCCCGCTTAAATAGATGGGACCCAAAATCATTTGGGGTAAGGGGCAAAGGTCACAGCTTCTGGAACTGCTTCATGCTGAGAGAGGACATAGAGCTGTCCCTGCCTCACAGGGTCTCTCATTCAAGGAGTTGGGTTTGTAGCCAGCATCTGTAACTTGGTCAACGCCAGGTCTAGGTGGTGATGAGACAGAGGGGGCCTTGGACAGAGATTGGTATCCAGCTTGAGCTGTCATCTGCAAGTGGAGTACACTGAGCCTAGAGGAGATAAATCTGACAAGGAGAGTTAGCAAACAAGGACCAAAAAAGAGTAGGAGGAAAATGACTAGAAGTGGGGTAAATATAGGCTACTAGAAATTTGATTGAACTATCAATTTTCAAATCAGACTACATAATTTTCCTTTCTTAATTCATTACTCAGACCATTTCACTTTCCTTTCTGATTATATTTACTCTGGAAGAAAGAGATACTTCAGAAATTGAATCTTTTACATAAAATAAGTTCAAATATTAATTTAACTCTTGCTTAGGCTGTGGAATGACTACAAATTCAGATCAAAACAGCAAGATCTATCCTCCTTTACAATGAGGAAGCTTCAGGAGGTTAAGTGATTTACCCAAGGTCTTTCAGGTAGACAGGATACGAATCAAGGGCTTCTGGCTCTAGAGGCAGTGCTCTTAGGGATCAATAAATCCATAATGGCCACAAATTTAGTGCCTACTTTGTTCTAGATAGGCACTATATTAAGATCTGGGTATGTAAAGGCAAAAAGCAAAAAGAGACTTAAATAAGACTTGGTACTTGATTATAAGGTCCTAGAAGGTGGGCACACCTCCAAGTTCTATTCCATACACATAGTAGGCACCTGATGTATAGTTAAATGAACAGATAATTATTTTCATTGCCATGTCTAAGCAAAACTAAATGATGAATATGCTTTCTGGTAGAAAAAAACCTAACTAAACAACGTTTAAGCTTATTAGAATAATGAACATTTATTAAATGTCTACTTGTGCGTAGTCCTTTAATGGATCCTTAAGGAGATACAGTTCCTCCTCTCAAGGATCTCACAGTCTAGATAACACATAAACACAATTCAAAATTTATTTCTACGTGTCTCCCTCTACCCCCTACACACACGTACACAAACACATACACACCCATACCCAAGAAAGGCAGCTAGCCCAGTAGAAAGGGCATTTAGGGTTCAGATCTCACCTTGGATGCTAACTGGGTGATCTTGGTCACTCAATTTCAACTCCCTGGGTCTCGGTTTCCTCATCTGTAAAATGAAGAGGTTGAACTAGATTGCCTCCAAGTTCTTTTCCAGCTCTAGATCTCTGATTCTATGACATTTGCCCCAGTGGGGATGAAAAAAAAATAATGAGCATCCTTTTGGTTTTAATGTTGGTGAACTTGATTATTTAATGAAGTAGTTGTGACATAGCTGATAGAGTACTTGGTTTAGGGTCAACAAGGCTTGGTTTCAATTTTCAATTTTGATGACTGACTAGGTTGCTAAATAACTGAGGGCAGCTAAGGAGTGCAGCGGATAGAGTGCCAGTCCTGAAGTGGAGAAGACCTGAGTTCAAATCCAGCCACAAACATTTATTAGCTGTGTGACCCTAGGCAAGTCACTTAGCTGTTTGCCTCATTTTTCTCATCTGCAAAATGAACTGGAGAAGGAATAAAAAAACTCCAGTATCTCAAGATACTCAAAACTCAAAAAGGGGTCACAAAAAGTCAGATATGCTGAAAACAACTAAACTAGAAGAAGAAGCTGGATAATCCTGGGCAGGTCACTTAACTCTAATGTGACACATTAGGGTCCAAGCACGAGCACCCCATCGCTCCCCCCTTAAATAGATGGGACCCAAAATCATTTGGGGTAAGGGGCAAAGGTCACAGCTTCTGGAATTGCTTCATGCTGAGTTATTTACTAAGTCATAGAATGCTTGCACTATTTCATCCTTGTTGAAATAACAAATGCTGGAGTTCCCTAAGGCTGATAAAAATCACAAATTCTGTTTGTAGTGGCTGATGATTTTAATTCTTCATGATTTACTAAAATTAATTGGCATTTCCTCACTTGTGAGTGTTTATTCATTCTTTGTGAATGGTTGTGATGGAAATTGCACTAGGCTGGAAGTTAGGAGACTTTAGTTTGAGGTCTAACTCTAACATTAAATATCTGTGTAATCTCAGAAAATCACTTAACTAATCCTCAGTTTCCTCGCCCCTCCCAAAAAGAAATTCAGACTTCAGAAATCCCTTCAAACTCTAAAATTCTGACTTGACCCAATAGCCTTTCACAGTGACCTTAAAAATTGCTCTCCCCTTTTCATGCCCTCCCATAATAGAAATATTATCATAACATTTCTGATAAATATATAGATATATCATACTGGGGATATTACTATAACTTCTCCTGTGGTGATTGTGATTCTCAAATGATACCACACATATTGTGCTTTGCATACCTACAGTCCCTATGGAAATTTCCATTCTTCTTGTTGTTATTATAACTTTTCAGAGTGAATGAATCAGCTCCCTATACTTCTGAAGGAAGCAAGGATTAACTCATCTTGTTGACTATATAGCATTTTTAGTTACTCTGCAAGTCCTTGTGCTTCATAGTGTGTCTCAATTGTGATTTCAACCTAAAGTCATCCTCACTCAAATTCATCCACTTCATGATTAATACTCAATTCTTGACATTAATAGAACCATTCAGTTAATTTGTGCTTCAATTATTTAGTAGTTATTTGATCTTAGGCAAGTACCTTTGTTTTTTTCTGGTTTTAATTTTTCTATTTGTAAATTGTGGGAACTAGATTGGATGATCTCTAAATTACCTTCGGCTCTAACATTCTAGGAGTCATTAGCTAGATTTCAATCAGAACCAATCTGAGTTTCCCCAGCTATAAGATGGTAGAGGTGGGGAATGGAATAAAGAGCCTGGAGAAAGTGCCCTCAGGTGACATGGATATCTTTCTTCTTTTATACTTCCCCAAATAATGCTTCCCAAAGTAATAAGGGATACAAAGAAAGGGTGAAAGAGAAACAGTTTTAGGAAGAAATACAGATGAGCTCTACCTCACAACTCTTCCAAGCAGATCTAGAAGACACACCAGACCAAGTCATAATCAGAAAATCCAAGAAAAAAATCACAGAGTAATTTTTTCTAGCCCAGGTTACCATAAAGAGATGGACATAAAGTTCTGCAGACACTGAAGATGGGGTCTAGCCAGGAACAGCTACCCAGAGCATTATCACACAGGCATAGGCTACGTACCAGGGCAAGAAGAGCCTGATGTTGCACAGAGTGCAAGAATAGATGCCAAGTAGCAGCTCTTATGCTCACTACCCAGGTTTGGGTCACTGATCCAGGGAAAGTTAAGCAAGGGACCTATGACTAGAGGTGGTATTTCAGGGTAAGCATTAGTTGTGAGCCCTAGGCTGGGGACTGAGCAATAAGCAAGCTCAGAAGTAAAAAGTATCTAGTGGCTCTGATCCCAAAAGAGGAGTGGAATCTAAGTTCTGGCCCACATCCCAGTCTGGAACCTATAACAGAAAAAAACCAGAAGGAATACAGACAAAAGAGAAGCCTACAGTTCTATCACCATGAAATAGCAGAGCTTCCAAGCTGGCTGATAGTGACTGACTCTAGCAGCAATCTGCTGGAACTCCAAGTAGAAGCAAGTTCTCAGGTGTATAGTTCAGAATGGGAGAGCAGCGATCAAACTTCCCTCTTGATTTGACCTCTTTGGGAGCACAGAAAGCTTGCAGGTCCCCATCCTGAGATGTCTTGAGATCCTATAATAACACAAAACTCAACATCCCAAGAAAGCAGCAACAGGACCCAAGAGGATACAAGCTCAGCCCAGACATTCCCTCTAGAAGTGTGCAGAGCCCAGACCTAGCATAAAGTCTGAGGTCAGGAAGTAGGCTGGGAGAATGAGCAAACAAAAAAGACTCCAACCATAATAATGATGATAAGAACGCTCAAGATATAAACTCAGAAAAAGAAAATGACACGAGAATATCTATAAGCAAAGTCTCAAAAAATACAGGTTAGACACAAGTTCAATCAGAATTCGTAGAATGATAGAGCTAAAGTTTTTTTGAGTTTAATTTTTTAATAAATGAGAGAACTAGAGAAAAATAAAAAAGTAATGAGTCATAGAAGAAAGAATTGGAAAAGGAATTAGAAGCTTGGCCCCTTTCCTAAGCAATAAACTGTCTGAACATTAGAATGGAACAAACAAAAAATAATGACTGCAGAAGACAACAAGAAATATTTTTTTGAAAACTATAAGAATTACAAATAAGAGAAAATATGTTATTTCATAGCAAAAAAAACTGACCTCAAAAACAGAGTGAGGGGAGATAATTTAAGAATAATTGAAACCGGAGAGCAATGTGGGTGAAAAAAAAGCCTAGGCATCATATATCATATTTCAAGAAATCATAAGAGATCTCTTAAAATGAATGGGTAAAGTAGAAAAGAAAGATTCAATCTCCTGAAAGAAAACCAAAATGAAAATTCCCAGGAACATTAGAGCTAAAATCTAGAGCTTCCAGGTTAAAAGGAGTGTGTGTGTGTGTGTGTGTGTGTGTGTGTGTGTGTGTGTGTGTGTGTGTGTGTGTGTGTGAAAGAGAGAGAGAAGAGAGAGAGAGAGACTCTTTTTCTATTCCCAGTGCTTGACACAATGCCTGACATGTAATAGCCTTTTAATCAATGTTTGTTATCTGACTAACAAAATACCAAACTACATAGAAATTTTGAAGTGGAGATTGAGCTATTGTTTGCACGTGGCCAATGGAAGGATTTGTTTTATTTGCTATACTTGTTTGAAACAGAGGTTTTATTTTTCTTTCTTTCTCAATGAGCAAAAGAGAAACTGGATTTTTGTTGATTGGAAAAAAATTAATTAAAAAAGAGAGGGTGTGTTTAGGGATTATATGAGACTTTTAGTGTTTTTTGCTGAGCAACAGATCTCAATAAGAGACTCCTGTGGTCATCTAGTCCAATCTTCTAAAGAGTCCCCACTGCAAAACATCCAACAAGTGATCTTTTAGATGTTGCTAGATCTTTAGCAAAGGGGAATGCATCCTCTCTCACAGTAGCGTATTCTACTTGTACTGGCATTAAGTGCACACTCCCAAAACTAAAAGCTTGAACTCATGTCTTTGTCTAAGAACTTAAGATGAGTCAGATTCAAGTCAAGACTGCAAATTCAAGTCAAACTTTAACATTTAAATTAAGCATAAAACTGACCATATTGTCCCCCTACTCAATGAACTCCAGTGGCTCCCTATTATTTTCAGAATCAATTATGCACTCCTATGTGGCATTTAAAAGCCTTCATAGTGTGTCCCCAGCCTACCTTTGAAGGTACAGTACTCACCACCACTACCACCACACACAGTATAGTCAGTTAGTCAGTAAACATTTATTAAGTATTTACTACATGCCAGGCAGTGTGCTAAGTGCTAGGAACACAAATGGAAGCGAAAAATAATAATCCCTGCCCTCACATTGCATTCTAATGGGGGAAGACAACATACAAAAGGGAGCTAAAAAGGGCAGATTGGAGGAGAGAGGTAGAGAAAGTCCTGTGGAGATGAGTCAGCAGAGCAGCCCGGAGAGGGATGAAGACACCTTTAGCCTGGGCCTCCTCCCTAAGTGGGAGGTTCTGAGAGGAACCAGCTGATTAGAAGGCAAGGTGTAAGGAACAGACAATACTTTCAATGTGAGTAGTACAGAGGTAGATGAGCTCACAAAGTGAAGAGATTTCTATGGTATGATAGAAAAATGCTATGCAGATAAGCCAACAATATAGATTCAAGAGGGAAGAAGATCCTGTCAAACCAGATTTCTCACAGTTTCTCATAAACGGTGCCTGCCTTTGTACCTTGACAATTACTGTCGCCCATTCTAGCAATGTACTCCCCATCTTAAAGAATCACAATTTTTTTGATCCAACCATTCTGGAGAGCAATTTTAAACAATGCCTAAAGGGCAATCAAAGTGGGTATAACCTTTGATCAAACAGTATCACTACTAAGTCTGTATCCCAAAGAGATCATAAAAAAGGCAAAAGGACCTACAGGTACACAAAATATTTATAGTTTGTGGTGACAAACAATTGGAAATTGAAGAGATGCCCTTCATTTGGGGCATGGCTGAACAAGTTGTAGTATGTGAATATGATGGAATACTATTATGCTATAATATGTGATGAGCAGATGAATTTCAGAAAACCTAGAAAGACTTACATGAACTGATGCAAACTGGAATGAGCAGAACAGTAACCCTGAGCAATGATCAACTACGAATGATTTAGCTCTTCTCAGTAATACAGTGATCCAAGACAATTCCACAGGATTCATGGTGGAAACCGCTTTCCACATCCACAGAAAGAATTTATGGAGTATGACACAGATTGAAATATACTATTTTCACTCTATTTTTTTCATGGTTTCTTTCCTTTGGGTCTGCTTCTTCTTTCACAACATCACTAATAAGAAAATATGTTTTACATGATTGCAAATATATAACCTGTATCAAATTGCTTACCATTTTAGAGAGTGGAAACAGGAGGAAGGAAAGGAGAAAATATGGAAGTCAAAATTTTTTAAATGAATGCTAAAAAAACTGTCTTTACATGTAAATGGAAAAAATAAAATACTATTAAAAAGAAATCTCAAGCTTCTGTCAAGGTATAGCTCAAATGTAATCCTTTATATCAAGGTTTTCCTGATTCCCCCTAGCTACTGGTGCCTCCCTTTCCACACCCCCCCCAAAAAAGAGCAACTTTTGTCTATTTCGTACCATATATATTTGTGTCCCCTGACTAGGCTATAAGCTCCTTAAGGCCAAGAACTATTAACACTTTTGTCTTTGTCCTTGTATATAACCTTGTATATACAACCTTACCATACATACTTGGAACCTCAGCACCTAACAGCTGCTTAGCAAATAGTAGATACTTAATAAATGCTCATTGATTGACTAAGGAATTATCTCAGGAGATTTCCTTCTCATCCTGTATATAACACACCTAACAAAGGGTCCATCTTTGTAGAAAAAGATGAGCCCAGTTCCCTGCAGTTGAGATCCTGTACATAAGCAACCCTGCTCATGCATTCTATTGTTCCAGTTTGATTCATGGCCTACCCATCCATTGGTGTTTTAGTTGTTGTTGCTCTTTAATTTATTTAGCATTTTATTTCTCCCAGTTACATGTAAAAACAATTTTAATATTTGTTTTTAAAACTCTGAGTTCCAAATTCTCTCTCTTCCTCCCTCCTCGTCTGAGACCCATTGAGAAGGCAAGCAGTTTGATATAGGTTATACATATGCAGTCATGCAAAACATTTCCATATTAATCATGTTGTAAAAGAAAACATAGCTAAAAAAGACTCAAGAAAATAAAGTAAAAAAATAGGCTTCAGTCTGTATTCAGACACCATCAGTTCTTTCTTCGGGGATGGATAGCATTTTTCATCATAAGTTCTTTAGAGTTTTCTTGGATCATTGTATTGCCTCAGCAACAGGTAAGTCATTCACAGTTGATCATTTTATAATATTGCTTTTACTTTGTACACAGTACACTTTGCATCAATTCATGCAAGTCTTTCCAGTATTTTCTGAGAGCATCCCACTGATCGTTTCTTACAGCGCAATAGTATTCCATCATAATTACATACTACAATTTGTTCAGACATTTCCCAATAGATGGGCTTCACCAGTCTCACATGGTTGACTAGGACTGTTGTTCCCAACATTTTGTGTTCTATGAACACCTTTTAACAACAAAAACAATGTGTTACAAGCCCCCAAAGTAATTTAACATACTATCCATTTTCCTTAGGTAAAACTACGACGATGACTTTTGCCCCCAAATTAAAATCGACATTGTTGCTCAGTTGTTTTCAGTTGTACCCAATTTTTCATGACCCTATTTGGCATTTTTTGCCATTTCTTCCTCCAACTCATTTTACAGTGAGGAAACTGAGGCAAAAAAGGTTAAATAATTTGTCTATGATCACACAGCTAGTAAGTGTTTGAGGCAAGATTTGAACTCTGGAACTCTAGGCCTGGCACTCTGTCTGGTATACCACCTAACTGCCTCAAAATCTACATTAATAATCAAAAATACACAATACTTATCCTGGAATTGTATAAATTCTAAATATAACATTATAAATCTTGATTATAAAATAATTACAAATATTTCATGTTGAACCTTCTAAAATAATTAAAATTAGTAATCCAGCAAGACCTCATATGCTTACTATTAACTATAAAACTTCATATCAAATTTTTATTTTAAAAAATGTTGTTGAATATAAACAACATTTTAATGAAGTAAGTCACAACTAGGAAGATGTTCAACATAATGTATTAATCATGTATAAATGCAATTTCAATGTTAGACTTTTATTTGAACAAAGATTTGCATTGTTTGGTTCAATAGCAGACAAACATAGCCTTAAATCTGGTTCTCTGGTTCTGCAAAGAATCTATTTCTGTATTTTGATTTAAAACAAGAGTGAAGTAAAAAATGTTCCTTAAACAAACATGTAGGAAAAAATGTTTGTAGAATTTTATAAGCTCTCTTACTGAGAAATGGAAATTCATTTTCTTTTAACTTTTAGCCATCTAACCAATCAACATAAGTGATTAGCTTCTTAGGATGCAAAATATTTACTTTTCTACTGAATAATGACAAGTGCTATATTAAATGGTAAATGTATTTTAACTTCTATTGTATATTTGCTTTGTTTTTAACAATGTTTACATGTGTAATCACCTTTGTAGGAAAAGAATCTCTTCAAATACTATTTTCTTCTCTTCTACCCCTGGCACAGTGGCTATACTCTCATAGAACTTTGACTGAATGATCACTATTGCCAACCACTTTATTTTAAGAAGTACCAGATAGAGGAATAGTAATATAAGTATGACATTAAAGCAGAAAGTAGCCTTACTATTGCAATGAGAGGCAATATAAGGTTTGCCTCTGTAGAATGTTTGTGATGGTGCCTGATGGCTTCAAGAGGGCTCGTAATTGAGTGCCGAGTGATGATGGTTTTCAACAGTCTGATGTTTGTGCTATAAGAATGAAAACATTCATCACATTTTAATCATGTGATTACAGGGCCGATAAGGTACAAGCAATAATAATCAGTAAACAATACCTGTCATGGGTCAGGCACTGTGCTCACTGCTAGGGATACAAATATAAAAAATAGAGACAGCTTCTGCTCTAAATCTAGTAATTATACAGTAAGAGGGGAATGAAGGAGCTACTTTGGTGCAGTGTACAAAAGGCAAATTTAAAAAAAAGAAGAAGAAAGAAAAAGGTATAGCATTTGACCATCCATTGGAAATGGTTTATGAATCATTAAATCTTTGTGTTGGTTTGGTAGCAATTTGATTCCAAGTTGAGAAACTGCAAGGATATGTTGTCCTTAATTAGAAGTGGCCAGAATTTTATGTAATTGCTGCATAAACACCAAAGTTTTTAAATTTGTTTAGGTTTTGTACTGTTTTGTTTTGTTTTGTTTTTGTTTGGGTTTTTTTTTTGGAGGGCAGAAGGCAGGGCAATTGGGGTGACTTGCCCAAGTGACTTGCCCAAGGTCACATAGCTACTAAGTGTGTCAAGTGTCTGAGGTCACATTTGAACTCAGGTCCTCCTGACTCCAGGGCCAGTAGCACCAAGCTGCCCCCATCGTGATGGTTTCAAATCTTTTCAGAAACAAACCTATAATGTTTTAAACATGTTTGTTGTCACCATGGTCACTTTCCCACCAACTGCAAGGAGACTTTCCATCCTCATAATGTTAGTGCCTTCTCTCTGAGATTACCTCTGATTTATACTCTATATGTCTTGTTTGTATGTAGTGGTATGTTTTACTTCTGCCCATCAGATATAAACTATATCAAATTAAGGTAATTGCTTCACATACCAGTAGTGTTAGACCACTTGATAATGAATGGGTAATCACAACATTTCTCTGAAGTCAACTCACAGGTAAGGTAGCTGAGACACAGAAATAAAGTATCTTATCCGACTCCTAAAGTCATGTACTATGTGGGCTCTGATTCAAGTGTGAGTTTTAGTCCCTGACTCATCCAACTTCAGAGTTGGCAGGAACCTTGGAAATCATCTAGCACAATCTTGTTCCTAGCTGCTCCCCCTGTTTAAAGCATTCAATTCAATTCAAATCCACAAGCATTTATCCAGTGTTCATTCACTACATTCTAGGGAAGGGCTGGGGAACCTGTGGTCTCAATGTCACATGTGTCCTTCTAGGTCTTTACAGAATACACCCTTTTATTAAGGGGATTTGTTCTGTGAAGTCTGGATTTAGTCAAAGGGCTGCACTTGAGGACTTAGAGGGCCACATGTGTCCTTGAGGCCCCAGGTCCCCCACTCTTGTCCTAGGGCCTGTGCTGGGCACCTGGAAATACAAAAATGCAAATGATCAGTTGCCCCAAAGAGCTTACTTATTGGATTACAAATTGTAAACCTATGTGTGTGGAGTTAAATTTCATGTATGAACTGAACAATACACTGACATTTTGACCAATGCCAAGCTGGGTGTCAACTGCCAGAGATGTATAACAGTACTAGCCATTACCAAATTCATTATGTCTTAATAGAGAAATCTGATGTCATATCCAGAAGGTCCTATGAGATGATACAGTGGTACCAATAGAAGGGGCAAAGGCAATCTGTAAAACTTTGATTTTGTCAAACGGAAGTGTGCGACTGGGAGTTAGGGATTTTCAGCAGGGACAGTGCCAACGATAAAAGTGAACTCAAATCAAATAGTCCTTCTTGTCTCAGATGACTGGGATGATCAGCAGTTTGAACATACAATAAAGAATTGAGAGGTGATAAAAACCAAGAAGCAAGAACATCATCAACAGAAACTCAATCCTTCTTAACAAGAGGGCCCTCTGATGTTAAGAGTGGCAGAATATGAAATTATTCAGTAATTCAATTCAATACCCTTTGATACTATAATTGCCCAGAGTTACCCTGAATATCATACTAGGAAGCAATTGCTGCTTTCCAAGGAATGTTGCTACTTCCCTAAGGTAGCTAAACTATGTTCCATCACAGATGCCCCCAAAATAATCTTGGCTCATCTTGGAAGATTTGCAGTCACGGAATCACAAACTGTCAGAACTGGAAGAGTCCTTAGTGATCATTGAATTCAACCCCACCATTTTACAAATGGAAAAAGCAAGTCCCAGAGAGGTGAAATCTGTCTTCACTATGTGATCTTGGGCAAATAATAACATAATAACAACTAGTGGAGGACGATTTCTTGGATAAAAAAAATGAAATGACTCTGAGCATTTTATTCTCCCACATACATAAATTTGTTTCTGCCACATATTAGTACGACCATAATCTTTCTGAGTCTCAATTTTCTCATCTGAAAAATAGGAGTAATTCTACTTGCATTTATGTCTCGTAGGATTGTTGGGAAGAAAATGGTTTAGAACCTGTAAAACATATTAGTGCTAATCTCATTATAGCACTTCATGAAAGAACACCAAACTTGGAATCCAATGCTTGGATTATAATCTCAGAATTTGGACTCCATTAGATTGGCAGGATACAAAGTTAAGCATATAATCACACAAAACTGCAACATTTTATTAACTTAAGAAGTCTTGCTTGTCAACAGGACCCTAATGAGGATCTGGCTTTCCAGAAGGATTGGGAATAAAGATATTCCCCCTTCCCCTCCTTACCTTTGCCTCATATTGGCTTCATAATGACCTCCAAGGCCTCATAGCTAAATACCAATAATCCAAGAAATCTCTGGCCTTGAGATCTGACTGCTACAATGATCTTTCCACCGCTATAAAACAATGGCTCTGAACCAATTTTAGAGCTGCAGAACCCACAAAGTGGCAGAGGGAAGCAGGGCTCTACCGCAGGACAGCCTGGATGGTCCCTGGGTAAGGTCGGTCCCACATGGACCTCCCAGCTCCCAGCCGAGGGGAGCGGAACTGAGCCCAGCGCGCACAGCGCGAACAGACCAGACGCGGACCTACCAGACCAGGAGACGAGCAGAAAGTGCCCAGGCTTCCCGAAATATCGAGCTGTGGCATGTACCAGACCTCTCAACCAACAAAGAGCAAAGACAGCAGAGAAGGTTAGTGGGAAAAGCTGTGTGACTGAGTTTGCGGTTCCGGCCATTTGCCCCTGGGGCAGCAGAGGTGGGGCAGCTTTAGAAATAGTCTGCAGCTGTGTCTGGCCCCAGGCCCACCTGATGGGAGGAATTTAGTGGCTGATTTAAGCCATCCGCGGCAGGCTTTTGGGTCAGGAGGAGTGTAGCTAAAAAAAGCAGCACATCCACCCAAGCAAGGAACATAGAACTCTTTAGTCTTTAAGCAGCCACGCCCCGTTGAAAAATTCAAAGGTTAATTAAG
>CM053625.1:205073019-205090236 GCA_028646595.1 Phalanger gymnotis
GTCCTGGGCTGGAGCCCTGCTTCCCTCTGCCACTTTATGGGTTCTGCAGCTCTAGAATTCGTTCAGAGCCATTTTTTTATAGGTTTTTGGAGGGACTTGGTGGGGAGCTCACGCCAGTCATTGCTTCCCAGCTGCCATCTTGGCTCCGCCGCCTCAGGAGCATTTTCTAAGAAGTGGAAAAGGGGAGGATTGAAATATAAATAAATATTAAGATGTAAAAGTTGATGGCAGTGTTGTTCTTCCTGTTTCTTTGCTCCCAGTCATTTTAAGAGTTGCAACTTTTAGGTATCAAACAAGAAATGGAATCTAGTTCAGTTATTGTGGTTAAAAGGATTGAAAGTACTGGGATGAACCGAAGGGATAATATAGTATCATAGGATTATAGATTTAGAACTAGAATGATTCAAGTACCAGATGAGTGTTGAAGTGGGGATGATGGGGATGAAGTGTAGTCTTTTTCTCATTAGGCATGAGAGAGTTTGAAGTTGAGGGTAAAAGAAGAACATAGAATAGGAAAACTTTGATTATCCTGGGACATAAAAATTATATCTGAAGCTGGTCACTATACTTCGAGCAAAATGTACGTGCCAAGTTGTGATTCCCTTAATACTCAAACCCTCTTTCCCATCAAACGGTCCATTTCCCCATCACTGACCTCAACTCTATTTTTTAGAATCTTTAATTTACTTCAAAGTTCAACTTAAGCACCAGCATCTATATGAAACCTTTTCTTATTCCCCCAACTACTAATACCTCTCCTCTCAAAATTACCCTGTGTTTATTTCACATATGGTGTGTTTCAATAATTTTCACAAGAAAATCTCTCACTATCCTGGGAAATGTAACTATATTTGAACCTGATGCACTTAGTTTTGATCAAAGCTTATAAGCTGAGTTATAACTCCCCATAATACTCAAACCCTGCTACCTCTCTTCCCTTGTCTCTTTCCCATATGCTTTTGTATATCCATCAACCCTCTGGTTCCATTCATAGTTTGTATTTAGAAAACCTCTGCCACAGCTCAAATCCCACTACCTGAGAATTAAGGACTGAATTTTAAGCAGAGAGATACAATAGCCAAACACAGCCTTTTAATGTCATAGGCTCATTGAGCTAATATACTTTAGCTAGGTCTTATGGGAAGACTACTGTAATTAGGACACCAACGTTTGAATCCCGGAGTCTGTCATAACTAGCTGTTTGATCTTGGGAATGTCCCTTTACTTTTCTGGGACTCCCCAGAGAGACTGAGGGAGTTTCCACACAGAAAATTAAGGAGGAGAGGAGTTATTGGACTAAATAGACTCTAAGGTCTTTTTAAGCTCCGATATTATATGATTTCTATGAACCCTGGTGGGAAGGTCTGACAGTCCTATTGTTACCTATATTTCTTTATAGCCAAATCTACAGGGCACCAAAAGAACAAATAAATTTAGTTGTGTTCTGATGATCCAATTCCATAGTCTCAAAAGCCACCTATTTAGTGATCAATAAATTAATTGTTTGGAACTTAACAAATAAGCATTTATTAAATGCCTACTTTGTGCCAGGCACTCTGCTAAATGCTTTACAAGTATTATCTTATTTCATTTTCACAATAATCTTATAAGGAAGGCACTACTATTATCACCATTTTATAGCTGAGGAAACTGAGGTAAAACAGAAGTAAATTAATTGCTTTGGCACCCATTTAGTGATCGATAAATTGCCGGGTAAATTCCAGGTTTGATACTTATTAGCTGTATGACCTCGGCCAAGTCCCCTTCTCTGGGCCTCAATTTTTTCCTCTGTAACATGAGGGGGGTTGGACTAGATCAGGGGTGGGGAACCTGTGGCCTCGAGGCCACATGTGGCCTTCTAGGTCCTTAGGTGTGGCCTTGTGGCTGAGTCCAAGTTTTAGAGAACAAATCCTTTTATTAAGGGGATTTGTTCTGTGAAGTTTGGATTCAGTCAAAGGACTGTACTTAAGGACCTAGAGAATAACATGTGGCCTAAAGGCCACAGGTTCCCTACCCATAGACTAGATAATTTCCAAAATTCCTTCCATCTCTACATTGATTTGATGAAACATTTCTTTGACTGTTTATATACTTAGCGAGCCTCTAGAATCTGACGTATCATGAGTAGAGGCCTCTGGGCTCCTAACTCACGTGGAGAATTACTTAAACATTGGACAGATCACAGTCCATGAGTATGTCTCACACTAGCATTCTCTGAGGAAGCAAAATGTGGCAGCTTATCATGACTCATCCTTTTAGTAGTTCTTTACACAAAGGGAAGATTGCGATGGGTTCTTGTTACTATTTCTCACACATGACACTCCATTCTCCACCTCCATGCCTTTGCACTTGGCTGTCTCCCCTGCCTGGAATGTGCTTCCTCCTAAACTCCATCTCTTAGAATCCCTAGTTTACTTCAAAGTCAAGAACAATCATCTACGTGAAGTCTATCCTGATCCCCCAGCTACTAATGCCTTTCCTCTCAAAAATTACTCTGTATTATTTTACATATAGGTTATTCCAGGAGTCTCGGTACAGTTTTGAGCTTTAATAGCTTTTGGAAAACCCTGTGTATTTTTGTGTATGTATACACATAGATTTGCACATCGGTGTATGCATGTACGGTTGTTGTATGTGTATAGTTGTTCCCCCCTTCCCCCACAAGTCTCTTGAGAGCAGGGGCTATTTCATTTTTTACTTTAATCCCTAGACCTAGTACACACTATTGATTCATTTTGATTAAGAAATCCTTTAACAAAGTAAAGCCTATGGGGTGAAGATTCTGAAGTGGTGTTGCTCCCACATCCTTTCCCCCACCCCAATACTTCAAAGGTAGTCTAATTGTATGTGATTCTGACCCAACTGTGGCCTGCACCTAGGGCAAAAGCATGCTCTGGGGCAAGCCTAACACTGTTGGATTGAAGAGGATCGGAGTAGTATCCTTGAGATTGACTTCAGAAATCCCCCTCTTGAGGGTAAAAGCGGGGGATGGGGGTGAGGAGGATATGCCAGTCCCCAGGAAAAATCAAGCCCAGGTGGGGTGTTCTTATACTGCTCCAAACTAGAGTGGGGAAATGTCACCACTTCCAGACCTACAACCAGATTTATAACCCAACTGGATCATCCTCCATGGGTTGGGTCCAGGGTACTTTTTTGGGATATCTATGTATCTGCATCCTTTATCTGTCATCTGTACAATGACATGTGCAAGGTGAATGGGTGGAGTTCTGTGTCGTAAGAGCTCCTGGCATGAAACTTCAGGAAAACACATCAGGCTGTCCACACCTTATAACGAGAGCGAGTGTGTCTGCTGGCTCAATCTGTCCAGCATCATCCTCAAAAAGACAAGCTTCTTTCTCTCCTATCATATCTTGGAAGCTTCCAAGTGTTTTGGGGTGGAAGCACCAGTCAAACACCAACCATGAGGATCCATTACCTGCTCTTTTTCATTTTCATCTTGTTCCTGCTGCCTATTCCAGGTAAGATGGGGTCAGGGGCTTTGGGGCCTGGAAAAGAGGTGGTCAGAGAGAATAGAAGAGCAGACATCATTATGAAATGAGGATTTGTATCTGGCTCTGTCAAGAGCATTGAACTCTGATAGATTCTCTGAATGGCACATAAGAGATAGGGAAGAAAGAAAGGAACATCACGGCAGGGATTGGTTTACAAATGCTTTCAGTCCACTGATAGGATAGGACAGAAGAGTCCTCCTGACTTATTGGGAATATGGAGCTCTCCAGGTTTGTTTGTTTTTAATGAAATATCAAAAGATAATGATGAATTTGTCAGAAAGAACAATACAGATGTTCTTATTTTTTAAGACTCTAGAGAGAACTTATATTTTCCTAGAAGCTGTGGAGCAAATGAAAGGTCCTTGGGGACTGAATATAGCCCTGGCCTTCATGAGCAGAGGACTACCCACATGTTGTTTTGTACCAATGAATAGCACTTTCTAGTGCCATGCCTATTTTGTGCCTGTGTTGGCCAGGAAAAAAAGGCTGACTTTTAATACCTTTGTGCATCTTTTGTGGCAAAGTGGTTAGAACAATGTACTTGGAGTCAGGAAAACCTTAATTCAAATCCAGCCTCAGACACCTACTAGCTGTGTGAACATGAACAAGTCACTTAACCTCCGTTTGCCTCAGTTTCCTCATCTATAAAATGGGAATAATACAGCACCTACTTCCCAGGGTTGTTGTGAGGATCAAATGAGATAAGAATTGTAAAGGGCTTAGCTCAGTTCCTGGCACATAGTAAGTGCTATTTCAGTGCTGGGTATTATTATTTTGCATTTCATCCTATTGATATAAAATCAGAGAGAAAGAGAAAAAGAATAAGAGATGAAGGGAATATGTGCACCAGAGTCGGCTTTGGTGCAATTCAAATGCTTTTCAGTCACACTTCCTTTTAATGCACACACTATATACGTTATGTCTTGTGGCTTAAATTATTTTAAAACTCAAGCTTCACTTGTGGAGGTGGGGTCCAGATCTGTGATGTTATTGATTTGGGGAATTCCTGATTTGGAAATTGAAAACAGCCTGGGGGGGGGGGGGTAGTGCAGTGGTGTGAAATTCAAATACAAAGGTGGGGTGGAGGGGTAGGAGAAGATCCCTGCAGGCCACATATTGACTTAGTTTTAAAATGCAATTTATTTGTGTTTTATTGTATTTTTATTTATTCTGTTAAATATTTCCTAATTATATTTTAATCCGGTTCAGGCAGCACTAGTGGGTGCTGAGGGGTTGCACGAGGCTGTGGGATTGACACCTCTGAGGTATGTGGATTGAGCACTAGATCATGAAATCCTAGTTTAAATTCCAACTCTGACTCTTACTAGCTCTGTAATCCCAAGCAAACCATTTAATCTCTCTAGGCTTCTGTTTCCTTATTTATAAAATGAGGAGGTTGGATTTGGTGACCTCTAAGATGCACTCCAATTCTAACCCTCCATAACATATAGCCTAACCAAGCAGGTAAATGACTCCCATGTTCGTATGGCTGGCATTCAATTCAACATGTTTTGAGTGCTTTCTAGACGCAAACACTGTTCTTAGTACTGAGGATATAGAAAGAAAATAGCTCTTGCCCTCAAGAAACTGAGGGGTGAGAGATTGTGTGTATATAAAAGAATCAGGACCGAAGCTCATATATCCTTCAGTCCAAAGCTAGCCTTCTATACAATATCTTACGTTGTTGTTTTCCCAACTATTCAATTAGCCTTATAATATTCTCCATAGTCTATATTCCCTCTCTAACTGAGAAGTTATTTTAATTAATCAGGTGGAGTGAAAAGAGTGAAAAACTATGACTGGAAAACTTTTTCTTTCTGTTAGTTCTGAACCTATTTACTACATTGTACCACTTTCTCAGGACTTCAAGTCAAAAAGATGTGGATTTTAATTCTGATTTAAATACTTACCAACTGTGTGAAATATAGGCAAGTCATGTAGCCTCTTCAATTTCAGTTTCATTGTATCTAAAACATGAGGATTAAAAATAACACACACCTTCTAAGGATTTTGTGAAGATCATATGAAAAGCATTTTGCTAACCATAAAGTGGTATATCAAAGTCAGCTGTTATTATTTTTCATATGAGGAATTGGTGGCTCTCGTATTAATGGATTTGTTTTTCCAGTAGTTACAGAAGAAGGGATCAATCTGAATGAAGACATTCACAGTCTTGTGCCTGATCCTGCTACCGACAATGAAGCCACGGACTGGCTTGCATCCATAGGATTAGCATGTTGTGACTTTTATAAGACTAAACTGCTTACTTTAGAGACACAGTAGCATCAGTTGTATGGCTAGGAAGTTAGATAACCTGTAACATACCCCCTTGATGACATGGCCTTAGCCTCAGGCATAGAGAATAGGCCTGTCAATTGATTATAGTGGTATAGGGAACTCATTAGGAGTCTTTAAAAGATTCTTTAAAAGTGGCCGAAACGGAAGTGTCAAACTGGCCTCAAAGCTGCTTTAAAAATCTGGAGTGAGGGAACCAGATTAAAATGTTATTGAGAAGTGTTTTAACAAAATAAATAAAAATACAGTACAACATAGATAATGCTAATTTGTGGTTTTCTCAGTCAATATGCTTCTTGGTCAATATGTTGGAATTTGACATTTCTGGTTTAGAGAGCTGAGAGGTTGATTGTCTTGTCCAGGGTCATAGAGCCAGTATGTGTTTTAGGCTAGAGTTGAATACAGTTCTTCTTGGCTTTGAAGCAACTCTCTATCTACTATATCATAGCCTTAGAATTTAAAAAAGAAAAACATTCCTTTAGTTGTTTTTTTTTTTGAACAGGAGAGATGCTAATGAAAAAGCTTGTGTTATTAGGTAACTAGTAATAACAGATAGCATCTATACAGAGCTTTAAGATTTGCAAAATGATACACACATACATGTATATGCATATAGAGAATATATGTATATTTCTTAAAAACAACTCTTAATTAAGAGCTGTTATTATCCCTGTTTTACAGATAAAGAAATTGATGCTCACGGGCTTTGATCATTTGTGTTTAGATGAGAGCGGTTCATTCGTTAGAATACAAATTCCTTGTAGACAGGGACTGTTTGCCATTGAATCCTTAGCATCTAGCAGGATGTTAAGTGCTTGTTGGATTGGATTGGATTAGATCAGCCAAAGTGAATTTTAATTTTTTGAGGATATGATTTAATTGATAATCCCCTAGAATTACAACCCTCTTGATTGTGTGATATTGTACCTGTAACAATTATAGTGTCTGGTTTCTGGAAATAACATCTTGGAGAGTGGTATTAATTTATTATTTTTTATTATTAGTTAGCATTTTATATGGTGCCTATTATGTGCTGGACACTATGCTAAGTCCTTTATAAATAACTCATTATGTACTCACAACAACCCTGGGAGATAAGGGCTTTTATTATCTCCTTTTTATAGTTGAGGAAACTGAAGCTAACAGAGGTAAAGTGACTTGTCCCAGGTCACACAGATGAGTATCTGAGACTAGATTTGAACCTGGGTCTTCTTGATTCTAGGTCCAGAACTCTATCCATTGTACCCATCTCAGTACCTGCTCCTTCATACAGTTTAACAATATCCCCTCCTTCTAGGTGAAAGCGGGTTGCTGTCACGAATAAACAGCCTGGTTTGTAAAGCAAGGCGAGGGAAATGCAGACTGATTGGATGTACCTCCAAAGAAGAAAAGATTGGGAGCTGTTCCCTGGGCCGCCGAACATGCTGCCGCAAGAAGAAATGACCAGACAGAGCTTCAAGATGCAGGAATCCTCGGCAAAACAAGTGGTCAAGAGAAATTTGTGCAATTTAAATTCAGTTGCAATATTTTGTTTAAGAAGCAAAAGTCTTGAACTCCTGTGACCAAGGCCAATAGGTGGTTTGCCCTTTCCCACACAGACACCCTATTTGAATTGAATTGAAACCCCTTTCTTGGTAACTCAATCACATCCCACTTTATATAACATTTATTGGCTGATATGCCATACTTAGACTATGAGCTCCTTGAAGGCAGGTTTTCTGTCTTTTTCATCTTTGTATATGGGCATCCTGTGCAGAGCAGCAATTAATAAAAGTTTGTTGAATAAAAGTTCATTGAATTAGATGCAGTTTTATTCCCCTCTTTCCTTACACCTTGAGATTTCATTGGCATGAGGATTACATACAGAGATGTGGTTCGTAACTCCTCTAGAACTCTTGATTTGCTATGGCTGAACATTTTGTCACCCTGTGGCCAATAATCTTTTGATGAGTTTCTCTGCAGTAAGCTAAGTTGGTCCCCAAATAACAGATATACATGTAGTCCCCCACCAGGCTGGCATTCCAAGTTTTTCTAGCTTTTTAGGATCTGCCAGATCCTATACAACATAGTCTTCAAGAAGCCAGGGTTATCCCTACACCAAGATAAGACATCAGAATAGGATTTCAGGGAATTAAACACCTTACTATCTGTGAGAACCAGAACAGGAGGTGGTAGTGAGAACCTAGACACAAAGTTGGAAGTAATAGTTGGCCTACTGGCTAAGAATCAAGATCCAAATAGATATAAGGCTATAAAAACTGGGGCCACATACTAATAAGAGGAAATTGAATAGAGATCTATGTAGAGTTTACCACCTGGGTTCAAACAAGCGACTTCACAAATGTAAGATGGAGGAGTAATGGCCGGATTGACAACTTATTTGAAGAAACATCTGGGACAATTAGCAGACTGTAAGATCAATGTGGGTCAATAGCAAGGCATGGAAGCCCCAAAAAGCTAATGGGATCTTAGATTACATTGAAAGTCATGGTACCTAGGACATAGGAGGCAAAAGTCCTTCTGTATTCTGCCCTGGTCAAATCACATCTGGCACATTGCATTCGTTTCTGGACACCACATTTTAAGAAGGGCATAAAAAAGCTGGAGAGTGTCCATGGCAAAGTGACCAACAAGATCATACCATCTGAGTATCAATAAAGGCATCTGAAGATATTTAGCTTGCAAAAGAGAAGACTTGGAGGGGTGGAGGGAGATATGCTGTCTTTGAGCATTTCAAGGGATCTTAGTTTATGATCTAAAGCAAGGGAACTTAGAGGTCATCTTGTCTAACCACTTAATTTTACAGGTGAGGGAACCAAAGAGACCAAAGTGAGTATTTTTGCATGAGTACATTAGAGCTATGATTCACTAGCTCATCTGACTATAAATACAACGTTCTTGTTATTACAGCACATTTTCTGTCTTATTTGAATGGACGTCAGGAAGAAAATCATTAGATTAATTGGCTCTAGACAAACTTAGGTTTGACATCAGAAAACAAACAAGCAAACTTCCTAACATTTAGAGCTCTCCAAAAGGATAATGAGCTGCATTGGGAGATAGGGAGTGCTCTCACGGCAGGCCTTCAAGTAGAGGGTTGAATGATCATTTTGGGATACATTATAAAAGAGATTCCTTTGGGGGTATGAACCGCTGACGTCCCTTCTAACTCCCAAATTCTGTTTTTCCATGAAACTGTAGAGAGGTAGATTTAGGCCCAATGTAAGGAAAGACAAAATGTCCAAAAGTGGAATGGTCTGCTTTGGGAGAGGCCAAGTTACCTCATTACTGAATGATTTCCAGCAGAATGTGGGGCACTATTTGTTAGAGATTTTCAGTCAGAATGGATTCATTTAGATAACCTTTAAAGTCTCTCCCAGCTCCAGGATTCTATGTTTCTGAATTAAATCTTTCTGCCCTTGCTCTGCCCTTGGTTGGAGGCTTTAACTAAGGGGATCTAGTCGTGGAAGAGAAGTGAAAGTGAAAAGGAATGAGTCATAAGCCCCGGGCTATAGAAGGGATGGCCAGATAATCAGACCAACAAGAACTTTGATTTCTACAGTGCTTTGCAATGTACAAAGCACTTTCTTCTCCAGAATCCAGCTAGGTAAGGGGTACAGATGGGGAAACTGAGGCCCAGAAAGGGGGAATGACTTACCTAAGACCTCACAACCAGTAAGTAGCAGCCCTTGGATCCAAGTTTTTATTATTCCATACACAGTGCCCTTTATACCATATCATATTGCCTCTAAATTAGTAAGATTTCTTTTTTCAGTCGCACTATGGTGGAAGCATATTAAATCTAAAGGAGGAGCAATGCACAGGAATCATCAGCATATTTTTAGCACTTACTGTGTGCTGAGTACTCACCTGTTGGAGATTCAGAAGCATTCCAGGCTTTGTCATTGCCCTCAAGGAATTACCAATTTCATTGGGGGAGACAGAATCATACATACAAAAAATGAGCACAATGTCAGGCAGGATGTCTTCGGTGAACACCAGATCTGTTCCTATGGAAAGCAGAAGTGCCCCATGGAAATAGGGTGGAAATTCCTCATGACAACTGACTTCAAAGAATGAGAATGGTAATGAATAGGGTGCTAGACAGTAACGTGGAACAATTGAATAGTAGGACTGGGAAGCTGAAGGGTATAGTGAGAAGGTCATTGGATTATGAGTCATTAGAACTGAATTCTAGACCCAGCTTTGACTCACTAGGTATGTGACCTTGATCAAATCACTGATGTTCCTCTGTTTCCCCATCTGTAAAGTGAAAGGACTAGATCTTGTTCTTTTACTGTTGCATTCAACTCTTCATGACACTTCTTGGGGTTTTCTTGTCAAAGATACTGTAGTGGTTTGCCAATTCCTTTGTCAGCTCATTAGGCATATGAGGAAACAAAGGCAAACAGGGTTAAGAGATTTGTCCATGGACACACAGCTAGTAAGTACCTGAGGCCAGATTTGAACTCAGAGGAATCTTCCTAATTCCAGGCCCAGCCCTCTATCCACTGTGCCACCTAGCTGCCCTCTAGCAGATATTAGGAACCTGTGGCCTCAAGGCCTCCTGTGGCCTTGTAAGTCCTTGGTGTCTCCTTTTGACCAAGTCCAAGTTTTACAGAACAAATCCTTTTATTAAGAGGATTTCTTCTCTGAAGTTTGGGTTCAGTCAAAGGGCTACACTTGAAGACCTAGAGGACCACACATGACCTCGAGGCCACAGGTTCTCCTCTCCTGCTGTATCTAAATCTCTTTCTTAGCTGGTTGTTCCATGATTTTAGGATTTTATGCTTGTTGAAAGAGAGATGAATAAAGCTTCCTGGAAACTGTCTTCCACTCAGTATCTACAAAGGCACTTAAAATTCTCTTTGTGTTATCACAGTGATGCTTGACTAATGTTTATGAGTTAAATATTTGGAGGAAGAAGGACAGAAAAGGAAATGTCTCTTTCTTACCTCCATACTCTACCCAGAGGGCAATAGGGACATAAAGGAGAAAATTATCTCTGGCACTTCCTTTGTTCTAGGCCAGCAAATGAGGCTCTTGATCCAGACTGAGTTCTAGAGTATTGAAGAAAAACTTGACTTTTAGATTCAAGGCTGAAAGTTCTGGAAGTCTCTGTTTACAGTTATCCCTTCCACATCATGACTTTCCCCACTGCAATTTCAATATATCATGTGTCAGCATAAGAAATTAAATAGGAATTTTTTGGGAGTTTTGCAGAAGCCACAGATGATGCGTGAAAGCTAGCAGACAACACAGAAAAAATTTAGAAACTCAGAAATGCATAAAATATATGTATAGTATTACATAATGTCAATTCAGATTTTACAATAAGGTGTTGTAAACACCCCATAAAAGAGAAAAGAAAAAATTCAGACTTCTCTGGCATGAAGGGAAGGCCAAAAAATTTTATGTGGATTTTCCAGATCATGGTTTACCATGCTCTTAACACCCTCTATGTCGAAGAGCATTATTCAGTCTCTCATTGTTTCAGTGAGAAGGCCCTGAGAGGATGGGGGACAGATCAGTCAGCAGGGCCAGGAATTTCCCAGCGTATTATAGAATTTGGCTGTTAGTTGATCTTGATTCTCCTTCTTTGGTGGCGAGGCTGAGGCTGGAGATGTCTGCATGGACTTGGTAAGTCCTCCTTACATTCCCAAGTACTCTTGAGGTTTCCAATGAAGCAACCTCCATTCAAAAATGGGATGGTCACCAGGAAAAAGAAATTCTATTCAACATATCAGCAAGCTTTTGGAGCGACTTCTCTGTACAGAGGGAAAACCAAAGATGACTAGGGACCATAGGGTTCTGACACTTGCTAGCTGTGTGATGGTGGCAAATTATTATATTTCTGTGCCTCAGTTTTTTCATTTTTCAAACGAGGGGGTTCTACTAATGTCCCTTGTAGGAAATGTTTTAGCAAAATTAAAAACAAACAAAAAACCCAAGGTTCTTCCTCAAATAGTTTACCATCTATTAGATATCCCTAACTTGAGCCTCAAAGTAAACACTAATTTATATATCTAATATTTTGTACAATAATTATCAATGTTTCTGTTTTATCCCACTAGTAGACTAACAGCTCTAGGCACAGTATCTTGCACATCTTAAGTGTTTAGCAAATACTTTTATTTTTTTGGTGAAAGGTATGGATTCTATTTGATTTGAAATATACACTTCCCCTGGGGCCCTGCACAGAAATATAGTCATTTTAGTGAATTTAATTAAGACATAAATAAATAACTCTATTGCAGACACAGAAAATGCTTTGTGAACAATGTGCTATCAGAACACAGAGGCAGTAGAGAGCATTTCAGACTTCTGGGAGAGAGTGAGGTCAGAGACAGCTTCCTGGATAAAGTGGAATTTGAACTGGGCCATCGAGAAAAAGTAGCATTTGAACAAGTAGAAATTTTCCATAAAAAAAAATCAGATTTAGGGAATGAAGTGAGAAAAGATGTAGAGAAAGGAAACAGCCAGATGTGCTTAGGAGAATGAGAGCAAGCTCCAGGCAACTCCTTTCAGTGAATGGAAGCCAGCCCTTTTGGACCTGTAAGGTGAATCAGTCACTTTCTTTTGTTCATGAAATGGTCCCTTTGATTGTACCTTTTCAGGGAATGTCCACATGATTCCATCAAAGGGCATGAGATCAGTCTGAGCTGCTGAGGTAGATTGTGTAGGAGTTGATGTCATTTAGGCTCCAGAAAGATTATTTCTCTAGCAGACTGGTAGTCATTCATACCAAGTAGTCTAAGGGCTTTCTTGGAAGAAGTATCTTTTGTTGGTTGTATCAACAAAATTCCCAGACACTTTATGGAGCATAAGAAGACTAAAAAGATTCTAGTGTTATATCGAGAAAGATCCAATCAGTCATTTCTTTATTTCTTAGTTAATTGTCTAGCTGAGGTTAAATGGACTCTTCAGGCATAACCACACACACATAGGGTGAACCATCTGTTGAATCAGACTCATTAGAAGGGATCTCAGAGGGCATCTAGTCCTACCAGAGGGGTTTATTAGAGCCAGATTGAATTAGTTCTTGAGAGCCGATTGTTAAATTTTCAGTGTGAGAGTATACACCTTGTAAATGCTTCAAATCAGGATCGATTTGTTTTAAAAAAAATATCTAGACTTAAAAAAGTGATAGAGAAAATGTAAATAATGCAAGTTAAACTTAAAAGTGTGTCCTGCCTATATCTCCACCCTGGCTACAGAGCCCATGGTTAAATATTTACCAGCATACTACTGAATCCAACCCATAGCTAAAGAAGAAATATCTACGAATTCCTAATAAATAATTTATCCAGCCTCTATAAGAAGCCCTAGCAACTTACTAACTCATCTAGGGATACCCCATTCTACTTTTGAAGAGCTCTAATTGTTAGGAAGTTGTATCAGTTCACTAACTTAAAAAGCTCCATAAATTTCATGTTATTTTTATTATTTTTTTTGTTTTTATATCATATTAATTTCTGAGTATATCCTTCCCCCATTACCCACTGAGCAATTCTTTTTAATAAAGACTATCAAGCAAAGGGGAAAAAATTTTAGAAAAAAAAAAAACTAAGACCAAGAATTTGTTAATTTTTAAAATGATAAAAGAAAACCAGATTATATCAAAAATGAAAAGGGGATATTCACAATAATTAAAGAAGGAATAAAGGAAATGATGAGAAACAATTTTGCCAGCAAAACTTTAATAGATGAACACTTACAAAAATACAATTAGTTAAAGACTAATAAAAGATTAATAAAATGAAGAAATAGATCATTTAAGTAACCTAAAAATCAGTAAAAAGAAATCTAAATTAGATATAAATAACCTCCCAAAGAAAAACTATAGAACTAGCTATTTATAAGTGAATTCTATCAAACATTTAAATTACAATCAATTCCAACATAATATAAATTACTTACAATAATAAGAAAAGAAGGCAACCTTCTGATTTGTTTTTATAGGACCAATATGTTTTGATAATTAAACCAAGGAAAGCCAAAGCAGAAAAATAAAACTACAGACAAATATCCTTAATGAATATTGGTGTAAAAACTTTGAATAAAATATTAGCAAGTAGGCTACAACAACATATTAGAAATATTATATACTCTGGTAAGGTTTGGGTTATATCAGTAATGCAGGTTAGTTCTACGTAAAGAAGACAAAGGATATAATAAACCATGTTAATAATTTAAATAATAAAAACCATGTAATTACATCAATAGATTCTGAAGAGAGTTTTGAAAAATTCCATACTAACTTCTATTAAAAATTCTAGAAATCATAGTAATAAACATACTTATCCTTAATATAGTAAATAATATTTATGTAAATTTGAAAGCAAACATTATATAGAATAAAGTTAGAGGCTTTTCCAAAAAGTTGAGTGGTAAAGGAAGGATTTCCATTGTTACCACTAATATTCTAATGCTAGATATGCTAGCTATAGCAATAAGACAAGAAAAAGAAATTTAGGGAAAGAACATAGGCAAAGAGAAAATAAAAATGATTACTTTTTGCAGATGTCAGTGACATGCTTAGAGAACTCTATAGTCAAATAAATTAAAGTAACTCAATGACTTGCACAAAGTTGCAAGATATAAAATAAATTGACATTAATATAATTTTAAAAATAGCAAGAAGATCTAGGAAGATAAATTCCATTCAAAATAACTACCAAAATTTTAAAATATTTGGGATTGTATCAATCAAGATTCATCTGGGGACCATATGAATTAAACTTCAAAACACTATTTGCTGAAATAAAGACAGACTTAAACAACTGGAGACACAATAACATGAAACTAATATAATAAAAATGACAACATAACCTAATTTAATTTACTTATTCAGGGCACACCAATCCCTTTCCGAGAAGAATATTTTATAGAGCTAGAAAAAATAATGTTGAAATTCATATGGAGAAACAAAAGGCCAAGAATCTCAAGGCTGATAATGATGAAACACAGCAAGAACAAATCTCACACTATCCTACAAAGCAGTTATCAGCGAAATTAAAACAGAAAGGTTGCACAGGGGAATAGATTAGGTACACAGCCTTTAGAAGAAAAAAAAACAACACAGAATATGGTTTTTGAAACTCTCTTTCTCCCCATATATACTACTCTGCGTTCATTACTTTTGTCCTATTTTTTGAATTCCTGCCAAGAGAATACCTGGCTGCCCTTGATAAATTTAAGACATCTGGCCCAGATGAACTACATTCCTGGATACTGAAAACTGGAAGGTGTGATAGCTGAGACACTGTCAGTAGTATTTGAAAGATCATGGGAAATAGGAGAGGTGCTTCAAGATTAGAAAATGACAAATGTTCTGACTTTTTTCTTAAAGGAGGAGGAGAAAATAAAGTCAGAAAACTGTAGACCAGTGAGCTTGACTTAACTCGTGGGAAACTTTTGGAATGTATCAATTGAAGAGGTAGTTGGTGAATATTTATTAAGGGAATTGTTGATTACAAAGAAGTCACATGGCATCATAAAGAACAAGTCATGCAAGGCTAACCTCATTTCTTTTTTTGACAGGATTATGGAACTAATAGAGAAAGGAAATGCTATGGATATAGTTTACCTAGCAATAATACAATATCTGACATTATTCTTGTAAAGAAGACAGGGACATATAAATAACAACATGGATTCAGAATTGATTGACTGGCCAGTCTCAGAGGAGAGAGAAGAGGAGGAAGGGGAGGAGGAGGAGGGGAAGGAGAGATAAACAGAGAGTCAGAAACAGAGAGAGATAGAGACAGAGAGACATGGAGAGAGATAGAGACAGAGAGACATGGAGAGAGAGACAGAGACAGAGACAGAGACAGAGAGAGAGGGACAGAGACATGGAGAGACAGAGTGAGATAAAGATAGATACATAGATGATAGATACACACATACACAGATGCATAAATGACAGATAAATATAGACATATTTACATATAGAGAGATACCTAGATAGATGACAGATACATGCACGAATAGATACATAGATGATAGATACATAGATATATAGAGCAAGCATTTACTAAGATAAGCTGTTAATAATTCATTGTTAACATGATAGGAAAGTTTCAGTGATAGATAGATAGATAGGTGTTTGACCTTGTGCTGCTTAACAGTTTTATCAATGGCTTGCTTAAAAATGCAGATGGCACACTCAACAAATTTGCAGTTGATGGTAGGGAGAGTTAGTACAATGAATGAAAGAGTCAGGATATAAAAAGATCTTGACAGAGCATTGAAGCTGGATCTAGTAAGAGGATTCAACAGAGATAAATACAAAACCTTGCACTTGGGTACAAAAAATAACTTCACAAATGTAAGATGGAGGAGACATTATTCAATAGCAGATATTCTTAAAAAAAACAAACAAACCAGGATGTTTTAATAGAGTGCAAACTTAATATAAGTTAGCAGTATGAAGTAGCTGCTAACCCCCCCCCCCAACCTTGACCTACATTAAGAGGAACATAACTTCTAAGAATAAGGAGGTGATTGTCAGACCTCATCTGAAGCATGGTGTTCATATCTGGGCACCATAAGTTAAGGAAAAAAAGTTGCCAAGCTGGGTAGAGGATGGCAATTAGGACAGTTAGGGACCTTAAGTCCATTCTGTATGAGGATCAGTATAAGGAACTGGGCACATGTAATATGAAGGAGAGAAGACCTAGGGAAGTGCTGTTATGTGAAGGAGGGACTAGAAGTTTGATCTGACCCACAGAAAAGAACCAAGAGCAATGGGTAAAAGTATTAGATAGCTAGGAGTCATCATGAATAGAGCATCAGACTTGGAATCAGGAAGAGCTAAGCTCAAATCTGGACTCAGACACTTAGTTACATGACCTTGAGCAAATCACTTAATTTATGTCTGCCTCTATTTTCTTATCTGTAAAATGGGAGTAATCATAGCACCTACTTCCCAGGGTTACATCAAATGAGATAAAATTTAAAGTGCTTCATAAAACTTGAAAACACCATGTAAGTGCTAGCTATTAAGTTGCAAAGAAGTCAATTTAGGCTTAATGTTATGAAACATTTCCCAACAATTATAGGTGTCTATAAAGTGGATAGACTGCCAAAGAGGTAGTGGGAACTCCATCTTAGGAGGTTTTTGAGGTGAGGCTGGAGGCTTACTTGTCAGGTATGTCAAAATAGGGATTCTATAACTCTGATTCTGTGGTTCCTTCTCCTTCCCCTGCTTCATAGATTGCACATTGAAGGCTGGCCTTCCTAAATCTCTTTTCATTTAGGGTATAGGGACCCAGTCTTTTCTTTTTTTTTAAATTTTAATTTATTTTTAATATGTTTAGTTTTCAGCATTGATTTTCACATGCGTTTGGATTACAGATTTCTCCCCATTTCCACCCCCCCCACTCCAAGATGGCGTACACTCTGGTTG
>CM053625.1:205090736-205133945 GCA_028646595.1 Phalanger gymnotis
GACTTCTTAGGGAGGGTGGATGGGAAGGGAAGAGGGGAGAGAATTTGGAACTCAAGGTTTTAAGAAAATAGATGTTCAAAAGTAAAAAAGTTCTTTCTTTTTCATGCAACTAGAAAATAAGATGCACAGGCAATTGGGGCATAGAGATTTATCTTGCCCTACAAGAAAGTAAGGAAAAGGGAGATGGGAGGGGAATGGGGTGACGGAGGGGAGGGCAGACTGGGGAACAGGGCAACCAGAGTGTATGCCATCTTGGAGTGGGGGGGGGAGGAAATGGGGAGAAAATTTGTAATTCAAATGCCTGTGAAAATCAATGCTGAAAACCAAACATGTTAAAAATAAATTAAAAGAAAAAAAGAAAAAGAAAAAAAAAGAAAATGCTCCTGTCATCCCAGCTTCCTATCAACACATAGAATGATACAATGTGAAAACTAGAAGGGAAATCAAAGATTATCTAAGTGAACCCTTCTCCTTCATTATGATTATGAAATAATCAAAATTTTAGAAAATTATCTAGGAGACTGAGAAATAAAGTGTTAGCCAGTACATATCAGTACTTGTCAGAGGCAGGACTTGAATCCAGGTTCTTCCTGCAGCCAGTTTTCTAACAACTACAATCCATACTTCCTCCATACTCTCTGCAAAGCAGGCACAGATGTGCATGGGTAGAGGGAATTCTTTCCTGGGAGCTAGTTACACTGATTAAGAAGCCATGGTTCTAGTCAAAACAATAATAACAAATCACAATTTCTTGAACATTTCTTGAACATCAAGAATTTGAACATTCTTGAACATTGAAGTTCTTACTCTTCAATGGTACCACTCTTGCAAGGTTCAATAATAGACGTATTATTTCCATTTTACAGATAAGGAAATAAACTCATAGATGTTAAATTGTCCTGCCCAAATTCGCATAGCTAGATAAGGGCAGAGTCTATATAAGAACCTAGGTATCCTCATGCCCAGTCGAAGACACTTGGGACTGGATACTCGCAACAAGTCTCATTGATCTTTGCAAACCTAGCACCTTGGACGGGGCCTTCCACCTAGTTTAGGGGCATAATAAATGTGATAATTTGAATCGAATTGGTGACTAAGGAAAATGGAATAAGGACATTGCTAGTTTTATTCAGCAGAAGGCAAGTGGGACAAGAATTTCCCCAAATTCTCCAGAGTTGGCCATAATAGCTTACAATCCTTTCCTGCAGCAGTGTTTCTTAGAACTTGGGCATCTTCCAGGCAAGGGCATGCATTTGACATCTTGTTTATTCCGGCAGATGCCCCGGTAAAAATAACAGGAAGAAATGTCTGACTTCTTCCCGTCCACTGTAAAAAGAAAGTGAGAGTTTCTGACAACACTGCATGGCTTAGACAGACATGAGGTAAGAGGAGAAAAGAGGGTAAGCTGGGAACTTGGGCCACATTTTCAACCCTGATGATAGTGATCTGGCTGAGTATCTATGGTAGCTATCAAAGGTTATATATTTGGAGCTAGAAGGGACCACAGGTGTCACAATATCATAAGATGGTTATAGAGCTGGAAAGGACCCAGAAGTCATCTAGTCCAACCCTCGTATTTTACAGAGAGGTTTAGTGATTTACTTGTCCAAGGTTAGAGTTAGTTAAGTACGTGAGGGACAGGATCAAAACTCAAGTATTGGCCCCCTTGGTCCTGAAGATGGAAAAAACTCAGACCCAGAGATAAAAGGTCATTTGCCTTAAAGTCGCAAAGGTAGCAAATGGTACAGCTAGAATTTGAATTGGTCCTCAGATTCCAAAACCAGCCTATTGTTCACTATATTATGTTGCAGAATTAGTAAAACTTTCCATCTCTATTCACGGCTGAGTGGGAGATGTAGTACAGTACTATAGAAAGAGGAGCAGCTGGGCCTGGAGTCAGGAAGACCTGAGTTCAAATGTGAATTCAGGTACTTACTAGCTGTGTGACCCTGTTAGCCTCAGTTTCCTCATCTATAAAATGAACTGGTGAAGGAAATGGCAAACCGCTTCAGTAGCTTTGTTAAGCAAACCCCAAATGGGGTCGTGAAGAGTTGTACATGACTGAAAATGTAGAACATGACTAAACACAATAAAGAAAAGACTGGATTTGAAGTCAGAAGATCTGGGTACAATTCTAGCTCTAATGATTACTGCCTGTGAGAACTTATAAAAGTCATTTCTCCACCTCTTCTGACTGAGTTTACTCATTTGTAAAATGAAGGGATTAGATTTTCAGCTCCTACATTATATGATAATCACTCCCATTTATATAAAGTTGTTTCTTATTCCCCTATTAGACAAGGAGCTCCACAATGGCAGGGATTGGTGTTATCTATACTTTGGTCTCTGAATGAACACATTCACTGACTAATATTCATTGAAACTGAATTTGTAAGAAGTGCTTTCATATTCACTACAATTTCATTAGATCCTCACCACAGAACTGTGAGGGGAGCAGGGGAGTAGTTATTATCCTCATTTTACCTGGAGTCCTTTGATCTTTCTAATATCTCTCCTATCCTTGGCACACTTTTTAATTGTTCTTCCTGGTGCTCACCCACACATATACAGCTCTCATCATTAGAACTACCCTTTCCCCAAAGGTTAATCTTGGCCCCTTTTTCTCTCTACATGGTTTCCTCTGCTGAGCTTATCTCTTACCTTCAATTATTTTTTATTAATTATCTTTTATTATTGGTCACCTTTAGTATTTCACAAAGCTGTGTTTTGAAATAGCTAGAAGGCATAGTGAACAAAGCACTAGACTTGGCATCATGAAGATCTGAGTTTGAATCCTACTTCAAATAATTATAGGCTGTTTGACCCTGGACAAGTCATCTAAACCTCTCCTCAGCCTCAGTTTCTTCATCTATAAAGTGGGTATAATAAACACATTGCTCATAGGGTTGTTGTCAGGATTGAATGAGTTAATATGTGTAAATCCATTCACAAACATTAAAAGGCTATATAAAGTTAATTACTATTATCCTGCAAGCATTTATTAAGCTCCTACTATGTGCACTGCTAAAGGCACTGGGGATAAAAAAAAATAGATAAAACAAACCTTGCTTTCAAAAGAGGTTACAGCAAATAGGGGTAACAATTGACATGCCTAAAGGATGAAGGTCAAGGGCTCAACACCTATGATTTCATGGCATAGGGAATTTCCAGATGAGGAAACTCCCTCTACCATTGGAGGATAATCAACTAGCATAAGTGCTTTACCATGTACCAGGCAATGTGCTAAGCACTGGGGATACAAAGAAAGGAAAAACACAAAACCAGTCCCTTCCTCAAGGAGCTTACAAACTAATGACTGAGACAACATGTAAATAAATAGACACGGTAGAAACAAATCAGAAGAAAAGGAACCTTAGAGGGGAAAGTGCAAGTCACCAGCAGGATGACTGAGAATTCCACCCATAAAACCTAGTAACTGAGCCAAGTCTTGAAAGAAGCCAAGGCTAGCAAGAAAAAGAATTGAAGAGGAAGAAATAAGCATTCCAGTTATGGGGGTAACCAGTGTAAAGGTGTAGAGTAAGGAGATGGAATCCTGTGTGGAAGGAAAAGCAAAGTAGATGTGTAGCTGGGTCATGGGGCACCTGGAGGCAAAGAAAGAGTCAAAAAGAGTGGAAAGGCAATAAGGGGGAGAGGTTGTGAAGGTCTTTAAATGCCAAATAAAGGACTTATTATAGTTACTAGGCACTCAATTGCAATAGGTACTAGGCACCGAGATTACAAAAATGAGTTAAAATTACAAAAACAAAATAACACTGAAACAGTCCTTTCCCTAATGGAGCTTTCATTTCATCAAGGAAAAAAAGCCTATCTGCAGATAAGTAAATACAAAGGATTTTGGAAGAAACATCACTAATGACTGGAGGAGACCAAGAAAGGTTTCCCAGGAGGTGGTATCTGAAATGATCCTTGAAGGAAGTTAAAAATTCTAAGAGGCAGAAGTGAAAGAGGGAATGAGTCCACCAGCTCTAAGCCCCTGAATTAACCATCAAGACATCTCTATGAAGGAGTTCAAAGCTTACCTGAGAGTACCTGGCAGAGAATAACAAGGACCAGGAACATAATGTAGAGAAGGCGCATGGTGGGTGGAACGTAACTTGGAAGAAAGAAGAATCAGGAGGATTTTAAGGGGACTGCGGACTCTTCCTCAATTCTTGGAGGCAAGCTTTATGTATGATTGGTCACAGGGATGGTAGAAAGAAGGCTGAGATGGGAGAGGTGGCTTTGTGTTTTCTTTTGCAGCTGCTCCAAGCAGGACCTAGGCAGTGATTGAAGAAAGTGGAATATGTCATCACCTATCGGCTCAACACAAGGCTGCCTCCTGTCACAGAAAGAAGAGGGAAAATTCACTGGATTAATATGTTTTCTGTGATCTTTAAATCCTTGTTGAGGGGTTGCATGGCTTGGTGTTTCCTTTTTAAGGAAGAAGGGAAAAATGAAGATAATTTGGATAAAACCAATTCAATAAAATATGGGAAGGCCAGGAAAAGATAAAAATGGAAGTGGTTTTTGAGAAGTGGGTTGCACTAAATTAATTCTCTTTTATTTCCCTATTCTGAGAATAGAAGGAAGCAAGGTTAGACAGGCCCAGGTTAAGACTTTTACAAACTAATGAGTGAGGCAACATATAAATAAATAGGTCTAAATATGATACACACAAATCAAAAGAAAGAAAGCCTTAGAGGGGTAGGCTCAAGTGACCAAGAAGACCTCTTGCAGAAGCTGGTGCTCGAGCTATATCTTCCCTGGGTTTTGTTCCCTGGATTAGGCTGATTCAAGGAGGAGGCATTAGGGTCTTCACTGGGCACTTGTCTAAATGATAGAAGAGAGGTTTGCTCCAGGACGTGGGTTTGAATCAGGTATTGCTAGGAAGCTAATTTGTAAGCATAATTAGATGCTTCATTTGTAGTTTCCAGAACATACCTTTACTTTTTTGGGCAGAAATTTGAAAACATTCCCTCTCCCCCCTTCCCAATTCTCCATGATTTCTTAAAGGTTACCATCTGAGGCATACATGTGTATGTATATCCTGGCTCTGTCCCGCAGGAAAGTCATTTAACCTCTCTTGGGCCTTGGTTTTCTCATTCGTAAAATGAGGGGATTAGACTATATTACCTCAAAGATCCTTTTTTCTAATTTTAAATTTAAGGCCCCATGATTACAATTTATCTCACCCCTCAGGAGTATCATTCTTCTGGGTTTGAAGACTTAAATTTAATGACTGGATGCTCCCTTACTGTGGATCACCTACCTATCTTAAGCTTCAATTCCCTCTATATGATGTTTCTTTTCTACTTGGCAGATCATTCTATTTGTTAGACTAGACCAAAGCAAAATGGAAGTAGAAAAAAAAGCATAGTAATAATTCACATTCTAAAGTTCTCTAAGGTTTACAGAGATCTTTCCTGTGAAATCAGTAGTGAAACTATTATCCTCATTTTACAGATGGTGAAACTGAGTTTCAGAGAGGAAAAGTGAATTGCCCAAAGTCACTCTGGCAGTAAGAGTTAGGAGACTAGAATTTGAAGCCAGGTATCCAAAATTATATTGTTCCGTAGAAAAATCAGAGCTAGAAGCCTCCTTGAGAGCATGTAGAGTCCAGTCTTACTGTTTTATGGATGAGAACACTGAGGTCCAAGTGACTTGACTGTACTCACGTGGATAGGAAAGGGAAGAGACAAAACCTGATCTTCCTACTGTGGGATGACATATACAAAATAAAATTTTTCTTTATTCTAAAGATCTTGTCTCCCAGAAAATGAAACAAGCATCCCAAATATTTGTAAATTACTCCTTAAATAGATCATTTTAAGCTATCTATAATACATACAATATATAGGGGTTACTCAATAGTGGGATCTTCATTTAAACAAAAGTGCTCTAGACCAGTTTGGTATTTCATTCCCCCTCCAACCCTACCCCAATCTAATACAATAAAGGAAAATCTCCTTATTCCTTCCTCTGGACTAACCACTCAGTAACTGACCTTTGCATGTCCCATTCTTCTTTTCCCTTCCCTCACCTTAAAGCAAATCCCCAACTCTGACCCCACCCCTTGTTTAGGAGACTACTGATACCCTCTCCCAGGTAGAAATTTTACACCCTAACTACATCATAATCAGGAGTATGATCATCAGTGGACTTAGGGTGGGGAGGAAATGATTTTTTTTTAAATAGACAGTATAGGTGGGACCCCAGTAATTTCTTTTTATGAAAGGAGCTTTGAGATTGCCTCCATCCTCCCTTCCCTAAATTCCAGAGTCTTATTGGTGTCTGAGAGCTTGTATATTTACTGGAGAGCCAAGTTGATGAATCTACATCATGGTCTCAATACCATTTTTTTCAATTAGGGTATGACACAAGAGGGAGCTTTCCCCTGTCTATAAAATGAAAGAATTGGAACTAACTGTTCTATAAGACACATTCCAAGTTTAAATATATGCTCTGTGATCCCAGGGCTACCTTAAAACCTATAGATTCTAGCTCTTCAACATCTTCCCCAGTGACCTACTCACTTTAGGCTCAATAGCTGGCTCACTTTCAACCGGGGCCCTGCTGGCAAGGACAGCTTCAAGGGGAGTTTTCTACTGCAGCATAATCAGAGGTCTGGATCACCAATAGGATGAGAGGGGTGAGTAATGAGGGTTGTCACACCTGGGACCCTAGGAAAAGTTCACATAAATACTTAGTGGTAGAGCTGGGTATCAGAATCCAGGTGAAGTATTCTGACTCCCATACTGTCTGCGGGTTATCTTCATCCCATAAAGACGATGATACTTATACAGTTATAGAAGGAATCTAGGTGATAATTGCTCCTAATTCAGTGAACATGTATGTATATGGGAGTACCTACAGAGTATTATCAGAAAATCCTCAAATCGTATAAGGGAAGAACTTTTCCTAGGGTCCCAGGGTTTGAGTATTTGAGTGTTCTTGTGATAATTTGAACCTAGTTCCTTTAAAGTTTACAAAAAACTTTACAAATATTATCTATTTTTATCCATGTCCTATGCTGTTTGTACCACTCTGTGGATGTGCCTCAAAGCTCCCCCAGATAGACCAATGTAACGGCAACCACACTGGCATACCCAGAATGCTACCAGTGCAGGTTCTTTTATCTGCTTTACTAGGAAAGACAGCTCTTTCAGGGGTCAACGATCTTCTTTAATTAGACAGAAAAAATACAGAGAAGAGAAATAAAGACCAACAGACAGGGCTCTACTGCCTGAATCAAAGCTTTGCATCCACCACTGAATTGAGAGAGCCTTTACCTGTGAGCAGTCGGGAGCTCTGAACATAATGGCCACTCATAGTCTCGACCAGGGAATCAAATCTTTCTCATAATCGAGCCCCCAAAACAAACACTCACCTCGCAGAATATATACTCTTTAGGCTCAGTGTCTAATTAGAAATTAACAAAAAGTGTGTAATTCTTCCTATAAGCAAGCAAGCTTCCCTTAATGGGCTCCACATGAGGCCTCTTGATGGGCAGGAGAAAATCTTATTCAGCATTAACTTTACAACCAGTTGCAATCTCTTTCATTACTAAATTTTTTCATGACACTTAAGCAATCTATAATGTGGTACAAACAGCATAGGACATGGATAAAAATAGATAATATTTGTAAAGCTTTTTGTGAACTTTAAAGGAACTAGGTTCAAATCCGGAGTTTTTAAAAAATTGACTACCTGTGACCTTGGATAATTAAATTACTTGGTTTCACAGGATAGTAGATTTAGAGCTAGAAGAATAGAAGAAAGCTATCAGAATAAGAGAGTTTAAGAGACTTACACAGAATCACACAGCTGGCGTCTGAAATAGGACTTATACTCAGTTTTTCCTAACTCCAAGTCCAGCACTGGAGTCAAGAACACTCAAATTCAAATCTAGCCTCAGACACTTCCTAGCTGCATGATCCTGGGAAAGTGACTTGATCTCTGACTCAGTTCTCTTATCTGTAAAAAGGGGACAATAATGGCAGCTACAGGCATCTAGGTGGTGCAGCAGAAGAGCTCTGGGCCTGGGATCAGGATGATCTGAGTTCAAATCCAGCCTCAGACATTTACTCAGACCCTGGGCAAGTGCCTAAACCCTGTTTGCCTCAGGGTTACCTGTAAAAAGAGCTGGAGAAGGAAATGGCAAAACCATCCCACTCTCTTTGCCAAGAAAACCCCAAAAGGGGTCAGAAAGAGTTAGATATGACAGAAAATGACTAAAACAACAACAAACAACCCCCCAGGGTTGTTGTGAGGATAAAATTAGATAATATTTGTAAAGCTTTTTGCAAACTTTAAAGCACTACATAAAATGCCAGCAATTATTGTTGTTATTATTTTGCCACTCAGCTGCTTTCAAATCTGCAAAATGAGGAAACCTGACCAAATAACCTCTAACATTGCTTCCAGTTCAAAACTTATGAGCCCCTTTCCTTTTCTGGGACTCAGTTTTCTTGTGTTTAAAAATGTGGGGGCTGTTTATCAGAGACACTAGTTATAAAGATTCTTTCCCAGTTTTCTGCTTCCCTACTAATCTTTATTGCATTGGCTTTGTTTGTATAAAAACTTTTCAATTTAACATAATCAAAATTATCCATTTTGCATTTTGTAACACTATCTATCGTTTGCTCATGAACTCTTCCCTTCTCTGATAAAAGCCTCATCTCTAAAATATACAGGGAATTGAGTCAAATTTATAGGAATACAAGTCATTCCCCAATTGAGAAATTGTCAAAGGATATGACAGGCAATTTTAAGAGGAAGAAATTAAAGATATCTATAGTCAAATGAAAAAATGCTCTAAATCACCAGTAATTAGAGAAACGCAAATTTAAAATGACTCTGACATACCACCTCACACCTATCAGATTGGCTAACGTGACAAAATAGGAAAATGATAAATGCTGGAGAGGATGTGGGAAAATTGGAACACCATTACATTGCTGGTGGAGTTATGAACTGATCCAGCCATTCTGGAGACCAATTTGGAACCATGCCTACAGGGCTATAAAAATGTGCATACCCTTTGACCCAACAATATCACTTCTAGGGCTATATCCCAAAGAGATCACACAAGTGAGAAATGGACCACTATGTACAAAAATATTTATAGCAGCTCTTTTCGTGGTGGCAAAGAATTGGAAATCAAGGGGATGCCCATCAATTGGGGAATGGCTAAACAAATTGTGGTATATGAATGTAATGGAATACTATTGTGCTGCAAGAAATGAGGAGCAAGACAGACTTCATTATAACCTGGAAAGACCTATATGAACTGATGCTGAATGAGGGGAGCAGAACCAGGAGAACATTATACACGACTACAGACACATGGTATCTGTAAGGACTAACTTGGATAGACTTGGTTCTTCTCTTCAATACAAGATTCAAAGACAGCTCCAAAAGGCTCATGATGAAAAAAGGTATGCACATCTAGGGAAAGAATTATGGAGCCTGAATGCAGATTGAGGCAAACTATTTGCTCTTTTTTTTCCCTTCTTTTTTGGTTTTGTTTCTTCTTTCTCATGATTCACTCCATTGGTTATAATTCTTCTTTACAACTTGACTATTATGTAAATAAGTTTAATTCAAAGGTCTATGTAGAACCTATATCAGATTACATGTTCCTCCCTGTGGGGGAGGAGAGGGAGGGAGAGAAAATTTGGAACTCAAAGACTTGTGGAACTGGGTGTTGTAAACTAAAAATAAAAAATAAATTTAAAAAATAAATAAATCTTTTCCACTTCATGTCATCAAGACTTTTATGAAAGTAGGTTCCTCACCCTCTTCCATGTGTAAGGGTACATGAGAGGCATTCTGTGTGTGCTTATAAAGATTGGACTCATTTTCTAAAAAAAAAATGTGGGGGCTGAACTAGCTGGTCTTCAAGGTTCATTCCAACTCTCCACCAAATGGCTCTCATTTGACAAACATGCCTACTTTCCAATAGGCCCCAACCAAGTGTATAGATTATTTTCAAAAATATGTTTAAATGACTTTATTCAAACTCTATGCCATTTGGTCACAGCTTGTTTGTTGTTGTTTGGTTTTGTCCACCTATATGTGACCCTATGGACAAAGTCTATGGGGTTTTCTTGGCAAAGATAATGGAGTGCTTTGCCATTTCCTTCTCCAGTATGTCCCCATTTTACAGATGAGAAACTGAAGCAAATAGGAGTTAAGTCACTTGCCTAAGGTCACTCAGCTAGTAAGCATCTGAAACTAGATTTGAACTCAGTTCTTCCTGACTCTAGGCCCAATTCTCTATCCAGTGCACCACCCAGCTGCCCAACACAGCTTGTTTGGAGAGTTAGAAAATGAGGTGGAACTCAGACAGAGCTCCCTGGGTTTCTCTTGTAGTCAGTCTGCAAACATTCATGCAGGACTGACTCTGGGAAGACTCTCTGGATGAGTCTTGCTCAGACTATGTCGATGTAGCCATCAGAAGCAGGATCCTAGATACTCTCCCAAAGGCTTTCATAGCCATAGCTGTAGATCTTTTGGGCAAACTCAACTTGTCTCACCACTTACCTGGCACTACCAGAGAGAGCTAAAGGGAAGAACCAAGAGGAGGCAGAGACAGCCTATGACTTAGGGCACCACAAAGCCACTGCTTCATCTCAGGCCAGACCCAGGACTTGATGGTGGGCCCAGAGTAGATTAAACATTGGGCCCTTGGAAATGATCTTTCCCTTGCAAGGGGTGCCTGGATAGGAACGAGCCTCATTTTCTCATCTGGAACATGGCTACATATTTAGGGAAAGAATTCAGATAAAGGAGAATGCCCTTGCCAAGACAGATAATTGGGTAAGTTAAAAGACAAGCTGACTGTCAATGCCAGGCAAGGGTGGAGAATGCCAAAGTTCATGACTCACTCAGGTCTTTCCCCACCCTCCCATCCAGCTCTGATAGCTGCTGTTTCTCTCCTCTCTCTCCATTGAAAGGCGGGTACTCTTAGACCAAATTATTCTCCCTAACACAGGAATCATGTTGAGCCTCATTCCTGCCTTTGAGCAGAAAGCACCGATCATTAAGTGGCAGAAAACATGACTTACTGGCCACTCGCCAGCTCTTACTCTCTCTCAGTAAGAAGGCTGTATGTATGGTGACATGAGCAGAAGATTAGGGACAGATAATCTCAATTTCACCATGGCTTTGCCTCTTACAACCCGTAATACCCTGGGTAAGTCAATTTCTCCAGAAGAGACTAAACTAGATGGTCTCTTGATGAAACCTGTGACGTTCTAAGGAAATTAGCACACTCCCAGCTATTGTGGGACTGGGAGAGATGAGAGCGGGGAGCGGACTCTCAGCTGGCACTCCCTAAAGCCTACACCAGAGTAAGATGAGAAAGATAGGCATGAAGAAGTGCTTCTTTGTGGCACCACCCCTGTGTAGGGTCCCTCCACTCGCCACCTGGAACGTTCCGACCCCTTTGTCCAATCTCAGGCTCCGTGGCTTTTCACAGGATATCCTCCTGCCCCAGGAAGGTACTCTCTCCTAATCTCTGCCTCCTGGAATCGATGATGATGATGATGACAATGGCATTGTATAGCATTTGTATAGCACTTTAAGGTTCCCTAAAAGCTTTACAAATATTATCTCATTTAATCCTCACAACCACTCTATAAAGAACTATTATTATCCCCATTTGACAAATGAGGAAAGTAAAGCTGAGGGGGATTAAATGGATTGCTCAGGGCTTCCGGTTCATATGAGCAACAAGAGAGAGGACTGAACATTTTCTCAAAGCTCTGAAAAACAGAAATTACATACCAAAGATAAAGCAACAGATAAAGATAAAGCCGAAATCCAAAAGAAGGTAAAAATAAAGCAAAACGCACAAACTGACATTCACCTTGAGCTCACTGAGTCCCTCCCCCATCTCTGATGCTACTCTACCAGACCTAAGGCCCTGACACACAAGTTCGCAACAAAATTCCACCCTACATCTGGTTCATCCTCCCCCTTCCTGGTGCTATGGAGACCCTGGATACTGGATATAGAAGTTTTTTTCAGCGTAGACAGATACCTTCCAGGGGCAGAAGCTAGCAGAGTCCTTGACAAACAGTCAACACCATGGCACAAGCATTCTATACTGCCAAAGATTTTTGCAAGAGAGCCAGAAACAGAGGGAAAAGGGCAGGATACATGTCATGGCTTGAAACCGAGCTCAACACCATACCCCACCTGACATTCTTCCCTCTTCTGAGGGATCTCAGAGATCCAAACTATAGAAATCAACCCCATTGCACCATCACAGAAAATGTTCTGAACTGCCAGTATAGGCCCAGAGAATTGAGGAACAGAGGGAGCAGGACAGAAGACCGTAAGAGTTGGGGGAGTCATGCTGCGCTCCACTAAGCCTGAGGGAAAGAGCTCAGTATCCAATTGGGGCCAGTTCTGTCCACCTAAAAGTCATTTGGGACAGAAACCTAGACTGGCAAACCATTAATTTCCTAGAGAGGAAGGAGGCTGAGACACTTTGAGACCCAGTAATACCACCATGTATTTAAGTCTATTTCCAAAGATGATTAGGGAAAAAGGAAAAGAATCTATATGTTCTAAAATATTTCTAGCAGCTCTCTTTGTGGTAGCAAAGAACTGGAAATTGTGAGGATGCCCATCAATTGGGGAATGGCTGAACAAGCTGTGGTATATGGTTGTGATGGAATACTACTGTGCTATTAGAAATGATGAACATGGTGACCACAGAAAAATATGGATAGACTTGACAAAATAATGAAGAGTGAAATGAGCAGAACCAGGAGAGTGTTGTATACAGTAACAGCAATACTGTTTTAAAAAACAGCTTTGAGCGACTAAGTCATTTTAACTATTACAAATACCCAAATTAACTACAAAGGACCTATGAAGGAAGATGCTACCTTGCATCTAGAGAAAAAAACTGGTAAACAAAAGTGTGTATAGAATGATTTTACATCCGTGTGTATACATACACATATATATTTGCATCTAATGGCAGCCATTTCTTGGGGGTAGAGGGCAGAGAGAATGAGGAAGATAAGAAAAGAAAAAAGAAAGCCACGTGATAACTTTGTTATATATTTAAAAGGAATAGCAAGTTGTAAATAATAAATCAGCAGTTTCATGTGCAATTGTCTTTCTTTTTAATCCTGCTATGTTATAGAAATGCTCATGTTATCTCATAAATCAAAAATACATGAATAAAAAAGAGGAACAATAGGGGAAAATAAAGAGGGGAAAGACTAAAATTACCAAAGATCTCAGAAAGGAGAAAACTCAAAGGCCTTTAACATAAGTAGATATATGAGCAAGGAAAACATTAGCAACAGAAGGAAATATGGTCTCCAGATCTAGTGAACGAATTCAGGCATCTATGAATGAATACTGCAGAATAAACTAAAATTATCAAATATTTGATGAGACAGACGACCCTGTAAAATGTGAAGTGAACATGAGACCACAGTGAATTCTTCCTGACTCATTCAAAGGAGAAATGAAAATTATGAGATTTGTAAGAATTTTGGCCTGCATAGCAAAAATAATGGGAAGAACAGAAAAACTGGAATCTGAAATGGCAAGTTTCACCAAAGAAACAAAAGAGAGAAATATAGGTTGTGAATGCAAATATAAAAAAGGAAATGACAATCTAGACAAAGCAAAACAGAAAATAACACTAAAAGAGAATATGCTCGCCATCCAAGCAAAACAGGCTGATCTGAAGGACAGGATGTATATGAACAACCTAAGAAAGATAGGTCTTTCAGATGAACATTACAAGATGAAAAAAGCTGAAATCCATAATTCAAGAAAGAATACAAGAGAACTACCCAAAATTTCTGAACATAGAAAATGAAATATCAACGGAAAGAATTCACAGATCATGTACAGAAAAAAACTCAAAGCTTCAAACTCTAAGTACATATTGATTAAACTTAATAATTCATTTCATATAACAAGATCTGTAAATGATCAGGATAAAGATCTTTAAACAAGAAGAAAAGGAAATTTGAATAATGAAGGACAATTCTGCACCCATCAAAAAATACAAAATACAATAATGCAGCCTAGGGGTGACCTACTCCAAAAATCTAACCTTAAACATAATTGAAAAAAAAAAGCAATTTCAGTAATAAAGATTCCTTTGAAACATTCTTAGAAAGAAAACCAGAACTGAAGAGATTAATTGCTTTTCAAACATCCTAAACAACAGAAATGCATGAAGGGTGAATGAATTGGTTGTCGTCCTTCATTCTCACTCTTGAAGAGGACCAAAACGACATCAGTATGCTAAAAATCAAGTTTCAATGTGGTCGACTGTGGCTGATCAGACCAACATTAGCTCAGAATGCTCTACCACAGGTTGGGAACAAATAGCCCATGTGAACATTTGGGATGGATATTCTAAATTTGCACATCTTGTGCTTCCTTTGAGCTGTTTCAGTTCTGCTTTGTTCATAGAGCACAGCACTTTCTCTGATGTGGGCACGCCATGCTGAGTGGTCTTGTGCCAGTGTCTCCCACGTCACAAAATCAATTCCAAGGTTCTTGAGAGAGACCGTGGGAGTGTCCTTGTATAGCTTCTTCTGACCACCATGTGACCACTTGCCTTGTGTGAGTTCTCTATAAGATAGTCTTTTTGGCAAGCATACGCTTTACATTCGAACAACGTGGCCAGCCAATCGGAGTTACGCTCTCTGGAGCAGAGTTTGAATGCTTGGCAGTTAAGTTTGAGTAAGGACCTCAGTGTCTGGTACCTTATCCTGCCAGGGGATCTTCAGAATCTTCCTAAGACAATTCAAATGGAAGCGATTCAGTTTCCTGGCATGGTGCTGGTAGAACGTCCAGGTTTCACAAGCATAGAACAATGAAGTCAGCACAACGGCTCTGTAGACTTTCACTTTGGTTATCAGTCTAATACCTCTTCTCTCCCATGCTTTCCTTTGGAGCCTCCCAAACACTGAGCTATCTTTGGCAATGCATTTCTCAACCTCATTATCAATGTGTACAACCCTGGAAAGTATACTACCAAGGTAAGTCAACTTATCCGCAGCATTCAAAACTTCCCTGTTTGCTGTAACTGATGGTGTGGTGGTGGCTGATGGAGCACCTGTCTTTTCTTGATGTTAATTGTTTGGCCAAAATTAGCACAAGCAGCAGAGAAGTGACCCATACTTTGCTGCATCCCAGCTTCAGAGGCTGCATTGAATGCACAATCATCCGCAAACAGAAAATCATGCACCAACACTTCCTCCACTTTGGTCTTGGCCTTTTCAAGTGGAAGAATTTACCATCAGTTCAGTAGCTGACCTTGATGCCATGTTCATCCTCATTGAAAGCATTTGACAATGTGGCTGAAAACATCATGCTAAAAAGCATGGGAACAATATACAGCAGCCAAAGAAACCAATAAGAACGGAGTGACAGCAGAAAGGCCAGTAAAAAAAAGGTCAAATAAATTGCTTTTTCAGAGTCACACAGCTAGTAAGTCCATGAGGCTGGATTTGAATTTAGTTCTTCTTGATTCTAGGTCCAACACTCTAAATGGAGCGCCATCTTCTACATGGAGCCTTCCCTGATTCCCCTCAGCAAATAATACCTTCCCCACTCTACTTCCCCCCTCCAAAAAAATTACCTTGTAATTTATTTTTTACATACTTAAATATGTATCTACCTCACTCATTGAACGTAAGCCCCTTGAGAGTAAAGTTTTTTCCATTTCAGTATAAATATCCCTATTGCCTAGCACTGTGCCTGGAACAGTAATAGGCCCTTAAAAGTACTCCTAGGTTGATTATCACTACCCACTCAAGCTGGATTTATGTCATTTTCCAACAGTGAAAGTCTCTCTGTTCTGACATAGATTATTTTCCTGTTGTTCATAAAAAAAAACTGCCGTACTTTACTCTTCGCCAAATGTCCATTCTGACGTTGGAAGGCACGTTACAATGAGAATTAAGGCAGTTTGTGCTAGATAACTATGCAGTACCTGATCCCATCACTCAATTCATCTTACTTGGGCTGTTTGCAGGGATATATCTGTATCTTGGCATTATCTGCAGCTGATTCCTGCTCCCTAGAGGCAATCTGGAATAAATAGAAAGGTAACCAAATTCAAAGTCTGGAGAACAAGACTCAGAAATAAAAACCACAGTTTCAGAGTTCTATACACAGATATACAGAGAATGGGTAATGAGCAAGCTAACAGAGAAATATTAATATAGGGAAGCAAATTTTTCTCAGGTATCACTGATGAGACTTGATGGAATGATACCATCAACTGGAACAAGGATTCAAAAGGCACAATATAGGGATAAAGAATGGGGAATGAAGTAGCACTGAATGTTTTGTTTAACATGGCAATACTAACTTAGCCAAAACAGTCATCTTGAAGTTTGTTGGTTCTGTAAGAGTGTTGGGATTTTTTTTTTAGTTTAAGTTTTATTGGTGCTTTAGTTTTTACAATCATTTCTGGGTATACCCTCTCCCCAACTCTCACAGAGCTTTTCTTTGTACCAAAGCAAAAGGGAAACCAACTAATATTGTGCTTTGTCACCTAATAAGCACAAGATAAATGCTTGTTTGACTGATTGACATTTAATAGTACATGCAACATTCCATTCATATTGTTCCCCACCCCTTCAACAAAGAAGGGTGGTACATTTCCTCATCTCATTGCTAATACAACAATCGTTCATTGTAATTGTAGAACATTTAACTTCATTTGATTGTTCTTTTCATTTATATTATTGAAATCACTACGTGCATTTTTTCTGGTTTTGCTTACTTTGTTCTGTATCAGTTCATATAAGTCTTTCCGTGTTTTTTTCTCAATTCCTCACATTAGTTGTTACAGGTCAATAATATTGTATTATGTTCATATGCCACAATTTGTTTAGCCATTCCTCAATTGACTCACTTCCATTTTTCAGTTCTTTGCTAACTCAAAAGTGATTCAATTAATATATGTGTGTGTGTATACGCTATAGACATATATTCTACACATAACGTACATATATATATAAACCTATATACATACATACATCTGTGTATATGATTCTTTCTTTATAAGACCTCCTTAGATGTCTAATATGCCCTAGCATTGGTATTTCTGTCTCAATGGGTATGAACATTTATTCACTTTTCTCACGTAATTCTAAATCACTTTCCAGAGTAGCTGAACCAATTCTTTTTCCACCGACAGTGCCCTAGTGTTCCTGCCTTCCTGTAGTCCACAGTCCCCAATATTATTTATTTCCATCTTCTGTCACCTTTCCCAATTATTTCAAACGTGAAGGTAAAAATTCAGAGTTCATTTAATTTGCATTGGAGCAGTCTTTCATAAGATTGCTATATTTTAGTGATAACTGATTGTTCATATCTGGTGAGCATTTATACATTAAGGGAATGGTCCTTGGACTTATATATCTGTGTTAATTCTATATATCTTTCAGATATTAGACATATATCAAGGATGCTGGGTGCAAAGATTTTTCCCTCAGTTTTCTTCCTTTCATGGCTACATTGATTTTGCTCTTTCAAAAGCTTTGAAACTTTACATATTCAATAGTAAACAGTATTTAACAATCCCTTCTACCATTTGTTTGTCTAAAATTTCTCCCTCTAACCATAGTTAGGAAAGATTACTTCATCCTCCTCTTCCTCCACATATATATATATATATATGATATATATGATAACAGTGGCAGAAGTGTTAAAATTCAGGATGGACTGAGCCTACCAAGGAAAGCTAAGGACGACAATAAAAGGTCTTTGTTTTTAAGATGTGATAGGGAAAAGAAAAGGAAAAAGGGGTGATTGAACTGCCATTCTAGAGCAGTGTGATGATGATAATGGCCAACAAGAAAAGGCAGAACTGCTTAGATCGTATCTTTTCTTTGCAAAGGAGAAAAGTCTTTAGACTGGGAAGGACAAAAAGGAATAGAAATTAGTAGAGATAATTAGTAAGTACCTCAAGTCACAAGGAAAAATGAACAATATTACAGTATATGAAAAAACTGGCCCTTGTGATTGTTGAGCTGTGAGGAATTCAAACATTGCTATCAATAATCTTTGAAAGACCATGGAGAAATGAAGAATCATAGATATGAAGGACAAATGTTCTAATTTTAAAAAAGACTCCATTGCTGGCAAAATTCTAGATTATTTTGTAAAAGGGAAAACAGGGAGCACATGAAATATCATCAAGAACACGTCAGACAAATCTCATTTCTACAATACGGCTAAACTTGAAGATCAGGAGACTGTTGTAGATATTGTTTGTCATTGTTCAGTCGTTTCAGTTGTGTTCAACTCTTCATGACCCCATTTGGGTTTTTGGGTTTTTGTTTGTTTTTGTCAAGATACTGGAGTGTTTTACCATTTCCTTCTCCAGCTCTTTTTACAGGTGAAGAAACTGAGGCAAACAGGGTTAAGTGACTAGCCCAGGGTCACACAGGCAGTAAATGTCTAAGGTCAGATTTGAAGCAGAAAGACGAGTCTTCCTGACTCCAGGCCCAGACCTCTATCCACTGTACTACCTAGCTGTTCCCTGCTGTTTGTCTATAGCTTAGAAAAACAATTGACAACTTTCAAGGTGTTTCTATGGGGAAAAAATAGGGGAAAAAGGAAAAAAAGACAAAAATATAGTTACATAGATTTGTAATGGCCTTAACGGCCAGGCCCAAAGAGTAGTAGCCATTAATGGGTGGATATTAATTTGGAAGGATGGAGGAGCGCTCTCAGAGTCTGTGCTTGGCCTTGTGCTTCGCCATATTTTTATCAACGCCATATGAATCCCCCCCCCTTCTTGATATTCCTCAGAAAAGATGCTCCATCTCTAGACTCTAGGCTTTTTACTAGGCATCCCTCATATGTAAAACTTTCTCCCTTCTAGCTTTTCTGACTTCTTTCAAATGTTTGCTAAAGTCTCACCTTCTATAAGAAATCTTTTCCAGTCCTTCTTAATCTTAAAGCCTTCCCTCTGAGATTATCTCTGATACACACATAGAGATATAGATATAGATTATTGTCTCCTCATTAAATTATAAACTCCTTGAGATCAGAGACTTGGGGGGGGGGACAATTGGGGTTAAGTAACTTGCCCAGGGTTACACAGCTGGTGCCAAGTATCTCAGGCTGGGTCAGGTTATCCTGACTCCAGGACCAGTGCTCTATTCACTGTGCCACCTAGCTGCCCCTAAAGACTTTTTCTTAACCTTTCTTGTATCCCTAGGGCTTAGCACAGTGTTGGACACGTTAGGTGTTTATAATAAGTGCTGGCTGACAAGCTGACTTGAAAAAAGGTATAGTTAGTATTTCTATCAAATGTTCAGATTACAACAGTGTAGCTACACACTGTGTGACAGAATCAAGATCTGAAAAGATCTTGGCAAGCTAGAGCATTGGCCTTAATCTAACAAGATAAACTTCTTTAGGAATAAATGTCATCTTAAATTTGAGTCAAAAATCAACTACATCAGAACAAGATGGAAGGATGTATAGCTAGTTGGTAATTCATTAGAAAAAAAATCTGGGTACAGCAAGTCAACAGTCTAACGTAGGAGGGCAAAAAAATCAAATGTGATTGCAACAGATATGTGTGTAGGCAGTCTTCCCTGCGTTGTTTTCCTATCACTCTCTGAGAGTCTACTTAGGACTTCAGGGCAATCTACTCTCGGCTGAACTTCAACTCAGTGAAAACAATTTCTATTCCGTTTCAACCATTGAAATTCACATGTACTATATATCATAATACAGCAACAGGGTTTAATTAAATTGGAAAAAAAAGCATTATATTATTGGGAAACATCAAACAACGATAACGCAATACATGGACATCCTTTCCATTTCAACCTCAAAATTGTTTCCTCCATCCCCAGGCTAGACACTAATCTCTCCCCAGTCCCCATGAGACAGGCTGACCGTTTCCTTACAAGTTCCTTTGTCTTTCAGCATAGCAGGAGATCTGGAAGGTGGAAAGATGGGATAATTCAATCACTTGTGGAAGTGTATCTTGGAAAGCTAATAACAGTTCATAGGGTACATCAATCTCCACAGTAATGGGACTCTCAACCCCTGCATACACTGAATCTTCCAACTACATTGATCCCTCAGACTAGGCAGGAGGGGATCAAAGTTTCAACCAGCTGTTCTTACATGTTGCTGGTATAGGAGATATTTCCTACTACACATTAGGCCTTAGGGGTAGAAATCATGGCTCTATCACAGATTGTTGTAGCTATTATTTTTGTCTGTCCTTCATCCTCCTTAGTTTCTCTCATATTTCTCTCTGTGTCTCTTTGTCTCTGTGTCTTTCTCTCTCACACACATATATCTTTTTTTCTTTTACCCTTAGACCACTTGACCATGCCACCTGAAAACGAAGCATCATAGGGAAAAGGTAATGATGATACTCACCACAAGCATCCCTCCATAGGAAGTCACTGAGAAACATCATTCAGAGAAACCTAAGGCTATATTCTTCAGATGACAGAGGTTTTATATCATCTTAGCCTACCTTGAGTGAGACATAGTGTCTATAGGGAGATAACAGTCCTCTGTTATAAACTCTGCCATGTTAGTACCATATCAGAAGTATGTTGCTCACTTCTGTGGTCCATGTTTTAGGAAAGACATTGGCAAATAGGACATTGAGACAAGGGCAACAAGCATGAGGAAGGGCCCTGAGATCATGCTGTATGAGGAGAAGTTGAAAGAACTGAGGCAATTTAGCCTGGAGGTGAGAAGCCTTGGGGAGAGTGTGAAACTTGTCTCCAAGTAATTGAAGAGACATCATGTGAAAGACAAATTGGGCTCATTCTGCTTGACCTTGGAGAAAAGAAATAAGAGCAATCAGTACAAATTGCAAAGAAGTAAATTTGTCTTTACAAAATTTTCATTTTAATAAATTTGTCTTAAGGTAAAAACTTTAAAACAATTCAAGCTATCCTAAAGAGGAATAGACTGCCTCAGAAGCAGAAGGTTCTCCTTCATTCTAGGACTTTGAACAAAGCAGGATTACTATTCTCTGAGTACATTGTATAGGGTCTTTTTGTTCAGTACAGATTAAACTCAATGACCTCTGTGTCCCTTTCCAAATATGAGAATCTGTATATATTGAAGTCCTCTGGGATGAGCTAGAGAAGAAGCATGTTGGCCGAGTAATGCACTATTTGAGAAGAAGAACTGACTTGGAGACTGAAAGACTAGAGAATGGATGCAATGAATTTTGGAGGAGAGATGTTGCAGGGTGATGGCTGGAGGAGCACTTGGAAGAGACTTTTTCATTATGTCAGGGAACATGAGAGAAGGAGTAACCAGCACTGGGAATGGTGACCAGAAATGAGATACCTTTGGGATAGAACAAATGAAAATGAAAAGAAAATGATAAGACAGTAAGAGAGACTGATCTAGGAGGAAGGGAAATTTAACTACAATGAGGACGTTTCAGAAGATACAGAAGAAAATAGGGACAGATAAAATATGGTCTCAGCAGAAAGGGAATAAAAATTGGGGAAAGGTGATAACAAAAACAACAACAACTTACATTTATATAGTGTTTTAGAATTTGATAAATGCCTTAAAAATGTATCATTTGATCATCAAGAAAAAAAATCATAAAGGAGGTGCTATTATCTCCATTTTACAGACTGGGAAACTGAGGCTCAAAGAGATCAGGTGACATGGCTGAGGGTAACACAGCCAGTAAATGTCTGAAGTACAATTTGAATCCACATCTTTTCAACACATAATCTAGGCTTTTTATCTTGACAGATAATGACTGAATCAGAGGTTAGCAGAGCAAGAGCCAATATGTGGGCTCAGGTCCTGGCTCTGCCTCTTGCTAACTGAACTATGTTCAGTTAAGTATGCCTGTCTAATCTAAGGTTCCTCCATGACATTGGGCATGCTAAGACCTATCCTTTCCACTCCCCCCACCCACCTATCCACATACACACAGTTGCCAGGAAAATATTTTTCCAAAGTGTTATACCATAGATCATCATAGCTTTAGAGCTGGAAGAGAGTGTAGAGATCTTCCAGTCTAACGCTCTCATTTTACAGACGCAGAAACCGAGGTTCTGGGAAGTTAACTAATGGACCCAAGGTTTCAAAAGTAGTCAATAGGAAAGTTGGGATTCAAACCCTGAGTTCAAATCTAGCACAAGACAAAGCTATTATTCTTCTTCTCTGAAAAGGGAAAATTCTTTTTCTGCTTAAGGATGTGGGGTTTAGGCCTTGGACATTCTCAACAAAGAATAGATTCATTTATCTGACAAACATGTATGTAGGGGTACATGCAGGTCTCTGGTATCCACTAGAACAAGAATTCTTAACCCTTTTGTGTGTCATGGACCCTTTTGACAGCCTGATGAAGCCTATGCATATAAATGTACAAAATAAAAATAGGTAGGATTACTAAAGAAACCACTTATGTTGAAATATTGTTGTCTATCTGTAGATATCTATTTATCTTTCTGTATACCTAGATCTAGCTATGAGTCCATCTCTGTTTGTCTATAGCTATGTATCTATCTGTCTAGATCTAACTATATATCTGTCTTTCTCTATCACCTATCTATAAAAGAAGTTCATGGACCCCAGGCTAATAACCCTTGCTACAGAGTCTAGATTAAAAGGACTCAACAAAGAAATCAAGCCCCTTTGGGATGCTTTGTACTTAATAGAATTTCGGTGGCTTCACATCTCCCTCTAGGAATGACATTAACGTTGTTCTTATTGTGGCCACAAATAGCATTGGAGTGAGACATGAGGTGGTAATCGTCCTGCTTATTGTAATTCCTTAAGTATCTCTTCCAGGGCCATGCCTCACCACATCTGACACACACACACACTCTATCCATTGTGCATTGTGCTCTATGAGTCACTCTGGAGCATCATTAATCATGTGGATGTAGATTCCTTCAGGTCACAATCTGGCTCACATAGTAGCCGGTTTGGTATCCTGAGAAAGAACTTCTGACTAGCTCAATTTACCACCTCACATGCTCCAACATCTCCCCTTATGACTTACTCTTTGCATCTTCCTTCTTGATGATCATAACATCTCCTGCCCTTCAATGCCACACAGGAGTGGGAACCAGTTTGGGGGACAGTTTCCCAATCCGGAGAAGGAAGGCTTCTTCCTATATTGCTTCAGCTCTCACAAACTTACTCCTTCCTGCTATTTGTCTCCAGGACATTAATTTCCACACCCTCTTTGGAAATGAGTGACTCTTAATAGAGAGTGCCTGGAGCCTTTGCTGCAAGCTGTACTAGAAAGAGTAGTCAACTTGAAAGTCAGAATACCTGGGTTCAAGTCTGACCTCTGCCACTTATTATTAGCAAATTATGTAAGTTTGAGCAAATAACCTTACTGAGCCTCAGTGTCCTCATTTGTCAAATGGAGGTAATAAAAGTAATGCCTTTACGAAAAAATGCTTATTAACTGTCTCCACTTCATAAAGTTGCTGTGAGACCAAATAAGCTAATTAATGCATACGAAGTGACTTAGTGAATTTTAAAGGAATGTACAAATGAAAGGAATCTTAAATATGTTATATTTCTATATGTACACACACTTATATATGTATATATGTGCATATATACATGCCAATGTAAAAAAAATTGTCAGTATTCACTCAGATCACATCTACAAAACTAATTTAGAACCTTAAAAAGTTGTCTGAGGTAAGAAAGGTGACTTCTACGTGGTCACATAGCTAGTAAGCACCACAGACTGAGTTTGGTCCAGCACTCTATCCACCGAGCCACATTGCCTCTCAAATACATACACACATACACACACGCACACACACACACACACACACACACACACACACACACACACACACACACCTGCATATATACCCTTCATGCCTAATTGTGCCTCGGAGGAAAGCCCAGAGATTTCTTTGCTATTCAGCCACGTCCAATTCTTTGCAACCCCATGGACCATTTCATACTGTCCAAGGGGTTTTCTGAAATGGTTTACTGTTTCTTTCTCTGGTAGAAGGCATTTTTAGGCCTCCACTAAATTCCAAGCACTGCATTAGGGTCGAGGAATACAAAACCAAAAATATAACTCTTTGCCCTCAAGAAGTTACTGAAATAATCTTATTCCATAGAAGTTTGTCCAGTAAGACAACCCTAAGGGCATGGACCCATTGCCACCATCACAGAAAGGCAATATGAGATACTAGAAAGAGGCCTGAATTAAAAGTGAAGGGCAGACCAGAGCTCAAGTTCCAGCTCAGCCACTTGCTAACTGGGTGACCTTTAGCAAGTCACCCTCCCTGAGCTTTGGATGTCCCTTCCCTAAAATGGGGCTAAAACTTATATTACCTACTTTCATGGGGTTGCTGGAGTTAAAGAGCTTTTTAAACCTTAGGGTGCTAGAAAAAATATAAATTACCATCACTTCTCAGTACAGCAATACTATGAATATTATCATCAGGGTACCTGTTTCCTAACTTGATCTTAGTGTTCCAGAGACATATAAAGTATTTCAAAACCTCAGTGGGTTCTTGGTCTCTTCTTGTGGGTACGTACATGCAATAGAAAATTACAACTGACTTCTCATGCTATGTGACTCTCATCAGCAACTTTCCTTAAAGGGGATTTATCTATGCACTGGAAACTTTATTCCTGCTTCTTTTTTTTTTACTTTAAATTTCAGTTCTCAGACCATCTAGCTAGTAACCTCTCTTGCTTGCTTCATGCTTACCCTGCCTCCCCTTAAAATCATAGCTTTCCTGAGTGAGATCTCTTACATTTAATAGCAGCATGGCATAGTTGACAAAAAACAGACCTTGGAATCAGAAGAACTGGTTCAAATCTAGCCTATGACACATGCTAACTTTATGATAGGTAGACACATCATGACTTCTCAGTTCCCATGAGCAGCTTTCTAAGATTAAGTTGAAGAACAGGAGTCTATCAGTATTAATCAGTAAAAGTGGCCCCCTCCCTAGGAAGCTCCATATATGAAAGAAGTTCCAAGAGCAACAATCTCTTCCTCCATTTTTTTTCTATGCATGGAGGTGGGAGATAGGATGCTGAGTGTGAGGAACAGAGGGAAAGACAGTTTTGGATGGATCTGGGACAGGGAGAAATATCCAATGAGGCTAAAAAGACAAGTTGAGGCAAGATTGTGAAGAGCCTTTTTGAAAGGTAAACACAGGAGTTTATATTTTGCCCCGGAGACAACGTGGAGCTACATCTAGGTTCCAGTTAGTGGGAATAACGAATCACATGAAGTGATCACATTCTTCAAATTCCTATTGCTTAGTTCTACTGGGCTGGAGCCAATTGTTGCATTTTATAAAATTTTATCTTTGAATGGTATAAATTCAAATCTATGCTACAATTTAAGCAGATTCATTAGTCTCACTAATTGGGACCTAGCTGTACTAAAATTGATTAAGTACAAACTGAGCTGGTCAGATATGCATTCAAAGAAAATCATTTATAGAAAAAAAATGCTATCCACCTCCAGAGAGAGAACTGATGAACTCTGAGTACAAATTGAAGTATAATTTTCTCTTTTTATTTTTCTTGGTTTTTTGAAATATAGCTAATGTGGAGTTATGTTTTGCATGATTTCACATATATAACTGATATATTACTTACCTTTTTAGTGGGTGAGGGAGGAATGGGAAAGAGGAAGAGAATCTGGAATTCAAAATTTAAAAATAAAAGAATGTTAAAAATAAATAATGAATTGTAAAGAAAATCACTTTGAAAGTTGTGCATAGGATAGAGTAGAGTGGGAAGAGACTTAAGGCAGCTAGACTTGTTAAGAGACTATTGCAATAATCTAAGTGAGAGATGATAAGGGCCTGAAGTAAGACAGTAGCTGTGTGAGTCAAGAGAGAAGGGTTTGGGTCTGAAAGATATTAGGTGGGTAGAAAGCACAAGATCTGACAACTGAATAGGTGGGGTGGAGGAAACTGAGGAGTTGAGGGTAATGCAGATGTTATTGATCTGGGATACTGGAAGTGATTTCTTCAATAGAAATGGGGAAATTTGGGAGAGGGGAGTATTTGGAGAGAAAACATGAGTTTCAATATGTTGATTTTGGAATGTATCTGAGACACCCAGTTTAAAATGTCTGACAGAAAACTGGTTCTCTGAAACTGAAGCTCAGAGGAGAAATGGAGAATAAATATATAGATCTGTGACTCAGTTGTAGAGAGGTCATCATTAAACCCATGGTGACTGATAAGGTTACCCAGAGAGTTTAGAGAGGGAAAAGAAGGTCTAGGATAAAATCTTGGGGTACAATTAATATTAAAGTGTGTGATGTGGATGATAAGACTGAAAAGGAGACTGAGAAGGAGTTGTGAAATAGATGAGAAGAGAATTAGTGGAAAGTAGTGTCACAAAAAGAGAGGGCAGAATATCATACGGAAGAAGGTAGTCAAAAGAGTAAAACATAGCAGAAAATTAGGAAAAGATGAGGCCTGAGAATAGACTATCAGACAATAGGCCAACAAGCATTTAGTAAGCATTTCCTATGTGCCTGGCAGTATGCTAAGCCTAAAAAATACAAAAGAAGACAAAAAGATGACCCTTGCCTTCAAAGAGCTCCCATTCTAATGTGGGAGACCACATACAAATAATGACGTACATACAAGATACCTGCGATGTACATGGAAGGGAAGGCACTGAGAGGTGTGTAGTGGGGGCCAGGGAAGCAATACTGGAAAAGTTCTCCTATAGAAGGCAGAATTTGAACTAAGTGTTGTACAAGGAAAGCTAGGAAGTGGAAGAAAAGAAGGAGAACAGTCCAGGCATGGGAAAGAGTCAGTGCAAATGCACAGAGTTGGGAGACAGAGAGTAATTAGACCATGGTAGCTGGATTGTAAAGTGTGTGGAGCAGAGTAAAGTACTGATCCTTTATAGTATCCTTAGAAGATGGATCTTCGTCCATGTCACATCCATGGGTATCCCCCAAAACCCTGCTGTGCGCTCTCCTGTCTTTGCCCTCTTTAGTCTCTTCTCTTGTGATCCCATCGGCTTCCATAGGATTGTCATCTTTATGATCTATGTGTCTATATAAATAGATATATCCATCCAGCTCTATATATCCATCCCTGTCTCTTCTCTCCTGAACAAATGTCCTAAATGTCATTTGAACATCTTGACTTGGATATCTTATAAACATCTAAAACTCAACATGCCTGAAGCAGAACCCATAATTTGTCTTCCCAAGCCCTCCCCTCCTCTGAACTGTCCTATCATAATATCGAAGGCACTACCATCCATAATCCCAAAGAATTAGACACTAAACCTCGTTATTATCAATGAGTTCTCAACCTCATTCATCCAACATATCCACTTTGTTGTCAAATCTTGTCTTCTCTACCTTTACAATGCATCCTCTACTCTCTCTTTATATACCTACAATCCTAGTTAAGGCCTTCAGATCTCTCACTGGTACTTTTGCAATAGCCTTAAATCCGCCTCCCTGCCTCAAGTCTCTCCCTCCTCCTATCCATCCTCCAGTCAATTGACAAAGTGATTTTTCTAAAGTGTAGGTCTGACTAAGTCACACCACTTATCAATGAGCCCCACTGGCTCCTGATTATCTCTAGGAACAAATATCAGGTCCTCTGTCATCTCAATGTCTTTCCAACCTTTTGCCTCTTCCTACCTTTCCTGTCTTCTTACCCAATCTTCTCCACATACTCAATGATCCTGTTACACTGGCCTGCTCACAGCTCTTGGAACACAGCACTCCATCTCCCATCTTGTTGCATTTGCACTATCTATTCCCCATGCCTAAAACCACCAACCATCATAAGTCTGTCTCTAGCCTAACCTATCTGCTCCCCTTCCTCATCTCTGCTTCTTAGTTCCTGTGTCTTCTTTCAAGTCTCAGCTCAAATCTTAATTTTTATAGGAGGCCTTTCCCATTCCTCCAGTTTCTAATCCTTCACCTCTGAGATTGCCTTCCACCTATTCTCTGTATGTCTTATATTTTCATAGTTATTTATATATATTCTCTCGTTAGAATGTGATCTCCTTAAGTGCAGGAACTGTTTTTACCTTTCTTTTTTTATCCTCAAAACTTAGCACAGTGTTTAACACGTAATAAGTGTTTAATAAATACTTTTTAATTGATTAATTCCTCCCACAGGCAGAGTTCCAAGTGCCAGTAAAATCACAAGTCCAGTCCCTATCCTTTTATACCAATTTCTATATTTGCATCATTTATATTTATATCTACACACATGCACATGTATATAGCATATATTTGCATAGATAGTTATGCATGTATGTATAGTCTCTCTGCTTTGGGTCTTTCCCGTTCCGATCTACCCTGGACACTATTGTTAGTTGTTCTTCCTAAAACATCATTTTCATCTTTTTATTTCCCTACTCAAAACCTTTCATAGCTCCTAATTTCTCCTGATAATACTGGAAAAAATACCTCTCTAAGATTATGGCTTGCTAGTGCTATATTATGGCACTATTGCATATTATGGGAACATGAAATTTGAATTATCACATTCCACATGTAGATATTACACTACAAATATCATCAGTTCCTTGAAGATGTCCTCAGGACTGACAGGGCTTTGAATACAGTAAATACTTAATAATGTTAATTCAATCAAATGCCTTGGTTTTTCTATCTCTGTACCTTTTACTTAAATCATACTTCCTATTTAGACTGGCTTTCTTGCTTTCTGCTTGCTTAAATCCTACCCATCCTTTGACGCCTAGCTCAAATTTCACCTCCCTATGAACTCCTTCTTGACTACCTCTATTTCCTCTCTCCTGAAATTCCAGAAGATCACTTTTATCTGTACTATGTTTAGGGTACGTGTATGTATACGTCTTGTGTATATAGAGATATGTTGATATGTACACACATATGCTCATGTTTCCTTCTTTTACACTTATTTCTGTTTGTATATATATACACATGTGTATGTATGTGTGTATGTATATACACACATATTATGGATATATGTATATGTATACACATTCTGTTTCTATCACTTAACCTCTCAGTGCCCCAGTGAAATCACGTGTCCAGATCCCTCCCTAACTTCACCCTAATGCATATATTTATACAAATCCAATATGTATGTACAAAAACTAGAACCCAGATAATTTCAATGTCTTGCCCAAGGACACACAGTGACATAAACGAATTTTTAATCTGAGTCCCCTAACCCCAAATTCAGCGCTTTTGTACTCTCCCACACTCCCCAAACAAGGCCACTCTATTAATTGTTCCCCTACTCAGACTCTGCTCCAACCTGTCAAGTCCTATTCCCAGCTCCTTAACACATAGATCTACTATCTCTGGTCTCCCAAAAGCCTTTTCTTTTGTTCCCTCCCTCACTGTTCTCCTTCTAAACTCCAACCTTCACATTTCCCTGTTTTCTTGTCCTTTCCTCACTGTCTCTCTCTTCCTTCAAAATCCCAACCCTGACCTTTTCTCTACTTCAGGAAACCTTCCTAAGCTATCCACACCCAATTCTGCTCAATGTGACCCATTCCTTTCCCCAACTGTGACAAATGGGTCTGTTCTTGCTTCTCTGCCTTAAGGCTGCAACATATGGCAGATTCATCCATCATAATTGAGAAAGAGGATGGGTGACATTAAGTTGAATTAGGTGCGGCTAGCTTAGGAAGGCTTCCTGAAGGAGGAGAAAGGTTAGGGTTAGGGTTTTGATGGGAGAAAAAATCAGAAGTAGCAGTGAACCACAGCATAATAGAGCTGGAAGGAATCACATATATACTTAGTCTAAATTCTTCCATCCCTCATTTTATAGATGAGGAAATCGAGACTGACGTGAGGGATAGAGAACTAAATGCCTAGTATTTCTATTCACTGGCAAAAGTAGAACTAGAAAATAGGCCTTCAGTCTTCCAGTCTGACACACTGCCCAGAATGCACCGTGACAGAGGTTGCTTCCATAAAGATGAATCTGCTTGGGGTGCCTAAAGATTAGGAGTGTCTTGGCTGAACAAGTTGTTGTATGTGACTATGATGGAATACTATAAAAAATGATGAGCTCTGCGATTGTAGAAAAATGTGGAAAGACCTGCACAAAATGATGAAGAGCAAAATGAGCAGAATCAAGAGGACATTGTATACAGAAACAGGAATGCTGTTTTAAGAAGGACTTTGAGCAAAGAAGTTATTGTGACTATCACACATACCCAAATCAACTATAAAGGACATATGAAGAAAGATGCTATCTGCATCCAGAGAAAGCACTGATAAATAGAAGTATGTATAGAATGATTTCACATACACACACACACACACACACACACACACACACACACACACACACCACAGCAGTGGAGAAGGAAGAAAAAAATGTATGTGGAAATTTTGTTGTATATTTGAAAGAAATAGCAAGTTGCACATAATTGATTTACAGTTTCATTTGCAATCATCTTTTTTATTGTACTGTGTTATGGAAATGTTTCTTTTATTCTATAAACTAAATTTTTTTAAAAAAGGAGTGTCAGTTTGGTATAATAAAAATGCATTGTGCTGGCAATCAAAAGTGCTCGATTCAATTCCTGGCCCCAACATTTACTAGCTAGTGACCATGAGCGTATCACTGGAATTTTTGAAGCCTCTATTCTTCTATAAAATGAAAGGGTTGTGTGGAAATGATCAGGGAAGTTCCTCTGTGCTCCTGAAGTTCTATGATTTTGTGAAACTGAAGACCAAGAATCTCATCTTCCCCATTAACTTGCTCCCTCTTCCTGACTCTCGGAAAAATCGACGAACTATCAAAGAATCTCCCATTTGCTGGTTCCCCCTCCCATCAGAGGCACCAATCTCCAAGACTGGGAAAACTCCTTATCTACAGGAGCTTATGCCCAATGATACCAGTGCCCAAGTCTCCATTCAGCCATTTTTGCTGGGGCAAGGGAAGGGAATAAACAGTTCTGTAGTGCCTTCTATGTGCCAGGCACTGTGTTAAGCACTTTATTTATTTTATGAGGGCTCATTTGGCCCTCACAACAAACCTGCCATTATTACCTCCATTTTGTATTTGAAGAAACTGAAGCAAATGAAGGCTAAATGATTTGCCCAGTCATGCAATTAGTAAATGTCTGAGGCTAGATTTGAACTCAGGGGTCCTCCTGACTCCAGGACCAATGCTTTATCCACTGCACCACCTCAATGCATCTATATAGAATCTCTACTAGCATCTCTTAACAGGTAAAACCATCTTATAAGCAGCTAGGTGCTGTAATGGCTAGAGCATTCGATTTGGAGTCAGGAAAGCTTGAGTTCAAATATGGCCTCAGACACTTACTATCTATGTCACCCTGAGGAAAGTCATTTAATCACTGTTTTCTTATTTCCTCATCTGGAAAATGGAGGTAATAATGGCACCTAAGTTCCAGGGTTGTTGTGAGGATTGATGAGGTAATAACTGTCAAGTGCTTAGTACATGACAAGCTCTTTATAAATGCAAGCTATTTTTTTCACTGTTGTTCAGCCATTCAGTCACTTCTGACTCTTCATGACCCCAAGGGCCATAACTGTCCATGGGGTTTTCTTGACAAAGGTACTGGAGCTGTTTGCCATTTCCTTCTCCAGTGGAACCAGTGGATCCTTCTGCCAGGCAACTAGAGGTTAAGTGACTTTCCCAGAGTCACACAGCTAGGAAGTATTTGAGGCTGAATCTGAAGTCAGGTCTTGTTGAGATCAGTCCCAGTGCTCTATCCACTGAGCCACCAGCTCCTTCTCAGCTATTATTAAGACCAGTAGAATGACCCAGGATATCCTTTTCCCAGGGACACACAACAAGGTTCACCCCTGAAGTACAGACCAAACCAACCAACCCCTAAAGGAGCAGTAAAAATTTATACAGTAGAGTTAGGCTCTGGGAATTCTCCACAAAACCATTCATTGTGTTGAAATATATGGCTCTAAACTATTTCTAGTGTTGCCCGAATGATGTGCTCTTGTGGCGACACTATAGAATTCCAGGGGCTGGTCTAATTACTAGCAATCTCTTATTACTGGAATTACTGTTCTATATAGAGCCTGTGTGTAATTACAACTCCAGTCTGTGTTATTCCTTCTTCCAGATCTGTATACCACTCCTTCCCTTTTCCTATGCTACAAGGGGGTATTTTCCTGTCTGCTTTCTTTCTGTAAGGAACACAAAGAAAAGAGGCTACTGGGGCAGTGCAGATAAGATGACAAGGGCAAGAATTCAGGTCAGCAAAGGTTTATTACATACTCATTTACTATGTGCTGGGGACAAAGCCGAAGGAGTCTGTGCCTTCAAGAAGCTTGAATGGTAACAATAAGTATTATTAATGTTAATAACAAAAATGGCTAGGATTTATATAAAGTGCTTCATGAATATTACCTCTTCTGATCCTCACAACAATCCTTGCTATTATTATTGCTGTTTGGCAGATGAGGAAACTGAGGAATTCAGAGATTGAGGTCACATAGCTAGGGTCTGCAGCAAGATTCAAACTCAGGTCTTCCTGATTCCAGTTCCCAGCCTCTGTTTCAGCATGTCACATGAGTATGATGCAAGATCAAATGAGGAGGAAGAGAGTGCTAATGACTAGGGACATCAAGGAAGGCTTCCCATAGAAGGTGGCACCTGAGTTGAGCCTGGAAGGAAGAAAAGGATTCTGAGATAAGGAAATATTACATCCCAGGAATGGGAGGGCAACCTGTGCAGATGCACAATGTTTCACTGAAGATGGTTAAGCATCACATTAATTTGGCTACTGTTTAGTGTCTGAAAGCAGATAGTATGAAATCAGGCTAGAAAACTACAACAATATTGGGTAGGGCCTTAAAATGCCAGGCTAATGGAGGTTTTATCTTTAGGATAAAGGCAAAGGGCCTAGAAGTAGAATGGTAGAGTGGATAGAGAACTGGCCTTGGAGCCAGATAGATCTGACTTCTGGTTCTACTTCTGACACATATTGTCTGTGTGTCTTTGGGCAAGTCACTTAACCTCTTGATGTCCCAGAGAACTCCCCAAGACCATAACTTGCGGAGAGGGTTTTGGTAGAGATAATTTCCCCGGCAGGGGTCCTTGTAGCACTGAAATCAAAAATATGTTTACCACCCCAATCCTGAAGGCAATGTTCTTTGTTTTAACATCAATATTCTTTGTGACCCCATTTGAGGCTTTCTTGACAAGGATACTAGAGCGGTTTGCCATTTCCTTCTCCAGATCATTCTACAGATGAAGGAAATTAATCAAACTGGATTAAATGACTTGCCCAGGGTCACACAGTTAGTATATGTCTGTGGCCGGATTGGAACTCAAATACCGAGAGCAATAGAGAACCTCTCTTATTTTTTATCAGGATATGAAAGGGTCAGAATGAAGATCGTGGCAATAGAAATTGAAAGGAGGGACTGGGCATGAATCCTTTGAGGAAGGGAGTGCAATTCAACTATACCTGCCCATAATCAGGCTCTGGGAAATCTGACAGAGGCCATGCATGGATGGTAGCAGAGGTAAAAAGCAACTCTGCCACCCAGTGTCTGCTATTGGCCACTTCAGGGAAATATGGTGGCACTTCCAATACTGCTCAAGTCTCTTCTGTGCTATACTCCCTTTGTTTAGTAAGCATAGTAAGCCCAAGGGAAACGGCTTGAGTAGAGAAGCTTAGCTCTCTTTGAACACAAATTGATGTCATTACCAAAAGATGTGCTCACAGATGTTCAAATGAACCTGTGATCTCATCAATATTAGTATTCCATCTACAAATACAAACTGAAACCAGTCATACCTGCCCATCCTGTGGCATCCTTATTCATACCCTCTCCAGTTTCCCAGAGGGAGTTCACCTACAGGGCTAAGGGCCATGACAGGTAGATTCACACCACATGAGCTGTTCATTATTATTCCTAGTCCATCTTCTTTTTTATTCATATAATTTCTTTAACAGCACATTTCCTCCAGTTCTCCTTCATAATTCTTTGTTTGTTAAATGTCACAGCCTGCTGATTGCCACCAAGCGCCTTCCTGATGGTACTCATTTTCAGTTCTTCAGAGACCATCACGTTCTATCACTTGCAGTCATATAACACTGCCAGTAGAATATTGATATTAAAAAAAGATGCACAATTGTATATAAATCACTTTGTAATACTAAAACATAAAACCTTTAGTAAGAAGCAACAGTAGTAGGATCCCCTTGCAAATATCTATAAAACATAGTAGTCCCAAGGGGTTAGTTGAAGTAGGAATATGTAGAACCACTGTTAGTAGTAATAGTTTCCCACACAACTTCCTTCAGTGTAGACAGCAACTGGTGGTAGGGCTGGCTTCCAGTTCAGATTTTTTGAATGTCACAGCTGGAATTGACCTTGGAGACCATTAGGTCCAATTCCTTCTCCTCCAATTTTGTAAGTAAGGAAACATAGAAAAGAAAAGGAATTCTTTTTTTCTGAGAAGGGATGGACATTATGGTTTTCTTGCTACATTGTAAACATAAGGGGTTACTTCTTTTGTATGAAGCAGTTTGGTTGTTGAAATGGGAAGAAAATTAACTTTAAGGGCATAAAATGAGCTTCTGCATAAAATAAGAATTAAATCAGCATGTGAAGGATGTATTGCACTACCCCTTCCGTGAATGAATAGTCTAGTTACAAAAAGGGATGGAGGGGGAAGGAAATTTATTTAAGAAAAACTGATTTAAAAAATTCAAGTATGAAGAAACATAGTTTTCAGAGTAAAAAGGTGAAGAGAGACAGACTACTTGGAAGACCAGAAAGAGAACTGAGAGGACGTGTTTGAGGACAGAGAAATCCTGAGGCTGCAGGGCATTTGTGCTCTCTCTGTTCATTTGCATGCAAAATTTACATGTTTTTAGATTCTGAGAGTTTGACAAGTTAAAATTATCAAAGCCATAAATCAAATAATTGTTTGTAGGCTATGGGGTGATTAAATAAGGAGTGATGGTTTAAATACTATTTAATGAGTTGTACTTATGTAACAACAATGTGGCTAGCAGCTACTTTGGCTATGTAAAGCCAATAGCAACAGCGCACAGGAGGGCTACTAGCACAGGTCCTTTGATCTGCTTTTCTAAGGAAAGCAACTTTAAGGGGTTAACAATCTCAGTTTAATTAAACATACATATATCATTCACTTAGTTCAGGGGGAAAAGATCAGCCTCTTGAACTTCAGGACAAATACAAACAGAAATTACAAACATCAGCAGACAGACCTTGTCTGATTCAAACCACAATTCATAGCTACCAGAGAAGCACCAACATCTTATCTGTCTGGGTTACAAAGCCAAGGGGGACGGGTTCAATGGCTTGCCCAGAGTCTTGTCACCCACATTCTTTCAGTGAGTGTACCCCCAAAAGTCAAACACCGACCTCGGATCTTACATACCTGTCTCAGGGTCCTGGGGGCTCGAGGCTCGCCATTTAGAGTGTGAGAAATCACTAACAGAGTGTGGGAAAGCTCCGACCACCAGCACCACATCATATAAGATTCAATGACTCTCGATTATCTTAGTGCTGAGAAACATTCCAAGACAAAAAAGATCCCACTTTTCCTGCCCATTCAGACAAAGAACAGTGAAAAGCCCCATTTTGCTTGCCATTACAACTTATTAAAGGAATTTTATGAGTTGTATTTATTGTATTTATTAAATATGAGTCACTGTGCAGGAATGATAATGTGATTTGACCTATTGAGGCAGTGAAGTACCTAGTATGTAGGAGACGAAACATCGGTAGCAGTTAAGTAGGCAACAGGAGTTAAAATGATACTAAGCAGGCTTCAGCTGCACAGCTGAGAATTGCTAATTGGCTGCATTAAGACTGAAGCACTTTGTAAGAGATGTGAATTTTGTTTATTGCCCTTTAGCACCATCTACAGTTTGAAAGAGGTAAAGCTTCTCAGAGGTGCTTGATTGCTCTCATATGCCCCCTTCTGTTTCGAGAGGGAAAAACAGGGGAAAGAGACGAGTGCTCCTTTCATAAGGTGAGGCTAACTGCTTGAATAATGCAGCCCTGTTGAATATCCAGGTTTGTCTGAATTGCCTAAACAATTGTTTGAAGGAATTTTGCAGGTCCCCAGCTAAAGAAAGCTATTTGTCATAACAGCATAACACTTCTTCAGTGCCCTTTTAAAGGGATACCGATTGTGAATTAAAAGCATTTGTGTCTGCTTTATCAGAAGGGTGTATTTTAGTAGCAAGAGAATAGAGAGGACCAGAAGTGGAACAGTTAGCAGAATTGGGTCTTTGTGTGGTTCGGATTGTTCATGAGGGGACCAAGGATATCAAAACTTGTAGTCCAGAGTTACGAGTTACCCTATGCACATGAACTGTCTTCCCTTGTACCCCTCCTGGATCCCTTGATACTTTGTGGGAGAATGTGACCAAGAGTTACATGTGAATTGTGATATATTGACTATTCACGCATTTGCTTTGTATTAAGTAACTGTGATATATTGCTGATTCTTGCTTTTATCTTGCTGTTAAGTACATGTTTGATATTTAAGAGTCAATGGAATCATCATGGTGATTGACTGATTTTATATAAATGGAAGGCATAATGGTGAATCATCAGGAATTATGATGGAAAGTTGGGCAATGTACCCCCACCAACACACAAACACACACACATACACACACACACACACACACACACACACACACACACACATCTCTACTGACTTTGTAACTCTGGGCAATCTGTTAGCCTCTCAGGCAACTCTATAAGCCTATCAGTCACTAATGTGTGTTACTAATAGCGTTTTCCTTCCTTATAATTCCATATAGCATTGAGATCAGAGATATATGGACAAAAAAAATTATCTGTAATGAGTGGTTCATGAGTCTCAATTTTTCCTTTCAAAATTAGTAGAATACTAAGAAATTGATTTTTTGTGCTAGTAGTTTTTTTTTTAAACTGTTGACCAGTCCACCTCCATTGAGGAAATGTTCCAACAGTAAAAGAAATAACACACCTCAATTCTCCTCTTCCCACCTAAGAGGCCTCTAGCAGTATTTTCTGGATGACCTAGCCCTGGTGGGGAGAGCAATTCAACTGAAATGTCATCTATGGATTTGCCTCTCTTTTGAGTCCCCAGCTCATAGTGACAAGCCCATAGCTCTAATCTCCATTCCCAAGGACTAGTCATGGGAACCATCATGGCCTGGATTTAGACACCAATGTAAATTGGGACTGAGTGGTATCACTGAAGGGAGTTGTTGTTGCTGAGGCAGCTGGGTGGCAAAGTGGGTAGAATGCTAGGCCTGAAGTCAGAAAGATTAATTTTCCTGAGTTCAAACGTGGCCTCAAACACTTACTAGCTATGTTACCCTTGGCAAGTCACTTAACTTCGTTTGCCTCAGTTTCTTCATCTGTAAAATAAACTGGATAAGGAAATGGCAAACCACTCCAGTACTTTTGCCAAGAAAAAACCAAATGGTGTCATGAAGAGTCAGACATAACTGAAATGACTACACAACAACAAGTAACTTGAGGCTTAGTGGTGTCACAGAAGAGAAGCAGCCAATAATAAAGAACCACAGATAACACGGAAGATTTTACAAAGGAATTTTTACTTCAAAAATATAATCAGAAATATGCAAACATTATCCCCAGCATAAAGAGAGACATAATCTTCCTCACTTCTTTGTATCAGCTTAGTTTCTGGGGAAGAGATGAGGATTAGGTTCATAGCTTTGCTCAGTCCCCATATATCACAGTCCCAGTTTCAAATCCAAAATCTACCTCGGACTTGAGTTCCAAGCACCATGGCTTCTCAGGGTTTCCAAGACAGTCTGGCTGACTGTATAAACTTATTTACCCATCAAAGGAGGATACCCCCACTTCAGAAGTATGGGACTCAGTGGGCTCCATATTAGATGTAGCTCCAAGTTAGAATTGGATGTGATCAGAGAAGTCCCAGGCTACATCTAAATGACAGAACCAAAAGTGGCCCCAGTACAGACTGTTGAACATAAACCATCACCACCCATTTCGCAAAGGAAAAAGCTGAGATAAAGGAAGGAAAGGAGGATCACACATAGTCATCCTGATTGAAAGTTGTCACATTTCTTGTAATCCTATGGATTAGCTAAATATTCATTATTTTGTACCTTCTCTGTAAAGGGAAGGCAGCACCTGCAACTTCATTAGATCATACACAGGCCCAAGGGCCATGTCCCTGACTTTCAGGAAAAACCAGTTTTTGTTGTTTGGAGGTTGGTAAAGGATTAAACTAACTACAACATCAGGATTAACTGAGCACAACATTTCTAGAGGAATAAAATCTGACAAGGAAAGGAGTTGCGCCCTTAGGTATATACCTCAAATCCATCAAAGTCATTGATGTCATTGGGGTTCCAGGCTAGAATCAGAATCCCTTAAGGCCCCTTTCTTAAATCTGAAATGCTCCCTACTTTTTCTGACCACCTCTTCACCAAACAGTCCTTCCTGGAAATAATTAGCCCTCGCATTGGAAATGGGAAGTTTATGGGACCTAAGCCTCTACCTTGTCTTTAACAAATACAAAGACAATTGGTAGGGATTTTCACAGACTGGAGGTCTCTAGGATCATAGTTGTGCATCATTTTATTAATCGAGCATTCACTAGGCACCTAATGTATACTGGGAACAAAAGGAATCATAGAATTTTAGACTTGAAAGGGATATATAGTGAAACAATCCCTCATTTAACTGATGAGGAAATGGATGCCTAGAGATAATTAAATAATTTGCCCAAGTTCACTTAGAGAATAAATTATAGTCAGTCAACAAGCATTTATTAATCATTTAATAACATACCAAGAAGTGTACTAAGTGCCAGGAATACAAAGAAAGGCAAAAACAAAACCTCTGCATGTCAGATTAGGCCAAGCCTCAGGACATCAGAGCATTTGGCATGATTCCCACCTTAGAAAATATGGAGCAATGCAGCTTAAGCTATGGGCCTCTGGAATAGGCCCTTTGTCCCTATAGAGAGGGATACCTCTCTACAATTTCTCAACAAGTTTTTCCCCCCGTTCTGTTTATGGTGGTGGGGAGAGCAGGGAGAAGGAAAGCATAGGGGTCATGTTGGCCCATCTTGATTTAGTGTAGACCTAAAAAGAGGCCAATGACATAGACTGACATATTCATAGGGTATGTAGTAGCAAGGCACTGTGTGACTCTGAACCTTTGGAGTTTTGAATCCTTAAGCAAGTTACCTCTCTCTTGAAGTCTCAGTTTCTTCCTCTGCAAAATGAAGATTATATTTGCATTAGCAGGGCTGATATGGCAATAGTGATTTATAAACCTGAAAACACAATAGAAATGAGAATTATCATTGTTAGACTATCAATAGGTGAAAAACAGTAGATTCTGTGGTAGCTGTAGAACTGTTTTGCAAACAAGAATCAACAAATCCAATCAGCATGTATTTATGAAGTACCTGCTACATTTAGCTAAGCACTTCAGGTACAAAGACAAAATGAAACAGTTCCTGCTATCAAGGAATCTACATTCTATCAGGGGAACAACACATATACATATAAACACATGTACAAGTTAAATACAAAATAATCAATCGATAGTCAACAGCATTTGTGAAGAGCCAGTTGCTGTTTTAAGTGCTGGGGATAAAAAGAAAGGCAAAAACAATTCCTACTCTCAAGAAGCTTACAGTCTAATGGGGGAGACAACATACCAGTAACCATGTACAAACAAGTTACTTACAGTATAAAATGGAGATAATCAACAGAGGCAAAGCTCTAAGATTCAGCAGGACTGTGAATGGCTTCTTATAGAATCTTGTAGAATCTCCGACTTGGCCTGGGATTTGAAGGAAGCCAGGGAAACCAGGAGGCAGAGACGAGGAAGGAAAGAGTTGCAGGCATGGGAGAGTGAAAGTGAAAGTGTTTAGAGTCTGGGGTTGGGGTGTCCTGTGTAAGAACCCCAAGAACAAAGGATTTTATATTTGATCCTGCACCTAACAGCCTCAGAATTAGGATTGGGAAACGGAGTTTCATGTATGAAGATCGGCAAGAAGATTACTGTCACCGGATCAGAGATTACAAGGAAGGGAATAACGTGTAAGAAGACTGGAAAGGCAAGAAAGGGTGAGGTTATAAAAACTTTTAAAAACCAAAGAGAGGATTTTAGCTTTGATCCTCGATGTAACAGGGAGCCAATGGATTTATCAAAAAGTGGAATGGGAGGAGTGACGCGGTGAAACCTGTGCTTCAGAAAGATCAATCTGGAATGGATAGACATCCCCAGTCCTTAACTGAGCTCCTAAACACAGTAAATTTACAGGCTTTAAGAGTAGTTAGCATTTATATATTGTTTTTACATATTATCGCATTTGCACTTAAAAGTAAAACAGTTCATTAGCAACAAATTTTGGATTAGAACCCAGATCTTCTGACCCCTAGTTCACTATTCCACCCATTGTGATCAATAGTCTCTCTCCTTTCCATATTGGCATCTGTAGTTTCCTGCTAGTTGGTAGAAATGGAGCCTGCCTTTCCCGGCTTAGATTCTATATAAGTACCAGGCGATTTCAAGCAAAGAAATAATTCTAAAAAGCATAAGGGATCTTAGAGTGCATTCAATCCAACTCAATCACCGCTGCACTATCTCCCTAGACAAGTCCCAAAGGGTCAAGTTATTCCACAGACTCCTAGGCAAATGTAGAATTGATTGTCTTCTAGGATATGTTCCAGCAGATCAGAGAAGATAAGAAATAGAAGGAGGCAGTGACTCAATGGTACAAATTTCCCCCAGTCTGTTCCATTCCCATACTGAGTTTAAGCATGCATGGGAGCCTATCTACCTTGGCTGGTCCAGGTCTGAGGCATGATAGTTATCAAGGACCTCTCAGTTGGGCTTTGGAGGAGAAGCTGAAGAACACTTTCTATCTCAATTCAAGTCTCTTTCCAATATTTCATTTAATCAATAAGCATTAGTTTCCGACAGCCTCCTAATAGTTCTCATTGACTCAAGTGTCTATTCTCTCCAATCCATCCTACTCAGGGATCCCATAGTAATTTTCTTTAAGCACAAATCTGACCATGTGACTACAACTTGGCCAATTCTGGTGACTACGTATTGCCTCTAGGACACAATTTCAACTCCTCCATTTAGCTTTTAAATCACTTTTAAAAATTATTATTTTTTCAGTTATCAAGCTCTCATTCTCTCCCACCTCCCTCCACCCATTGAAAAGAAAGGAATATGATGTTCACAAGAAACACATTTAAAACATAACGTACACAGAGTTTAAACAGGGGATTAGAACCAAAATCACATCTCAACTGAACACACACACAAAAACAGAGGTAGCAACATAAATCATATTAAATGAAAGAAAGAAACTTGTATCCCATAAACAGTCAAGTACAACTTATTCCTGTGTCCAAAAAGACATTTTGGATATTAGTCCAACAATCCCTCTGTCATGAGGTAGGCAGCATTCTGCTTTATGAGTTGTCTGGAATCATGGTTGATCAGTTAGCTGATCAGAGTTCCGAAGTTTTCAAAAAGTGTTCAGTCTTATATTATTGATTCTACAGTACAAATTGTTCTTCTGGCTTTGCTCACTTTACTTTGCATCAGTTCACAGGAGTATTTCATGTCTCTTTGAAATCAACTGTTTCCTCATTTCTTATAGGACAACAGTATTCCATTATGTCCATATACCACATTTTATTCAGTCATTCCCCAGCCGATAGGCATCCCCTTAGTTTCCACTTTTTGGCATCACGAAAAAGAACTATTATAAATATTTTAGTGCATGAGGAACATTTTCTACTTTGTTTGGTCTTTTTTATGCTACAGGCCTAACAATGGCATAGCTAGATCAAAGGGAATGAACTATTTAGTGATTTTTTTATGCATAATTCCAAAGTTTTGCAGAATGGTTAAATTCTATTCATATCTCCACCAACCGTACACCAATACTTCTGTTTTCCTACAGCTCCTCTAGTCTTTGTCATCTTCGAATCATCTTTGTCAAACAAAATTGCTTTAATTTAAATTTCTCTGATTGTTAGTGATTTGGAGCATTTATTTTTCATATTTCTTCAGATAGCCAGAGTTTCTTCATTTATCAGTTGGGGAATGACTCTAATTCTCATAAATTTGAATCAGTTCCTTGCAAATCTTAGAAGTGAGACCTTTATACTATTATCATGTCAGCATTTTTTAATGAAAATGTATATCGTGTTTTGTCAAAAGTTTTTTCTACAACAATTGGTATAATCATGTGAATTTTTTTATTTTTATTAATAAAATAATTAGATTTATATTTTTCCTATATTAAACTAAGTCTGTATTCTTGAGGAAGAAACCAAACTACTCACTACTATTTTAATTTTATTGTCTATTTCTCCTTTATTTTCATCTAGCTTTTCCTATAACATTTAGATGTTATGCTATTGGATGCCTATATGTTAAGTTTTTAAATTAACTCATTGCATGTGGTATCTTACATTAAGATGCCTTTTTTCCTCTTTCTCTTTTAAGTCCATTTTTGCTGTTGCCTAAAATCATAATTGCTATATCTGCTTTTTTTTGTGTTCAGTTGAGACATAATAAATTTTGCTTTGATCCCTCGTTTTAACTATGTGAATCACATTTCAAATGTAATTCTTGTAAACATCATATTGTTAGATTTTACTTTGGAATCCGTTCTGCTATCTTCTTTCATTTATGGGCAAGTCCATCTCATTTTCGTTCTCAGGTATACTAGTTAATTATATATTTCCCTCCATCTTATTCTCTTAAAATTTTTGTTCTCTTTACTTTCGTCTCCCTCTTTATTACAGATTCTTTTTTTTATAAATTTTATTTAATATATCTAGTTTTCAGCATTGATTTTCACAGGAGTTTGAATTACAAATTTTCTCCCCATTTCTACCCTCCCCCATACTCCAAGATGGCATATATTCTGATTGCCCTGTTCCCCAGTCTGCCTTCCCATCTGTCACCCCACTACCCTCCCATCCCCTTTTCCCCTCCTTTCTCTTAGGGCAAGATAAATTTCTATGCCCCATTGCCTGTGTGTCTTATTTTCTTGTTGCTTGCAAAAACTTTTTTGTTTTCGTTTTTGAACATCTATTTTTTAAAACTTTGAGTTCCAAATTCTTTCCCCTCTTCTCTTCCCACCCACCCTCCCTAAGAAGTCCAGCAATTCAACATGGGCCACGTGCGTATCATTATGTATAACCCTTCCA
>CM053625.1:205134445-205181088 GCA_028646595.1 Phalanger gymnotis
GACTAAAGAGTTCTATGTTCCACACTTGGGGGGATGTGCCAGCTCTGCCTCACCAGCACTCCTCCTTCCCCGAGAACCCCAAACCTGGACTGGACTTAGATCTTCAGCAGGCTCTTCACTCCTGCTCTGATCTGCCACTTAATTCCTTCCACCAGGTGGGCCTGGGGCCAGAAGCAACTGCAGCTGTAGTTCTGTAGCTGCCCCAAGTCCGCTGCCCCCAGGGAGGTGGCCAAACCACAAACTCCCTGTCCCCAGCAGCTTTTCCCACTAACCTACTTTGTTGTCTTTGGTGTTTGTGGGTTGAGAAGTCTGGTAACTGCTGCAGCTCACTGATTCAGGGTGCTAGGGCATGCTCCGCCCATCTCCTGGTCTCATTGGTCAGTGCCGCCCATGCTGGGCTCTGCTCTGCTCAGCTCCACTGCCCTCCGCTCCCAGCTCCGTGCAGGATAGACCTTACCCAGAGACTATCCAGGCTGTCCTAGGCTAGAGCCCTGCTTCCCTCTGCTACCCTGTGGGTTCTGCAGTTCTAGAATTGGTTCAAAGCCATTTTTTATAGGTTTTTGGAGGGACTTGGCAGGGAGCTCATGCTAGTCTCTGTTTTCCAGCTGCCATCTTGGCTCCACCCCTTTATTACAGACTCTTACTATTTCTTTCTTTCTTTATGATCTCCTTTATAAGCTTAGGCTTGTTTTGCTTATGATTAGTTCCTCTCTGAAGCTATCTTCTCTTATATGCTCACCTTTCCCCTCTTCCTTCTCTTTTCTGTGTCCCTGTTGAGCTGAATGCATTCCTATACCAAACTCTTTGCATGTTTGTGTGTTTTGCCCTCTTTTGACCAATTTAGATGAAAGTTATTTAAAGTGATACCTACTCCCCTCCAATCCTTGTATTTTTTTATATACTTCTATTTTATGCCCCAATTATGTGAGATTATAAGTCCCTCCCCCATCCCTTCTCCCATTTTTCCTTTAGCGTATCTTTCCCTTTACAACCCGGCCCCAATCTACATTTCTAGCCTCACTGAACTCGCTTCTCTGTATGAAGGCTGTTATACATAACCAAAGAGAAAATCAGACTTCAAGTCTAGCATTTACAATGATCAGGAAAGACTTTATGGAAGAGCTGGCACTTGGACTTTCATCACAAATGAAGGTTTATCTCTTTAACTCTTATTCTTTCCATCTTCTGGTATTCTCTAAGATCTGGCTCCCCAACTGATGACATTGCTTCCTTTGCAACTCTTTCCAATAACACCAACTATATTTTCCTTCTTGCTCCTCCCTTCACTGGTCTCACTGGAGGAGTCAAAATACTCCTTGGTACCCATTGCCACTTCTAGGATATACCACTATCACTCAGTAATCTCTACTCATTTGAGTTTCCTGTTCCCCAAATCTGTCAGCAAATCCAAATCTTGGTGCCTGTTACCTACCAACCCCCAGGCCATTCTTCCTTCCTCGGTGAATTCAATGACTGGCTTACAATCTTACATCTCGGCCACCACTTGTGCCCTCACACTTAGGAAATTCAGCAAGCTCTTTCAATGCCCCTTCAAATTCTTTAACTTCCCAGTTTTTCAATCTACTTAATTCTCAAGGACCACTCCTCTACTCTGCCTCAGATAAACACAGAAATGGCACATTCTTGATCTTGTAATCCCCTAAAAGTATTCTTCTTCCATGTTCACAAGCTGAAATTTTTTGCGATAATATTTTATCATTCCATCATTAATGTGTTAGGAGGCTGGTGAGGTAGGATGTTGTTACTCAGTCATTTCTCAATCATGTCCAACTCATCATGACTCCATATGGGGTTTTCCTGGCAAAGATCCTGGAGAAGCCTGCCATTTCCTACTCTAGCTCATCTTACAGATGAAGAAAATGAGGGAAACAATATTAAGTGACTTGCCTAGGGTCACATAGCTAGTAAGTGTTTGAAGTCACATTTGAACTCAGATCTTTCTGACTCCGGGCCTGGAACTCTCTATCCATGGCACCACCTAGCTGACCTACCTGACCTACGTAGGAAAAGACCTGGTTATAAAGAATTTTAACTACCAACGGAGTTTCATTTGATCCTAGAGGTGATAAAGAGGGGTTTGTCATTACATTTTGTCATTCTATCATTAATGTGTTAGGAAATTATTATGGCAGGATAGGGCAAATTGTAAAGAACTTTAACTACCAAACAAAAGAGATATATTTGATCCTAGAAATGATAGAAAGCTCTTGTATTTTATGGATTAAGAGGGTAATATGATAAGACCCACACTTTAGGAAAATCACTTTGGTGCTGTGTAGAAGATTGGATTATAGAAGAAAAAGAAGAGAGGCAAGAAAAACTTAGGAGGCTATTGCATTGATCTAGTCAAAATGTGATAAGGGCCTGAATTATGGTGGTGGCTTTGTGAGCAAAGAGAAGGGGATGGATATGAGTCCTGGAGTTAGAAATGATAAGATCTGGCAACTGATTAGATTTGTGGGTAAGTGAGAGTAAAGATTTCAGTAAGATACCAAGATTGCAAACTTGGATAACTAGCTGGATAGCAACACTCTCAACAGGAATATAGAAGTTCCAAACAGAGAGATCAGTTTGAGGACATTCTGTTTAGATATATTGCATCTGAGATGTCTATAGGAAAGTTACACTATTGGAAGTGTAACTCAGGAGAGAAACTAGGACTTGATCTATAGATCTATAAATCTGCATAGAAATGGTAACTGAACCCAGAGGAGTTGATGTTTGCCACATGAGGCAGCAATAAAACTTGTAAGACCAGCTTAGAGGAGATTCTCAGGGGGAAATTCTCTGACACTCAGTCTGTTGACATCCTTAACTCTTCCTTGTTCTTCATCACTTGCCAAGCCTTATTTATTCCACCTTCAAATCATTGATCATCTCTGTCCCTTTTTCTCTATTTAGCTCACTGTCCTCATTTAGGCTAGCCTGGTCTAAGTGAACCCCCAATTCTATTCTGTCCCCTCTCAGCTGCCAAAATCATGTTCCTAAATAAGTTCCTGAACAAATTGGCCTAAAACAAATCTTCATTTTTGAAGGTTCCCTGTTGCCTCTGGTTTATAATGCAGGATCTTCAACATGACATTTAAAGCTTCTCCCAGACTGGCTCTCACCTACTTTTCCAGGCTTACTAAACTTCCATTTTACTTCCTTTTAACAACTTTGTATTTCATCCAAATTAGCCTACTAATCAATCTGGTGACAAAGGAGTAAAAAGAACCAGCAAATGGCTCCACGTCTGTGAGACAGAACACCCAGATGGGAGAATTTTGCGGCTGAGTTAACAATCTGGGACCAGCCAGAGGCTTTGCAGTCAGAGAATAAAGTATCCTCTGTAAACCATCTCAACAGGGAAGTTCAGGATGTTGGCCTCCCTGCAATGCAGTCTTGGGCCATGTCTGATCAATCAGGGCTATTTTAAATACCAACAGACTGAGACAAACCTACCTCCCTCTGCTCACATAGCTTTATTTAACAGGACAGAGAAAAGTAGTCCCTTTTAATGAGTGATAACTAATTAATGAGTAGCAATTAGCCTCATTTTCTTCATTTATCTGATAGCAGGGTTGAGAAGATGATTTCTAAAATCTCTTCAAAGTCTAACATTGTATGTCACTATATACTAGCCTTCCCAGTGTACATTTATCTGGAAAAGTGGAGAGGAAAATGCTTCAACTAAAGAAATGAATCTCTAAAGATGAGATTTCAAGCATTGTGGTACATGGGAATAGGGGGGAGGACCAATATTTTAGCACAAAAGAGAGTTTCTTGTGTCCCTCAAATAACCAAACCAGACAATCACCTGCCACATGCATGCATTTGTGATTCTGCCCTTAGGATGGGGGAAGGGAAGGAAGCCAGATTTACATGGCAAGGATTTCTCTAAACTTGAGAATGATTAGACAGTTGAATCTACTGCAGAAACAGATAGGAAGCCAGGAGAGGAGCCTTCTACCCACACTATACACAAATGCACAAAAGAGAAAGGCTCAGTGTTCTCATGAATTTGTCACCGGGAAGTGAAAAGAGTTAACAAATGGCCTTAGGTCTTGACCAAGGTTGTAGATCTAGTAAGTGGCAGAACCAGGACCTTTGGACCAGGCCCTCCTTTGCTCTCTGCATCTCCTAAATTTCATCACCTAGAATCCAATTCTCCCATAACCCTCTTCCTCCTTTCCACCACCCTGGTTCCTCAGTAGGAAGAAATAAAGAAATGAGACTGAGAAGAGCTCTGTGCTTTTTTATTCAAGGCAATAACATTCTTGCTTGCACATGGTGATGCTCCATGCAGAGATGTGGCTCTTCAGCACCCGTTTTGAGATGAAACAGTCACACAGCACTGCATGCCACTAGGACAGATGCCATCAATTGCCTTTTTGCAGGGTAATGATTTAGCCCGACAGGTTGCAGGAGGGCATACACTACAGGAATACACAGGTCTTCTCTGGATTCCAGTGTAACCTAAAGTACAGAGGCATATATTATCTTTAGCTCAGAGAATGCCAATTCATTTTCTTGTTGCAATTTGAGAGCTTTGAGTCAAAAATACGGAAGCCCCAGAAAGGCTTACTAAAATAATAAGCCTGCCTTTCCAGCATGGCTACTAGAATCTGCCTCTTTTTTCTATAGTTGTAAAATATCCACTAAGAGACAGTTAAGTGATTCAGTGGATAGAGTTCCTGATCTGGAGTCAGGAAGACTCTTCTTCCTGAGTTCAAATCTGGCATCAGGCATTTACTATTTGTATGACCTTGTGCAAGTCACTTAACTCTATTTGCCTTATTTTCCTCATCTGTAAAATGAACTGGAGAAGGAAATGACTAACCACTCCAGTACCTTTGCCAAGAAATCCCCAAATTGGGTCATGATTAGTTGGACATGACTGAAAAATGACTGAACAAAAAAAAAAATCCACTGTAATAACTCTGAGTTCTGAGATAAAGGACTTAGGGAGAAAGAGGTTAAATGTTTCATTCCTGCCATTTCCCTCTTAAATACCCCCCTAACTAGGATATTTAAGAACTAACCCTCAATAATCCTCAGCAAATATGGGTTACTTCTGAACTAGTAGTATATTCCCACCATCCTTGGGGAAAAGAAGCCTAATTGTATTGTTTCAGGAAACCATCTACTTTTTCTTTTAAATACAAATTCAGAAGGCCTCTATATTCATATGTACTATGGGCTACCTACACCTGTTGTGCTTTCAGGAGATATCAAGGCACTGTCTGGGCACAGGTAAAGGAGAGAGTAGGGAAAAGTTGTCTGGACAGATCCTAGACAAAACTGTGAGGTTCATGAAGTTTTCTTTTTCTTTCTTTTCCCTCCTCCTATCTTAACAATACTTTCCCTTCCCAACACCCCCCCCATACTCTCTCTCTTTCTCTCCCTCTCTCTCTCTCTCCCCCCTCTCCCTCTCCCTTCTTTTCTCTCTTTCTCTCCCTCTCTCTCTGTCTCCCCCCTCTCCCTCTCTCTCCCTCTTCCTTCTTTCTTTCTCTATCTTTCTCCCTCTGTCTCTTCCCCTCTCTCTCTCTTTCTCTTTCTCTCTGTCTTTCTCTCTCCCTCTCCCCCTCCCCAACACACACGCTCCATATTCTCTTTTACTCCAGGTGTTGTAGAAGGGCACCATTTCCACATAAGTTGGGAAGTTGGACTGCACAGATTAGGATTTGGAATCAGAAGACCTGGAATGAAAACTCCCTTACTAATTGTGTGATCCTGGGTAATTAATGTAATTTCTTAGGGCCTCAGTTTCCCCATATATAAAATGAGGAATGGAACATTGGAAGCTGTTGGGTTCAAGGGCAGCCACACGGCCTGAGCATGTTAGGAGCCAGCCTGGAGATCAGAAGGAACAGTGATGAAAGCTTTGGATGATGCGAAGGCTTGGTAAGGAGGGAAATGGAGAGCATGCGAAGCACTTCCAAGACAAACATGGCCTGCTTCAGTTTTGTCCTGAGCTCGCCCTCGCCCCATTTAATTTATATTCATGGAAGAGTCCCTTTAATCTTTTTCTGGAATTAGAAGACTTGGGTTCAAATTCAACTTCTCTGAAAATCACTGCTTGGGTCAGTCACTGAATTTCTGTGGGCCTCAGTTGTCTCATTTTTCAAATGGCAGGTTTAGACTAGATGGCACTCCAGCTGTACGTTTATGACACTGTGTCTTTATCATTTTAAGCCAGAAGAGACCTTAGAGATCTAGTCCAAAGCCTTTATTTTACTGATAAGGTCAATGAGGCCCAGAGATGTCTAAGGTCACCTAGCTAGTCCATAGTAGAGATGAGAGTTATAGCCAGGGTCCTCTGATTTGGAGTCCAGGGCTCTTTCCACTGTAACATGCCACATTCACCTTATTTGTTCCAACCACTGAGTTGAATCTCCTCTGTTTTCGGTAAAGCAGCTATCTTCTCCAACCCACGTTTTTACTCAGTTATGATCATAAACTGTTAAACTGAGGGGACCCTTACAGAAAATCTAGTCCAACTACTCCATTTAATTGACATGGAAACAGTCTCAAAAAAGGAAAATTACTTTCCCCAAGGGCACATCCCACGTTTTGTAGCAGAAGGATCAATACTGATAGTTAACTGACATTTATACTGTCCTTTAAGTCTAACAAACACTTTAAATAGACTGTCTTATTTGATCCTCTCAATAGCCCTAGAAGACAGGTGCTACAGGTAATATTATCCCCATTTTATAGGTGAAGAAACTGAAACTCAGAGCACTAGACTTATTTGTCCATGATTCTGAGTTCAACATAAAAGTTAAAAGACTTTAAATGATAGAGTTTACATTAGGGAGTTCAAATATTCTGAGTTAAATTAAATTACATTATAGAAGTTAAGGAATAGGGTGGGTATTGGAGGTAATAGATTAGGGATGACTAAGATATGGTGGTCATTTCCATGACACTGAGGAAAAATGTAAGCAGCAGATGGGGGGCAGATAGGGGTGGCCAGTGCACTTCCTCCCCATCAAACCCTTAGTTATCCACTTTGAGGAGTGGGGAGTGGGCCTCTCCCCCAAGTACAAAGACAGCCTTTTCTGCTCAGGATAGATGATCTCCAAGTCTCCTCCCAGTACTAAAAGTCCATGATTGGTCTTCTCAGGAGGAATTCAATGGATATCCCCTTCCAGGTACTCTCTATATCACAAAGATACTATGGAGAATAGAGTTCCTCCCCCCTACCCCAAGTTCCAAATGTTCTGCATAGTCAACAGAACCTGAAAACATTTATCCTGGCTCTTACCTGATGTTGCCAGGGACAAGACAAAGATACCAATGAAGAGAAAATACAGGAATTTCATGGTAGAAGGGTGATGGCTGTCTCAGAACCCAGAGAAATGAGAGTTAATAGAGTTGCTGATATCTTAAGTGAGGTGTGTAAAGAATCTCTGAATTTATAGAGCTGTTATCTCCCCACAAAAGCAGAACTAATGTTGTAATAGCTCAAGCCCTTCTGACGCCCAGAAACCACACCCCTGGCAGACCAAGAAATTAGCAAATGTCTGTTTGACCACTTCACCAAACCAAGGGCCACAAATATAACTCAGCATCCAAATTCACAGAATCTCAGCCTTGCCAGGGATCTCAGAGGGCTTTTAATACAATCTATTACATGAGCAGGAATTATATCTACTGAATACTTATTATTTGATAAGTATTTGTCTGGCTCTTGTTTGAAGACCTCCAATAAGGGTAAACCTACCCAAATCTATGCACATAGCTTTATTCTCTCTCCTGAGCTCCAATACTGCATCACTAACTGCCTTTTGGACATCTTGAATTGAATGTAGTAGAAGCATCTTAAACTCAAGATGTCTAAATCAGAACTCAATATCTTTCACCTTAAAACTTTCCCCTCTTCCCAACTTTTCTGTTACTGTCAAGAGAGCCGCTATCCTCTCAGTCACACAAGCTTAAAATCATGGTATCATGCTCAACTTCTCACTCTTACCCTATTTTTACCTTCACAACCTCTCATGTACTTCCTCTTCACTCACACAACTAACTTTTCACAGGCCCTCATCCCTCTCATCTAAACTATTCAATGTCCTTCTAATCAATCTTCCTGCCTCCAGTCTTTCCCCACTACAAGCTCTTTTCCATTTAGTTTCCAAAGTGATTTTCCCTAAGTGCAGGTCTGACAATGTTGTACCATCGTTCCCCTCCAATGAACTCAAGTGATTCCCTACTATCTATACTCTACTATTTTACACTAGCCTACTTGCTGTTTCTCACACACACATAACACTACATCTCCACACTCCAAGAATTCGCACAAGCTGTGCCCCATGCCTGAAATGCTCTCTCTCATCCTGAACTCCCTGGATTCCTTCATGACTCAACTTAAAACAGGTCTTCTGCAGAAGGCCCTTCCTGCCCAATCCCCCAGAGGCCTCTCTCTTTTAAATACCCAGTTATTTGAATGTTGTCTCCCCTATAGAATTTGAGCTCCTTAAGAATAGGTACCATTGTTTTTGTCTTTGTATCCTCACAGTGGATTAGCGCAGTACCTTGCAAATAGCAAGCAAATAATAAATGTTTATCACCTGGCTGACATCATGAGTCAGTCTATTCCACTTTAAATAATTCTAATTGTCAGGAAGTTTACTTTATATCAAGGCCAAACTTGCCTCTTTTCAATGTTCATTCATTGCTTCTAATTCTAACCTCTGGGGCCAAACAGAAAAAGTCTATTCCCTCTTCTGCATGATGGCTTTAAGTCTTCTTTCCTCCGAGCTGAATATCTCCAGTTCCTTCCGTTAATCTTTATAGGGAATGTTCTTAAGCAGTGCCAAGCTGGTTAACCTTGCTCCTCACCTCGTCAATGTGTTTATTAAAATGTGGCTCCAAACCCTATTCAGATGTGGACTCACCATAGCAGAACATTGTCTACATGGTCCTGAATGCCGGTGTAAGTACTGACTCTGGGGTCATAATTGTACTTGTTTAACTCTTTGTAACCCCACTTGGGGTTTTCTTGGCAAAGAAACTAGAGTGGTTGCAATTTCTTTCTCCAGCTCACTTTACAGATAAGAAAACTGAGGCAAACAGGCTTAAGTAACTTGCCCAGGGTCACGCAGCTAATCAGTGTCTGAGGTCAGATTTGAACTCAGGAAGATGGGTCTTCCTGACTTCAGGCCCAGCACTCTATACCCTGTGCCACCTAGCTGCCCTTTGGAAGAGCTTAGAAATTTTAAAATGAGATGTATAGTCTTAAATTGGAAGAGATGGTTTTTTAACTCTAAAAGGTCAATTTATGTGAATAATATGTTGCTTAGGGGGAAAAGGTCCAAGGCAAATAAAAATATTCCCAATATTTCTGCCTTTGTCTTTATCACCCCTTCCTAGGACTACTGTCATAACTAGTCTCCCTGCCCTCTACTCTCTTCTCTACATCTATCCATTCTGCATACAATTATTAGATTAGGTTTCTTAAAGGACAGGGAGGGGCAAAGAAGATAGAAAGGAGAGAGAGCTCTATATTTCTAACACTTGGAGCTCCTTTCCAGGTCTAATCACTGCTACCGCTGCCTGGGGAAAATGAAGCTTCTGGCTACTACGTGCACTAGATGTCATCGCCACTCCCTCCCTTTCCTTCTCTCCCCTTCAAAGCCCCTTCTCAGGTACTAAGTGACTTACCCAGAATCACACAGTCAGTATGTGTCAGAGGCAAGTCTTAAACCCATGTCTCCAGGGCTTTGAGGCCAACTCTCTGTCCACTACTTCACAATTTGATCTTTACAACGATGCTGTACAGGAGTCAGAGCAGATGTTTTTATTGTCTCCATATGATAGATGAAGAAGTCACAGTTCAGAGATGACATAGTTTACTACCCAAGTTCACCTAGAACCTGGCTCCAATGGGACTAGAAGCCATATCTCCTGGTTCTAAACACAACACTGTTTCTCAGTACCATCTTCCCTCTCTACAACCTTCTGAGTTTAGAAATAAGGAGCCAGGAAATGTATCTTTATCTAGCACAGTGCAAAGAAAGCAACAATTTTGGGGGTTTTTTTGTTTGTTTTGTTTTTTTGAAGAATCGTTTAAACTCATAATGGGCAATGCCTAACCCATTCCAGTTCTGCCCAGGGAATCACTGCGTCTCACTGGCAGGAAATATGCTAGCTAACCTTACTCAGCCACAGTTCAATCATTTCACTAAATCACCTAATCCCCCTCCCCAACAACCATCCAGTGAGTGACTGCAGTTATTTCACCCACAAGGGAACCTACCAGATTGAATGAAAATCCTTAAAGATCTGTGAAGAGTTAACTACTGAAGAGCTAATATGTCAAGTCAATGATAACAAATATTAGCTTGTTGTGACAAGAACCTTATTAAAAACAGTCTGTGAATTTTATCTTCCATTATAAAATACCTCCTTAAGAGCTTAGTGGGCTTTTCTCACCTCTTTGTTTATTTTCCCTAACTTCTCTTTCTCCCCATTCACTAACTTTTCGGCCTTTATGAAATTCTCTGTCCTCCTGTCTTTCATTTTCCTTTCCCGCTTTTCTTTCTCACTTTGAATCCCAGTTCTGTTGCTTATTAGCTGTGGGGCCTTAAACTCTCTGGATCTCTTTGTCTTCATCTGTAAAATGAAAAACTTGGATTAGATCACTTTTCAGTGATCTAATCCCTTCCAGCTCTCAGTTTATGACCCTAAGGTCTTTGAGGCATAAAGCTCTTCTTCCTGCCTCTACTCCATCTTTTCCTTTTCCCTTTTCTCCTTCTCTATACCTGTCTCGCTTCAAACTCCATCCATTGTTCATCACTTGAATTAGAAATACATCTATGAATGTTGTTCATTGCATTCTTGTGTTTTTTAATGCAGATTCATTCCCTGTTGTTCTTAATTTTAAAAACATGTAACTTGAATGTTTTATTCTTTTAAAAAATAACTGAAGACCGAACCTCTCACAAATTAAATTTAATTGGTTTGTTATGTGTATATGGCCCTAAAATTGCTTTTTTTTATGTGTCACTATCTGCTGAAGAAAATATTTCCTTGATCCTGACTAAGACGCTGCTTCTCTCACTTCCTCTTTACTCAGTCCTACCCCTCAAACTGTTTTTCATTTCCTTGGCACATTGTCTGGTCAACATTCACAGCCTGTCTCCTGTGTATTCCCTCAACCTCTTGCAACCAACTGACAGTTAATTTTGTAACCCTCCTTTACCCCCAACTTCCCACTGGGAGCACCTGCTGACTTTCTGTCCTGACATCTTTGAACTACAAGAGTCATTGAAACTTTCTATTATGTGATATTGGATTATCATTATTGCTTAGGGGCTTTGTTACCTAGGCTTTCCTTTCTGACCTTCTGTTCTTTAAAGGTCATTTTGTTCTAATGCATGTCATCTGTAGGACCTGTATGGAGAACCATTCTAACCTTAACCTCCAGCCACCACAAACAATAGAGGACCATGGCTGACAGAGTCTCAGAACTATTGTTTTCTACATTCCCTGTTTTATGAAGTTTTTGTGAGCATCCCCAGAAATGGCATATTTAAAAGCATCATGACCCAAAGAGATTTACTTACACCCCCAATATGAGAATTCCTCTGGCAGCAGAGGTCTTTCACCACAAACCTTATCTTGGCCCACTGCTCCCTTGCAAGGAGCTATTGGTCTTGTTCTCCTGCTGCCTATCTTTCTCTGTCTCTCTCTATCTCTGTCTCTGTCTCTGTCTCTGTCTCTGTCTCTGTCTCTCTCTCTATCTCTCTCTCTCTCTCTCTCTCTCTCTCTCTCTCTCTCTCTCTCTCTCTCTCATTCCTCTACCTCCCACCCCACAAAATGATGATCTTAACCTCAGAGAATAAATAGGTGGAACTTGAAGACAGGCAACTTTGATTACATATTTTCTCACTTGACAGAAAGTAAGCCCCTAGTGGGCACAGTGTTTTATTTTTGTCTTTGTGTATGATTGCCTAGCACAGTGTCTGGCTCATAGAAATCACTTCCTAAATTCTTGTTGATTGATATATTTATTAATTAAAGACCATCTTCCTAACAGTGAGCATTATCCCAAAAAGGAATGGGTTGCCTTAAGACATAGAGTTTCCTTTCACTTCCTTAAAAGTCTTCAAGCAAAGATTGCTTTTGCAGGGATTTTATTGAAGGAATCTTTGTCCTGGTATAAGTTGTCACTAAATGTTATCTGAAGAAGCCACTAATTCTGACATTCTGTTATTTATTCCAAGAGTTAAAGATAACATAGCTCGTAAACAACAGAGAGGAAATTCAACCCCAGGCCATATAACGCCAAATATAATGCTACCTTACAAGGGCACATCGTGCACATGCCTCAGAAGATGCAATTAGCATCCCTTGTCACAGCCTTAGTAAAAAGTCAATCACCTAAGGAGGGTTGGTTTTGTTATAGTATCCCTGCCTCATTCTTTACTCTGCGCCTTAAGGAAGGAATTCCATTAATTTCCTATCACATTCTGTACTTGGCAAAACTTCCACATGAGATTTGGTTCCCTACACACCAGATAGGCTGTGGTTGTAGTGACGTGAAAAAAAAATAAGCACTCAAAGAAAGTACTTAATAACTATGTGACTCTAGGAAAGCCACTTATTTCGCCTCAGTTTCCCTCAGTTTCCTCACCTGTAACTTAATAACACCTCCCTCATAGGGTTTTTATGAAAATAAAATAAGAAATATTTGTAAAGCATTTTATAAAACTTAAAGTACTGTATAAATGCTAGCTATTATTATCATTATTTAAAGGGGAGAGTGGGAGGTATGTGCCTTGTAGACATTTTAATTGATTACTCATTCACCCAACCAACATAATTTTATTAAATGCTGCTCCATTCCATGTACTGCAGTAGTCCCACAGACAAAGAGACAAAAACTTAAATTACTACACTCAAGGAACTTATTATATTTTACTGGGGTAGTAATTACATGTAGCAAGTGTCCGAATCAGGATCTAAACACAGGTCTCCTGACTCCAAGAGCAGCCAGCCACCTTTTCTTTTTCCCATGTTATCTCTTTACCTAACAGAATCTGGTCCTTTTTTTTTTTTTTGGTGTCATATAAATTCATTGTCTATTGTAACTTTCAATATTAATGAAATTTCTGGGTTTTTTTTGTTATTACTTTACCAAGTTCCATAAAGTATCTCTTCAATAATTTGATTAGTATATTAGCATTAGTTTTAATATATTAGTTTAGTTCATTGGTATTTTAGTTTAGTTTTATTAGTAATATTATTAGTTTATTATTAGTATATTAGTTTAGCATATTAGCATTAGTATATTAGTATTAGTATAGCATTAAAGCTATAAATTAACATCAGTAGTTGTCATTTTTATTACATTTGCATGGTCCAGCCATGAGCAATGAATACTCTTCCAGGTATTTCAGGTTTTTTTATTTCTTTAAAGGATGCTTTGTAATTGAATCCGTGCAAGTGTTTTCCATGTTTCAGTAGATTGATCTCCAGATGCTTAATGCATTTTGTAGTTATTTGGTAAAGTATTTCCCTTTTGTTGTAGGTATTGCTCTAAAGCTAGCACCCTCTTAGTCCAAGTTCAACATTGGGATGATAGGACATTGTCAAGTCACTAAACAATGAACAATGAAGGGGGTTTACTCTGCCTTAAACTAGCAAGGGTGTGCCACAAGGATACAGTAGCACCTCGTTTCTCTGGGCCCCCATCTCCATCTGTCAGTCAGAAATCAGGATATGGTGACTTGTGTAGTCTCAGGTACCCACTAAGTCTAAGAAGCTTGAAGTCCACATGACCGTGGCCAGGACACTGAACGAGAGAAACTGGGGCCAATCAGGTTTCATGGGGACAGAAAACTGCACCAGGGAAGCTGAGAAAGAAGCTGTGGCCAATGGAGGTTGTGTAGTGATTTCCATGAGGAGGAAACTATGTCAGTGAAGCCTGGGCCATCATGGAGAAGAAACTGCTGTTGCTATCACATACCACCCCAGGTGGCAAAGTCCTAAGAATTTTCTAGAAGATACTTCCACCATTTAAATATTAATAGAGTTTTTTAATGGACCATCTTCCTATCATGAATAGTGTTGAGCAAAGTTGAAAAGCAAAACAAAACAAAAACAAAAATGAATATCAAGTCCCAAGTCATTTCCTAAATAGTTTTCTCAGGATGGACTGTAGTAAGCTGGGAGAGAGAGAAGAGGAAGGGGAAGGAAAAAAACAAAAACAAAATGTAGAGAACAAAAGCAGAAATTCTAGACCTTTCCTCCAACCCATCAGAAGGATCAAGTCTCAGGTCTTTTACTCCTCTTCACATAAAACAAAAAGAAGTACAAAAGCCAGAAATCCTAAGCCTTTCCCTTCTCTTCCAAAAAGACAAAGTCTCAAAGTCTCACGATCTGTTTATTATGGGTGATGTCACATCTTTGCAGTTCACAGTAGGTCTCTTAATGTAAAGGGGTAATGGTGAACCAGAGAACCATCAAAGGCATCAGAGCCACAGCAATGATGGTTATACCTCCAATATGGTAGAAAATTTCTTGTCCTAATGTGAGACGGTAATGAGCAGCTGTTCTGGTAACATCAGGGACTCTGCAAGGACACTATGGTAGAGTCAGCATTTTTTTATCCTAAATCAAGGCTGTTCAACCTTAGGTTTTTATTGAAATAATAGACAATATATTTTGATTTGCCATTTTAGTGAGTGTTCTCTGGTAGCTTCGTCTACTAAAGAATTTATGCAAATTTCTATGCTTGTAGGTGGGTTTCATAAATCGAACTGTGGGCTACATGTGGGGGGGGGCACATTTGAGACAGCCTTGTCCTAAATCAAAGTCATCTGGAGTGATGTGACTAAAGGATCATAAGCTCTTGCATGCATCCCATTCCAGGATCTAAACTGATAGAGACTCTCCCTGTACAGCCACCCACTGAGTATTCCCTGGAACACCTGGCAAAACTTCCCCACCCCAGAGAAACTCCTTTCAGTTAGTACATCTCTTTTCCCCTGGAATTGTTCAGACTTTCTTCCCATTCCCATGGTTCTAGAGCACCATGAGGTACAACTATTGGGAAGTACTCTACTTTCTAATGACATGGGGGAAGAATCACACAGTAATAGTCTTTCAGAAGTGGGCAAAGTTATTGGAAGGAACAGCATCATTGGACAGAATAGCTGTTTCATCCTTTGTTGAGGGAATATATGTCATCAAGAGCTCACTGCAGCATGTCATGACAGCCTTCATGTCCCAATTGGCAATGGACCCACTTCCCAAGCTCTGTCATGCTTGTAAGGATATCAATTTGCTTATTCAGTTCAGCTGAGGGCATAGGATGTTTCTAATGGGTACTAACATGCCCTACAATGATTGTATAGTGGAACGAATAAGCAAAATTCTACCATTGTTCGTCACCCCATAGGGGAGAGCCTTTGATTGTCCAGTCCTGTCCCTTCTAGGATCCATATCATTCTGCCAGACTCATAGGAACTGCCCAGGAATCAATATAGATAAAGATCTATCTGCCTTACCCCTCAAGGACCTCTCAAATGCCTGAAATTTAATTTATAGCTCAGCCCACTAGAAGAACTTGGCAGGACCTCCACCTCCCCATTACAAAATTAATGACTGCTGGAGTTCAGTTTTGTATGCCTGTCTCATAGTGGACAGAACCATCAGTTAACTAGGTAAAATGGCTTTCCCCAGGAGTAAGGTCATCATAGGCAGGGGCCCACTAGGCTTGCTAGGGAGGCAAAATGCCAGGGCTTGGACTGAAGTCCTCAGTTTCAAGTAAATCATAACCTGTTCATAAAAGGCACTAATTGAGGGGCCCAGAATGGCTCAATTTTTAATGGACCATTTCCATTTGTGAAAGGAAGACTCTTGTGCCCTATCCACCTTATTAGAGAACCCATCTTATATCATCCAACTCATGATAAGTAACTCTGGGCAGAGGGTGATAGTATGACTTTGCATCATCTACTCCATAGTACCTAGGGCCCAGTAGTGGGAGAGTAATTTCTTTTCAAAAGTAGCTAGTTTGTTTTAAAAATGAATGCTAAAAATTGTTTTTACAAGCAACTGGGAAATAAGATATATGGGCAATGGGGTATAAAAATCTATAGATATAGTGATAGAAGGGAGGGCAGATTGGGGGAAGGAGTAGTCAAGTCTTGTAGTGGAAGGAGGGGAGAGATGGGGAGAAAGTTTGGAACTCAAAATCTTGTGGAAGTGAATGTTGAAAACTAAAAATAAATTAAGACATTTTTCTAAAAAAGTAGCTACTTTGGAAAGCTTTTGCCTTCGAACACTTAATGGTCATATGGTCAGGCCACCCCAGGTGCTCACAAAAGGCCCCACTCTGCCTGATCTTTGTGGACAGAGACCTCTAAAATCATGAGCCCCACAGAGTCATAAGGGTGCAGGGGAAGAGACTGTTGGATGCCTGCTGTAGATCTCTCAGAGTTGTAGCCTATTCTGGACTCCATTCAAAAGACAGATGTGTAAGTAACTCAGTAAATGCGGGCCTTCAAGTTACATAAGTGGGGAATAAGAGTTCTCCAAAATCTGAGAAGTCTAATAAGTCTCTGGGCTTCCTTTTTGGACTGTTGGGACACCAATGTCAGTAACTTATTCTAACCTTACTAAGTGTGTTAGGCCCTGATTTTTCTTGGAGTTTATTTCCCACCTTTTGTCCTTCATATGGGTCACCATTTGACCTAGTACCTCAGTCACTGTGGTCTCATCTGGCCCAGTCAATTATGTCATCCATGAAGTGGTGTACCCCAATGCTTTCAGAAAAGGAAGCCTTGTTCAGGTCTCTGCCCACCAGATGGTAGCAATTTAAGAGCAAGTTTAGATAGTCCTGGGGGACAATAGTGAAGGTATACTAGACTCCTCAAGGATGGTTCAGCTATCTCTAAGGATTTCCATTTGGCTATGCCCCCAGTGACTGGCATAGAGCTTGCCAAAAGGGCCTGCATGGATTCTGACTTCCAAGAGTTCTTAATACTCATTCCCACAAAATATTCCCAGCATTACCTCTATCCTCAGTGGTCTGCCCCCTGAAACTCTCCATAAAAATTGAGATTTCTCTATGAATTCATCTGGCATCTCTGTTATTTTATGTAAGGGCAAGCAAAGTGGGACTTTTTACTATTTTTTTCTTTTGGAGTGCTCCTCAGCACTAAGGCAATCAAGTGCCTTTGACTAAGTCTTGCCTTTGTAGAAAGGCCCACACCCTTTTGCTAATTAGGTTATTAGAGATGTGAAGCCCTGGAGAGGTGTGAAGCCCTCAGGTCCTGAAAAGGGGTATGTAAACCCAGAGGATAGCCATTGAGCTCAGAATGGAGAATTGAGAATCAAGAATTGAGAGCTCTTAGAACTGCAGGAGGAGAAGTTTTGCTCGGGGGCTCACTTATTGGAAGAGTGTTGATAATGGAGACTCTGGGTAGCTGTTAAGGAGCCTCCCAACTTTGAAGACCTGGATGTTGGTGCTTCTCTCTCTGATAACTGTGTACGTATTGCTATGGTCAGACACTTGGAAGCCTATCTGTTGATTGGTATTTATTTGCTCTGTTTATATAATTTCTGCTTGTAATTTCTGTTTGTTCAGAGTGTTGGCTTTTCCCCCTGAACTAAGTGAATGATATATGTATGTTTAATTAAAGTAAGATTGTCAACCCCTTAAAGTTGCTTTCCTTAGAAAAGCATATCAAAGAACCTGTGTTAGCAGCCCTCCTGTGTGCTGGTGTTATTGGTCTTACACAGGCACAGTAGGGGCAAGTATCATTGTTGTTACATTATAGTAACCCAGCTTCACCAACCCCTTGCATTCTTGGTGTCCTCTTCCTTTCCAGTTCATCACAACTTGAGCATCATCTCAGTCTCAAGGAAAACCTCAGCCCTGGCCCTAGGCAGATTTATCCCCAAAATCCTTCAAATCTAAATAGAGAGACTTTGTGTAACCCAGATTTCTCTGGGCATACCCAATTCACTTAACAAGAAGATGCCTTTGGGGGGCCTTTTGAACATGGCCAGTTTGCCTAAAATAGAGGCCTTTTCATCCCTTAACAGGTGGTGGGAAGCCTTCTTTGATTGGCTACCTGGGTCTTTAAAACCACTTTTCATCTGCAGCTCTGCTTGGTTTCAACTCCACAGAACAAGATCCCTCTCCCAGGACAAGTTGATCACTTCAGATCTCATCACCATGCTTCTAACTCAAGCCTTGAGTACTCACCACCTTCCCACATCCTTCAGCCTCCTCTCTTCCCTGATTGCATTGCTGGTGAGTAAACACTATACTCTACCCAGAGCCTTCAATAGTGCAGAAATTGAAGTTCCAGCTCATTCCACTTTCTTTCTGCTTGGTTTCAACTCCTTGGAAAAAGATGTCTCCATGCCAAGAATGCCTGGATGTCTCCCTTCCCGTGTCCAGCCTGATTTCTAGACATCTTTTGTGTGTTGTCTTCCCCCATTAGACTGTAAGCTCCATGACGGCAGTGACTGTCTTTTTCTTTTCATATCCCCACCACGTATTATAGTACCTGGCACACAGTAAGCATTCAATAAATGTTTATTGCATTGAATTAAATTGAGACTTAGCCATTCACTCTTTCTGCCGCTTTTTCAGCAACTCTTATCTGTCCAGAGTGGAAGATCTCAGTTCATTCACATTGAAGATACCATGAACTAAATCAATGAGAGGGAAAGGCCTTTCCTTCTTTTACCCTGACTACAAGCAATGGGGATGCAGATGTTTATTTCTGTTCTTTATTGTTTGTTCACCTTAGTTTTAAGTGCTTCAGGTGATCCTCAAGGGATCTAGGAATTTGAACTTTGGCAACCTTGGAGCCAGTTTTGTAGGTGGGATGGTATAATCAGGCAGCCCAGCTTGGAAACCCTGAGAAGCTATGGGGCGTGGGTTTCAAACTGAAGTGGGTTTTGGACTTGGAACTGGGACTATGTTTTATAAGAATCAAGCTAAACTATGAACCTAATTCCCTAATCCCTGCCCCCTTGTCTCTTTCCCCTCTCCAGAGACTGGGTTGGTGGTATAAGGAGGGAGGGGGATTATGACTCCCACATGTTAGGGGAATAAATTTATACATATGTGATTATACTTTCTGGAATAAATATTTTTGTGTAAAAGCTAATCTTTTTTTGGCTAATGTAATTGTAGGACATTTGGGGGGCACACTATCTATATGGGCTGGAGCCATTTGCAGAAAGCCTAGACCCCTGATCCTCTTAAAGGTACTGGAGAACTCTGTGAGGAGATGAAAATATAACCTACCTGTCCTTCAGGTAATGGAGGCCAGGGTGAGTAACTCAAGGCTGCCAAGTGAGGTGGGAGACTTAAGGGATACCTTAAAATTGGGAAGAGCTGAAGGGCCTTTACTCCCTCTCACTATCCCAGATCCCCCAGCACCATTTCACTAGCGCCCCTATAGGCTTCTGATCAATTCTTTTCTTATCTATTCAGTATTTCAGAAGCAGCATATGCAAAGCTCTTTCTGGGAAAGGGTGTCATCATCTTCCACCCACTTAGAAGCAGGAAGGATATGGAGTCTTTTCCTAACAAGCTCAGTGCACTTATTCAAACTCACCATTATATTTGCCCCAAGGGCCGCTAGTGTCTCAATCTCCAATCCAAATTTTACTCTATTGAAGTTTGTTTACATTTTGGTGAGACTCCACCCAAAAGGCAGAACCTAATTGCCTGTAAGGCAGGCTGATAATAGAATGAAGCTGGCATAAGGAGGAGTCACATAAATCCAATCTATCAAACACATTCCTTTTAGCACCTTCACCGTTTCCTTTGTAGATCTCCATAGGGAGCTGGCTACAGTGGGAATTCATCTTTATAGGACCAAGTTTGGGTAACTCTTAATCATAGCCACCTAAAAAGAGACAAAGTATGGTCTGCATGTGAAGCTTGTAACTGATTTAATTGACTGTAGAAATAAGTCTTCAGTAAGCTCCTCAATTCTATGAAATGCTGACAGGGAGACTCTCTTCTTTGATGCATTAGACCATGGCCTCAGGAGTCATTCCTCTAGTGACTCATCAAGTTGTTGTTTGAACTTCTCTATAACCTAGAAAGTTCCTTTGTCATAAAAACTAACCCATTCCCTGCTTCTCCTCACAATCTAGAGCTCTGATCACAGGGTGCCAAACAGTGTCCCCCCATCCAAACTACCCTCTTCCTCCTCTGTATTTCTGGGGTTCTTCCCCCAACTTTGCTAGAATGTTAGCCATGAAACCATCTCTTATCACAGCCTATTATTGCCTCTTGGGTTTTGTTTTTATTATGCTATTGGGGTTTTTTGGTTTGTTTTGTGAATTTTTTTTTTTTGATGCAATTGGGATGACTTGCTCTGAGTCACACAGTAAGTGTCTGAGGCCAGATTTGAACTCAGGTCCTCCAGACTCCAGGACCAGTACTCTATCTACTATGCCATCTGGCAGTCCTGTAACTGGTTTTTGAGGGTTTATCTTGTAACTTGCTACTTTGCTAAAATTATTAATTGTCTCAATTAGCATCTGCTAAATCCCTAGGATTTTCTTACTGCTTTTACTAGCATGTCCAGAATTATATCAAATAATATATTGGGAAGACTGGGCACCCTTATTTTGTATTTATTGGGAAGACTTCTGGCTTATTCCCTTTGCATAGGATGGTTGCCTTTAGTTTTAGATAGATAATTTTTATAATATTATACCTACACTTTGCAGAGGTTTTAGTATAAATGAATGTTGTCCTTTTCCAAAGTTTATTTTTTCCTTATCAAGATAACATATGGTTTCGGATGTTTTCATTCTTAGTATGATTAATTATGTTAGTTGTTTTTTCTAATGATGAAGCATCTTAGCATCTCTGTGATTTAATTTTTCAAGTAGATAATCTTTCAAGTGGATGGCTGTGTTCTATTCTTTAATTGATTAAAAAAAAACCATAGCAAATATTTACAAAATATACTCCAAACTTTCATGTACTTCAGACTAGAGATGTCAAACTCACAGCCCATTGCCACAGGCATTTTTCTAAGTCAATATGAAGCTTGAAGAAATCCATTTCTATTTTAGAATGTGTACCCAGTAGCCACTAGCCATTATGAGACCAGATGAGAACAATTCACCAATACCCACCAAAAAAAAAATGAAACAGTGCCCAGCAGCTACAACTGTACCCAGCAGCCACCATGGGACCAGTAAAATGGCAATCAGCTAAGACTAAATGCACAGCAATCACTACAAAAACAATGAGAACCAGCATTGCTACATACCTGAGGGGGTACAGACTCTGGAAACCCCCTTGGACTCCCTTTAATCTCCTCAGCTTTCATTATTGCTACACCCAGTTCCCTGTTACCCCTAACCTAGCCCAGGTCTTCATAGTCTGGTTGCCTCAGGCTACTTCCCACCCTATTGATCCTATCTAAACTCCATTCTCCTGGTTCCCGCTCCAGCCTCCAACCTCTGATCACCCCAGCCTACTTGCCACTCCCATCAAGATCCTCCCTAGACCCCTCCTTCAATCAACATAGACTACTTGGCCAACTCTAGACCCCTCCCACAGTCTTTCTGTATATAAGATCCATCTTGTTTCCATGAAAGTGTTCAGGTTCCTTAAGAGTCTAGCTAATGCTCAGATTCAATCTGGCCCACTTGCATTAGGGATACAAATGCTCCTTAAGAGTCTGGCCAATATGACAGATCCTTAATAACCTTTGTTTTTCCTTGACTGAAAGAAGGCTTGGGTCTAATTCAATTGGGCAGGACCCGTATGTCACTATTTCAAGGTGTCCGTACTCCTAAACTTCAACATACCCAATGAAAATGACCCACTAGTAGATAGCAGTGCAATGACATCATCCAAAGACGTGAGCAGACCTGCCTCGTTGGAGGTGTGAGTGTCCCAGCAACCCTGAAGTGCTATAGATGTGTTGCTCCTCCACAAATGTGCTCTAGCTTCATGTATTCAATATGTATGTGCTCAGCATGCAAGATGATCATGGGTTTCCATTCTCCACAGTGATTGCATGTATTTTGAGGAGAGTATACCCTGGATATTCAGTGTTGTATAGTGGGTAAAGACCTGGGAGTCAAGAAATCTGAGTTCAAGACCCATATCTGACTTGTACTGGCTCTGTGACTCTGGGAAGGTAACTTAGCTTCTCATCACTCCCAGATACTGCTCTATAACCAATCAATAAGCATTTATTAAATGTCAAGCACAGCTAAACATGGCACTAGTTGTTAGGAATAAAAAATTTTTTTTAAATGAAAAACTTCTTGTTCTTGAGAACCTTATATCACATCAGGAGAGACAATATGTATGTATATTGAGGCAGTTAGGTGGTACAGTGGTTAGAGTACTGGTCAGAAAGACCTAAGTTTAAATACTATCTCAGATACTGTGCAAGTCCCTTATCCTCTGTTTCAATTTCTTCTGCTGTTATATAATGGGGATCATAGCAGCACCTACTTTGCATGGTTATGGGTTGGAAGGATCTAATTAGATAGTATTTGTAAAGTCCCTGGAACAGTGCCTGGAACACAGTAGGTGCCATATAAATGTTTATTCCCTCCCTCTCCATGTATATGCAGAACAAAAATAAATCAACTCAAGATAGTTGAATAGAAGACAATTGAGGAGGGTTTGAGCAATTGGGAAGATCAAGAAAGGCTTTGTGTAGAAGGTGATACTTTAACCAAGTCCTGAAGGAAGTGAAACATTCTATGAGATGGAGTTAAGAAGGAACTTTATTCGGGCATGAGGCATGGCTAATGCAAAGAAAGGCACAGAGATGAGAGATAGAGTACTGTGTGTGAGAAATAGAGATCCATTTGGCTAAATTATGTAGCATAGAGAGAGAAGAGTAGTATATAATGAGGCCTGAAGGGTAGATTAGGGACAAGTTGTTAAGAGCTTTAGGAGCCAAAAATTTTAAAGAATAAATTTAAAAGGTGTTTGTATTTTATCCTAGAGACAATAGGGTACCACTAGCACTTATTAAGTGGGGTAGTATTCATCATCAGACCTGTGCTCTGAAACTACAAATTGCAGCAAAGGTACCAATTTGCACTGGTAGAGGAAGTCTCTCACTGGGAGCTCTCTACACTAATGAAATAACAAAGATCTGGTTGTTATTTTTAATGCCTTAGGTTTATGGGGGCAATATTTTATTTTAACTATTTATTGGCAATGATGACAAAAGATGGAAATGGTCAATGTTGGAGGCTCTGTGGAGAGATAGAAATACTTATACATTGCTGGAGAAGCTGCACAAAGATGATTCTGGAAACCAATTTAGAATTATGTAAATAAAGTAAGTAAAATATCTATACCCTTTGACCCAGAGATACAAGGGAAATTTAGTTAAAGTAATAACAAACAAAAAAAAAGTATCCCCCAAACCATAATGAGGAATCAGTAAATGTCTGAAGTGAAGATGATGATTATGTTTATGTTTAGCATGCACTTCTGGAAGGGAGATAGGAGGAAGCTTTGTCACGTTAACAAAGTACTAAGAAAGGTTCTAATAGTAATTTAAAACTGACATTTGTAAAACATAAGCATCTAGAAGGTAGGAACTTTCTGTCTCTGTCTCTGTTTCTGTCTCTGTCTCTCTCCCTCCACCCCCCCCCCCTTAGTCTTTGAAACTCTGTGAATTTGTACATTGCTCAATTTCTTTCTTTCCTTCAGTCTTTCTATTTTTCTTACTTCCTTCCTCAGGTTTTCCTGACTCCAGAACCAGCACTATATCCACCATACTAGGCTGCTTCTCTTTCATTTCTTCTTTCATTTTCTTTCACTTCATTTCATATTCTTTCATTTCATTCATTTCTTTCCTTCTCTCTTTTTCTCCCATTGAGCCTTTATCCCTGTTTCTCCTCCAACTTTTTGACTCCCATTTTCTCATTCTTTCTCCTTCCCCCACTTACTTTCAATCTCTCCTCTTCAACTGCCCATTGCATGGAACAGTAGTATATCCATTAATATAACTGTGTTGTTTCATTTCTTTAATACAGATTTGTGTTCCCATTGCCCTTAATTTTGAAAGCATGTGTATGTTTCATTTGTATATTTTGTTTATTTTTTAAGAGCCCTCTCTCCCTCCCTCTAAAACTGAACATCATTCAAATTAAATTTTAATGATTTTACTTTATGTAGTCCATATCTCCCATGACTTATCTTTTCTATACATCTATGACCTGTTTAGAGAAAAAAAAATGGTTACCAGTTTCTGAGATGCTGGTTCTCTCACTTCCTCTTTGCTCAATTCTAAACCACAAACTGTTCCTGGTTTCCATGGCATATTTTTTACCCAAAATTCTGTATTACTTTAAATATTCCTCTTACAACCAACTGGCTGTTAATTATGTAAACTTCCTTTACCCCCAACTTTCTACTAGGAATATTGCCCCAAGTTCCCACATCAGCATCTGCTAACTCAATGTCCTTAAGCGTTAGGTAAAAAGTGTCATTGAAACTATCCATTATATGAAGCTGAAATATTTTATCAGTATGGTTATGGAACTTCATTACTGGGACCTTCTTTTGTCATCCTCTGTCTTCTTATAGGCTACCATATCCTGTCACATGTCACCTACATCTTGTATTTAAAGAATCATTCCCATCTTAATTTTCAGCCACTACTAGATAACATAGTTATAAGGCTGAAAGAATCACAGAATTATTGCTTTCTGCACTCTGTTTCACAAAGCTGTTGGGAAGATCCGTAGAAATTATATGTAGAAGCATCGAAAGTTCAAGGGAAACTAGGTCATCTTTGTCTCAATTCTTACCTAACCTTTAATCACTGAATTGGCCTTGCCTCAGACAAACTGAGACCTGGGAAAGTCTTTAGCTTAAAAAGCCAAGTTCTCCCATTACACCCTGGGCCATTGCCAGTTGTCTCTACTTATGTGTTGCTGCTGGACTCTGATGACTCTAGGAGAGTGAGGCTAATGACTTTGCACAGCCCTGCCTCACTTAAATCCAATTCATTTGCAAGTAAGACATCACCCTCCTGATGCCATCAGTCCTCTTCAAGAAGGAAGGATGAACAATAACAACAGACCCTTTGGAGGACCAAAGGTCATAAAAGCTTGGCAAATTGGAATGTGCATAGACAAACATTTCCCAGATTCGTATAGTTTCTAATCCTTTGGCCTTGAAAACATTTGCTGAGCCTTTTGGTGCACATGCATGGAGAGATATAGACAAAAGAAGGGAAAGGAATAACCATTCTGCACTCTATGGATGTCTTTCCAGTAAGGAGTAGGATAGGTATCCTGCTGCAGTGATTTCAAGCAAAAGTAAACAAAAGCAAGAATTCCAAGAGTAGACATAAAATGTTGGCCTGACTGGTGGAGTTCTAAATATGGTTGTGGAGGAAATTCTCTTTGCCAAAGTTTATAGTATAGTAGCAGTTTGTGAGACAACTTGTGATTCTGTGAAAATCGTGAAATTATACTAGGAATAATCTGTACTGAATTTAAGAGGCAAAGCCCCATTTACCTTCTTGAATAGCTCTAGGGAGGAGGGAAGCTACTGGACTGGGAACAATACACTGCCTTAGTTTACTTAATATTTAATTACTTGTCTTTTATATGATAATTTTAGTAGGGTTAATGGAATATAGGTCTTCCCAGTCCATTAATAGGCCTATGGAACCACATGTGTCCTCTTTTTTCCTGGAACAGGGGCCATGTTCCCAGGTCTAAAGGTACACAGGTATTTCATTTGTTTGGGTTTTTTTGGTTTTGGCAGAGCAATTGGGCTTAAGTGACTTGCCCAAGGTCACACAGCTAGTACATGAATCAAATGTCTGAGGCCAGATTTGAACTCAGGTCCAACTGACTCCAAAGCAGTTTGCTCTACTCAACTGCACCACCTAACTGCCCTGGTACACAGGTATTTCAATCAGGATGTCTTGTTGCTTTGAGGTCTGGCCCAGCACACAGCTGTGATACATCCTGAGTCACATAGAACCCATTGAGGGAGGAACTTACCTAAGAAGGAGCTTGCTTAGGGGGATACTTGTTTACTGGGAGACTTGCTTGTAGGAAGGCTTTCACACCTTTTGGTACCAAGCTAATTAGGCACTGAGTCACAGGGTTGTGATGCCTTCTGGTGATGAGCCTATTAGCCAAAAGTGTATCTATATTCTGAGGTGAGATTTTGCTTTGGGGGCTTGCTCATGAGAAGGACCTTTTGATTCCCTGGATGGGACTCTGAGTAGCCATTGTTAAGAGCCACTAGCACCACCACCCCACCCCCAACTACTTCCCCTATCTGGTGGTGCATGTACATGGTTGTATTGCTTTGTTCAAACAGTTGGAGCCCTGTCCATTGAATCTCTGTACTAACTTCTCTGCTTGTGTTTTCTACTTATCTATAATTAAAGTAAGATTGTTGACCCCTTTAAAAGTTGTCTTTCCTTTGGAAAAGCAGATCAAAGAACCTGTGTTGGCAGGCCATCCTGGGTGTGCCAGGATGCTTCATGCTACATTTGCGGCAGCAAGCAGGGTTGCAAAATATCCCATTGCTGTTACAAAAAGCACTAAAGTCTTGGTCCAAGAAAGGCTAAGCTGAATGGTTTCTAGATAGCATCAAAACCTGGGAATCTGAGGAAAATTTACCTGGCCAAGGTTATCAGGCATATTGGAGAAGCCTACTGGGCATCAAGATGGGAGAGGCAGCATGGAGTGTCCACCCTGGGATCAGGAGACAACTAGGTGGTGTGGCGGGTAGAGAGCATTAGGCCTGGAGTGAAGAGTGACTGTTATTTGAGTGAGGGAAGACTGTGCAAAGTCACACTTTCTCCTCCAGAGCCATCCGGGTCCAGTGGGCTAATACTCATCAGGACAACTAGAGATGGCCTAGGATGCAATGGAAGCAAAAGCAACTTTTTATATTGTTATATTTTGTTAGATAATTGACTCACTGTAAGAATTTTAAGTAGGTGTGCTCAGTTTGGCACCTATACACCACCAGAAGAAGGGAAGGCCCCTCTTCCATTTCTTCATTAGGCTATATATCTGGACTCATTACAAGTCCTAGAGTTGGAAGTCATGCCAAGATCTTCAGAGGATAATGTGTCTCCCAGAGGGATAAGAATCCTATCTTTAACTATTTCCTCCACTTCTCTAGAGTTATGTCTCACAACCCTCTCTTTAGAGGGGAGAGGAAAGGCAATGAATGAGTGGGGATCAACCATGGTGAGGAACCAAAGGTTCTATGTGTGTATATGAAATAGGCTGATTCAGCTTTAGTTCCCCAACCTTCCAGGTCATCATATGTAGGTTAGGGGGTGGAGGAGGATGGTATCTTTATTTGCTTTCCTTACCTAGATGGAATAACACAAATTTCTTTTCCTTCTTCTCCACTGGAAAATAGTCACTTGAAAATATCTACCTAATGTATTTCATACAAATGGGCACATCCAGGGTTTTTTTTATGCAAACAAGTCACTTATAAAAAATTATATCTTCATTTTCACTAATTTCTATATAATTTTTTTCATCCAAGTTCACATACCTCACAAAATCTATCCTCTCTAGGGGGTTCAAGGATTCTTGTTTAAGAATTCTTGTTCTACAACATTGTGCAATGACAGCCTTTGATAGACTTAATTCTTCTCAACAATGCAGCGATCTAAGACAACTCCAAAAGACTCATGGTGGAAAATTCTGTTCACATTCAGAGAAAGAACTATGGAATCTGAATGCATATTGAAGCATATTGTTTGCTCTCTCTCTCTTTTTTTGTTTTGTTCCTTCTTTCTTGTAGTTCTTCCCGTTGGTTCTAATTCTTCATTACGACATGACTAATGCGGAAATGTGTTTAATATGTATATATATGTAGAGCCCACATCAGATTGTATGCCCTCTTGGGGAAGAGGAGAGGAGGAGAAAATTTAAAACTCAAAATCTTACGGAAGTGAATGTTGAAATCTGAAAATAAATTAATTAATTTTTTAAGAAAGAAATTTAAAAAAAATTCTTCCTCTAAAGCTATAAAAAGCAGAATAGGTGCTGCTATTCATCTATGGAGGGAATTAGTTTGTTCCTTGGGAGTTCTTCACACTTGTGAAATCACAAATCTATTTTTAATAATAAATTATTCATCTCAGTGTATTTTTCTTGATGTGGGTTGGTTTTCTACATTATTTCCATGAAGGCACTTGTGCTTTCCTCTAAAAGGTCAAAGGTGAGCCTACTTCAAAGGCAAAAACTGTTGGGGGCAGAGAATAATTCAGATGGTTCAGAGAGACAAGGAGATCTCCTTGTACCCTGTTCCCCATGCTTGAGCAACCCACCTGCTCTGCCTAGGCTGTCACTCTCTCACTGAAGAGCTAGATCACCTCCTTCTTTTAAGCTTCATGAAAACTTCTTTCAAGAAATGAGAATTCACAGAATATTAGAACCACAGGGGACCTTAACGGACATTTAGTCCATTCTGGTTAATTGACAAATGTGAAAATTTTAACCCAGAGAGAAGATGGGACTTGTCCAAAGTTACTCAAATAGTTGATGCCAGAATACAGACTTTGGACTCCTGGTACAATGTTCTTTCCATTGTTCTATAACAATAATAACAAAATATCGGGGAACTGGTTTTGTTTCAGCTACATCTGTGAATTCTTCTCTGTAGAAAACTCTCTCTACTAAAGAAGATTAGCCCCTCATCGCCAATTTCAATCCTAGAGAGCTGCCTGAAGCTCTAATTAAGCACCTTGACCAGGGTCACAGCTATTATGTGTTAGAGGTAGAACTTGAACCTGGGCCTTTGTGATTGAGGCCAGTTCTCTGCCTAGTTTGCCCTGCTGACTCTTAAGAATTCATTATATTTGCCACTTTCCAGTTCCCAGTGGGCTTTCATATATGCTTTTTCATTGATCCTTAGAACAAAACAGAGCATCAGTCAGGTCAGGTGTCATTATCCAAATTTTACGTATAAAGAAACTTGGGCCCAGAGAAGTTAATTTTAAATCTTAAATTGAAATCTGATTCGAAGTCCATTTTGAAATCAAGCAACTTCCTGAGCCAAATGAAAGACGGACTGGATGGGGGAGACACTTGAGGCCAACCAGAAGGCTATTGTAATAATAATGTGTGAGGTAATAAAGACCTGCACCAGGGTGACAGCAGTGTCAGAGAGGAAAAGAGGTTGTATATGAGGGATGTTGTGAATAGACCCAACTAGACTCTCCAAAATTGTGCTCCTTAGAAACCTTGGGTTCATCAAAGGAAAAAAAATATTTGTAATAGAAAAGAAGGAAGTTTTGATGACAGACAAGCACACATACACCCACCAAATCCCTGTATTTCTAATCTGTATCAGGCCTTATGCAGTTTAATGGAATCAAAAAGTTGGACTCTTATTGGTAACTAAAGAACTGTATTGTTTGTTATTCTGCCTTCACAAAATGTGGGCATTGGGGCATACATGTGGATTCTTAGGTTCAGTTTAAAAAAAAACAGGATTTATAGTCAGAGAATCTGAATTCAGATTTTGGCTCTGTTACTACTACTTGTGAGACCTTGGGCAAGGCATTCTGCAACCTTCAGTATCATCACCTGTAAAATGGGAGAATTGTACAAGAAAACATCCAAAAGCCTTCCAACTTTAAACAAATGAGCTATATTTTATATTATTGCTCATTATGGCTCAGTGTACAAAATTGAGCAGAGGCAAACAGATGGGTTTACATCCAAAACTCTGACAAAATAAATAGTTAACAACTAAACAGCCCTTTAAGGAACATAAAATTCCCCAGAAGAATGTAATTGCAATGATCATGAATTTGGGTTTATATTTAGGGATCTTGAAGCACAATGATTATTATATTATCCATGGTTCCAACAAAATTATACTTATAAAATATGGCTGCATGATTCAAACAAAATTACAAGGGCATTTTACCAACGAAAGAGTGAATTTAAGAAGAAAATTCTCAAAATTTTCAGGGATAATGTGATAAAGTAGAAACCCTCCCCTCCCCCCACCCCCAATCTTGGTTCATGTCTATAAAGGAAAACATGAAAATCTTGGCTAAACAATTTAATTCATGGTTTTAAAAATGACCACAACAAGATAAGTGGAAAGAACAACAGCAAAAAGATATTGAATGACATGTAATTATAATGAACAAGCTTGGATCCAGAAAAGAGGTTTGTTTGTTTGTTTTTTTAATGTATCTCCCTCTCTTCATTACAGAAATGGAGGACTATGAATGTAGAATTTCACATGAACTTTCAGACAGAGATGATATATGTTGGTTAGTTGTGCTGAACCATTCTTTTTCTCTTTATTTTTTAAACCTTTGTACATGAAGTGGCTTGCTGGGGAGAGGAGAGGAGAAGAACATAAGTGGAAATTAATTTTTTCATAAGCAAGAAAATCATGGTGAAGCACCTCCTGAAATGAGCTATCCCATTCAATACTATGAATAATTACAAAACACTTTTTGATGGCAATTATATTCTACTCACCAAGTATGCTGTTTATAATATTCCTAGCATTACAAGATTGATTTGAAGATCCCTCCACTGGGCTCTGATGTTTGGGGTTATAGTTTTGACCAATTCACCCGCTACCCACCCTCTCACTATTCATGGGTTTTGCCTTCCATCTTCATTTTAGTCTCTGGAGAAATGGGGTCCTTTCCTATTTGGTCCACAGGTAAACATAGTCAAAATTAAGATGGTGTTGTCATCACTTCCTTTACCAAAGAAGCTTATGTTTCTGTCTTCTTCTGCCTTAGGAATCAATTGTAGCTTTGTTTTGTTTTGTTTTTTTCTAATCTCCTTGGTCAGCCTATGGTACAAAGAAAAAAAAAAGACATATTAGAGAGGAGGCTTAATAATGGTCAAGTGAAAAGTTGGAATATCATGGGAAATGGGGGGGGGTGGCAATTCTGCCACAGGCTACTCTATAGCAGGCCTATACCATTCTCTTGCTATCTTAGTTCTTCTCCCTGCCCATCTTCCTGTACTTCATCAATTGCCCAGATTTCTGACTTGGTATTCCTATTCTTCTCTCCCCCATTTAAAAAAAAAGAATTTTATTTTTTCAATGAACAAAAATAAGTTTTCTGTCCTTCTGATCCTCCCACCCTTCCTATTGGGAAAAGAAAAAAGAAAACCCTAATAAAAATATAGTCAAGCAAAACTCATTCCTGAATTGGCCATATTCAAAAATATATATGTCTCAGTCTGCACCCTCAGTTAATCACTTCTCGATCAGGAGGTAATTAACATGTTAGAACAATGTTGCTAGAAGCTGCTGTGGAAGTGAAAGACCAACAAGAGCACACAGGAGAGCTGCTAGCAGATTCTTTGAACTGCTTTTCTAAGGAAAGCAACTTTAAGGGATTAACGATATCACTTTAATTAAACATACATACATATATGTATATATACACATATATTCATATATACATATATATGTATGTACATTATATATATATATATATCATTCATTTAGTTCAGGAGGAAAAGTGAGCACCCAGAACTTCAAGAAAAGTATAAACAGAAATTACAAGCAGAAATTATATAAACAGAGCAAATAACACACAGAAATCAACAGACGGGCCTCTAACTGTCTGATCAGGGCATTACCTATACGGTTACCAGAAAGGCACCAACATCTGGGTTTTCAAAGCCAGGGGGGCTCCTATGGCTACCCAGAGTCTTGTCTGGGCAAATCACCAACACTATTCCAATGAGTGTACCCCCAAAAGCAAAACACTAACCTCAGAGCTCATATACCCTGTTCAGGGCCCTGAGGGCTCAGAGCCTACTTAGCAAAAGGGGTGTGGGAAAGATCTTTCATCACTGGCACCATGTCATATACATTGTTTCCAATCAATGCCTCCTGCTTCAAACATAGGCAAGACTCAAAGACATCCAATTGCCTCAGTTTACTCCAAAACAAAAGACCCCACTTTGCTCACCATTACATTTGAAAGGCAAGACTCATCAAAGGTACTTGATTACCTCAGTGCTGAGAAGCACTCCAAAACTAGAAACAAAAGGTCCCATTTTACCTGCCCCATTCAAGCAAAGGCAAGACTCAATAAAGGCACTTGATTGCTTTAGCATTCCAAAAGAGAAAACAGTAAAAATATCCCACCCTTATTACCATTACACATTTCATCATAAGTCCTCTGGAATCGTGATTAGACTTTGTATTGATCAGAGTTCTTAATTGTTCCAATTTATGGTATAAATTATTCTCATGGTTCTATTCATTTCCCTCTGCATATGTCTTCAAACAAGAGTTCATACAAGTCTTCCCAAGTTTCTCTGAAACCATTTCTTTCATCATTTAGTATACCATAAGAGTATTCCTTTACATTCATATACTATAACTTATTCAGCCATTCCTCAATTGATGGGTCTCCCTTTATTTTCCAGTTCTTTCCTATTATAAAAAGAGCTACAAAAATATATTTTGAACATATAAGTCCTTTTCTTCTCACTTTGTTATATTTGGGATATAGGTCTCATTAGTAGTATCACTGAGTCAAAATGTATGCGTAGTTTACTAACCTTGGGCTTAATTCAAAATTACTTTTTTTTCATAATGACCAGACCAATTCATAGCTTAGCCAACAGTACATTAATGTATCTATTTTCTTGCAGCTTTTCCAGCATTTGTTATTTTCCTTTTTGCTCAATTTTACCAATCTAATTAGTGTGAGATAGAACCTCAGAATTGCTTGAACTTTCATTTCTCTAGTAGTAATTTAGAATATTTTTCATATGGCAATTGATAATTTGGATTTCTTCCTTTAAAAATTGCCTGAGAGAGGATTCAGGGAAGACAGCAGAGTAGTAGGTCAGAAAACTTTTGGCTCTCCAAATTTCCTCCACAAAAAAAAAAAAACAGAATATTGCTTCAAAGAGAATGTAGAGCAGCAGAAATAAACAAAAGTCAGGGTAAAGCAGTTTTTCTCCTAAGACAACCTAAGAAGACTCTAGGAAAGACCTGAGTTAAGTACAAGCACCTCCAGGCCAACTCTGCCACAAGGAGTAAGATCACTTGTGGGATAATGTGACCAGCAGTAACTCAGGAGTGAGAGGAGACCCAAGGTTGAGCCCTAGGACAGACGTCAGAAAATAACAATAAGAAGAACCTGAGGCTTGGGGCATTACTCCCCATACCACCTGACTAGAACTTGATCCCACTAATAGCTGCAAAAAATTAAAATAAAACAAAAAATAAAGAAAAATGAGCAAATAAAGGAGAGAGAAGTCAACCGTAGATAGCTACTATGGTAGCTATACTATAGGTATACTATAGAGTATAGGTATACTATAGAGCTACTATGGTAGCTATACTATAGGTATATTATAGAGTATAGGTATACTATAGAGAAGATTTGGGTTCATATTTGGAGAAAGATAATGGAGCTAAAAAAGCTACTTCTTTTTTGTTTGTTTGTTTTTGGCAGGCAATTAGGGTTAAGTGACTTGCCCAAGGTCACACAGCTAGTACATGTGTCAAGTGCCTGAGGGCAGATTTGAACTCAGGTCATCCTGACTGCAGGGCTGGTGCTCTACTCACTGTACCACCTAGCTGCCCCACTGCTTCTTTTTCAATAAGAAATGTCAAATGGTCCCAAACACGAAAAGCTTTCTTAGAAAAACTTTAAAAGGACTTTAAAAATCAAAGAGAGATTGATGAAAAATCAGGAAAAAAATAAGAGCCATCCCAATAAAATCAAGAAAATTATGAAAAGTCAACCAACTTATATAGAGAACCAAAAACTTAAGGAAGAAAATAATTCCTTGAAAACTAGAATTGGGCAAAGAGAAGCTAATGACATTCTAAAACACACACACACAAAAAAAAATAAAACAAAATCAAAAGAATGAAAAAAATAGAAGAGAATATGAAACACCTCATCAGAAAAACAACTGACCTGAAGATCAGGAAATAAGAACATATCGAGGAGAAATAAGAATATTGTACTGTCTGAATGCTAGAATGTCTGAATATTATATAAAAAGGTACTGTCTGAAAATTATGATTTAAAAAAAGAATCTTGATATAATATTACAAGAAATTGTCAAGGAAAATTGTGTTGAAGTTCAAGAACAAGAAGGCAAAGCAGAAATAGAAAAAATCCACCAATTAACACCTGAAAGAGATCCCAAGAGGAAAATTTGCAGGAATATCATAGCCAAGTTTTAAAGGTCACAAATTAAGGAGAAAATAATTGGAAGCAACAAGAAAAAAATGATTTAAATATTGTGGAGCTACAATAAGAATTACCCAAGATCTAGCAGCAACTATATTGAAGGACTATAGGTCTTGGAATATTATATTTCATAGAGTAAAAGAGCTGGAGTTATAACCAAGGGCAATTTACCCAGAAAAGTTAAATATAATCCTGAATGGGGTAAAAACTGACATTTAACAAACTGAAAGACTTTTAGTTATTTGTAACAAAAACAGCAGAACTTAAGGGAAAATTCAACATATAATATCCAGGAGAAATATAAAGTACACATTAAGGACCAATTGTAACGGACTCAATAAGGTCAAATCATTACTTCATATATATATATATATATATATATATATATGTATATATATATATGTATGTATGTATATGTATATGTATATATGAAAATATTATCAGTTCTATTATGACTGTCATTTTTATTTGGATAATTTGAAAAAAAAAAAAAAGCCTTGGGCTGAGCTGAGTATGATGGGGTGAATCTAAAAAAAAACATATAGGGAGAGATAAAAAGGAGCAATTATCTAGTACAAATGAGGAAAAAAAAAAAGAAAAGAAAAAATTGATACTGAAGAAGCTAGCAGGGGGAGGGCAGGCAGTATTGAAACCTTACTCTCATCAGGAATGATGAGAGTTAAAGAGGAAACGACATGTGTGTGTGTACGTATATGTATGTATATATATATATATGTGTGTGTGTGTGTGTGTGTGTGTGTGTGTGTGTGTGTATACATATATATACATATATATGGCATAGAAGTCTTTCTATATTCAGAAAGAAATAAGAGGGCAAGGGGATAGGGTGGGAGAAGAGAATAAGGGAGGAATTTTTGAAGGAATGGGTAGGTTAAGGTATAAGAGGGCAAGGTAGTGGGTAGAAGTAAAGCAGAGGAGTGAGGAAGAATAGGAGTAGGGTGAGAAGGATAATGAGGAAAAATTGGAAGGAAGAAAATATACAAAAAGTAACTATAACTTAGAATGTGAATGGGATGAATTTACCCATAAAATGGAAGCTCATCGCAGATTAAAAATTTGAATTCAAAAGTATGTTGCTTTTAGGAAATGCTATAAAAATGAGAGATATACACAAACATAAAATAAAGGTCAGGAATAGAATTTACTATATAGGAAAAGCAGGGGTAGTAATCATGATTTCAGAAAGTTAAAACCAAACTAGATTTAATCAAAAGAGAAAAATATGGAAACTATACTATGTGTCAGTCATATTAATTAATATTGTTTTAGACCATTTAAAATAACTAGACAATATAAAATATCTGAATGTATACCTGCCAAAACAGACACAGGAACTATATAAATATAAACATGGAACACTTTTCATACAAATAAAGTTATATCTAAATAATTGAAGTAATATTTATTGTTCATGGGTAGGTAAAGCCAATATATTTTTAAATGACAATTTTACCTAATTAATCTATTTCTGCAATGCCATTCTAATTAAATTACTAAAAAAAAATCTTACTGAGTTAGGAAAAATAATAAGTTCATTTAGAAGAACAAAAAATCAAGAACTCTAAAGAATCCAGCGGGGGAAGATATAAAAAAAAGCATATCCAATAGTATTTGACCATATTATGAGGTGAGAGCATTGTTGAAGTATAAAATGCACAATTTCAATTATTTTAAATTAAAATTTTCTTATGTAAATGAAACCTATACAGCCAAGAATAGAAGGAATGTAATAAATTGGGGAGAAAAAAACTTTCATAGACAATCTCTCAGATAGAATGGGATTGGGATAGAATATTGCTATGCTGTAGGAAATGATGAGCTGGTTGATTTAGAAAAACATAGAAAGACTTGGACTTATGAAACAAGATGCTATCTACCCTCAGAGAAACAGATGACAAGTAGAAATTAGCATAGTACGATCTTACACATGTGTATGAGTGTATATGTGTATATATGTGCATGTTTATAGGTATATATGTATAATATATGTGTATGTATGTGTGTATGCATATCCCCACTTAATTATAACCTTCTTGGGTGGGAGGAGGAGGAGGAGTTGTGAGGGGGAGGGAGGTGGAAATAAAGTATAAAGTACACAGCAGATAACAAAAGAAAACTTACAAGGAAGCATAGAAAAGTTGGACAACTCTGAATATTGTCTAGCATTTATTATACAGGTTTTCTTGAAATGGAAATATATTGTTTTATATTGAATCCTCTCTTACATTCTGCTGTGTACATGGCAATTTTTTTTGTTTTCTTATTTTGTACTTAAGTTTAAAATAAATTTAAAAACTTAAAAAATAAAAGAAAAATAGAATAACAGCAAAAAAAAAAAGAAAATTGCCTCTTCATATCTTTTGATCATTTATCAATTAGGAAATGGTTTTCTTCTCATAAATCTGAATTCATTTATAATACATCTTAGAAATGAGACATTCATTGGAGAAATTTGTTAAAAAAAAATTTTCTCAGTTACCTCCTTACCTTCAATTTTAGCTACATTGGTTTTGTTCACATAGCATCTTTTTAATTTTATATAACCCCACTCCCAGTTTTTTTTTTAAATAAAATTCCTTTTACTTCTTCACAATTTTGCCCCATAGATGTAATCATCTATCCACCTGGACCAGTTAGTCTCCTTCTACCGTCTTGCTTAATCCTTTTATAATACTTCATCTGGATGGCCAATAATACACATTTAAATGTCAAAAGAAACTGCCCAAGGAATTGCACAATCCCTTCCCCTCTCCATTCACTCATTGTCATTACCTTTAAATTTAGAAACCTTTAAGACCCTATTCTTCTCTTTCAACAAACAGGTCTGACATCTGGCAAGGAAATGAGTGAAGGGTAGAAGGATGTCTACCTGAAGGATGTCAATGTCGCTAAGTTCAATTATTTTAGAGAAACAGAACATTTAGCATACATCAGTATGGACGAGAAGCACTTGTGCTGGGGAAAAGGCCAAATGGGACATTGAAGAGAACATTGCATTTAGAGTCAGAGAACCTGGGTTTGAATCCCAGCTCTGCCAATTACTACCTATGCGGCCTTAGCCAAGTTACTTCTCTGGGTGTTAGTTAACTTATCTGTAAAATGAGGTGGTAGGACCAGATGGCTTCTAAGGTCCCTTCTAACTCAAAATCAATGATTCCATGAAAGATTTAGAGTCAGAAGATTTAAATTCCAGCTTTTTATTACCAACATGACCTTGAACAAATCACTAGGTGTTAGTTTCCTCACCTCAAAAATGGGAGGTTGGTGTTATATTCTTTGTCTGGAAAATTAATGCTTTGACTCAATTAGATATCCTCTAAGGCCTGCCCCAATTCAAATTCATGATTCTATGTTACAGAAGAAAGGCATTCAGAAGTGTGTGAACCCTAAGTAAGCCTCGGGACCTTTGTTGGACAACATCTACTTTAAACTCGTTGAGGGCAGGGACTGTCTTTTTTCATCCTTATATCCCCAGCACTTAGCACAGTGCTTGGCACATATATTATGCTTATTATATGTTTCTTGATTGATCGATCTCTGCTACACTTACTACCTTATATTGCCTCATATCATAGGTATTTGTGAACATGTCTATTATTATTAATGACAATAATAGCTAACACTTGTATAGTTTGTTTAGTGTTTTATATATTTACATAAATGTATATAATGGTTTAAAGTTCACAAATCACTTCCTAAATATTATTTCATTTGATCCTCACATTAGGAGGTAGGTACAGTTAACCTGTGCCTACCTCAGTTTTTTCATCTAAAAAATAGGATAATAATAGTACCTATCTCCCCTAGTTGTATAACCATAAAATAGACGATATTAATAAAGTGCTTTGCAAACCTTAAAGCACAATATAAATTCTGGCTATTGTTATTATCCTAAAGATGAGGACACTTGGGCACAGAGAGGTTAAGTGTTTTGCCCAGGGTCATACAGTTAGTGTCTAAGGCTGGATTTAAACTCAGAACTTCTTGACTCCAAATCCAAGACTTCACTACGCCGCCTAACCAACCCCCTTTCCCAAACCATCTAAAATAGTGTCTTGAACAAAGATCTTCATCGATATTTTATGAACGAATGTAAATAGCTCATCTTTAAAGGAAAAAGCACTCAGGTGGAAAGAAGTGGTCAAGACTGCCCTGGACCTCCCAAACCTAACAGCCCAGCACACTCACCTTTAGTTTTTAACTTTAAAAGGATTCAAGTTGTGGATTTTAAATGACTTCAAGCAGCACCGAAGAGAATTGGGGCATTTCCCAATTTTAAATTCAGATGTTAGACAATTACTCCGACAAAGGGCAGTACCATAGCCACAAATCTTGTCATCGATGCCACTTCTTACTGTACAAAAGAAAGAGCTGCTTAGGTCAGAAGGCCCCGAGCCATGCCTGTGAACTTCTGGAGTGGGACCTCAGTGATATTCTTCTTTGAGGACTAACAGACTAAAACTACAAGTGTAGTTCAGAAGCTGGCATGTGCGTGTGTACCACTTCAGGTAACTTGAACCTCTAGGGTGCTTCACTTCCCACTTCAAACCCAAACGATCCTATCCCCTAAGGAAAGTCTGTCACACTGATGGACCCATCAATATCCTAACGTCCTAGGCTTTGGGAAGGACTACAGGTCTTATAGTTCCTAAGTAGCAGCCTGCCTACCTCTAGCCTCAAATCTTCTCCTCATTGGTGCTCAGCCCCAAGCAGAAGTCAAGGTCTACCCTCACTCCTGTCTTCACCCTTCTTTGGAGGGGTTGTCTTGGTCAACCAAAGGTTGGAGTGTCTTACTACAAGCCTGCAAGCTATTGAATTTTGACTTCTTGGGCCATTTTTCTAGTCATAGGATTATAAAATAGAGATATTTAGAGTTGAGCAAAACCTAGTAGGACACTAAAGACACTGAATCCAATCTCACTCATCTTAAAGAGGAGGAAACTGAGGTACAGAGTGCCTGCTCAAGCTTCCTCAGGGTCACACAGCTAGTAACAGTCTAAGGTAGTATTTGAAACTGGACCTTTCTGACTCTTAGGCTATTATACCATTCAAGGATTCCTTCATTGTCTCAGAGGAGAAACAAAGTGGAGTATCGCAGAGTGAAAAGGATGGTGCTGGGTCTTCCCAGTACCCAGGAGCACCACAGTGTAGTGAATAGTGCACAGGACACGGAGCCAGGATGACATGGCTTTGAATTCTGCCTCAAACACTTACCAGCTATATGACCCTGACCAAGTCACTTCATCTCTGCTTGTCTCAGTTTCCTCATCTGTAAAAAGCAAGGATTGGATTCTGTGGCCTCTGAGATCTCTTCCAGCATTAAGTCTATGACCTTATGGTCCTCAGGGGTGAGAAGAAAGAGCTTCATCATAGAGAGCTATGCCTCTCAGGAGAATCCTTCCATTCAGAGCGAAAATATCAAGGAAGATAAGTGGAGTCAAGAGACCTGGTTTTGAACATCAGCACTGACACTTAAAAACTACAAAATGAGAGGTTAGGGTTAGAGTTAAAATAGAACCTTAAGCAACTTACATTCTCTCCCTGAATTATCCCTTTATGTATAGACTATCCCTTCTCTCTGATCTCCTCTATTTCTCAGTTTCTCTTGAGGATGATGCTCTCCATTTTGTCTACTTCCACTCAAGAGGGCAGGGGCTCAGTCACATCTCCATCCCCTCTATTGACCTTCTGGTTGTCTCATTGTCCTCTGTCTTTTCTAGGCACTTTATGTATAAGATAGGCATGAAAATATTCGCAATGTTGCAAGAAAAGCTTTTGGTAAAACAAAAACTACTGTGGGGATATGAGCTATTATTTTTATCTCTAGTTAAGACCTCTCCTGATCTAGGCAAAGATGGAATCTGTATCTCCTTTCCATGGTTGTAATCATCTGCTTGCATAATGTTTGTGGGTGATCTGTTCTCAAACCAATGGTAATTTAGGAGAGGGGAGGAGTTTGGAGGGATTCAAGGAGTGGATTGGAGAGGGTATGGGTTCTGAGCTAAATTCTCAAGAATAGGAGTAAAATGTTGGGGTGCGCAGCTGTATTTCTGAGGCCAATTCAGAAGAAACCTTTATCCCTCATCTAGTGCCCACCATGGAAGCAAGTCTAGCATTTTGCCATACTGTTCTAGAATTCTTCTTGGCACATATCCATTCCTCAAAAGAAATTTTGTTCCCAGTGACTGATGCTAACCCTGATGAGTTGGCTAATGCTGGTAATAAGAGAACATAAGTAAGACTGACAATAAAAGAACCGGACAATTGGAGTCAGCCTAGCCCTGGAAGGTCTTCTATACCAGTTTTGCCACCAGGGTGCCTGATGGGGAGGCTGTCAGAACTGCAGTGCAACTAAATCACCAGGAGTAGCTTGTCATAGGAGCAGGAACGGCAGCCCCAGAGGGAGAGTCAGAAACTGGTTTTTTTTGTTGCTATTGTCTATAGGTTTTGAGAGTGGAGTCAAGTGTGTCCAGTAAGGAATGGGCCATTTCAAGGAGACAAGGTAAGTCAGGGTAACTATTGCCTTAGACTGAAGGACAATAAATCTGAATTACCAGCTAGCAGAGACCTCTGCAAAGACAGAGGACAAGGAAAGAATCAGAAGTCCAATAAAGGGGGTGGAAATGTGACTGATTCCCTGCCCTCATGAGTGGAAGTATGGGATTCAAGACAAAGTGGAGAGCATCATCCTCAAGAGAAACTGAGAAATCAAGGAGGCCAGAGAGAAGGGATAATCTGTGTTCACATTGGATTGATAAAATAAGCTATGTTAATGTGAGAGCCCTAATTTTGGAATAAGGAGATAGAAATTGGCTAGCACATTCCTGTAAATAAAGCAGACATGGAAAAGGGCCTGCTATTGAGAAATACTATGGTATCTATCAATATTACATTCAATATAATACTATTTCAATCAATATAATACCATAATATTAGTATTAAAGTACTTATGGTCAACTTGGGCCATGGAGGCAGGGCCCTACTCTAGGGTTAGAGTTCACATGACAGGATCAGTGGGATAAGTGTATCTCTGACAACTCTGAACACCCCACTATTCCCTCTCATTTAACTCTCCACTGTTTGTACATGATCACACCACAGGCTGCAAAAGAGACCAACTCTCTGGATACGCCAAATTTTTGAGGCTGGGATTGGGGTGGAGGAGTGAAAAGAGTAGGAAGGAGGCAGATAGTTCTCCCAAAAGCAACAGTTTGACAATTAAAGCTTTTCGACAATGAGAAGCATTGAATAGAATGGTAGTGGGAGCCTCATCAAGAAGACACTAGAAAAGCATTTATTGGGATGCTCTAGAAAGCATTTTTCCATTGGGTTAGAGGTTGGACTGGTGACAATTTATGTTCTGTTCCATCTCTAAATTCTAGGACCCTATGAGCTTCTCTCTACCACTTGAGTATAAAAGCCATGCTATACTGGCCCTACAAAGAAATAGAAAAATACAGATAGTGACTGGGAGCCCCCTAGGATTGTTGTTGCCTCCCTGGAGCCTCCACCCATCAACCCCTCTCCAGGTTCATGCATCTTCCTGTGGTGATTCCCATTTTACCTGTAAGCATTTGGACAAGTAAGAGGCAAATAGCCAAAACAAAGAAAAGGCTCCTCATGGCTTAGGTGTTACGAGGAAGACTGGAAGGGTGGTGTTCACTGAGGATAGAGGCCAGGAACAGGTTTATAATGGGTACAATGTTCTTATTAACTGAAGCTTATCGAGACCTATATTTATCATTCAAGGGGGCTGGGTGCATCACTGCAAATTTCAATAACCAACAAAAGAGACCATGGCTGACCAATTATGGGACCTGACCCATCCTATCATTACCAAAGGCACCTTGCAGAACACTATTTCCACCTCCTTAATTTGCTTATCATGTAATATCATGTATCACAGCTATGCATAACATGTACTAGACACTTCATAAATGTTGGTTGGATTGAATTAGTTTTGGTACATTAACCGCCTCCCAATCGGCGAATTCCTTGAAGGCAGGGACAATATCTAAACTCTGCATCTTCTTTTTTCCCCTTCTCTTTCCTCCCTTCACCTCCCCTCTCTATCTTTTTTTCTCTCTCTCTCTGTCTCTCAACACTGCCCAGTACAGCTGACTCTATACTAAATAAATATTGGTTGAATTAATTGGAAAACTGCAACATTTTGCACTTGAACTCGAGTTAACCCCTAAGACATCTATTAAGACCTTTTGAGCTTAGGGGCAGCTAGGTGGTGTAGTAGATGGAACACTGGCCCTGGAGTCAGGAGGACCTCAGTTCAAATGCAGACTCACACCAAAGACTTGACACTTACCAGCTGTGTGACCCTGGGCAAGTCATTAAACCCCAATTGCCTCATCAAAAAAAAAAAAAAAAGAAAGGAAGAAAAAGACTATTTGTGTTTAAGGTCAAATTAGATTGAGTCCCAATTTAATCTAGTACCACTTTAGTTTAGGACTAGGACTAGGGACACAAATATATCCTACATGTATTTCAGTTTCATTTGCCCCTTCTCTATATAACCTAAATCCTTATCTCCAAGTAAAAAGTAGGAGATTGTTGAGTATGACTCTGTGTGTGTGTGTGTGTGTGTGTGTGTGTGTGTGTATGTGTGTGTGTGTGTGTATTTGGTAGGGGAGAGTGGCATTAGGATCTCTAGAGGGTACACAAGTTATGAGAGAGGGTTGAAGAGAATTTGCCAGTTGGGCAGATTAATCTAATATAGGAATGAAGATAATAGAGTATATACATTTCAGAAAATGGATGAGTTTTCTGGGAATTGTATAGGATTTTGGGGGCATTCATTCCAACTAATTTTTGAATTTTTTGAATTATTGGGAAATGGTGAAAAATCCTGTTTATGTTGGTTGGAGAGAAACATTCTATTGTTACTTAGTGCACATCCAAGGAGTTTTTCTAATTGTGAACCTGTATTCTCACAAACTATTTACCTGAGGAAGGGAATATTAGCTATGATTCAGCAGTCTAGGAACAGAGCTAGAACCAATAGCAGGACAAGGGATAGATGTCATTGGCCTATGGGTGAGTCTGTTCTCCTAGACCTGCCAATTATCTCGGATTCAGGGCTAGTCCATTCAGAGGCCTAGGTCAGAAAAAAAAAGGGATCAACCCAGGCTAAGAGGAGGTCTGGGAGCAGAATAGGGGTGCCAGGTTGAGAGAGGAAGTTCACAGAGACCTAGCTACATGGTCCTGGCCACATAGCCTTCAGAGAAGAAAAATTCTCAAACAGCTTAGCCCAGTAGGTAGAGATGATTTCATTGCCAATGATTTTCATTAAGGTCAGAGCCTTTCTTTAAAAAAGCCAACCAGGACTTTGAGGACAGGTTCATGGGCAAAGGAAAATCTGGCTGCTCCAACTATACGAGCTAACTGGTTTATTCTTGCAAAGTAAAATCCAAAGTGATAAATTTTGAAGTCAGGCAGATGTGGGTTCTTTGCTTCCAAGAAGCCAGGGACAAGAGCTTGTTGGGAGGAAAGATAAAGGTCACTGGGTACAATAGGTTTCTGTTATCACATAGTGATAGATGTTAAGTGGATGAGGGTAATATTAGTGAGAACTGGTCAGTCAGTATGCCAGTTAGGTTATATCATGGTCCTCAGTGGTAGGTTAGTGACCAATAACAACCCAGAGATCAGTAATGCCATTCGGAAGAAAGATGCCACTTATAGGACTAAGAGAAGAAATCAAGTAATCATAGCATTTACGCAGCTCTTTAACATTTGCAAATCATTTTATATATACAAATTTATCCCATTTGATCCGCATAATAACCCTCTAAATTAGATGCTAATATAAACTGAAGTGAGAAAGATTAAGTGACTTGCTAGAAATAAGTAGTAAATGCCCGAGGTAGGATTTGAACTTGTCTTCTAGGCACCAAGGCCAGTGTGCTAACCACAGTGCCACCTAACTGTCAAACTATAGCAAGTTATTGAACTCAATTTTTTCCACAGATGAAAGTTATTTTCACCCTTCTACTTGTGCCCTTGATTCTATCTCATCCTTTTTCTTTGGGGATCTTGCCCTTTCAACCATTCTCTCTCTTACCCTAATTTTTAGTATCTGCATATCTACTGGTTCTTTCCCTGGTGCTTCCAAATATGCCCAAATTTCTCCCATCCTAAAACAAAAAAATGTTCACTTAAGCCCATGATTCCCATCCCTTCAAGCTACTATCTCATAGCTCTCCTACTATACAAAGCCACATAGAAATAGCTATCTACATTTGTTGCCTCCACTTTCTTACCTCCCACTCTCCCACCTCTTAATATCTGGCTTCTACCCATATTACTTAATAGAAACCGCTCTCTTCAAGGTTTCTGATCACCTCCTAATGACCAAATTTGATAGCAGACCTCTTTCTTGACCCCTCTGAAGCATTCAACAATATTAATTATCCCCTTCTCCTAAGGTTCTGTGGCACTGCTTTCTCCTGGTATTCTTTCTTAACGTTTGACTCCTCCTTTATCAGATTATCATCCCTGTCCCACTTCCTGTTCATGCTCTCAGGTCCCTCAGGTTCTGTACCAAGCTGTCTTCTCTCCTTTATCCCTACTTTATCCCCCTCCTCCGTGATCTCATCTATGAACACTATGGGTTCAGCTATATCAAGACTCTCAGATCTACACCTCCATTCCTATTTTCTCTCCTAAACTTTAGTCCTGAATTACCAACTGCCTATTAGACAGCTCCAATTGGACATCCCATGGGCATATCCAACTCGATATCTCTGAAATGTAACCCAGTATCTTTCCTCCAAGATCTTACTCCCTTCCTAACTTATTCATTAATGTTCAGAACATTACCATCCACCATCCTTTTAATAACTCAGGTTCAAAACTTAGAATCATCCTCAACTCTTCCCTATACCTCACCCTCATATTCAATATTCATATGGACTATTTATGTCCAATCTGTGGTAGAGCCTTCTGAGCTCAAATTGGTCTGATCAAACACAGTCAGACACATCTTACCTTGATTCCAACAGAGTGATGTCATTTAGGTCCTCTTCGAATATGAAGGACAACAACCATTCAATTATTTTTATCAAATCTTATTGATTCTACCTCCTATTCCATCTCTCATATCAATCTCCTCTCCACTCATGTGGCCATCACTCTATTCAGTCCCTGATCACCTCTTAACTAGAGTATTACAATAGTCTCTTAATTGGTCTCCCTATAGCATCCCTTTCTCTTCTGAAATCTATCCTCTCCATAGCTGTAAAACTGATATTGCCGAAGCACAGATTTGATCACGTCAGTCTCTTAAGGGCTCCAGAAGCTCCAGAGCCTTCCTTCTACTTCTAGAATAAAATTTAGACTGCCTTAATGACAATTAAAACTCTTCAAAAAAAACTGAGTCCAGCAGGCTGCTTTTCCAAGATTATTGTACATTACTAGTGGATCTGGGGATTCATCCAGACATTCTCCAAACGAGTTTGGAACTATGCCCAGATAATTATTAAATGTTCTATTTGATTTAGTTGTATTATTAAAAACCTATACCCCAAAAGAAATGAAATAAAACAGAAAAGTATCTTCATATACAAAAAAAAAAAGATTATTGTACATTACTGCCCCTTCCACACTAGATTCCAGCCAAACTAAACTACTTCCTGTTTCCCAGGTGTAACATCCTACCTCTGATTTATACCTTTGCATGGGCACTCCCCTACCTGGAGTTTTCTCCTTCCTCAGTAGTGCTTCATAGAATCTTTGGCTTTCTCCAAGGTTCATCTCAAGGGCTCACTCCTGTATGAACCCTACTCTCATCCACACAACCTCCCCCTTCCCAATTGTTCATGTATTTCTTCCTAGAAATTACCCTGTATATATTTTGTACATATTCTGTATTTATTTTGGGGGGTATGTGTTGTTTTCTCCCAATAGGATGTGAGCTCCTTAAGAATTAGAATTGCTGAGGGGGCGGAGCCAAGATGGCAACCGGAAAGCAGTAACTGGCGTAAGCTCCCCACCAAGTCCCTCCAAAAACCTATAAAAAAATGGCTCTGAACCAATTCTAGAACTTCAGAACCCACAAAGTGGCAGAGGGAAGCAGGGCTCCAGCCCAGGACAGCCTGGATGGTCTCTGGGTAAGGTCTGTCCCAAACGGAATTCCCAGCCCCCAGCTGAGGGGAGCGGAGCTGAGCCAAGCAGAGCCCAGCGCCGCAGTGCGGCGCGGCAGACCACAGACCGACGAGACCAGGAGTGGAGCCGAGAGTGCCCTAGCGTGCTGAATTACTGAGCTGTGGCATGTACCAGACCTCACAACCCACAAACAGCAAAGACTACACAGAAGGTTAGTGGGAAAAGCTGCGGGACGGGATGGAGTTTGCGGTTCAGCTTCCACCCCTGAGGCAATGGAGGCGGGGCAGCTTT
>CM053625.1:205181588-205209177 GCA_028646595.1 Phalanger gymnotis
AGAAAATCTGTAATTCAAACGCATGTGAAAATCAATGCTGAAAACTAAACATATTAAAAATAAATTTAAAAAAAAATTTAAAAAAAAGAAATGTTTACTCTATAAAAAAAAAGAATTAGAATTGCTTCATTTTTATCTTGTACCCCCAGTACCTAGCGCGGTGTCTGACACATAGCAGACATTTAACAAATGTATATTGAATGAATGAGTGAATGAAAATTAAGTACATTAGAAAAGAACTATATTTCAAATCAAGAGATCTTGGTTCCAGCTTCAATACTTGGAAGTAGGAGAGAAGGGAGAAGAATCAAGCCTTTTTCCAGCTATCCTTTTGAGATAGCATTTTGTGCATTTTCAGTTAAGTAGAAAATAGTAGTGAAGAAAGGAAGGCCATCCACTGAGAGAGGTATGTTCAAAATCAGGGATCTTCTTCCTTCCCATAGTCATACTTTGACCATATCCATGCAACACCAAAAATTCCTAGCTAATTCAACCACTTGGTTACTTGGCATTTTATGTCATGTAGACCAGTATTGTCAATCTCAACTAGAAATGGGGACCACTAAACCACACATAATATCCCTTCAGGATGCATATTGCCTTAGAAAACCACATATTAATGTTATCTATGTTTTATTATATTTTATTTACTTTATTAAATATTTTCCAATCATATTTTAATCAGGTTTGGGTTTGTACATGGGAGTGTTGTTGGCCACAAATAACTAGGTATCTCATAGAGCTGTTTATTTTTCTCTCACTTGCTAGGTTGTCCCATAGATACATCTTCAATAGAGCTCACTAATTTTTTATTTATCTAGATGGTTTGGAGGCAAGATCATTTTCAAGTTCATCTAAGTGACAAAGGATTAGTATGACAAGCATATAGATCATATTCAATTAAGATATTTCATATTAAATGATTTTTAGATTGTGTACTGGATTCACAGATGACATCCTAAACCAGGACCTAGTAGATCCCATCTGCTATTAGTCTGCCTTACTTTTAAAATTCAAATTGCTTCTTATAGAGGATTACATTAAAAGGTATTGTGCTTCTACAGAGCACTAAGTACTTCAAGATCTTTTTTTTGAAAAGAAGGAGGTTCATTTAAAATTATACTTTTCCAAGATACTGAGAAAAATGCTAGGGCAGACTATCAGAAATAGTCATCTGTAAGAATATCAGTAATAAGAAAGTATATGGCTAACTTTGTGTAATAATCTTTTTCTTTCTAATTACTAAAACATTATGATTCATAATAAAAATTCTTGTGATTAATGAGAAAATCAGATTATTTTCCATAATACCCAAGAAATTATAACATATTCCTAGGGTATTTTGCTACATTCTGCCATAAAAGTTAGTACATCAAAATAAAATCTATTTGTCATTCCAACTAAATTCGTAGCCACAGTGGTAATATGCTCAAGATATACTTGTTAAGTACTACTAGATCAGAAAGACCACAATCTTGAGATCAGACAAAGCTATTGGACCAGGTCTGATAATAGAGAAAGCTATTAGCTAGCAAGCACAGAAAAATTGCAGGCCAGAGGGCACATGATGTTGAGGGCATGATATTGAAGGAAACAGTGATAGATCATGCATAGAGACTCTATTAGGCTGGCAGCTAGTCAGTATCTGAAACATTCGGTGGCAAGGAATAGGAAATTAAACTTTGGTAATGATTTAGATAAGTTGGGTATGACTCCAATGTCCAGTGGGCCTAGAAAAATAAAGCATGATCTTAATCTCAATCTATCCCTATTTAGGGGCAGCTAGGTGACACAGTGGATAACACCCTGATCCTGGAGTCAAGAGGACCTGAGTTCAAATCTGGCCCCGCACACTTATTAGCTGTGTGACCCTGGGACTGAAAAACTAGAAGACTACAGAGATAGGCAGGATGTCAAGCCCATTCCTGTAGGTAGCTAGGGAAAAAGAGAAACCTAAGTAAACTAATAACCTTTGGGATATCAAAGGAGAGTCACATTTACCCTCTCACCTCATCATTCTTGGTGAATCTAATTGTCCTTGAATCATCCTTGGTGGTGGTTGTGGCCAGCTTTAGAAGGAGGCAGGGGTGAGGGTGAAGGAAGTTCAGGCCAGAGTTTTCCCACATTACTTTCTGTTCTCAACCCTCTGCCTAAGGAGGTGATAAAATCACTATGTAGTGTTCCTATGTCCATCTCCAAATGGGTAAACAAGTCTCTTGTGCTGATTGAGGACTTCTGATTACAGAGGAAAGTACATCAGAGTAGTGGGATGGCTGGGTCCATCCCGTTGATCTCAGGGAGAACTGGAGACTTTGATTTGGAGACCAGAGGCAAATTTGGTTGCTCAGCAGATCTTGTGTAGTCACTGGCATGGCTCCATCAGCTTGCAGCATTTCTGAAACTTGCTGCAGAGAGCAGCAAGTTCTTCATTTTTCTGGCACTTACTCACACATCTTCCCTGGTATTGCTGACATTTCTCATCAAGGAATCCAGCCCCAACTATATAAGTGAAGGAGTGACAAGAATTATTCCGCTAGGAAAACATTGCTGATTTTTAGATAAAATTCCAGTGATGAGCTGGTCACAACTCCTGAATAATTGTTGGCTGCCAGTCTAGCCACAACCTTAATGAGAGGAAACTAGTCAGTGCTGTCTCCCTGATGTGATTCTTTCCACCTGGAGAGGTGTACAAAGAATAAGCTTAGACCTGAATTCTATCAGAAGGGACCGTAGATATGGCATCCTCAAGGCACAAAGCTGTCTTCTCCTGAAAATTCATTTGGTTATTCATCATGCCTACAAGGCATACTCTTTGAATATGGAATCCCTGGTTTCTTTCAAAGCTGAGCACCAGCTTCTACATGAATCTTTTCCTGGTCCCCATCCTCTCTCCTAATTGTTAGTATCCTCTCTCTCAACATTATCTTGTATTCATTTTCCATACTTTTTTATGTACATGTTATTCTTGTCCACATTATCTCCTCTGTTTGAATGTAATCTCTTTGAGGAGAGGGCTGTTTTGCTTTTGACTAGCCTTTTCACAATTAGCATAGTGCCTGGCACATGGTGGGTATTTAATAAATGCTAAATCCCACTTTATAGCTGCTAGGAATGTGGGAGAGGCTATTCTGTAAATATTTATGTTCTAGGTTTTCCATACTGCTCCCAGATTGTATCACCAGGGCTGGGATTGGCTTCTGAAATTCAGGGGTAGGGGTGGGGAGAGGAGGAGCAATTCACAGGATATTCTCTTGTATAGGCTACAAGCAGTAAGTACAGGTAGAATATTTTATTGACCAAGGGTAGACCATAGGCCTGCTCCCTTGGAATTCCTAGGATGTTGTTTCTTTCCCATCATTATTACTTTCTCTTGTACTTCCTCTTCCCTTTGTCTCATCTCTCCCCTCTAGGTCCTCTCTTTCTTACTGCCTATCAATAATTGAGCTTTTAATAGGCTTATAAGCTACCACCTCTTTCTCAGCTCATATTGGGAAGTATAAAACAGGAGTTTGGGAACAACCCTCCCAATATCCTACCTATGTGGCAAGTCTTATCCACAAAAACCATAATTGTGTTATGTAATACATCTCAAAGCACAGATCCCCAGGAGAACACATGCCATGACTTTTTCTATTGATAGCTGTCCCTCTGACTCCAGGGCCCTCTAGTCATTTAGGATTTTACACCAATAGAAGCACCCTCTCTCACAAGAGAATAACTTGGAACTTCTCTCAGTCTATATCTCACCTATTCCTACAGAAATACCCATTTTACCTGAGTCAGCTTGAGCCAAAAAGAAGAAAACAGCAAAGAGAAAGGGGAGGGTGTCCATAGCAGAAATCACCAGAAGAAGATGAGTAGAGGTTAGAGCACTCCATGAGATCAAGCACCCTTGTTTATAGTTCTTTCTGGGCCAGGAAGTCATTTTGATCAGTGAAACATGTCAGGGATAAAACGTCTTCCATTGTCTACTGAACCATGTCGCCAGCAGAAGGTGAGCCATCACCTTTGTCTGTTACTCTCTGTGGGTGTCATCAGGACACTGGTCTGGAGCCCTTCCTTTTCTCTAACTCTAAAGCAGAGAAAGTGGCTTTGCTCCTCTAATTAGATACCAAGAGTGGAGGTGTAACATCTCCTTAGAGGCAAAGGAATAAAGTGTAACAGTGAAATCATAATGACCAAGCTTAAGATGAGAAAATGCAGCTCCCTTATTTGCCAAAGTGAGGAGCTATGGATGTGTAATATTAAACATCTCATCTCTCAATTGATGTGTTCCTTTTGTTGAGCTACTTTTTTTTCTCTTTCCTTTTCATTTTGTGTTACCCTATTTCCCCATGTATAAGACGCATCTTAATTTTGGGGCCTAAAATTTGAAAAAAAAAATGTATTACATAGAGTTATTGAACTCAAGTTTTATTCATCTGCTCATGGCTTTCAGGCATCTGTTGGGCAAGTCTGGTGCATGTATGCATGCTTAGTCCATTCCGTTTCATGAACCTGAAGCACCAATTGTGTCCTCCTTTGAAATCAGTAACTTTTTTTTCATCAGCAATTCTTCTTGCCTCCTGATGAACCATCTTTGTGGACACAGGAATTCCAATTGCCCTTTACTCTTCAATCCATATCTTCAATAACCTTCAGGCCATTTTGCTGACTTGACTCTCATGGCCTTCTTCTGCGGTGGCGTTTTCAGCGGTAGGGTTTCTTCTTCCTGTAGCCAGTCGAGAGGACAATCCGAGGATTGTTTTCTCATTTGAAGGAGGACCAAACCTGTTCAGCACCACGATTTCCATTCACTTTTACAAACTGGCTCACTTTTAACTTGAATTCAGCACCGTACAAAAATCTTTTCTGAGCCATTTCCAGGCAGAACATGGCAAAACATAACCTAATATACCAGTAACAAATGCAAAACAATGAGCGTAAAAACAACAAGCATGAAAAAGCGGGAAATGCAAATAAAAAAATCTACAATGAGCGCAAAAAACAAGTGCAAAAAAGCAGGAAATGCAAGTAAAAAAATCCATAGCCAAGTATAAGAGGCACCCAGTTTTTAGACCCCACATTTTTCGAAAAAGGGTGCATTTTATACATGGGGAAATACGGTATATGTGTAGGAGAACTGGTCTTCAACCAGGTTCTGAGTTCAGAAAGCCCCGAAAGTCATAACAGAGTAAAGGACATATAACAAGCACTGAACCAACTATAAAGATTAAGTCACATTCATAATCTCTTTTCAAAGTGTGAATAAGTATTTCCTTCATTGGAAATTGGAAGGGGAATCTCTGGGATGTTGCCCCTAACTTGCATTTACACTCTGTTTGGGACCTTAGAGGATGCCTACTACTTTCAAGGGTTTAAGAGGTATTTCTACAGATACACGCTCCTAAAGCTAAAACAAACCCCAACTAGTGAACTTCCCTTAACAGGCAGCCAGTAGAAGGGAAGAAAAGTACCTCAAAATAAAATCATTTACTAAAAGGGCATAATGAAAAGTTTCTCCAAAATTCCTCCAACCACTTAAACCTCAAAACACTTTCTAACAAATACAGAATCCATGAGAAAAGTGGACACAGACTACAATGGTAATAAAGCACACATGTAAGGAACATGTGGCCAAGGCCATTCATACCTCTGATACTGGAAGGCCTTGTTATCTTTTTTTCTCCTGAAGGAGTACTCACACTGCTCGGCTCTCAGATTATTTTCCTCTCCAAAACTCAATTTTCAAATGCCAATTAGTTATTGCTTGACACAGTTGACATTCTCCTCTGCTACCAGACGTCACACTCCTTAAAACTGCCATTAGATTAGTAATTAGGTCTGGCAGTTAAGAGATCATTGGTAACTTTGGTGAGAGAGGTTTTAGTTGAATAAGGAGGACAAAACCAAACTTTAGAGAGTAAAAAAGAAAATAAGAGGAAATGAATGGAGGCATCAATTGTAAGAAAGCTCTCTCTAAGAGTATATACACAAAAGACAGAAGATATGTGGAACAGCAGCTAACAGGGATGGACAGATCAAGTAAGAGTTTTTTGAGAATGTGGGAGTTATAGGAATGTTTATAGATAGCAGGGAAGCAGACACTATACAGGAAGAAATTGAAGATAAGGAAGAGAGTGGAGATGATAGAGGTAGCAATCTTCTGGAGAAGAAAGGATGGAATTTTATCACTTGTACATGTAGAGGGGTTTGCTTCAGCAAGGAGAAGGATTGCCATTTCATGTGAGAAGGGGTGAAGCAGGAAATATTGCGGAATGTGTCTGGGTTATGTAAAATGAAGAGAAGGGAAGAAAAAAGGACTTCTCCCTTTCAGCAGGAGACCTCATCTCTAACTAGAAAATTGAAGCTTTCTTTTAATAATTCCCTTTTCTCTATAATCTGACTTGAAATTTCCACCATTCCACATTTGCTCCAGTTTCAGAAGAAGAGACAGACCTTCTCCTCACCCAGTACATCTTCTCCCTTGATTATCCTCTCCTATCTCCTTCTGGAGCTTGACCCCTCAATCATCTCCATTCTTTTTATAATATTAAATCTCTATCTTCTGGCTCCTTCTCCATTACCCTAAAATAGAACCAAATCTCACCTACTCCTACAATCCCTTCCCTTCATCTGCTAATGCCTTAAACTATCATGATAGCTCTCCCTTCTTTCACTACATAATTCCTAGTAGAAAAACTATATATACCTGATGCCTCAACTTCCTCTCATCCCAGTGACTTTTCAACCCCTTGTAATCTTACTCCCAACCCTACTGCTCAAATGAAACTATTCTATCCAGGGTTACCAATAATCTCCTAGGTGATGAACACAATGGACTCTTCTGAATCCTCATCCACTCTAAAACTTCTGTGGCTTATGACATTATTGACTCCAAACCTCATTGACACTCTCTCCACCCTGGTATTTCCAGACATTGCTCTGTCCTGCTTCTCCTCTATATGTCTGAATATTCCTCCTTAGTGTCCTTTTTTGGACCTGATTGGGGTTGTGGAATTCATGCTAGAAAAGACCATGTCTTTGAACATATCTTTGAATGGCAATCCAGCCTTGAACTCTCCCATACTGTCGTTTCACCTGAGGCATCTGGCCTACCTAGATATTCAATAATCCTTTTAACTGCGCTATGAGCTCTCTGAATCTCATAGATTGGACAATAGGTCCCTGCCCTCCTAGCACAGAGTGAATGTAAATACTAAATAGTAACTGCTTTTCTTTTAGGCTGGAACCCTGAGGGTCCTTCACCTCCCAGTTTGATTTTTTTTTTTTTGAGTTTTTGATTAAAGCGTCTATCCCTTGACTCACTTCTTAAAGAGGCCTATTCATTGAATGGACATTACTTCGCTCAAAGTAAGAACCTGAAAAGACCTTAGCCTGAAAGGGCCAGGGTCTCCTACTGCATCCTGGGCCATCTCCAATCATTCTCATAAATATCTGGCCACTGGACCCAGATAGCTCTGGAGGAGAAAGTGAGGCTGGTGACCTTGCACAGCCCTTCCTCCCTCAAATCAAAGTCAACTGCAAGTCATGTTATCATCTCCCTGATGTCATGGTTGTCTTTGGAAACAAAGGACAAACACAACCACACAATTGCCCTTTCACTGTCACTCTCCCACTCAGACCAGACCACTTAATTCCTTTCATTGTCTGCACTTGGCCCACCCCAGTCAACTCACCACTCCTTAATCACATCTAGACCCTTTCTCTATTGCCCCTGGACCATCCCAGGCTCTTTACCACTCCTTAATCCCATCCAGATCTTCTCACAGTCTTTTTCTGTATAAGAGTATCAGTTCTATTCTCATCAAATTCACAGATTTACTAGGAATCTTACCCACCTAACCAGTGTTATAATAAAACCTCACTACTCTGACTGAAAGAAGGCTTGAATGGTCAAATTCTTTTGAGGCAGACCCCCTGTACCCTTGCATTTAGGGGTTCCCAGCACCCCAAACTGCAACAGATCCCCATTTGTCCTGCCCTCTCTCTCTTTGCTTTCAACCAATAAACAAGTTATTTACTGAATTCTGCTATATGTCTAGTCCCATGTTAGGGATACAGATCTGTTTTTTCATGGCCACCCAAAAAATACCAGGTCCGAATAGCATATTTTCCATTTATTCACAGAATCACAGACCATTAGAGCTATCTAAAGATGGGATGGGCTACCTTGGGAGGCAGTGGGTCCTTTCTCACTTGATGTCTTCAAGCAAAAGGCAGATGGCCACTTGGAGGGTCTGGCCTCTGAGTTTTTCCTGAAATTCTGTGATTCTATGAGTGGATGACATATTCACTCAACAAGGAATCAACAAGGAAAATAAAGTGTTGCATGAAAGGAAGAGGGACAAGAAAAGGTCCTCGAAAAACAGTGATGTGAAGGGTTTGGGAAAAGAATGATAAACCAAACAATGGAACAGAAGGTAAGAGAAAATGGCATCTCTTAAACCAAAGTGAGAAAGAATTCAGCAGTATTCAGTAGAAGTGGGTGATCAATAGCCAAATGCTACAGAGGAATCAAAGAGAATAAGAGTTGAAAAGAATCCTTTGATATGTCAATTAGGAGATCACTGGTTACATTAGAAAAAAAGCATTTCAGCACGGTAGTGGGGGAGGAAGCCAGATCATAAGAGGCTGAGGAGAGGGTGGCAGATTAAAAAAAAAGTAAAGAATTATGAGTACATGTTTTTTAAGAGAAATTTAGTAGTCAAGGGGAAGAGAATCAATCAATAATCACCTACTATGCGGCACAGAGAAGGAATTAAGTTTTGCCTCTGACACTTACTGGCTTTGTGAAGACGAGCTAGTTGTTCCATTTCTCAGTGCCCCAGGAAACTCCTTCCAAGACTTGCAAGTTACAATGGTAGAAAGAGTTTCCTAGACCAGTGAAAAATCATAGGTCCTCTACTAATTCCTATCCCTACTCTATGGTAGATATTGGGAATATAAATATAAAATCAAGACAATCTCTGCTTTTAAGAAACTGAGATCCTGAAAGGAGACTCATGTTTAGCCTTCACTGAATGCAGGTTATAGGCAAAATAAACATAGTCATTTGAGAATGGCACTAACAGCTGAGGGGGATCAGGAAAGGCCTCTAGAAAGGAGTGGCATTGGAGCTAAGCCTCGAAGGGAGTTAGAGGTTCCAAAAAGCAGAGATGAAGAGGGAGAGCATTCTAGGCAGGGAGATAGCCTATGAAAAGTCATAGGAACAGGAGATGTGATGACATGTTTGGTGATCAGAAAGTAGGGGAGGCCAGCCTTGCTAGAGCATAGAGTGTGTTAAGAGGATTAATATGTAACAACCCTGGAAAGAGAGCCATTCTCCAATAGATAAATGGTCAAAAGACATGAAAAGTCTATTCTAAAAAGGAGGAATGCAAGCTATCACGATCATATTTTTTAAAATGCTCCAAATCCTTAATCAGTATAAAGCAAGTTAACACAACTCTAAGATTCTACCTCACACTCATCATTTTGTCAAATATAACAGAAAAGGAAAATGACAAGTGTTGGAAGAGTAGTAAGTGGATAGGCATGCTAAAAAGCATTGTTATTGAAGCTCTGTATTGATTCAACCATTCTGAAAAGCAATTTAGAACTACACATCCAAAGTCACCAAATTGTACATAGCCTTTGACCAAATGATACCACCACTAACCCTGTATCCCAAAAAAGTCAAAGGCACATGCAAAAGATATATTATAAAAAATATTTCTAGTATTAAGGTGGCACAGTGGATAAAGCACCAGACCTATAGTCAGGAAGAACAAACTCAAATCGAGCCTCAGACACTTGCTAACTGTGTGACTCTGGGAAAGTCACTTAACTTCTGTTTGCCTCAATTTCCTTGTCTATAAAATGAGGATAATAATAACACCTATTTCCCAAGGATATTGTGAGCATAAAATGAGATAATAAAAGCCCTTAACACAGTGCCTGACATATAGCATGCACTATATAAATATTAGCTATTATTCTTATCATCATTATTATTAGCAGAGCAGTACACTTTTCATTATAGCAAAGAAATGGAAACAAAATGGATGTCCACCAATTGAGGAATAACTAGACAAACTGTGGTGTATGGATGCAGCAAAATATTATTTCACTCTAAGAATTGCCAAAAGCACAAATTCAGAGAAACATGGGAAGACTCGTATAGACTGAGGTAGATTAAAGTGAGTGAAAGCAGGATACTTCATCACATGTCTCTCTGCCATTGCTCTTGATATCTTTCATCCCTGGAATGGACTCCCTTCTTACCTCCACTTCAAACAGCCCTTCTGTTCCTTTAATATACAGCTCGAGCTGTGGCTTCTGCTTAAAGCCTTTCCTCATTTCCCCAACTGCTCATGCCCTTCCTCTCTATTTTATATTAAACACAAATATCACATATTTGTGTTTATTCACAATCATTTTATGATATATATGTATGTATATGTATATTACCGTGTAGTCACTGTCACTCCTACTAGAATGGTACCTCCTTAAGTGTAGGGATTGTTTGTTCTTTGTATTTGCATCCCTAAAAGCTAACACAGTGTTTTGGTACGTTTTAAGTGCTTAATAAATATTCATTGATTGATTGATTGATAAGAATTGCAATGATTAAAAGGGAACTGAATTTGAAAAACTTAAGAACTTCTTATAACAATGACCAATCATGACTTGAGAAGAGTAATGATTAAATGTGATTCCTTCCCCTTGGCAGAGAGACTAACAGAGCAGAATGGGTCATTTTCAGACAGGGTTAATAGGAAGATTTGGGGGTTTTGACTATGCCTATTACAAGGAAGTTCTTCTACTGGTGGTTGTAAGGGCCTATTAAGCACTGTAGGGAAGGAATTGGTGAGTAGTAATAGTGATGAAACAAAAACAAGAAAAGAAAATAGGGGCATTGTTGAAACATTAAAATAACATACAAAAGAGCAAAGGGAAGTTCAGAAGGAGACAAAAGCAAGCAGGGCAGTTTATTATTAATGTACTAAATGTAATATTTTTACTAACTATAAAATAATTCATAGTTTCATATTCAATTCTCTTTTAACATTCTTTGTCTAGCAAAGTGTTCATGTTTGTTGATGTTTAAGTTCTTAATTTTAAAAATTAAATTGAAAAAGAAAGGGAAAAAAACCTCTGTTGAAACAGAGGTATCAAAGGTGGCCAGTGGGCTGCATTGTAGTTGACAACACGCCCCATCATGCTGAAACATATTAAAATGCAATTGGGAAGTACTTAATAAAATAAATTAAAATACAATAGAACATAGATAATGTTAATACGTGGTTTTTTTAAGTCAATATGGATCCCATAGTGATCTTTATATACAGTTTACTATCCTTTTTATATTTGAATTTGACCACTGGGCTGGAACCATCTTGTAAAAGGTTTTAAATGCCAAAGATAAGAGTTTGTACTTTATCCTAAATGCAATAGGCACCACAGAAAGATGGGATGGCAGTTGGATGAATGGAAGAGTCAGCAACAGGCATTTATTATTGGGGAGGCATGATCTTGTCTCCCTCCTACACTCCAGTCTTGCATCTTCAGCTACTGACTGCTCTATTTAAATATCTCATAGTCTTCTCAAACTCAACATGTCCAAAACAGAACTCATGGTCTTACACCCATGACCTCCCTCCCTCCACCTCTTAACTTCCTGATTACTTGTGAAGACACCATCATCTGCCCAGTCCCTGCTGTTCACAAGCTAGGAGACATCCTCAACTTTTCACTCTCAACCACCACCACCACCCCTAAACCCAATAAATTGCTAAGTTTTGTCAGTTCTTCTTCCCTATTTGTCCCCTCTTTGCATTTGTATAACATTGACTATGGTCAAGGCAACATCACCTCTTGCCTAGATTATCATGATAGCCTCTTGATTGCTCTGCCTGCTTAGTCTTTCCCCTTTGCAGCCCATCCTCCATTCTATTTTTCTCCGTTTTGTGACCGAAAGACGGGATGAGTAGAAAGCGCTTGCTTGAGGACTTGAAGACATTTAATAGAGAGGATTTTGACATGAAGAAAAAAAGAGGTAAATGCTACAGCTTAATGGTTCTTAAGCACATTATTCTCCTTCACATTTGGGTTCCTGCCAATCTGTTATCAGTATCAAGGCAGCTTAAATGGTGTAGTGGATTGAAGTCAAGATTTGAGTTCAAATGTGACCTCAGACACTTGCTAGCTCTGTGACCCTGGGCAAATTATTTAATCTATGTTTGCCTCAGTTTACTCAACTGCAATATGGGGATAGTACCTCTCTCTTTGTGAGAATCAAATGAGATAATATTTGTAAGCACTTAGCACTGGCCCATAATAATGCTTGTTTCCTTCCATCCGTTATAGGACATTCTATATCCCATATCTATGCCCTTGCACAGGCTGCCCCCATGCCTGGAATCCCTAGCTTTCTTCAAGGCTTAGAACAAGAGCCCTAAAGAAATAGAGTTATGGATTGGTGGAATAGATTAGGTGCATAATACACAGGAGGAAACCACCATAGTAATCTTATGTTTGTTGACTGCAAAGATCCAGACTTTTTGAACAAGACCTCACTAATTGACAAAAACTTCTAAGAAAACTGGAAAGCAGTTTAGCAGAAACTAGGTATAGAACAACACCTCACACTATATACCAAGATAAGGTCAAAATGAGTACATGATTTAGACATAAAGGGCGATACCATAAGCAAATTAAGGGACCATTGAGTAGTGTACCTGTCAGGTCTGTGGATAAGCGAAGACTTTATTACTAAGTAAGAGACAGAGAGCATTATAGAATGTAAAATGGATAATTTTGATTACATTAAATTAAAATGTTTTTGCACAAACAAAACCAAAGAAGCCAATTAAAAGGACAGTAGAAAACTGGGGGGGGGGGTGGATTTTTACAGCAAGTTTCTCTGATAAAGGCTTCATTTCTCAAATATATAGAGAATGGAGTCAAGTTTATAATAATACAAGTCATTTCCCAAGTGATAAGTGATCAAAGGATATGAATAGGCAGTTTTCAGATGAAGAAATCAAAACTATCTATAGTCATGAAAAAAAGCTCTAAATCACTATTGATTAGAGAAATGCAAATTAAAACAACTCTTAGGTACCACTTCATACCTATTAGATTCACTAATATGACAGAAAAGAGAAATGACAAATGTTGGAGAGAATGTGTGAAATTTGGACACTAATGCACTGTTGGTGGAATTGTAAACCATTCTGGAAAGCAATTTGAACTATTCCCAAAGGGCTATGAAATTATACATACCTTTTGATCCAGTACCACTAGTAGGTCTGTATCCCAAAGAGATCATAAAAGGGGGGAAATGCACATGTGCAAAGAGATGATCTTTCTCTGGTAGTAAAGAATTGGAAATCAGAGGGATGCCCATCAACAGGAGAATGGTTGAACAGGTTGTGGTTTGTGATTGTGATGAAATATTATTGTGCTATGAGAAATGATGAGCAGAGTGCTTTCAAAAAAAACTAGAAAGGCTTACATGAACAGATGCAAAGTGAAGTAAGCAGAACCAGGAGAACATTGTACACAGTAATAACAACATTGTACATGATGAGCTATTAATGACTTAGCTATTCCTAGTAACACAAAGATCAAGGACAATTCTGAAGATTTATAATGAAAAACATTATCCACTTCCAGAGAAAAAACTAATGGAATCGGGGTGTAGATTGAAGCTTTTTTTCAAACTTTCTTTGTTTTTCTTGTAGTTTTTTGGTCTGTTTTCTTTGGCAACATGACTACTGTGGAAATATGTTTTACATGACTGCACATATATAAGCTTCATCAAGTTGTTTGCCTTCTCAGTGATAGGGGAGAGGAAAGAGGAAGAGAGAGAATTTGGAACTCAAAATTGTCATCAAAAAAAGGTTACAATTGTTTTTACTCAGAATTGGGAAAAATATTTTTAAAAAAAAGAACAAGAGCTCTAACTTTATCCCCCAAGTTGCTAGTGCTCTCTTTACCCTCATCTCCAGAAATTACTTTGCATTCACTTTTTTATATTTTCTTATCTGGATTTATATTGTTTCTCCCCAGTCAAATGTAAGCCTTTTGAAGGCAAATTTCTTTTTTTCTTTATATCATCAACTCATAGCACAATGCCTAATAAATGCTTGTAGAATGAATGAATGACCTGAGGCCTTTAGCCAAGAATCCAGGTTGCAGATTTAAAGACTTCTTTTTCATTTCCTGTCCTAAGAGAATAAAGGTTAATGAAGCAGTACAAATCAAAATTTGTGGTTCTGGGCTTTTATCAACTTCTTGATCTTTAACAAACATAACTGGTGCTGTCTTCTTTGAACTCAAACTTTCTTAAAGCTGACTAACCTTGCCAGGAAGGGATAGGCACTTTGGGATGCTTGGTTGAAAAATCAAAGAAGAGTTTGATTCCTCTTCCTACTCATTCTTTGTCCTGAGACAGTCATCCATCCATTGCCTTCTGTATAATGAAAATTCATAGACCATGTGTTTTCTTTTGCAATATGACTAATATGGAAATATGTTTTCCATGACTGATCATCTGATTGCCTTCTCAAGGAAGGGGAAGGAAAAGGAGAAGGAGAGAGAGAATTTGGAACTCAAAATTTAAATTAAAATTGCTTTTAAATGAAATTTTTTAAAAGACAATATTTTTAAAAGAAAAGAAAATTCATAGACCAGATTATTCCTAATTATTAGACCTAGCTAATCCTAAAGACATAGACCTGGCTATTCCTAAAGGACTGCCCTTTGAACTCATGTTGGAAAGTGCTATCCACATCCAGAGAAAGAACTATGGAGTCTGAATGCAGATCAAAGCATACTATTTTCACTTTTTTTGTTTTTGTGGCTTTTTCCTTTTTGTTCTGTTTCTTCTCTCACAATATGACCAATGTAGAAATATGTTTATATGATTGCATATGTATAACCTATTATCAGATTGTTTGCTGTCTTGGGGAGGGGGAAAGGGAAGAAAGGAGAGAGGGAGGGAGAAAAAATTTGAAACTCAAAATCTTATAAAAAATGAATGCTGAAAAATATCTTTGCATGTAATTGGAAAAAATAAAATACCATCTACCAAAAAAAAGCGCCCCTTGAATGAACTCAGTAAGGACCATTTCCATTGCCCAATATTGGAACTTTCTTTCTCAGTTTTCTGCTTCCCAGGGCCCTGCCACAGCATATAGGACACATTCAGGAAGAGCAGTATTTGGTAGAAAAATTAGTGCTTACATCTCTAGTATCATTTGATGACAATATCTCAAGATCATCCTAAGAAGCAGATAGCAATAGCAAGAGTTTATGGCCATATCTGTAATATAATTTGAAATAATGACTGTAAAATCTACTAGAGCCCCCTAAATATCTCCCAGATCTGAGTAACACAGTACCTAAAGTTTCACCATTAGAGATTCATTTTGGTGGGCTCTCCTCCCTTTTGTTGTTGTTATTGTTCAATTGTTTCAGTCATGTCCGACTCTTTATGACCCCATTGGGGTGTTCATTGGCTTGGCTTACCATTTCCTTCTCCAGATTATCTTACAGATGAGGAAACTGAGGAAAACAAAGTTACGTGACTTGCCCAGGGTCCCACAGATAGTAAATGTCTGAGCCCAGGTTGAACTCAGGAAGATGAGTCTTTCTGACTCCAGGTGCTCTATTCACTGTGCCACCTAGCTGCCTTCCCTGCTGTATGACAATAGTAAAATCACATAGTGATTGTGGGCATTCAATCCTCAAGAAGTATAGAGAAAATGTGTAGTACAGTGAAAAAGAACTGGTTTCTAATCCCAGCCATGCAATTTAGCAAATGGATGACTTTGGACATCAATTAACTTATCTGGACCTCAATTCATCATCTATAAGATTCAATAGACGAAACTTGGAAACTTATTGGCTATGTAGGTATAAGAAAATGAGAAAAGAGAAGAATGGGTATGTAACTATGGGTATCAGGATATAGGGCATCAGGAATCCTGTCTCATTGATTCCTATGTCCGTCATATACTAGGGCTTTCAATGTCCATCATATACAGAGATAAATATTTTCTGAATAAATTTATCATTGAATGGAAGCAGAAAATGCTGGGAAATAAATGGAAAGGGAAGATAAAAGCATCAATTGCCATAATTTTGGCCAGAGTCAGTCTGACAAACCTCATGGGAGCATATTAAGCCATATCAATGACATCAAGAGAATCTGAAAATGATTGATCTAGAGGCTCAGTTTTCTCAACTGTAAAGTGAGGATAATAAACAGTACCTTTCAGGGTTGTTGTGAGGATCAAATGAAATATGTATAGAGCAGTTAGCCTGGAGCATAGTAGGTACTATATAAGTGCCTATTCCTTCTCTTTCCATTCCCCTTCCCTCTCTTTCCTTTATTTACTTATACACATGCAAACAAACATTATTTCAACCATATGCGTTGGTAAGCAAAATGAGCACTTAGTTCACCCAAGTGCCCTTGAAGAGTTTGGCTTTTGTTTTCTTTGAGCAATTCAGTGTATTTCATTGAGTCTTACTAGGTGCTAAGCCCCAGGCCCAAACCCCTATTAGGTGCTAAGGCTATGTGAGTGTGAAGCTCCCAGGGTACCAAGGGGTGGTGCTAACTCAAGAGCCAATCATAGCAGCCTAAGTTCTGGTCATTCAGATGATGTTTGATGACGTCTGAAACCTTATAAGAAAAGAGGACAGAGCTATTTGTGCAGGGCTCTCACTCATGGTGGTGCTGAGGTGGAGACTCCGGGCAGCTGTAGCTAAGGGCCTCCAGGTTGTGACCCGGATGCTGAGACTTTGTTGAACTCTGGTAACTATATATTAGGATTTGAATCAGACAAGGTCTGTCTGTCCATGTTTGTACTTTGTTTGTATTTTGCTCTGAAGTTCAGGGTGGTGGTTTTTTCCCCTGAACTAAGTGAATGATATTTGTATGCTGAATTAAAGTAAGCTTGTCAACCCCTTAACCTTGCTTTCCTTATTAAAGCAGATCAAAAGAACCTGTGCTTTTGCAGCATGCTTGTTGTTGGGGTTGTGTTGGTCTTTCACCCCCACAACAGCTGCTAGCTGGATTGTTGAAACACCATACTATCACCAAATGACTGGAATTTTCTGTCGTCAGTTTTTCTCTCTTCCTATTCAAACACCCTTGTCCTATTGAATTGTTCTTAAGTGACTTTTTCCTCTTCTAGCCTTCCTTGATACCATGTGAATAAAAGTATTAGTCACTGAATGTCAGGGGCCATGTAGTATGGTTTTTCCAACCCTGTATTTCCTGCCAAAATCCTTCTGGTGTATATCTTTCTCTGCAGAATGCACTAATGGCTGTCTTATTGGTCATCCCATTAATGAAAACTCTTTGTTAATCAACAATAATCTATATTTACATCCAGGATAATAATTAATTGTTCTAAGGAAGACTGAGCTACTGCAAGACACTGAAGGAACTATTGGTCTCATAAAAGTTTCTTAATATTGCTTTAACATTAGCTGAATTTTCTTATATTCTAATTCTTTGAAAACTTGGTAACATGCATGCCATACTTCCCTATCAATATGTAGTAATGATTGAAAATAGTTCATTTCTCAGCCATGCTAGAGTACAGGATTTGCTACCATTGCTTCTGTGCACATTCATCACATTACAGTGAAATGTGCTGAATTTAAATCCTGGCCCTGCTACTAGCTTGTTGTGTGACTTAGAGTAAGTCATTTATCTTCTCTCAGGCTTTCTTTCTTTTTATCTGTAAAATGAAATTAATGTGTGTCCTGTCTGACAGGTCTTATTTCAACTATCAAGTGAGATAAGGGACATGAAAAATATAAAACCTTTACCAGTATAAGGGATTATTACATGTCTATCCTACCCTCCCTTCCTAGTGTACCTACTAATTGTTACTTCTCCCAACAAATTAAAAATTTCTCAAAGGTCTCCATGAGGTCCTGCATACACTGAATGTTGTTCCTGTTCGGTGATAGGTTTTTCAAGGAAAGAGGCTTTAAAGAGTATTGGTATTCCTTAGCTGTAACTTCCATCATTCATAATTCACAAGCATTTCTTCACCAGTACAACCAACTGTATTGTGGATTCTCACAAATGTCCTTTTCTTGGAGGCTATTGAAAGGATGAAACAGAAAAACAATTTTCAACATAATCAAGGATTCATGTTCCTCTCAACCTCTCAACCTCTCAACCTCCCTTAATTCATATGAACTAGAAGTTTTGCTTAGATCCTGTACCTTGGATCCTCCATTTGTAAAAACAAAAACTGAGGATGTAGAAAATGACAACTTGTCAAAATGCTTGTCTCATTTATCCTTGTATCTTTTTCCCCTGCCCCTCATCAAGCGTGGTGCCTTGTATATAATACATGATGAATGAACAAATTAATGGTTCCAATAGCTGGTCTAGCATAGCTTAGAATCATAGACATTTACAACTAGAAAGGACCTTGGCGATCTAGTTCAATCCCAACATTTGACAAAAGAGTAAACTGAGGTTTGCCCATAAAAGACATGTAACTTGTTCCAAGTCATGTAGTGAACTAGTGAGCTCGCCAATGAGGAAATAAAAAGCACTGGGCTGAGACAAAGTATTGCTCAATTCTTGGTGACCATCATTTGACCTTGGCAATGGAGCATGGAAATGTGCTTCCTTTGGCTGCACTTCATTAAACACCATCATTCCAAGCCTCTACTCCCAAATACACATATAAAGGAAGGCTCCCTTTGCTTATATCCTAGGGACTTGAGCCTGGCTTTCATCTGCTCTGCTGATTCCTCTCCTCCTCAGAGCCCCTCCTCAGCCATGTGGCGGATCCTTTTCTTGTTCTTTGCCATAATCTACCTCCTGATTCAAATTCCCCCAGGTAAAGGAACTTCACTCACTCTGGAAATTCTGATGAGGCAAAGAGCAGTGGAAAGAGCATTGAGCATCAGAGCATTGTGTTCAAATCCTGCCACTGCTACTTACTTCTCTGTGTGTCCTTGGGCAAATCACTTAACCCCTCTCTGGGTCTCCATTTTCTAAAATGTATGGACTAGACTAGATGGTGTCTAAGGTCCCCTTCCAGCTCTAGATTTGTGATCTTATGATTAAGATGACAAAGATATTCTGTCTTAGATGGAGAAGTTCTCATTAGACCAGGTAAATGGTCCTTGCTAGAGCTGATCTCACAAGGGTTCCATCCTGGTATATTACAGTGCAGAGAATGGGGCCCCACCAGCACAGGCACTTGAAAAACATATGGAAGTGGCATAGAGGAGGGAAGGTCAACAAAAATAGTCCTTGAAGTTGCCTCAAGCATGCCAATTGTTTTAGAGAAACAGAAATGGTGTGCTCTGTGGATAGATAGTCTTGGCCAAAACAGATCTCTCATTCTTCTTGTTTGTTCTGACTAAGGCCAGATCTGTGCTTCTGCGACCAGAGTTAGATTTTGTCCTTGAATTCTGACACTCCTTAGGGTCAGGGTAGAGGTGAGTCACATGATATAGGATAATCTTTTCCCTACCCCTCCCCTCCACCATTTGTGCCAAACTAGCCTCTGGAATTAATGTAATTGCCACATACATTTGTTTTTGACTTTAGGTTGCAAAGCAGGACTTGAAGAACAACATCTAGTTATGGGAGGTAAGTTCCCCCGTTTGCCTGTTCCTTAAATTTCAGTAGTAATAATTCACATATTTTATAATTCTTCAAGTTTTATTAAGCACTTTCCCTGCAACAATCCTGTCCAGCTATTTTTTATTCTCTTTATATATTGTGGAAATGAAGCAGGAGAGGGTGGGGAGAGCCTTGTAAAATGACTTACCCAGGATCACATCTTTAAACTGTCCAAGTGTTACCATTTCTCTTCTATAGATTGGGAAATTGAGGCAGAGTAGAAGGAGATGACATGCCTTACCCAGGGTTGCATAGCTAATAAGTATCGGGGTCGAGACTTTAGTTAAGCTTTCCTGATTTCAGGTCCATCGTTCTTTCCACTACACCACAGTATTGGAAGCCTTCCTAATCTTGACTCCAGGAGTTTAGTAAGCTGTTAGAAGCCATAAAGGAGCTATCTTGGGGCAGTTTAGAGGCAAAGAGATCACATACTAGAAAGTCCAGGTCATTCCTCTTCCCCCAGTCTGATATTCCCATCTTCTTACTCCCCACCTGTTGCCCACTACCAACTGTTATCTTATGCCACCTTCCACAAAATACTCTCTTCATTCCTTAGGCCACAATTTGTCCCTGGTAGTCTGGGCTGGTTTCCTTAGTCAGATAAAATATAATACTAATCAGCCTTCAATCTCCACATCAAGCATTTAACATTTCACAAAAGAAAAGGCTCTGCTCCACAAGAACAAGCTCCTCACTGTAACTAGCCATTCATCAGATATGTGGATGCCAGTGGGCACCAGGAAGACTATGCAAGAGAATGTGCATGATTCAAGTGCAAGATTCTTGCCAGGCCTAGGAAGAAAAGATAAATTAATTCCAAATCCATGCCTTTCGTGAAGGGGAGTCAGCCATATGTGAGAAGCACAGCAGATTACTGTTAGATTTCCTGCTTCCCAGGTTATAGGTTTAGAGCTATAGGTTTAGGTTAGAGGTTAGGTTTAGATCTCGGATTGAGATTTAGTTTATAGAGATTTAGAGTAAGAGATGATAAAGATGGGAACCATAAGGGATCACAAAGATGTGGAGTCAGAGAGGTTAAGCAATTTGCCCAAAGCTGTATAGCTAGATAGTATTAAAGGAAGGTTTGAGACCCAAGTCTTCCTAGCTCCCAGTATAGCACACTATCCATTGTGTCATATGGAGACTCAGCATAAAGTAAGATCAAATAATTTAGCACTTGAGATTATCTGGCAAGAGCTTATTGGTTTCTATATAGCCAAAACGAGACAGGGGCCGGCAGATCTCTACCTTCTGTACTAAGACCCTGGGCAAAACTTCTCCCCAAGTGGAATTTCTGATGAAGTATTTTGTCTGTGTGATTTTTTTAAATATTTTTACCAGCTTTAACCTGATGAAAATTGAAGCTTGAGGTATCAGCAGTGAGTGTGAGTAGGTTCGTCTGAGGCTGCTACTCCTTACAGACAGAAAACTCAGCCAGTCCCAATTCTCCTCTACCATATCTTTTCACCATCCACTCTAGAATTCTATTGTGGTACAGTGGGAGAATCTTCAGATTGAGAGTCAAAGGACCTAAATTCAAATTCTGATTCCACAGCTACTATCAATATAACTTCGGACAACTCACTTCTCGGGGTCTGAGTTATCTCATCTATAAAACAATGAGGCAGGATTGGCTAAATTCCAAAGTCTTTTCTTGTTCTAAATCTATTCTCCTAGATCCTATGATTTTAGAACTCTTGTTTAAATATTCCTTTTATATTCTGGTTCTCCCTGAAATTATGCTTTCTCCTATATCTCTTGTTACTCCGTACAAGGTCTACTGCTTCTTAATTAACATCCCCTGATATCCAGGCCCAATAGAAGGAGTTAAGTTAACTTCTTTTTTTAATTTTTTTCCAATTACATGTAGCAAAAATTTAGCATTCATTTTTTTAAATGTTGAGTTTCAAATTATTTCCCTCTCTTCCTTTCCTCCTCCTCTCCTTTGAAAAGGCAAGCAATTTGATATAGTTTATACATATGCAGTCACACAAAACATATTTCCAAATTAGTCAAGTTGTGAAAAAATAGACCAAAAAAGAAGAAAAAGAGAGAGAGAAAGAGAGAGAGAGAGAGAGAGAGAGAGAAACCCCAAGAAAAACCAGGAAAGTTTAAAAAGTATGCTTCAATCTGCATTCAGAACTTATCAGTTTTTTCTCCAGAGGTAGATAGTATTTTTCATTATAAGTCCTTCATAATTATCTTGGATTATTGCATTACTCGGAATAGCTAATTCATTCGCAGTTGATCATGGTACAATATTGCTGTTACTCTGTACAATGTTCTCCTGGTTCTGCTCATTTCACTTTGCATCAGTTCATGTAAGTCTTCCCAGGTTCCTCTGAGAACATACTACTTGTTGTTTCTTGTAGCACAATAGTATTCCATCACAATCATATGTGATAACTTATTCATCCATTCCCCAATTGATCAGCAACCCTTCAATTTCCAATTCACCAACCTAACATCTTAGTCCCCCCACTGACTCTTCCACAGCCTTCTTTTGCCACCAGCACTTAGGAGCCAACTTTATCTTTTAGCTTCACCCTATTTTGTCTAGATCATTATTGATGCCACATATAGACCTAAATAATAACTTCAGTGGCTGACTTCTAGCCTGCTAGAAGTCCAATCCCTGTCCCCTTCAAATACTTCCAAACTCACAGTTCCTCAACCTCCTCGGTTCCCATTTCCAATCTTGCCAGTCTACCCCAACTACACATGGGAGCACAGACCACATACTAGCTCAACTGAACTTTTTCCATATGCTGAAATTCCAAATTAGACTTTCTTCAAACTTACTCTTCACCGTACTGTGCCGTTTCTTTTTTAAAACCTGCTTTTCACTTCTCTGCAGACTTTGCAGTTTTTATAGGCATCTCTTAAAAAGCTGGACCTAAGTAGCTAATCATTTTTTGGTTTTCCTATTTAAGTTTGGTAGCATTTTCACTTTTATTATCTACCTCCATTATAGGATAAACTTCAAGAAAAGAAAGACTGTAGCATCTTTTCTTGTTGTTCAGGTGTTTCAGTTAAATCTGACTTCGTAACCCCCATTTGGGGTTCTCTTGGCAAAATTACTGGAGTGATTTGCCATTTCCTTCTCTAGCTCATTTTACAGATGAAAAACAGAGGCAACCCTCATTCAGGGTCACGTAGCTAATAAGTGTCTAAGGCCAGATTTGAACTCTGTCTTCCTGACTCTGGGCTCCTAGCTACTCACATCATCTTCTTCCTTGGTAACTTCGAGGGTCCCAGTGCATTCAGTGCTGACTATGGACTCATCTTACAAATGGCAATAGTTGCATGGACCCTCCTTTTTCTCTGCCCATTCAACCAATTTCAATACCTTAGAAAAGTGTCAATGAATGTCTGATCTCAGCAGATCTTTTTTTCAGTGCAGAAGAGCACATGATCTGTGCAACATGCAGACTTGGGAGAGGAAAATGTCGCAGAAAATGTAAACCTGAGGAAACAGTTTCTGGACCCTGTAAGCACAATCTGCTCTGCTGCCATACAAGAAGAGTACTATGATCCAGTCAAGACAATCTTCACTCCAAGAAATGGAGCCAACCATTCATAGATCCTTATTGCAAGGTTTGATGTGCTGTCTCCAGAATGTAACCCTTGTATCAAAGACTCCTTCCTGACACAAAAACTCCAAGGACAATTTGTGGGCTTTTTAATTTTTCTCTGGCTTATTTTGTCCCTATTTAGGTAAAATGCAGAAATGTCAGTATTTGTAACTCCTCACCAAGGCTATATGCTAACCTTATTAGTCTGTCTCATTTCCCAGATAAAACCTGTCACTATATAGCAATTCCCCATATATGGCCATCAGCTCCCCTTACAAATACTCAGTCACAAAATATCAAAACATAAAATAGGCTTCACTTAATCTTTTTCTTTCTTTCTTTTAAACTCAGCTCAAACACCACCTTCCTCATGGAATCTTTCTTGATCTTCCCGTCTACTACCATCCTGTTCTTCTCTAAATCACTTCATATTTATTTTGTGTAATACATATATACATATATATATGTGCATATATATGTATACATATGCATATTATATATATATATGTATATATATGCTGTCTAGTTCCCTGAGATCAAGGGTTGTTTTTTATAATTTTTATGTTTATATTTTCAATGCCTACCAAGGTGCCAGTTGCATATTAATCACTTAACAAATGTTTGTTGATTGACTAATTTCATTTACACAATAAAAAATATAGAAAGCACTCAATGCTCATGTCAACAAAAAGTCAAGATAGCACAATCCTAGTGCTGACGAGGAGATATCAAATCATCAATTACTCATCTCAAACAGAGCTGATCATCCATAGGAAGGAAGATTGATTGCTACCTTACTACATTCTATTTCTACCAGCCCTTAATTTCTCATAGCAAGGAACTGATTTCTATTTCTCATGAAAATTGTGAACATGCCCATATGGGATGGCCCTGCAGAAGGGCCATTAACATCTGGATCCATGGTACAAAACAATGCTATGACTAGTTCCTAAGGAGGAGGTGGCATAGTAAAAGGAAAAGTCAAAGCAGAAGAATGATTGCCTTTTTAATTAGCTTTATGCAAGAGTATTTATTTGTGTGGAAACTCAGGAACCTTAGTCTGCAAACAAATATGAGTTAATAAAGTGATGTCATCCCCTTTAAAAAAAAAAAAAGATATCACAGTCCTCATTCCAGAGGATCTCCACCTTCCTCTAGAACCTCTACTTATTTATTATTTACGGTACTGCACTGGCTGCAGCCTCTTTAAGGGGAAGGATTCAAAGTTTGCTTTCAAGGAGCAGCTAGGTGGTGCAGTTAGTAGAGCACCAGCCCTGAAGTCAGAAGGACCTGAGTTCAAATTCAGCCTCAGACACTTGACACACTTATCAGCTGTGTGACCTTGGGCAAGTCACTTAACCCCAATTGCACTGCCTTTCCCCCCTCAAAAAACAAACAAAAAAGAAATTCCCCAAAGTTTGCTTTCAGTGTCAGAGCTCTGGGTCTTATATTCCCTTCAGCATATCCTCTGTTCCTGTCCTCCACCTTACCACTCTTTCACTGGTCCTTCTCTGGCACAGAATCAAACTATCTAAGAACTGGAAGGTATCACAGAGACATCTGATTCAACATATATATGACCATTAGTCAGTTCTCAATTATACTGCTGCCATTGCCATGTATTCCTGGTAAGCATTGTGGTCCTTCTCAACAATATTCAGTCCTCCTCAATGCTGCCATTGTCCTGTGATTCTGACCACTGTCACATTTCCACACCCAAACAATAACAGGTCCTCTCTACTCCATCTGTATGACTCTCACCAGCATTCACAGTTGCTGTCTAATATCTATAAGCTCACCTTGTAGGAATAGAGGAAACCTAGATATAAAAGCCTCATATTGAATTCCTTTCCGTTTTTAACTATCTAAATGCCTAACCAAACTTCAGGTTTTACTTCCTCCATGAAGCCATCACTGATTATTTTAATCCAAATTTATTCTCCTTTCTCTTAACTCCTGCATAATACATATGTGGGGGTACCACAAAGTGCATTAAATCTGTAAATTAATTTAGGTAGTATTGTCATTTTTATTGTGTTGACAAAACCAAACCATGATCAATGACTGTCTCTAAAATGATTTATTCCTCTTTATTTCTGTAAAGAGTAGCTAGTAGTTATATACATATACAAGATATAGCATTTAATATAATGGCTAGAGTGCTGGCCTTAGAGTCAATAAGACCTTGGTTTGTTTTATACCTCTGACACTTACTAGCTGAGTGACTGAACAAATCTCTTTGCCTCTATGGGTTTTAGTTTCCTTATCTACAAAATGAGGAAGTTGGACTCAATGACCTCTAAGGACCCTTCAGGTTCCAAATGTATGATATTATGAACTTTCATGTGTTTATTGGTAAGTTAACTCCCAGATAGTTTATTATGCATTTTGTAGTTACTTTGAACAAAATTTCTCTTTACTAGCATTTATTCCTAATTTTTGTTTACTGTATAAAAATTCTATATTTTATGAATTCAATTCTTTGAGGTTTCCTTAAATTTTATTACATTATCTACATTTAAGGATAGGTTTTTTTTTTCTTTTCTTTGTTACTATTTATATCTTTGAGTTTTCTCTGGCCCCATTGTGATAACTAACATTTCTAGAACTATGTCAAATAATCATGAGGAGAGAGGACTTCCTTGTTTCATCTTTGTTTATACTAGAAAATCTTCTAGCATTTCTCCTTTACGAAGAATGCTGGCTCTTACTTTTTTAATATTTATTTTTGATCATATTTAAGAAGAGTTTTTTTCATATTTTTTAGGATTTTTGTCATAAGCGAATCTGAATTTTTTCAAAGATTTATATGAACTGATACAAAGAAATAAGCAGAACCACAAAACTATGCAAAATGACCACAATAATAAAAATGGAAAGAACAACAACAAAATCAAAACTGAATGTTGTGTTATTATAATGATCCTGAAGAAGAGATATGACAAGCACTTCTCACTCTGCTTTGCAGAGGTGAAGAGCTATAGTTATGTAACACTCCACATACTCTCAGCCTTGGTTAATTTGTTGTTTTGTTTTGCTAAGCTACTTCTTTATTTTCTCTTTCTATTTTATCCTCTGTTACAAGGGATGGTATTCTGGACAGGAGAGAGAAAGGGATATAATGGGAAACGAAAATAACGCAAAAACAAAAGACATCAATAAATTTTTATTTTAAGTTTATGGAGGCTGGGCCCTCCATGCCCACTTTGAAGGAATTAGACTTTGTTCATACAGTCTGGGACAAAGAAGAACATTATGAGGCCATGTAGTCACTTTCTGTATTCATAGGAAGTGAATAGTAATCACTGCCACTGCATCCATAATAATTGCTCAGACAGCAATAAAGTCCTGCCATGATAATAAGCCTCATTTACCTCCACCAAAGAAAAATATATATTAAAATTGTATTCTGCAGCTAGACATCAATCTGCCAGAAATTATTTTATTTAATTTGCAATTATCCAATTCATTAAGTCATTTCAGACTTCAAGAGAGAGAGAGAGATCCAGAATGATAGTTTCTCCATGATCTAAGTCATGCCTCTGCCCCAAGATGTTTTTAGATGTTTATATGAATCTTGATCAAGGAAAAGATAATAATATGTTAAAATAGAATTCTAGGTTAACACTCCAAAATGGTCACTATTCAGTTCCTTCCTTGGATCATTCCCCTCAACAGCTGAAAAGAGTTTCCTTTCTGAGAGCAGTATCTTAACTTTTAATGGAAAAAAAAAGGGCACTGTTCTTAGTGAGTGCAGAGGCAATGATCTTGGGTAAACCAGAGGTACTATACTCTTTATTAAATTTCAGGTTACCACCCTTAAACCAAGCACCTAATGAAAGGTCTTTCTTTTTTTTTTTTGTTGGTCCTGACCTATTTCATCTTCAAACAGGATAAAAAATGGATTCTTAATTAGTCCAGAGATAATATTATTTCATAATATTTTCAGTTTTACAAATAAGATTTTTTTAAATACCTTCCATTCTCCCAAAGCAACCTATTTCACTGCTCTCTAGGCTCCAGGTTTCACAGTAAAGAGAAAATATTTATCTCACAGATTAAATAATAATAAACTCCTCTTTCTCCCTAACACATCAATAATGAACAGTTAGTCACACATAGTAGCACAGTGATTGCTTAAGAGATGCAACATAGTATTTTTCATTTATTTATTGGGAAAATTTTAATGGTTCCTCAGAGTCATTTCCTTTAGAAATAACTCTTCTCGGGGGCGGAGCCAAGATGGCAGCTGGGAAGCAGTGACTGGCGTGAGCTCCCCACCAAGTCCCTCCAAAAACCTATAAAACAATGGCTCTGAACCAATTCTAGAGCTGCAGAACCCACAAAGTGG